>CM012447.1:0-1200000 GCA_003999625.1 Oryzias javanicus
TATCCATCTAGACAAAAAAATACTGATTCATTCTTTCATACAAGTAAACAGTATGTCCTTTTACCCAAACAATTACAAAGCCTACCAGGATAACAACTCATAGTGCCAAAATTATCGATAACATTTTTACCAATATTATGACAAGTCACATAACCAGTGGCTTGTTCATAAGTGATATCACTGATCACTTGCCTATATTCATAATTTTTGACAGTGAATTTAACACAACCAACAAATCAAAAACATGTATATATAAAAGAGTAAAAACCGAGGAAACAATTACTGCATTTAAGAACAGTCTGTATCTACAGAACTGGAACTCAATATACGAACAAATAGATGTCGATAAAGCATATGATAACTTTCTAGAAATATTTATATCCTTGTTCATTAAAAACTGTCCAATTAAAAAAATAAATAAGAAAAACAAAGACTCTGCTAATCCCTGGCTTACAAAGGGAATATTAAATGCTTGCAAGAAAAAAAAATGGTCTCTACAAAACTTTTATAAAACGCAAAACAAAAGAATCAGAAGAGAGATACAAAATATATAAAAACAAGTTAACAGATATAATTAGGAAAAACAAAAAACTGTATTATAATGAAATACTAAGTAAAAACAGGAATAATATGAAAAGAACTTGGGAGGTTTTAAATGCCTTAATTAAAAATGGTACTACAAAAAAAAAGTAGTATATCCTGACTGCTTCCATAGTTCAAATGGAGATAGACAAAATATGAATACAGTAGTAAATAACTTCAATACTTTTTTTGTGAATGTAGGTTCAGACCTAGCAGGAGAAATACCAGATGAAGATATTAACCAATTTAACGACAAAATAAAAATCAACCCACATTCAATATTTCTTACTGCAACTACAGAACAAGAAGTCATAAATACTGTCAATAAGTGTAAAAGCAAACTATCAACAGATTATCATGAAATAGACATGTCTTTGGTGAAACAGGTTATTAACCTTATTTCAAAACCCTTAGCATATATTTTTAATTTATCATTTGAAACAGGCCGTGTCCCCAATAAAATGAAAATAGCCAAAGTAATACCAATCTACAAAAAATGACGATAAAAACTCATACGCCAATTATAGACCAATTTCATTATTACCACAGTTCTCCAAGATTCTCGAGAAACTTTTTGTTTCTCGCTTAGAAAAATTTATTGACAAGCATTCAATATTTAACGATGGTCAATACGGCTTTAGAGCCAAAAGAACCACTTCAATGGCTGTAATTGATGCCGTTGAAGAAATTGCAAAAGCACTGGATGAAAAAAAATATGCAGCAGGATTATTCATAGATTTTAAAAAAGCTTTTGATACAATAAACCATAAAATATTATTAGATAAATTAGAACGTTATGGGATTAGAGGAATAGCAGGGGAATGGGTAAAGAGCTATTTAACAGAAAGAACTCAATATGTCACCATAGAAAAATACAAATCATGCAACCTCGTAATCACATGTGGGGTCCCTCAGGGCTCTGTACTAGGACCTAAATTATTTAACTTGTATATTAACGATATATTTAACGTTTCCAATTTATTGAAGCTTGTATTATATGTAGATGACACAAATATATTTTATAGTAATGATAATTATGATATGCTAATTAGTACCATCAATGAGGAACTGCAAATTATTAAAAAATGGCTTGACAGTAACAAATTATCATTAAACTTGAACAAAACAAAAGTTATAATGTTTGGAAATCATGATGAAAATTCCAATCAACAAATTAATATAAATGGAATACCAATCGAAGCAGTTCAGGAAAACAAATTTTTAGGATTAGTAATTGACTCCAAATTATCTTGGAAATCACACATAGGACACCTAAAATTGAAAATTTCAAAAAACCTCTCAATAATAAATAAATGTAAATATAATCTGGACCAAAACACTCTTCGTACACTGTACTGTTCATTAATCCTCCCTTATCTCTCACATACTGTAATGAAGTATGGGGAAATAATTATCAATCCACAGTACACCCATTATACATGTTACAAAAACGGGCACTCAGGATTATTCATAAAGTAGGATACCTGGAGCACACAAACCAACTTTTCATACAGTCAAAACTACTCAAATTAGAAGACCTCATAAATTATCAAACAGTTCAAATATTATACAAAGCATATCATAAAATATTACCTTATAATATTCAAAAACTATTCTTGCTGAGAGATACTTCCCATAAGTTACGAGGTACAGGAAAATTCAAACAACCTACCATCCGCACAAAAAGGAGAGAATTCTGTGTGTCTGTATGTGGAGTGAAACTGTGGAATAATCTGAGTCTGGAACAAAAACAATGTAATAATTTATTCCTGTTTAAAAAAGATTATAAATGTATAACATGGACAAAATACAGAATGTCTTGAATATATATAAGAGTAGAGTAAATACAAGGGTTTCTATTATAGTATACTGTATATCCATTTGATAAAATATATAATAATGAATGTAATTTTTTGTCTCATTGTTCAATCTATGTAACTGTCTATCAAACTGACCTCAGGGGCAGGCGTTTATAAGCAATGCTTCTGCCTGCCTCCTTTCAAACATAAATTCAGGACTTGCATACCTATTTGTGTAATAAGCTCATATACATGTGACTGTAACTTATAACTACATTGTATTAACAAGGCTGTTTTGATCTTTGATGAATCATCTCTGTTGCCTTTGGCTTAAAAATAAAGTGAGCATTTCTGTGTTCTGTTATCAAATATGCTAAGCTTTTTATTCCTTTGGGGCCTGACGACATGCAGCTTTCACAGCAGTTTAATTAAACATTTTGGATAAAATAAAGCGCTCAAGAAAAACGAGCACAAGAATGCACAATAAGCCTTAGCAGGAATGAGGTTTGAGAAAAACTATCTATTAGACAATTCTCGAATGTTTTTCTTATTCGTCTTCAAGCGATGCATGAAAACAAAGGGTGTGCTCCACGATGTATCTGTACCTGATGTCATTGGAGGATTGGTCAGAAGACGAGGACTAGAGGTCAAGTATGAATGAAGACCTTCTGCAGCATGACTGATGCTTCGCCTCTAAACAAGTTAGAAGATGAAGATCTTTTGAAACCGTTTCTTTAATTCGTCTCAGATTTCTGCTAACTTTACTTATTATGAACCCCCATCTGTGGTGCTGCTGATGATCGCTCACCCTCCCTGCTCCAAGCTGTTGGCTGGGTGCTTAAACTGTCATCAGCCTGCCACCTCCATCATCATCATCAGCCATCGCCATTGGAATCTCACTAAAAAGAAAACCACCAGGACGGCTCATTTGTTGAGTTAAGCACAAGCTCATTTGCTCTTACCTTCTATTTTTTTCCACCTGAGCTTCATGCAGCCCAGTATTGTCCCACAATATGAAGTGATCAGGATCTAAAGGACTTTAGCGTGGAGTGTTTTTTTTTTTTTTTAACTCATGTGGCCCGAAAGCCCTCATCGAGTCAGAAAGTAGCTCAACACTTTTTATTCCCGATCCTTTTGACCTGAACACGTGGGAAGCAGTTCGTGGTGAGAAGAGGTAACAAAACTGCAGTGCAGAGGAGTTTGGGGTGGGAGTGGGAGTGGGGGGTGTATTATTATTTACATATTTCCAACAGAAATGGTAAAGCAGCACAGCTCCATGCCTTTAAACGTCTTTGGTAAAGAAAACCTTCAAAATATTCTGTAATTTGAGACTTTTAGAAAACGTTACTGTCTTTGGTAACTGCAGATGTACAAAGAACATCAACCACTAAATATTTTTAATTAATTTCTGTCAAATTAGTTGATCACACATTTTTTTAAAATTAGCAAGGACAACGTAGAGCGTGTAAACATGAATAAAACAAGATTAAAAAAACGATGTAACAAGATTTATAACACAGCATCTTTAATATCCAAAACAATCACTTTTTAAGTGTTTATTTGGGAAATTTCCTGTCTTACAACTAGGGTCAGGAATTGATTAAAAAAAATTAAGGAATTAATCGCAAACCTGGGGCAAAATTAATCATGATTAATCACAATTAACTATTTTTATTTACAGTATTTGCTGACCACTTATTATTTGCGAATAATCACAAAAGGAAATTTACATGACAAGTCAACGCGCCGGATCATGGATCAAAGTGTCGCTTTTTGTGAAAAAGTTATCTAAACCCAAAAAAATAACAAGATTAAAGTATTAAAAAACAGATAACCATGGTACAAGTGGGAAACCAAAACAATGAAACGTTTTGATGCCTGCACCGCTTAGGGAAAGAGAACGACGGCTCATTTGCTTTAATAAATATTAACGCATTAATCATGATTTGTTAATTGCATGTGTTAATGCGTCAACATGGACAGCCCTACTTATAACACATATTACATATTTTAAAACTTTGCAATGCAGCTGTTGAATTGCTTACATTCTCCTCCTCCGACACTTTTGTGATTTATGTTGCGTAAAATATACAACAAAAGTCCCCAACGAAGGAGTATCAAACTCCTACACGTGAAATGAATGTTCTACGCACCCAATTCATTCACCATGAATGTTCTTCTATTCTTGTTCCCATGGAACGATTAGTATTACCCTCCGCCTCGTGGAAGTCTTTCTGCGGGTCATGTAACAACTCTGGTACGCAGGACTAGTTCCACTAGCATGCAGGAGTACAGGAGCGCTCGTGGTGACCGAGTTGTGCACGTGAAAGTTTTATGAACACACGTGGGGGACTATTTTCATAAATTTGATAAATCCCCCACTATTACAGCACACAAACCAGAACTTTTTTCAGTCTTGTACTCATGGAAAAAGGAAGACTTCCATTAGTCTTCCATTATCAAACACTCACAGTAAACTACACCAACCGATCAGCATAACAGTCTGTGTGTGAAGGCCACCTGCTTCTCTGGTTCCAAGAAGTTTCAGAGCAGAGCTAGAGACCCTGAGCAGAGTAGCTTATAGTGAAAAACACATCTCATCTGATAACATAACATACAGGTCTTTCTTGAAAAAGAGATCTCATCTCAATGGGATTTTCCTGGTAAAATAAAGGTTAAAAAAGACAAGTATCTCTGACTCAACTGCAGCAGAATTACTGAATGTCACAACAAAAAGAGTTCCAGTCTAAATCAAAGTAAAGAGTTGAATGTGTCAGCCAAAAACCCGGGTCCTGAGGCACCAGATCACACACCCTGAGTCCAACAGACCTTCACTAAAGAAAACCCTTCTATTAGACTAATGATTGTGGACTTATTTATAATCTTAGATTCTTAGATTTGTTAATTCATTTACAAACTTTTCTGTCAACAAGATCAAAATGGAAACTAGGTTACATTGAAGGCGTTGTTGGAAAGAAGGTTTTAATTTGTGTGAAGCTGCAGAAGAATTCATCCCTTCTAAATGTCTGTGCTGCAGAGACATGTTTGAGTTGAGGTTTGGAGCTCATAGGAGGCCGAAGCTTCGATGTCAACAGTGGCGTGACATTCGCCGTGACAGCAGAACTTCAGGAGACGAAGGGTATGATCACTCCTCCCAACTGTCATGCTGGCAAAAATAAGCTTTACCAGTGCTGGAGCTGGTTAAAGTTGTCCTGACGTGTTTAAGCTTCTATTTTTCCATGAACAATAGTCTGCTCCCTCATGGAAAGCTGTGCCCCTTATTTGGATCCTGAAAGTAGCAGAGCTGTGTTCTACTGAATAATCAAAGCAAAAACTGGAAATGATGATTCCTCGGACAGGCAAGTGATCATTTTCGCCAATTTTAGAACTGATAGAGCTTCTCATTCAATTCAGTCTGAGGTTGTGGTAATCCAGAGACCATGACTGGCTTTGGAGCGTGTCCAATTCCTGAAGTGGCAGATGGTTCGGATGAGTTCTAACCATAGAAACACTTCCATACATTTTTTTACAAACAAAAGAGAAGTGCACCCTCCTTGACTGGGGTGTGCAAAGTGACATTCAGGCTTAGATTTTTAAGATAACATAGGCGAAGGACCACTGATTCACTGAAACATATCTTTTGTATGTCAGCATGTCATTTCCTAGTAAATCTTTTCTTCCATTTAAGCCTGATGCATCACCAAGACTACACTAAACGCACATTTTTAGCCGTACATTTAGCTCACGGTGTTCACACTGGACTGTCGCTATCCGACACCTCTGCGTGTTGAAGGAGGCTTGGTGCGAAAAGTGGAGATCTGGTGAATCTTGCTTTAGTCAGCTCGTTTCTGATATTTGAAATACTTGGTGTCAGATGATTTCTGGTAGGCACAAACCACAATTATCAATTTCTCCTCATGATCAATTTTCAAACGGTTGTGCTGTTTCTGTACTCAAGTCGTTGTTGTAAATAAGAAATTGTTCTCAATCGACCTACCTCTGTAAATAAAGGTTCAACAAATGTAGAGCCTGAAAACGGTTAAAGAAACTTAGGTGAGTTTTGCACACAGAAGCCCAAAATGTGCATTCAAGGGCGTTTAAATGGACTTTTCATCAGAAGATGATGGTTGCATGATGGTTTCCAGTCTTCTCCAAGTTCAGCAGAACAGGAAGTGCTCTGCGACGTCTGTTATTTTAACCGTTAGTTCAGACAACAAACATTTTGCAGCTGCACATCCCTCAGATTGTAACCAAGTAAAGTACCTTTGGGTTTGGGTGGAGGACTCTGATGAAGCTATGGTTTCAGAAAGTATTTGGTTTTTGTTGCAGCCTGCAGGCTCCAGGCATGTCCAACAGTTAGGAGACTTCTGACAGACACAGAAACAAATAATTTAATCTGTTTAATAATCTTATCTGAACTTGGAATTCCTTTGTAGGGAACAGGCAACACAGAACCGCCCAAAGATTTTATTGACTAAATTCTAACCAAGAAATATTGGATGAGTCTTAAAGTTTGGTCTGCTGTTGTACAGGTAACGAGAATTTTTTTTTTTTTTTTCAATCAATAACTGATTTAATAAAAGTGTTTAATATAAAATGATTATTGTAACTTTATATCTATTACCATATTGGATGCAGAGTATTTAAAAAAATTTTTTAATGTTAAATTGACGTTAACGTTTCTCTCTCAGAAGTAAAATAAATATAAATTAATGATTAGACATGAATATATGATAATCGTTTTAAAGATGGCCTAATTTTAGCCAGAAATCATCAAAGAACAGACACAAACCAAACTCCAGGAAGTGAGAACAAGAATCTGAACTCATGCAGAACAGTATGTCATGTTTTTTTGGGTTCTGCATAGAAAAACAAAGCTGCATGTGAGTTCATTTCAGTGGCAGCACTTCCTTCAGACAAGCAGCAGGTTTTCTCCAAACAATAATCCTTTTTTTTTTTAGGCTCTGCTTCAGTGCTGCAGTTGCAGAGCTCTTGTCCCACTAGAATATTATGAAACTGACCTAATTTTGAGCGCTTGCTGCAGGCAGAGATATGGGCTCTTTTGTACTTTTAGTTTCATACTGAATAATTGATTCGGCCCTCCTTTCCCTACAATCCTGAGCCATTGTGAACGGAATTAGATAAATATATGTACCGTGCCGTGTGTTAGTCCTACTGCAAGGTTGTGGTATTCCAGTCACATTTTTGTGTGGAACTTTCACATTAGGCCAAGTTTTGTCTGTTAATTCAACAGAAAGGATGAAGCTCAACAAAGATCGTTGGGGAGCGGCGTCAAACTGAGACGCTGCTTTGTTATAACTGAGCACCAAGAGGCTCAGAGAGGATCATTATACATGATGTGCCACTGTGAACATACCTGCCATAATATCACTCCCCCCACATACACACATTCCCCACCCTCGCACAAACATGCAGCACTGACATACTCGCCTCAGGACTCTTGCACATTCTGTTTGACACCTTTATTTAAGTGCTCTCCAGCAGCCCGGGGTCTGATGAAATATTCAGAGCAGGATCCCCGTGCCTGCTGCTGCCGCTGCTCCTGTGATAACAGGCCCCCCCCTTTAATTAAAGGCGAGCGAGCTCATGCTGGAGCCGCCTGCAGGCGGAGGCCGGCAGGACCTGCTGCAGATGGCCATTTGAGGAAGTCGCTGAAATATTAAGAGGGAAAGAAGACAAAAGGGGGTTCAGGTAAGCATCTTGCTGTGAGCCTCTCAGCTCATTGGGATGGTCATCCTTAACTGGAGAAAGCAGAGGGGACTCAACTGTGTTTGACAAAGAAAGTGTGATAATAACTAAATAAAAGCTGCTTTGGAATTTTATTGAGCCCAATGAATATATTGTAAAAAAAAAAAACAAAAAAACAGTGTTTATTCATCAATGTTGCCCCTATTTTTGACCAGAACATGACAGAGCTGTTCTAAAATACAACATAGATCCCAAAAACATTGATCGTTCCGTCTCTATGTCTTTTGTTTCTCTTTAATGTCATTTACAAGAGCAGCTCGTGTGCAGATTTGGAAGCTCAGCACAGTAACAAGTAAAACCAGCATCACATTAGGCCAAAAATACAACTGCCACTGCGTGATGGGGAGGATTCAGCAGAATCATTTCATGAGGCCACCCAATTTTTTTTTTTTAAAGTTGTCGATGCAATCATCAATGTATAATCATCAACTCATCAGCCCTGTAGTCGCCCAGCTGTCGACCGATTTTGTAATAGCGTCATCCTCGCCTGTCACTTGACGGCTGCTGCGGGACCTCGATATGTGCCTGGTCGGCCTCTGACCAATCTCAACCTTTTTGGAAAAATTCGAACATTTTCCGTTATTCCGTGGCCGTCGTGCGGCGTGTAAAAATGCAGCTGCTGCCTCCGGATTACAAATTCTAAAAGAAAACATAAAAGCAGTTGCTTTTTACTGGCTGGCAGCAACACTAAAAAAGCATGCACTGTTTGGAATTTTTGGGTAATACAGAGAATCCCTGCAGTTATTCTTGTTTACCTTTGGACTAAAATAAGAATAAAATGATCTTACACACTGTACCTTTATTCCACACACATACTTTTACTGCTTTTTTTAAGCAGACTTCAGCAGGCCAAAAAAAAAAAAAAAGAAACAAAAGTAGATTTGTGGCTAATCCAGACTCATTCATTTAAACTTTCTTTGCTTCCTATACTCCCTGATTTATTAGTTATCTAGGATAGGTGGAAATTGCCTCTGTTTTTGGGTAAGGTGTGAGCCTGCTTTCATTTCCTATGATCCGTTTGTTTACACTTTCTCTGCATAGCTTACAACCCCCTCACAACCCCAACCGAACATTGGCAATGCAACAAAAATGGTGAGCAATATTGGAGTTATCCAGTTTCAAGTATAGTTTTAAGTCAGCTAACTCAGACAAAGCAGAAAGAAGAAGACTTACATGGATCTATTTGTCTTCAAGTGGATGCATTGAGCGGAGCAGAAAGCTTACTGATTGCAGATTTTACGTAAAATCTCCAAGATTTTTACACTTTTTTATGTCCTACATGAGAAAAATGTCACAAGAACATGTTAAAAACACCAATTTTTAGTGGAGAGGATCTTTAAATGTGATGAGCTCACACGCCTCTTTATTTGGGTCTTGCACCAAATCAAAATGTCAACGTGTAAGCCTATTTTCTGCTTATATACAGATAGATTGTCCCAAGAGCATGAGTTTGGCGCCCTCTTTTCATATACCTAATAGCATCACTCTAGGAGACTTTTTTCATAAACCTTCCTTGATGAATTGAAGACCCACTCCAATAAAAAGAATAATGTTTTTATTATAATCTTGCAGAGTTTTTCTCATAACGGAGGACATAAATAAAATAATTTAGGATTATTTCTGAGTATGTCTTTATTCAAATCTTGTTTGGTCAGGAACAGATGAAATCCAGAGGTTTGAAAAAGCTCAGGTTTGTGACGCAGCAACTGCGATGGGCGGGCCAAAGTCTCCTTTTACCGCTACAATTCTGCATAAGACAAACAGATCCATGCACGTCTTCATTTTCCTTGTCCGAGCTGGTATCTGGCTCAAAACTGCATGGCTGGATGGCTACCATATTGTTTGCAATATTTTTTGCTACGCTAATGTTAGCTTGGGAGGTGCTATAAGCTAGCAGAAGAGAGTGTAAACAAAGCAATGCAGACAAATATGTCTAAAACAATGAAACAGGCTATTTGATTTTTGCAAAAACTGCATA
Organism: Oryzias javanicus; assembly: GCA_003999625.1. NCBI lineage: Eukaryota > Metazoa > Chordata > Actinopteri > Beloniformes > Adrianichthyidae > Oryzias > Oryzias javanicus. The sequence goes on from CM012447.1 coordinate 10,129, forward strand.
ATATTAATTAGTTGGAGTGAAACTCAAGCCCCTCACGCAAACAGATCCATTTTTTTTAAAACCCTTGCAGATCTTCATCATCTTTTTTGGCTTTCTTACAGATCATCTCATTGTCTGCTCAGACTTTTGCACTCTAATGTTCTTCAGAACGCCAAATCGCCATTTGTTTTTCATCAACATAAATGAAAAAAATTGATCATAGCAAGAAAATGTGTCTTCAGTTGGAAGCTGAGATGAAAAATAAGCATTTATCAATTATATGGTGATATTTTCTTTGAGACCTCCTGATTATCGATTAGGTTTGACAGCTTCTGTTGCACTGATGGATCTGGGAGGGAGGAGCCGTGTTCCTGCCTTCTCCAGGGTTTCATCTATCTCTCATGCCTCGCTCTCCAGGCCAACCTCACACCTAAATGCTTATTTAAATGGGACACAAATCACAGAAGACAAACCAGCGCGCGCCCCGCGCGCCCTGCAGCATCACTTCCATCGTCAGCTTCAGTCCCACAAAGGTGATGAGCAGAGAAGCCTAAGCGTCTTCCATGACATGAGTTATGTGATGAGCATCTGCAAACGTCAGATTTTTTTTTTTTAAGAAATAAACCAGCTATGTGTGTTTGAAATTATTTTTGCACATTTAAATTTGGTTTAAAGAAAAGCATTTTGTTAATCTGAATTTGGAATGATCTAGACATCAGAGCTGCAGCTGCCTCGTCTCAGCAGGACCATGAAATATGACGTGAAGAGTTTGATGCTGCAGCCGTTTTTGAGAAGATCAATAACTGTGACCAGCAAAGACTCTGGGCTGTCTCTTGAGTGTTAAACTGCAGGTTTGTCATCATCAGCAAAGCAGCAACACCTAGAGCTCTCTGCATGATGGGATGTTGCAGCTCTGTTTCATCAGACATCGTGGAGGAATTATGATTCCAGTCCTGACTGTATCAGGGTTCTAAAGGTGGTTTTTAAACCAGTCTGGAGAGAAGGCAGAAAGATATAAATGATCAAATCTGATTTTCAGTTCTGCAGTTTCATCTAAAATTACAGATGTATAATTTATGTCATAAGCTACAGATAAAAATTTCTGCTACTAAATTGCCCTGAGACAGTTGTACTTTTACAGTGACGATAGTGAATGCATTAAAATGTTCAAAACAGACTTTTACACACTGGCTGTGCTTCCTTGTTTTCGTCTTCTTTTAAGATATTTTTACTCCAATAGGAGATAATCTGTAGTTCCAGGAATTGCTGAAAGTTCAACCTTTAAAGGAGACCTTCAACTATCAGGAAAAGCGAGTTCAGAAAACAGAAGTAAAACCCTCAGCTCAGAGGTTAAAAGACAAACCCAGTAACAGCGGGCTCACACCGCTAGCGTTACAGCTCAGGTGCGATGCGGCAGCGCTCTAGCTACAGCCAATGGCTCATATTAGCTACAGGTTGGCTGCAGCCACGAGCTCTGCTGCAGACTTCACAAAACTCAGAAACTCACATACTTTCACTCTAATCCCCCCTTTGTTCGCTGCAGTTCAGCATCCAGCGAAATTTGAACTTAAAAGTTACGTTAAGAGTGTGGCGCTCGCGCCGGAGTATGTTTGTATGATGGGTATAAATCCCAAAGATGGCATGTTCCAATGATGAGGGTATAGCTGAAATAGATTATTCAATTTTATAGTAAATTTTTTATGTTACGTTATTTTGACAAATACTAAACAGCAGAAAGATATTTTTCTATTTTTATTCAGTTTATTAAAATGTTAAGTGTGTTTTTTTTTTATTGCTAATCGATTGGTTTGTCTTGGAGATTGTTCTGGGATCTATTAGTCATGACTTCACCCGCCACTAGGGGGAGTCGCGCCGTTCCTCCTCATTGCAATAAACACCTGCATGAGGAACACACAGAAATCACTCTTGTGATTCTTTCTCCCCTGTTTTCAGGTAATGACTACTAAATATTAATGTTTTTGTCCATAATGTAGTTGTTAAACATGTCATGGTTTTTGTAGAGTTACTTTGGAATGGTGTTTATAAAAGTTTGGCAGTTTTATTTTGAATGGAAATTCGTAATCGTTTTACCGCGAGTGAACATGCATACCGCCATCTTGTGCCCTGATTGTTTTATTTTAGGCTTGATGGAGATGTAACAGAAGCTTTTTTATGTTTTCATTGTGAGAGTTTGTGATTTATTTTTCCAAAATCTGACACTTGCTCAACAGAATGTGTTTAAATGTTTATAATATTTGTAAATACTGGATTTGCAGTAAACACCTGCATGAGGAACACACAGAAATCACTCTTGTGATTCTTTCTCCCCTGTTTTCAGGGGTGTAACATTTGCGCTCTTGGATGTATATCGATGGAAATCTCTTGACAACAATGTAAATGTTAAATCAAAGCTTGGCTCATCGCTGTTACAATCTTAAAGTACACTTCACAAAAATGGTACCTGTGTCGACAAACTTGACTTGATCAGTAAAGCCTGATAAGTAGGAAATGGAACAGTGACTATGACAGCAATAAAGAAGCAATGTCCCAGAAACCAGACAAGAAAATGACAAGAGTTTTTTGTGCTAAGCAGTGAATCTCTTACATTTTGATTATGGTATGGTGACTGAAGAACTATCTAAGTTAGTCCCCACATTCTTAAGCACAATGGTACCAAATAGTTCTTCTTCTGCAGAAAACCTTACACTCAACAAAGCAACATCTAGAAAACTTTGGCCGCCCTGACAAAACCTTTTTTACTCAAGCCTTTGGTCATATCAGAGATTCAAAATTAATAAAAATAAGAAATAGGGCTTTGAACGTTAATGCGTTAATGCGCGTGATTAATTAAAGAGAATAGACACATTAATATTTATTAATTAATTTAATTTTTTTCTTATTTTCATTCAAAAACTTGTTGATTAGTTTGCGGACAAATTGTGTTCTTGTTTCTATAAAATTACATTTAAAACGTTCATTCTATGCTGTAAAAAAAGTGCATTAAACATTTTTTGGGTTTCCATTGCAAACAATTCAAATTTTTCCAGATGGAATTTTCTTTTTTTTTTTTCCAGACGGAATTTTCTTTTTTTTGCATGATTTTATGTCTACTGTGCAAATACAACATGACAAAAATGACAAAATAAAGGTAGTGACACATAGGAGAGGTTGTGATAATTAAAATGACATCAAATAAGCTAGCAGGTTCTAATTGAAAATATAGAGGTAAATTCAAAAGTGGACAAAAACAGAGTTTTAGGTTAAAAAGGGTTAAAAAGAAAGCACAATTCTGTGTGTGATTTCCTATTCTGATTATTTGCAGATAATAAGAGGTTGGAAAATATTGTAAATAAGAAAAATAATAATCATTGTCGCGATTAATTGTGATTATTTATTCCAGGTGTTGCGATTAATTAGTTAATTTTTTTAATCAATTCCCAGGTCTATTAAGAACGTGTTCTATTGCTACACTATGAAACCGGCCGAGCACTATGACTTTAAGGACAGGACAACATCAAGATTTGTGTGGATCAATAAATAAAGTTGTGAAAAGACGGTGACCTCAACTCAATGTTAGATGACTAATGATGGAAGGAACATCAACAGTGCAACAAAAGGAGAGCATCAACTTCGCAGTAGCAAAGCAAAAGCATAACCCTCTACATTGTAGCAGATTATTGAAAATTTTTGATGACAAGTTGGAGAAATAATTGACAAATGACAGGAATGTAGAAACAAAAAAAAAGAATGGATTAACCAATAGTTCATGAACCCATGAACTTCAAAGAAAGAAGAAACATATTTAAACTCTTAAAAAATAACCTATGAAAAATCTGCTGAGGATAACAAAAGCCACAGCAGTAAACATAATACGAAAAGGAATTATAGAGAATTTTGAGCCTAAACTTGAAGGACATCCGGTAAAAAAAAAAGCATATTGATGTGAGGTCCGACCGACCTCTGAAGTTTCAGGTCCAAGGATCACAGAATTGCTCAGAAATGAAGCACAGCCATTCAATGCGCTTTAAATAGTTTAATAAAAAAGGTCAAGATTTTAAAATCTTAAAATCAAAAAAAAAATGGGCTAGACTATTTAAAAAAGATAAAGATAAAAAGGATAAAACAATTAAGTTTTGTTTAAAAAAATAAAATACAGTAGCCAAAAAAAGTGTCTTAAAATGGATCGAAGAGAAATCCAAATTAAAACAGTCAATGAAGGAAAGGGGTGGCAGAGGAGGCTCCGCTTCTCTGCCCAGCAGGTGGTCTTCCTTTCCTCCCACGGCTCGCGCTGACAGCTGGACTTCCGGGTTCGCCGGCCCTAAACAGACACCAGCAGGAGACTCAGTGTCGAGCTAATTAACGCGTCGACCTCGTGCACATACGGTGACGGTTTCACATTCCTTTACTTAGCTCTTTCAGCGCGTTGACAGTAGTCTCCTGCTGCATCCGCCCGCGTTCGCTGCTCCTAGGGCCGGCGTCCGTCGTGGGTCGGGTTCCTCCGTTGCAGACGTCCGCTGGCTGCTCCGGTGCCTCTCGTAAGGTACGGCCCTCCCGTGACTCTTCGCCGCGTGGATTCCTTTTTTTTCCAGTCTGTCAGTGCACGGCCCCCTTTGCCTGCGCTCTCCGTGCTTGGTCTCTTCCTTGCGCTTCGTGGCTCCTCCCCAAGAGTCTCATGCTCTGTCTTAAGTGCCGGCCAGGTGTGATTGGGCACAGCTGGGTGTCATTATGTCATTCGCTGTTCAGTCATATCTCAGTCCAAATGTTAAAAGTCAAAAAACACCATAAAAGCATGCATATACAAAAAAATCAATAAAACACAATGAGTACATGACTGAAACAGTCCATCCTCTGACATTTTTCCCCCAGCTTTTAAATGTGGTCGTCCCGGCCACTTAGTCTCTATATCGTTCAGGGGCTTACCCAGATTTGAGCGGTGGGAGCGCCTCAATTCAGGCTCTAGAGCTGCTTCCCTTTCTGGAGGGTGGTCCTGCTCTGGAGCTGCTGCTGGTACTTCCCTCTGTGCCGTTGGGCTGGGTGAGCTCCTGGAGCAGGATGGGGAGTTGCTGTTGGCACCCTGCAAAAGGGCATGGCCGTTAGGTATATTCCTTTGTACAGTCCGGGTTGGGAGTTGCTGTGGCACCTCAGGCTGGGTAGGTCACTAGGTAAGTAGGGTGAGTTCTTTTTTGCACAAGGTAAGTTTTTCCCTCCCCAGTTGTCTCAGGATCACAAATGGCTCGGAACCCCACCTAGGTGCCAGCTTTCTTTGGACCTCCAGCGAAGTTCGGATTAGCACCCGTTCTCCTGGGAGCAAAGGTACCAGTCTGGCATTTTGATTATAGCGAGTTTGCTGTGGTCACCGTTTGTCCTCTGAGTGCCTTTTCACAGCTTGGTGAGCATGTTGCAGCGCTCATGGTGTTTCTTTACCCAACCTCCAAGGTGTGGTGTGAAGTACCAGAGCTGAGGTCCGTCACCCAGTCCCAGGTAGCCTGGCGTGCCTTCCAAACACCCATAATGAGGGGTTATCCGGTGGTGCTATGGACTGTATTATTGTAAGCCTGAACCAAGGCGGGCAACCTAGTTGGCCACTGCTGTTGTTGCACTTCTGTCAGGGAGCTCAAAAGTCTTATTAGAGTCTGATTAAACCTTTCACAAGCACCATTACCTGGGGGTGGTATGGGGTTGTACGACTCTTCTTACATCCATAGAGCTGGCAGAGCTGGGCCATCAAGGCAGACTCGAATGACGCCCCACGATCTGTCAGGATCCGTTCTGGACAGCCAAAGGTATGACGAGACGGTCATACAGCAGCTGAACTGTAGTCTCTGCCGTCTGGTCTCTAGCAGGCACTGCAATTGCATATTTGGTGAACAGGTCAGTGATCACAAGTATGTATTGGTACCTGTCCTCCGGTCGACCAAGGGAAAGAAAGTCCACCCCTACCACCTCAAATGGATATGATGTTCGGATTGGGTGTAGAGGTGCCCTCCCTGATGGCCCCGTTTTGTAGCAGACACATTGGGGGCAGGTCTCTATCCAAGCCTTGGAGTCTTGCCCCATTCCCGGCCAATAGCAACGTTGTTGGAGTGCCGAGATGGTCCGAGCACTACTTGGATGGCCCATTTCTTCGTGATAGGCCCTCCAAATCTCTTTTGTCTCCTGTCTCGGAACCAAAACTTGAAAAGGAGGGGGGCTGAGGCCAGTTGGAACGCCCTGTCGCCCCAAACTCCTTCCTTGAGGTCAATCTTGTCCCAGTCTTTCATTAACCCTTTTAGGTAACGTGAAGCCCCTGCACGTACCTCAGGTTTGGGTTGGCAATGTTCTTTCAGTCCACGGATCCACACAAGATCAGAGTCTTGGGACTGCCGTTCTATCCAGTCTGTCCTAGAGCTGGACGTTGCTCCCACAGCAACACAGGAAGGGTCTCAGGTCTTGCTGGAAGCCTGGAGAGGGCATCAGCCTGTCCATTTTGAGTGCCCGGCCGGTACTTGATAGTGTATTTGAAGTTGGCTAGTTGGGCAACCCATCTCTGCTCCACTGCTCCCAATTGGCCGTGTCAAGGTGCACCAAGGGGTTGTTATCTGTAAACACAGTGAAGTCAGAGCCGTACAAGTAGTCTTTGAATTTTCAGCAACCGCCATTTCAAAGCTAACAGCTCCAGCTTAAAGGAGCTATAGTTCTGGTCGTTGCGTTCCGTCGGGTGAAGACTCCTGCTGGCATAGGCAATGACCCTCTCCTTGCCATCTTGCACTTGTGCCAAAACAGCCCCCAGGCCCTCGAAGCTAGCATCAGTATATAGCCTGAACGGTTGAGAAAAATCTGCATAGGCCAACACTGGTGCACAGATTAAGGCTTTCTTAAGGGAGTCAAAAGCTCGCTGGCATTCATCTGACCAGTCAACTGGAGTGGTTTTCTTTTCATGTGGGATGCCACGAGTTAAGGCATGTAGAGGTGCAGCTACCTTTGAGAAGCCATGGATGAATCGACGGTAGTAGCCTGCGAAGCCCAGGAACGACCTGACTTGCTTCACTGTCTGGGGCACTGGCCAGTCCCTTACAGCAGCAGTCTTTGAAGGGTCTGTCGCTACTCCCTGTTCACTGATGATATGGCCAAGATAGGCCACCTGGCGTTGGAACAGGCTACACTTCTTCGGTTGCAGTTTCAGGCCACATTGGTGCAACCTCTGGAACACCTCTTCCAGGTGTCTCATGTGGCTGTGGAAATCTGGTGAGAAGACTACAACATCATCCAAGTAGATAAGTATGGAGTCGTTTACTAAACCCCCAAACTGCGCTGCATCAGCCTCTGAAACGTGGCCGGGGCATTACAAAGCCCAAGGGCATACGCTCAAACTCATAGAGGCCAAATGGAGTAGTGAATGCCGTCTTCTCCTTATCCTGGGGGTCCATCTCCACCTGCCAGTAACCACTGGCCAGATCTAAGGTGGAGTACCACTTGGCAGCCTTTAGTCCTGTCAAAGACTCTTCAATCCGTGGCAGGGGATATGCATCTTTATGTGTGCATGCATTCAGCTTTCTATAGTCCACGCAAAATCTCCAAGCCCCGTCCTTCTTCTTAACCAGGACAATGGGGGCAGCCCATGGGCTACTACTTTCACTAACAACCCCATTGTCTAACATGTTCTTCAACAGAGTTTGTAGTTCTTTATACAGGCTCGGTGGAACAGGCCGATAGCGTTCACGGCTTGGGGGTGCAGACCCAGTGGGAATCTGGTGCTTTACAAGACCCGTACAGCCAAAGTCTTCGTCATGGTGGGAGAACACCCCTTTCCATTTATCCAACAGCGACTTCATCTCATTTTGCTGTTCTGGGGTGAGACCGTCCCCCTGCAGGGACAGCGCCGGGTGGGAACCATCATCTTGTTGCTCTGACACCTCGACTTGCCCTACTTTAACCTCCACTACATCCGGGCCACAGATGTGAGCACCAACTCCTGCCCTCCCCTTACATCCCCAACGAGACTTCAACCACCTGGGCTAGGGTGCGCCGTTGTGGGATCTCAACCGGGTACTGGTTAGGATTATAAACCCTACAGGGGACACGGCCCTCCCTAATGGTAACAAGGGAGCGCCCCACACACCATTCTGCCCCACTCTCTGCTACAGGCTCTACAAGCACTGGGCCAACTGAGTTGGTGGGAGCATTGGTCACTTGGGCCACACAACCATCTCTGAATGAGGCGGAATAATGACTGGGACTGATGCTCCAGCCTAGCAACTGCTTCAAATGGTCTAATGGCCCGCGGAGAGAAGTTCGCTGACACTCTGCAAACGCCCTAGACCAGGCCCCTCTTCCCCAGATGGCACAATAGTTTTAAAAGCAGACACGCCTGGGTGACTACCCTGAGTAAGGGCAGACCACAGTGGTTCAATTATGTTCATACCCAATATACCTTTATCGGGACTTAAACAACCATCTTCCACTATGATTACCCCTTTATCTGCGATTTCAACGTTCCCTATGATGCAGTCCACCATCACGTAGCCAAGGTAGGGGATCTTAAGACCATTGGCAGCCTTCAGATTCAACCATGGCACCACATCTGCACTAGTCACCCCCGCTCCCTTCAAATAACTTTGGAATAACCCGTGGCTCATTAAGGTTACCTGGGACCCAGTGTCTAATACAAAAGGGATTGACTGACCGTTCATTTTAACTAAGACATTAGGGCACTCACCCACTAGTGCTGACCGTGGCCCCGGCAACTCTCCACCCCTGGGTTCCAGCTGTAGACTGGGCTGTTGATTCAGGCTAACTGCCCCCACTGCTCTGCCCTCAGCTGTGGGGGAGCCAAAAATCCTGGCGTTTCTGTTGCTGTTGGGGGCAACGCCGCTGCACATGTCCGACGGCTCCACAGCGCAAACAGATCGGCCTTCCTTCTGGATCCCAACGAGGCGAGGTGGTGGGGGCACGAGTTCTGGTCCTAGCTTGATGTGCGGGATAGTTTGCTGGTGGCCGGAAATTTGCTGACAGTTGGGTCTTTATTTCTGTAGTGAGATCAGAAGAAAGCATTCTCAGTTGCTCTTTAAGTTCAGTTTTTATCTCACCCAGAAGTTCTTCTTTCAGGTCTTCTTTCAATTGAGCTTTTAGCAATCCCAGGTCAGTGGTAGCTGGTTTTGGTGGATCAAAGCCCATCACTCGGTTAGAAACTGTGGTCTCGTCCTCCAGGAACTCCTTTGTCAAAGCCTTTACTTCGTCACAGGCCGTTTTAAGGTCATGTCACCTTGTCGCCGTCTCTGTCGCCTCAACTCCTGTTTTATAGGTCCAGACTCAAGTCCTGTCAGGAGCTGGTCAAGCAGCAGCTCTCCATCTTCTGTCCCGCTGTCATCCAGCTCCTGCCATCTGGAAAAGATCTCTCGCAGACGTAAAATGAAATTGTCCACAGTCTCTGCAGGTTTCTGCTTGCAGTTGAAGAAGTCTGCTCTAAGTTGGGCTTTAGAAGCAGTCTGGGCAAACATTGACTGTAAAAGCCCTAGGACTTTCTGACCAGTGTCTCTATCTCTTGGGCTAACCAGCAGCAGCTCCCGCTTGGCATTGCCCTCCAATGCCTCTACTACAAAATCTGCCTGTTGTTGTGGGTTTAAACCTTGGGCTCGAAGCATAGCCTCCAACTGGGCCCTCCATGAAGAAAACTTTGAAGGGTCACCATTAAATTTGGGGATAAAAGCAGCACTCATGAACCATGGCATAACAAACTGAGCAGTCAAGACAGGGCTAGTCCCTGCGTTTCATCCATTTCTGAACAACTGTGATCCTGCCAACAACGCCAAAAATGTGAGGTCCGACCGACCTCGGAAGTTTCAGGTCCAAGGATCACAGAATTGCTCAGAAATGAAACACAGCCATTCAATGCGCTTAAATAGTTTAATAAAAAGGTTAAGATTTTAAAATCTTAAAATCAAAAAAATGGGCTAGATTATTTAAAAAAGATAAAGATAAAAAGGGATAAAACAATTAAGTTTTGTTTAAAAAAATAAAATACAGTAGCCCAAAAAAAGTGTCTTAAAATGGATCGAAGAGAAATCCAAATTAAAACAGTCAATGAAGGAAAGGGGGCGGCAGAGGAGGCTCCGCTTCTCTGCCCAGCAGGTGGTCTTCCTTTCCTCCCACGGCTCGCGCTGACAGCTGGACTTCCGGGTTCGCCGGCCCTAAACAGACACCAGCAGGAGACTCAGTGTCGAGCTAATTAACGCGTCGACCTCGTGCACATACGGTGACGGTTTCACATTCCTTTACTTAGCTCTTTCAGCGCGTTGACCGTAGTCTCCTGCTGCATCCGCCCGCGTTCGCTGCTCCTAGGGCCGGCGTCCGTCGTGGGTCGGGTTCCTCCGTTGCAGACGTCCGCTGGCTGCTCCGGTGCCTCTCGTAAAGTACGGCCCTCCCGTGACTCCTCGCCGCGTGGATTCCTTTTCCCTTTTTTCCAGTCTGTCGGTGCGCGGCCCCCCTTTGCCTGCGCTCTCCGTGCTTAGTCTCTTCCTTGCGCTTCGTGGCTCTCCCTCAAAAGTCTCATGCTCTGTCTTAAGTGCCGGCCAGGTGATTGGGCACAGCTGGGTGTCATTATGTCATTCGCTGTTCAGTCATATCTCAGTTCAAATAATAAAAAAATCAAACACCATAAAAGCATGCATATACAACAAAATCAATAAAACACAATGAGTACATGACTGAAACAGTCCATTCTCTGACATTTACATGATGCATTTTTGTTCTGATCAGGCAGATATTCTGATACCTTGTGTCCATGTAAACACAGGTAGTGTGTGGGTGAATGGGACTATGAAGGTGCTTCCATGTTGAACGCGATTTGCGCAACAAATTCGTGTGGCCCTCCGCCTGCCTGAGATTTGCCACGGCCACATTTAGGAGGAGCTACCAACTAATGTTTTTAGTATGATCGCTATGAGGAACGGTGTCCTTTGAATGTATTGAAGACCCAGATGATGTTGAGAAATCAGGTTAATTGATTATTATGAGTTCTACAAAGACATCGGCAATCACATCTCCAATTTTGGTTTATGTGATCATCAAAAAAATTTCCTGGTATTGGGGGCTTCTATGTCACTCTGTATGACAGCCAATTCCACTGTGTTTCTGTGCCTCGATGGCTGAGCTCGAAGCCTCACTGTCTAATGTTAACCCGAGGGGGAAAAAAATAAGGGAGTTTTTTTTTCTTCATTTGTCTTGATGAGACCCGAGCCAGCAGCCTTCAGATATTTAAATACTGGTTCCCAGTTCATAGTTTGCCGGTCAAATCACATTGCTGTCAGACCGGCGCGCCACGCCTGACGCTAACATCACAGTGCTGCTGCCTTGTGAATCACGCTTGGTGTAAATTGGACTTTCTAAGGGGGTAGTTCAAATCCAGGCTGAGTCATACCAAAAGCTCTACAAATGGGTCCCAATAACTTCGCTTGACACTCGGCGTTAAAGGGTTGGTTTGGGAGGAGGTTAAACCGCCAAATGGTTCCTGAGCGTAGCTCATCGAGGGGTCAGATACAGAAAACACAACACACTAACTGATGGGACTTTAACTTTAAAGCACTAGATGAGTATACACCATTAACCATTTACACACATACCCTCACACTTCTCTAGATGTTCCTCTACTTCCTTCCTGCTTTCACTACAGATCACAATGTCATCTACAAACATCATGATCTCAGAGATTCCTATCTAATTTATCCTGTCAGAAAATAGTTATACAAAGAAGGTAATAAAGCATTACACAAGTATTTTTGATTTTTAATAATTTTGACTTATCATAATAGGGCAGTAGCGTTCTACAAAGTTTAAATTGATTTTTTAAAATTATATTTCAGATGTTCAACATGCAACATGCTCTTAATTTTAAGCTATTTGCTTTTGATTCTCTATGTCCATTTAGACTCTGCGATATTTTTGAAACTTTCCTGTTGTTATTTAACAACCCTGTGCCGATTTGACTTCTGTACGTTGAGTTTCACAAAGTGTTTGTTCTGCACAGCCCGTCCTTGTTTCTTTGGCTTCGTCGCTCTCTCATTCCCCTCTAGGGAATAGTGTGAATCAAGGTGATTAGTCACCAGAAAGTAGCTGTCAAGTCTTTAACAAGACGCTTCTGTTTCGTGCATTGCACTTACTAACATGATCCAAATCAGGAAAGAAAAAGACTTTGAGTTCTTTCCTATTTAAAAAAAAAAGGTTTAATATAAGGTACTTGGCATAATATGATGTTTTAATAAAACGTCTTATATTTTTTATAGATTGTGTATTTAATGAAATATTTCTGTAGAAATAATCTCCATTCAAACTTAATAAATTATTCAAGACGTTTTCCTAATTCTTTTGTATTTTTTTGGCTTTTGGGATGTTTGCCACCATATGGAGTCCAATGACACGTTCTCATTCATTATCACATGCTGCTTTGTGGCAAGGTGCTTTGAAGTGCTGGTAGGAGGGTCAGGGGTGATGGATGCAGAAAAACTTCCAAACAGTCGGAAGAAAAGGCGACAATCTGGGACTTCTGGGACCCTGGCACAAGGCACCTCCAGGTTGAACGGCGAGACCTGAGGGCACCTGTGTGGATCTCCTGTTCAAGGGCAACAGGGGGATGTCAGAGCCGTACAGCTAGCTTCCCCAAGTGCCTTGTCTGCAACATCTGACAGGGAGCGTCATCATAGCAGGCATCTTTTGCTGATGTTTTACAAAAACACAATTTGAAATATAATTCTGCACCCAGGCAGGCATCTGAAGACCTTTCCGCAAGGAAATCCAACTGCACGATTGCAAATATCCACAACACAAATTTGCTCTGCCTCCTACTAGGTGATGTGATTAAAAAAATACCAAAACTAAAGTCACTGGCGTTTAATGTGACTGAGTACATAAACAGGCATCCTACCTCAAACAGCCCCCACACATTTAATTGTGGCTCAGTTAACCTCTCAGTACCTGTTTTGAACTCAAAAATTATATTTCGAGGTGTATGCTCTTAGACAACATTTTTACTTTCACAGATCCCTTTCTGGTTCTAAGGAGCCATTTGGAGAACCGGAGAATGTTGGAATGGCTGTGAAAGCAATAACATTAAAACAAGAGATGGTGATGGTGCAGCGGTGAAGGCAGGCCAAGTTATTATAGGACATTAGCCCTTTGTAGTGCAAGTTAAATTAAATGACATAAATTGAGTTGAAAAATAATTTATGGCTTAAAAAGTAGTCCAAAAAGAATATATTTTAGTATTTTAAGATGATTTATTTTATGTTGTCATTTAAGGTCAAGCCTCATAAGAATGAAGATTATAGAGAAAAGCTGCGGTTGCATACTGGAGAGGGTAAAAAGGCTAAAAAAACCCACTATTTTGCAATACAGAATCACAAGGTTATCACAATGGACACATGTAATAAAAGACTTTCTTTCCCTTGTTTTTAAAGTACTACATAAGAAAAGGACTTATGATTAATATATTTGTATTTATTCATTTATTTAACTTAGGAATGTGCATATCAATCAATGTTTTTGCATAACAAAAACATAAATGTGCTAGAATTAGCACATTTAGATGTCCTGAGGGGGGTAAAAGAGAAAACAAACACTGAACACGTTGAGATTAAACAACTACAGACAAAACTTAAAACATACAGTTTATACAGGATACAACAGCACAAGGTAGACACATATATATATATATATATATATATATATATATATAATATATATAATATATATATGGTATATATGTATATATGTATATATAATATATATATATATGTATATGTGCAATGCAGCTGTGAGACAACTACAGACAAAACTTAAACATACAGTTTATACAGGATACAACAGCACAAGGTAGACATATATATATATTATATATATGTATAATATATAATATTATTATATATATATATATGTATGTGTATATATGTATATATATATATATATATTATATATATATATATATTATATATAATGTGCAATGCAGCTGTGAGACAACTAAGACAAAACTTAAAACATACAGTTTATACAGGATACAACAGCACAAGGTAGACATATATATATATATAATTATATATAATATATATATATATATATAATATATATATATATATATATATATATATATATATATATATATATATATATATGTATGTGTATATATGTATATATATATAATATATATATGTATATGTGCAATGCAGCTGTGAGATCAGCGAAATAAAACTCAATTAACAATAAACTTAAACATTTTTTCACATCCTATGATTGGGATTTTATGAAATTAAAGGGATAATATGGCAATTATTTGTAGTCTTTGTGACAAAACCGATTTTCTATTTTAATAAATAAGGTGGAGAATTAATGTCTTTTTGACGGCTGTAATGAAGCAGCGGAGCGCCTACTATGAAGGGCGGGGGAGGGGCGGAGTGAAACGGAGCTATCTGCTGTGAGAAATGCAAAGAGGAAAACGACCATTATTCTAGTTTGGGAACCTACATGACGAACCTACACCTACATGAATTTTAAACAACAACAAGGATTGGCGTCTAAAAATTGAGGAAAGTCTGCGGTTCTCCGCGAAAATCCTGTCCACTGACCCCGCGGAAAGCAAGGAGTTCAGAGAAGACAAACATGCCTACTCCAGTGATCAGATGACCTAAAATCCAGCAAAATGAATCCCATTGTCCCAGACAAAATGTTTATGGTTTTGCATTTATGTGTACGTGTGTAAATACAACATGAAAAAAGGACAAAATTAAGGTAGAGTTACATAGCAGAGGTTGTGCTGATTAAAATGAGACCAAATAAGCCAGCAGGTATAGTCTTTTAAATTGAAAATAGAGAGGTAAATGAAAAAGAACCCTGAATTTTAGACCCAAGGTTCCAATGGGTCAGTGGTGGAGCTAGAACATTTTCTATGAGGTGGCAGGAGGGGTGGTAAATAAGAGCAGCAGACTGGAAGTCGATTACAAGTATTTCAAACAGTTTTACTATTATTACTAATAAGACAATAGCAGCTCTTTTAGCTGAGCTGCTGTTTCTATAACTAAAAAAAGCTTCTATTGATGATGTCTTAACCCTGTGACACCTGAATTTATTTCCAATCATGAAAAAAATTTTGTATATTCAATAATGTTTAATAGTAAATAAATAATTTTAGGTTTGTTGCTATTCAGCAAACAAGCAGCATCTACAGTATGAATAAAAGAAAACACCTGTTCCCATCTGCAGAATGAAGATATTTTTTATTTATCCAGTATATTCACTCTGATGACTGGCAGAGCTAATACACCACAAACATGAACTAAAAAAGACACGAACATAAAACTCAGTGTTATTGTTCTTTCAAAACAGAAAGGGTGCAATGTTTTAGTAATGCAGTTTCTGTTTTTTGTGTGGCCTCAAATGAATATTGCAAAAAAAAACAAAACAAAAAAAATGAATATTGCAACTCCGCATTTGAGACTGCCTCTTTTATTGTGAAAATCTTCAGCATTGACACTTATTTTCCGGCTCTGGTCAGAATTTCAGCATCTGTGTGGACTTCCTGTGCAGGAATGACTGTTTGGTCTTTCCTCTCATGCTACTGTTCAGAAAGGAGGAGCTGATGGTTTCCATCCTATCGGGTTGATGTTCATGATGCTTCTCATCAGTCTTCCTCTCCTCCAATCACCTGTCCACACACTGCTGCTGATTTCAACACCTGTTTTTAAATTGAAATAAAAAAAAAAAAAAAAAAACATTTAGATCTATTCAATGCGTGGTGAGGTTTTAGGGTTTTTAAGCTCTTAGTGATTGACACCACTATCAACCAGGGAGTGCCGTCTGATTTTAACATTCATATTTTGTCCCAAAAAGCATAAAAAGAAGGTGGGCGATAATGAAAGATTTTAATTCTGGGTCTTTTGTGAATTTACTGTCATGTTTGATTGTTACTAACCACATATTCTCCGTAAGGGACACGGATTCTCGCAGGCCGCTGCTGATCCAGCCAGAATTTGTGCCTCCCAATAATCTGCAGGAGAAAAAGCAAATACATGATAATTGCTAAATGCTTCAGTAATTTTCACTTTCATAAAGCATGTTTTTATCCTAAATCAGTCAAACAGAGGTAGTTTTTTTCTTTTTTTTTAACACAAAAAACTTTTGGTATTTTACATGAAATATGTAAGGAAAAATGCAAAAGTATGACAAAAAAAAACTCCCAAAAGCCCTACAATAAAGTCCATTGTGATCATCCGTGCTCTTTTTTTTTTACTGTTTGGGACAAAATATTAATTTACAAAACAAATCAAGAATGTCAAGTGGGGGGGCAGAGCTCTTTGCTGGAGAGGCAGGTGCCCCCCCCCTGCCACCCTGTAGCTCCGCCCCTGCAATGTGTTAAAAATAAACATTCTAATTCATAATTTTGCGTGACTTACTATTATGATTTTTTGCAGATAATAAGTGGCTGTAAAATAGTACTGTAAGCAAAAAAACAAGAAAAAAAAATAATTAATTATTTCATTTCTTTAATTGATTCCTGGCCCTATTATATGCACACACAACCCACTCCTGATAAAAACTGAGCTTTATTTGCCAAAAGACCTCGACAGGATCAATATTTGTTGGTAAATACCACTAAATACAAATATTGCTGCTCCGCTTTCCTGGAATAATATTCAAAACTCTCCGCATCTAATTGACCTTATTCCCTTAAATTGTTTCAAAGCCAAACTTTCTGAGCTTTTAAAAGAAATATGCACATGTCACTCTTGATCCATCTGTACCTCTATTAATTAACCTTTTATTCATTGTCCAGTTGTTATTTTCAATTTCATTTAATTGTGTTTTATTGTAATTGTGTTTTATTATTTTAATTGTTTTACTGTATTTTATTTTCTTGTATTGATGCCTTTTGGCACAGGTCTGCCTTGAAAAAGAGATGTAAGTCTCAATGGGATTTCCTGGTAAAACAAAGGTTAAATAAATCGATAAAATTGGTGCGCATTTGAAGGCTGTGTGATAATTTGCTCCTTTTCATTCATTTATTATTTTCAATAAATTGGCACTTTAATAAATGTTTCTTCTTTCTGCATTCTAAAGCTCTATCTCAAACCTTGTTAGGTCCAGATAGTATAAACACTAAACAAAATGTATCTTACCTTGATCAGGAGTGTGTACAAAACAACTATCCTTGTATTGAGCTTTTTCACTTGATCATAATTTTCTGACAATATCAACTCTATCACACAATTTTGCAAGTGACCTCTCTCCTTTTTTATTCTTTTTGGGCTTTTATTGCTGTGTAAAACAGTAGAGAACAAGTGGAAAATTAGATTTCAGTGGCCTGATTTATGCAATCCAATTTTAATAATCCGGTTATTATGGAGATCGTTAGAATGCTTTAAGGTTTTAATATTTCAAGACGCTGCTTGTAATTTATTGCAAATTTAAGAATCATTTTGTAATGAAGATTGGTGCATGGTAGGGGTGTGCAATTACCCTCTGCTCCTCTGTACACTCGGAGGTGAATAATGAGCATAGAGTCCATCTTTTTAAAGAAAAAACGTCACCTTTTTCATGGCAAGCAGTGTGATTCAGGCATTTAAATTTCTCTGCTATAGTAAATGTCTGGGTTTGAATCAAGTTTGTGTCTCAGGGTCAGAAAGAATGGTAAAGACCTTTTGACTAAATTGACTTTTGTTCTAATGACTGTAAAGACATCCAAAGTTTCAAAGGAAATTTCTAATAAACGAAATAAACTGTAGTTCCAAATCACACTCATTTTTTTGTTTGAAGCGTATATTTACTAGTCCTTATTGATTAAGTTGTAGCATTGCCACGTATATGTTTACATTTAAATTTGAACAGGAATGTCTTTTTATAATTATAAAAAATAATGATAGGATTTAAAAGGAGTGTTGGACTACAAACATGGCTACCTGGGGACTTCCTGTCACCCAGGTGCCAGACTGATTTCAAACATCCCTAATGAGAGGAGAGTCTCTCGGGGAAATCAGCTGTGAGAGGCCTGAGCTGAGTGAGGATCCCCACATACAACGTTGACAGTCGCAGGATTACAAAGCCATTGGAGAAGAGTGCCGACCGTGTTGGTGGAAATCTATCTACCATTGGATGAGATCTTCACTTGCGTCGTCACTGGACAGATCCGGTAAGCCAGGCGTGTGCACCCTGTGGACGGAACATTGATGACCTGCCAATCTCATTTAAATTGCTTTTGCCTTAATGGAGGAGGACGCCAAAGGGACGCAGTGATTGTGTAAATAATACATATACAGACTTGGGGGCATCTGGGTAAAGGACTGGGGAAAGACTTGAGTCATTTTTGGATTTTTGTGTGTGCATAAGAAGGAAAACTAACTATAACTCAATTTTTTTTCTGTGAGATGTACATTTATGCCCCTGATTTTTTGTTTGTAATACTTCGCTGCATTGTAGAGTGTTACAAAGCGATCGATCTAAGCTTAATAGATCAAGACTCGATCTATAAAAATAAAGATCAGTCTAACTGAAAATACTAAAGACCACTAGCTTGATAATAGAATTTCCCATATGATCGCTAAGGCTACTGCTCAGCCGACCTAAATGTACTGACTGACTGAACTTCTTATAAACTCTTTAAACTCCTTTAAGAAAAATGTTTTTTTTAAAGTAAGATTTTTGGAATTAAGCGCCATTTTTTGCTCATACTTTCTTCCTTTTCTGGAATAAAGTGTAATGTTATAGCGCAATCGCCACCTAGTGGTCAAACTGAAACACCCTCCAGGAGAAGCAGAACAATGTTTACAATGTAACACTGTATGCTATTAACAATCTCATTATAATTTCACCAATACATTTCACAGTATCAGATTCATATGAAAATCATGTTTATTCAGTTTAGTGTAACAATTTAAATACCTAAAATGCATAATAACATGTATAATATGTCTTTTTTAACATAAAGATATGACCTGACCCATTTATTCATGCCGCAGTCTAAATAATTATCACATTTTAATTTTTTTTTTTTTTTTTTTTTTTATAACCACAATGCCTTATGTCTGCTCTAACAACTGCTTGAGCAGCACTCAAACCTGCCTTCAGCTCATGCATCTGATCACACAGGCAAAAATGAGTCTCATGTTTCTCCCCTGATTTCCACACATTGAATTGTTCTAATGACAACGACAGGCCCAGTTTTGAAATCTTGCATCAGTTCTTGGAATCTTGGGGCTTTGAAATCCTGAGGTGCAAAAACACCTTTGATGTTTGATTGCTAAACTTCAAAGTTGAGTGTTGCAGCGGTTGACCTTAAAGCAATTAGCTGCTGGATTATTACATTTGACAGGTCTTACAGTATGAAATTCAATTGTTGGATTCCAGAGCTGCAGTGTGAGGTAACCTCAATGCATATTTCCATGTATTCTCCTGTAGTTAGTCTGGGGTATTTGGGTTTATCTGAGCAAAGCCTTTAATGAATATACTTTATTCAATCATACATTGATCCTAAAGCGTCTAATTTGGCAAGCCTTTACATATTTGGAGTCTAAACATTTTAAAACATCTAGACGTCCACAGACCACACATGAAAAGCATTTAAATGGGAGTAAATGGAAATCAGATCACTTCAATTTCCATAGAAATTAAATAATTAAAAAAAAAAAAAAAAGAAATTCTTTGTTCTTTATCGTGTACATTTTTCTTTTTACTATATTTCTGAGACCGGTGTGATGCAATCTCTTCTACGGCTAAACTTTTGGAAGGGCAATGATCTGAAGCACACCATAAAAGCTAAATGAGCTGAGGATGGCTGACAAAAAAAAGAGGTTTGAAAGTAGTTTCTTAGAGAGTCTGTTTTCAAATACTCAGTCTAAATAAATTAAAAAGCTCTGACACAGAATAATGGCATTTACTTTAACAACAATGTAAGAAACTTCTAATATCATAAATAAACTAGAGAAGCTGCATTAATGCGAGGGTGAATACTTTTTGCTTAATGCAGTTGCAGAAGATATCAAAGCTTCTTGCTGTAATTGTTGTAGGGATTTGCTGAAAATGCGAAAGTTGCTAAAGAACTTAAAGTTACTAAAATTGCAGAAAGTGTACAAAGAGTTTAAAGAATTTTTTGTAAAATCACATATATTCCGTAAAATGGAAAAAAAAGTAAAATATATGAATAGCAAATATATAAGTATGAATCTCCTGAACCTACTGAACATTTTAATAACAAGATTGTCTGAGTTTCAAAAGTACACAAAGTTTTTTAAGGATTTGAATAATTCCCTATTCATTTTTAATGCAGCTGAAAAACTGCATAGACCTTAAAAAAACGTAAAATATATCAACACCAAAAGTACAAGCTGTAATGTCCTGAATGAACTGAACATTTGGATACCAAGATTGCTGAAGTCGTTTAATTTTTAAATGCCGAAGAACAAAAGGAGGAGGAGAATCATTATAGTATAAATGCTTACTAAGTATTCACACAATAAGCTGTTTATGACTAGAAAAGTTGCATTACCTACGATAATGCTAGTTTGAATTCTTTTTGCTGATAGTAGTGTCTGAAGGTGCTGACACACTTTACTTTATTTTCAAAATGTTAAATTTGCTAAAAGACTGGAAATTCCATAAAAAACTATGAAAGAGCGCTGAAGTTGAGCAAAACTTCTGAAAAAATGAGTGGTAAAATTATTTAAAAATCCTTAATACATGCCAATTTTTCAAAAATACTGAGTGTTGCTTAAAATTAATCTAAAAAAAAAAAAATAAAAAAAAAATAACCAAAACTGACTTTTTGCTTCAATACTAGCTAAACTACAAAAAAGTCTAAAAACCCTCAGTAAGCTAAATTAGTCAAAAACATTAGCCTGTTGCTAAAATAGAAGTTAAACTCTAAATTTCTCTAAAAAAAAAAACCCAGTAGATAAAAAAAATGAGCCAAAAACTTTAGCTAAAAATAGAAGCTAAAATTTGCTGGAAAAAGCCCAAGAAGAAAATTAATTAGCCAGAAATGATGGCATAATGCTAAAATAGAAGCTAAACTCTAAATTAGCCAAAAAAATCCAAGTAGATTACAAATTAGCCAGAAATGTTAGCATGTTCCTAAAATATTACATAAACTCCAAATGAGCATGAAAAACTTTAGTAGATACAAATTTAGCCAAAAAAGCTAGCACATTGCTTGAATAATAGCTTGCCAAGATTGCTTGAAATTCCTCAGTAAACTAAATTAGTCAAAAACATTTACCTGTAGCTAAAATAGAAGCTAAACTCTAGCTAAGCTAAATTGGCCTGGAAAACTCAAGTAGTACCCAAAGTATAGTTACCCAAAAACATTAGCATCTTGCTAAAATATTAAGTAAACTCAATTTATTTTTTCAAATTACTACAAGAGATGAAAACGTAGTCCATGAATATGTTTAATAGCTTATTGCTAATCTACCTAAAAAGTTTAAATCTGAAGACGCTCTCATTTATTTCCTATTTGGCATATTTTACACAATATTTTAAAAACTATAAAGTTCATGAATACCAAAAATACAAGCAGGTATATCCTGAACAATATGAACGTTTTGATACCGAGCCTTTTGCTAAATTCGGTTGCAGAAAATGCTAAAACAATTTACTCTAATTGCTGAAAGGATTTACTGAAAATGCAAAAGCTATTTGCAAAATCCAAAATTTGCTAAAAGACTTGAAATTTTGTCAATGAACTATGGAAAGGCAGCTGAAGTTGGACTAAATTTAAAAAAAAAAAAGTATAAGTCTGCTTAAAAATCTTCAATTCATGCCAATTAAAAAAAAAAAAAACATGTAGTGTCTTGCTTAAATATGAGCTAAACTTCAAATTTACACAAAAAGCTGATTTGATACAAAATTAGCCAAAAAGATAGCACATTGCTAAAAAGCTAGCGCATTACTAAAATACTAGCTCAACTCCAAAGTAGCGTACAAATCCTCAGTAAAATTAGTCAAAAACGTTACCCTGTTGCTAAAATATAAGCCAAACTCAAAAATAGCCTAAAGAATCTCAGTAGACAACAAATTAGCCAAAACCATTAGCCCGACAACCTTAGTAGATGAAAATTATCCTAAAAATGTCAGAACGTTGCTAATATATTAGATAAAATCAGAATAAAAAACCTCAGTAGATACCAAATTACCCAAATGAGCTAGCATAATGCTAATATCAGAGCTCATTGCTAAATTATTTTAAAGTTACTAGTTTCAAGTGCACAAAGTTTTTGAAAAATCTAAAAAAATGTCTCATTTATTTCCTATGGAGCATATTTTGTTCAATATTACAAAAACTATTACGTTTATGAATACAAAAAGAACAAGCATTGATGTTCTGAAGGAGCTGAATGTTTTCATTCTAAGATGGCTGAAATCGCTGAAAGTGTGATTAAGGTTTTCGTGCTTAATATGGAAAGGAGCAGGAGAATCACTATAGTGTGAAGCATTTACACAATAATTCATGTGCAATACAATCTAACAACAGAAGTTTACATCCATGGACATGTTAAACTCAGGATAACTAGACACAGGGATACAATGAGAGTTTTAGTTCCCACATGGCAACAGGAAGCATCTATTTTTGTGTGTCAGAGCAGCTGCATGACGGTCTGAGAAAACAGAATGTTATGTGGCCAGTGGAGCTGAGGAAGCTGCAGGCTGGTGATACCACTGGCCCCTGTTGTTCTTTGGCTAATCCACTAAACTGCGAAGCACTGAAGGGTCAAGGAGAAGCCTATCTTTCGCAGTGCTGTCTTAAACACACTACCCAGCTGTGTGTATTTCCCCAAATTTTCCCCTGATAATGTAAAACAGCACACCAAGGATGCCACTTGAGATAAAGGAGCTAAAGAGGCTTCAGTGTGACGATTTTTGATTAACTTTTCGTAGGCTCGGTCCTCACTTCTCTCTGTTTGGCTTTTGAGCTTTAAGTGATTTCTTCCTGACATAACTGTGTATTTTAATTATTTATCTTTACAAAATGATCAAATACAGTTTAAAGCCTTTGTTTTTATTGCAGTGTTGAGACACCAAAGTACATGAAGATACTGATACTGAGACTTCCCTACCCGTAACGCAGGGTTCTCAAACTCCATTTACCTTGGGGCCTCTGAAGGCGGAGTCTGGCTGAGGCTGGGCCATACGGGGTTCCATTTGTGCCAAAAATATGTTTTTGCATTCACCGTCTATGTCGATTGAACAAGTTTATTAAATATTTGTTCTTGTCCACCTACTACTCAGCAATATTTTCTTTGTGTCCTGTGAAACAACGGGAGCTAACGACGCTAGCAACTGTTGCTAAGGAGTTTTATGACGACCAGATCCAATGAAGATACCAAATGTGAAGCATCAAAAAGCAAACACGAAGCTAACATCAAAGACACATGCACAAGGTTTTACTTAGTAGACAATGAACTTTCATAAGAGGGGGGCTGAAAAATATCGACTTGGGGCCGCATATGGCCCGTGGGCCACCAGTTTGAGACCACTGCCTTAATGTTTCACCCTACCCTTCCAATTGTAGGGCATCTGAGGCTGTAGTGATGTCATAAATTGTTTTCCTAATAGTTTTTTTTTTTTTTTTTTTAAGGATAAACTGTGATGACTTAAGGCTGAATATCCCTCCGCTGGTTGGGTGATCTACGTTGTGCTGTGCCACTGCATGACTTTTTTTAAGTTAAAGAACCAATGTTACTACGGGTTTTTCAAATGCTGACAGCTTCACCTCAATGCAGATAACCGGAAAATATTGACGTCATCGAATGGTAGTAACTTTTGAATTTGAAGACACTATTTTGTTCATATTTTTGTGTTTGGAGGGCAAAAAAACATAGAAGTAGGGAGAAGCCATAGACCTATAGGGGTTGGGGAAGAATTTAGATTTGGCCATGATTTGAAACACTTGTACCCCACGCAGAACTTCCAATACGCTAACAGCCCCGTAAAGGTTACACAAGTGAACAGCTGGCTGTTGTTTGGTCAATCACATTTTTAAGGTATTTGACATTGTAGTTTGGATCATTCTTTAGAAGAAATGTGCTCGAGCATTAGAATAATTTTGAGAGTTATGAATAACTATAACTGGAAGCTGTGTTCAGAGGTTCAAAATCGTTTTTTTGACTTTTACTGACAGAACACCACCTGTTCAAACCAGTGGCAAAAATTCCACAAAGGGTAGAGTGTCCCTTACTGTACTCAAAATAATCCTTTACCATTAACAGTGACTGGACACAGTAAGCCTGTACAATAGAAGATATCGCTCCACAAATTTAATTCCAATCATGTCCAGCGCATTCTCACTCCCAACTCTATATTGATGTTCGGTTATGGACCCCTCTGCGTCCCTCATTGCTGTTGTCGGTGTTCTCAATTCCTTGATTTTTTTTTTTTTTTTTTTTTTTAATTCTGGCTCTTTGTAAAATCAAGGGTCTTTAACCCTTGGGACACAGTTCCAGGTATCCTACCACACGCTCAGTGGTCCTCTGGACACGGCCGATACTGGTAGACTAACCCAGCAGCGGTCCCCTGACCCGGCAGCGGACGCTGCGGTACCAGATCCGACCTGGTACCAGACGCTATACCCGACACTAATTGGACCCACACGTGGTACTGGACTCAAACTGGTACCAGTACTGGTTTAGGGTACCGATGTGCTGGATCGGTTCCAGTTTGCGGCCTGAAGATTGGGACCCGTGATTTAATGGCAACAGCCAGGACATCAAAAACGATAAGTTACGGACACCTAAATGGTCAATTTTTGACGCGAGCGGTCCTTAACCAAACCTAATATGTGACAGTGTTGTCATGTCTCTTAAAAGGCTTTTAATGAAATTACACACAATTTGTGGTTGGGTTTCTGTGATTTAGAGATTTAGAGAAGATTTGGGACCACTGTTGTGGCTTAGTTACCCCTGAAACTAAAAGAAATAACTCGCTGCCATGCCACCTTTGCACTTCAAAAGTTCCTTTTAGTGATAAAAAATGTCTAATTACACAAATGAACAGATAGTAAAGTGCATCAATTTTAGACAATAAAGTGTTCATTTGGTTCATGACAATGACATCCAGAGGAGTGGTTCAGTCACCACTTATTTCCAAATTATCTGAATATGACAGCAAAAAAAATCAGAAACAATACATTTCTTTTTTTTTTTTTATTGTCAAAACCAAACATTTACTTTACATTATTCCTAAAAATTTAAAAGCATACCGGCTGACCCCCAGCTGAGCTCTAAATTTTCCTGAAAGCATTTCAGAGCTGACAGTGGCAAGACACAGCCAAAAAAAAAAAGACAACAAAACCTTGATTGAAGAGGCAGAACACGTGCAAACACAAACACATTATGATGGAAAGGTATTGTGTCAAAGCCGCTCACTTATGTCAGGGTGCATTAAGCTGGTAGTCGGCACACAGTTTGCCTCTTTTGTCTGTTAAAATTACCCTCGGCTGGGCGTGTGTGACTGCCAGTGTGTGCGCTACGATAGGGGCTTAGTGCAGACTGGTTATACTCCAACATACAGCATTTGACTGAAGTCTAAATCTTTCCCTTGTTCTGTTTTGTGACTCCTGCATTCTAATTCCCATTGAATATAGATGTACCTGTGTTATGTCAAAAGACTACAATAAAAACAGCAGATGATTGAAGGTTAAAGTGTCTTTTTAAGCTGGAAGTTATTACCTGTGTAGGACAGATTGGCAGATCATAGGGTACGTACTGTAAAAGTGCTGATGTGTTGTCTATGTATATGGAAATTTGCACAGATAAAAAAATGTATTTTTATTCAGATTTCTATGATCAGAGCAAACGGATATTTCTCATTTTGGTCTTTAAACTGAATTCTGTGCTCACCTGAACAGGTGGAAAGTGCAAACATGAGCATACACACTTGTACACTTGTCAACATTTTTGGAGCTGCATAAGCAGAAACCAAATAATTTATTCAAGCATGACAAAAAAAGTCATGATACACTTTTTTTTTTTTAACTTAACATCACATCAATTTTTACAATTACATGTCAGTATAAGAATTAATGTTCCATTTTCTAGCATCCACCCCCCAAAAAAACAAAACACAAACAGCAACGGAGAATGCAAAGGAGGACGAATGAAAACAAAACAATAATAATAATAGTTGTAATGACACATGATACATTTTTGACATACTGTTTGTTTATGACATTTTTTATTGCAAAATGTGAAGAAATTCCTCATTTTTACTGTTTTGTAAAAATTTTTTTCTTTAATTTTTGGTTTGTGTTTTTTTTAAGGTGAAAACTATGACTTGTTAGACCAATTAGCAGCTTGGTGAGAGGCAATCCTAACAAAAATCAGCATAACCCAATCCTTAGCCAGGGCTCTGTGCTGGAAAAACGTGGAAATGTGCTCTCCAGGTGAGGAATGAGACACTTTCAGGATTTTGACTTCTTCAGCATTTTTTTTTTTTTTTTTTTGCACGATCGACAAAAGAATAAATCAGATGATTGACTGACAGATTAGCATGACGTCCGCTGTTATTGCAGACTTTGCATTTATCAATTGTGGAGAAAAGAGAGTGACCAAACTAAGTCAACTTCTCTGGACTACATTTGCCAAAGTCTTGACTTTTGCTTTGTCACAAAGTCGTGTGCGTGCGTGTTCGGCCCTGCAGGCTTTAGCAACCCTGTGACCTCAAACAGGACTCAGTGGGTCAAATACTATTTTGTCATTCGTACTTTATATAAATCCTAAAGAACTGCATATTTCTTGATGTCTTCAGTGTCTCACTGCAGAAAGAACAACAAGTCCTCTTTATTATCTTATTTTCTAGGTCCTCTAACAATTAAATTTAATGCCATTTTTTTTTTTTTTTTTTTTTTACAGAAAAAATCTAAACAGCTGTCTCTGAAGTATCTTTAAAAAAAAAAAAAAACATTATAATGACATTACAAATTAAAGTTGCTGTTTTTTGACCCACTCTGGCTGGCCCTCACGCTGGGTCCACACCGTATGAAGAAGCACCACGGAACGGAGGCTGCTTCCATTAGGCGCCATTGTTGACCTATGATGTAGTTTATAGCAGACGTGAACCGCCGCGGTCCTCTACGGCCAGCTCGCGTCGTGCAGCAATCGTTTCAATCTCTGGTCTATTTTTTTGTGCAAGCAAGCCGCCTCAGTCCTGGCAGGAAGTTACTCCGGTGTGGGAAAATCCAGTCAAATTTCAATATATAACCAATTTTTCAAAATAAAATACCACATTTGACAAAAAAAAATAAACAGACAACGCACAAGACACAAATAACAAACACACAGATCAACGTAGTGGGTTGACTACGGAGCGAGTGTGTGGTTTTTAGTGTCTAAAAACACAATCAACAAGAGAGAGCCAGAGAGAAGTCAAGATGGACGATGTTTAATTAATTGTAGACACTCTAAATAACCAAGGCAGAACAGAAGCGCATGTCGACCATTGCAAATAAATATGGGTCTGGTGTGTACTGGAGGTGAAGCGGATTTCGCGGTTGGCGGCTGGTTGTTAACACTCTGCGGTGCCACCGCTTCTGCGTCTGGTGAACCCAGCGTCACTCACCTCTTCACCTGCCAAAAATTCATAAAAATAAAAATAATGAAAAAGATAAATCATACAGGCTGCTTTACTGTTAGGTTTATCTCTATAGCAAAGATTTTATTCTTTGGTCACCTACAAGTGACAATGTTGGAAGAATTGTCAAAATTAAATTTTCAAATTCTTTGACAACAGAAGTTTTTTTTTTTGTTTGTTCATTCTCTTTGAATCAGGAATTTTACCATTAAAACAATGTGAGCCACAGGAAACCAGTCATTGTAAAAAACTAGCGTTCATTGATGGTCACTAGATTAGGGAGTATAGACCACAATGCATTGTGTTCAATCAATTAAAAAAAATGTTTAAATTTAATATTTGAATAAACCCTCCACATTTTCACTATCAGTACACAGTGGAATCATAAATGAACGTCGTGAAATGTTTGTATTTATTTGAGTTTTACCTTGTGAAATCGGTGACGTCATATCTGGTGTTTAGAAAACGAAGCAAAAGTAGTGAGCATGGTGTCTGAATTACCTATCAATCCAGGGCACTATATTCCCGCACCATATAGTTTTTTTGTAGTTAGGGGGGGACACAATCTTAACCTGATGCAATGTGTGTGAAATTCCATAAAGATTACTCAAATAAAGGTCTTCTTCTCTCATATTGTGGTAAAACGTGAAAATATTGAAATTTCATACTTGGCCGCAAAATGGCCACGAAGCTATAGGTCATGTGGGCATCCCACAATGGTCTTAAAACCTACTTTGGATCTCCCCATTGTTTATACTTGGTTTTGAGCTACTTTTGAGCCATAGATTATTATTATTTTATCTATAGCGATAGATCTATAAGCTTTTGGACCATACAGGGACAGGAAAAGAGCATTTCAGATGTAGGAACACTTCAAAATCCAGGTTTTTGTTTTGGGTAACTCCTCAATATTCCAAACTGTCATCTAACAAAACAATCATTTTCAGTTCACATATTAAATAATATTATCACATTAAGTAATATTCTTAAAGAGATAACTAGTGATTCATTGGGCTTTTATATCCGTAAACTCTTCTTCACCTTGTTCTGAATATGTCCTCATGGCTCCCACGTTTCTCTCCACCCTGCCCCCGTGGTTGTGTGATTAACCTTCTTCCCAGCCTCCTCTACCTCGCTTGCACCTCTTCCCTGCTTCATCCTCACTTCCTTTCCTCTGATTCCATCATCCCCTCTGCCTCTGCGGTTCCTCCTCATTATTATAATGTCCCCACTCAGCATGACAGGGAAACTGAGGAAGCACTGGAACCAGTCGCTGGTTGCAATTACAATAGCTGACCCGCTGAGTTGGTGCTCAACTTTGTCCTTGACCACCCCCCCAACCCCCCCACCAACCCCCACATCACATTGTGAACTATACACTGCAAAGCACAGGGGACCGGGTAAGAACATGTAAGTACAGCATATGGAAACGATTGTTCAAAGATGTTCTTTGGTGAGATGGTAACGCATTAAGTATGAACATTAGAACAAGAAGAGAAGATTGCAGAGCCACCAGCATGCATTAGCAAGCCTGACAAAGCGCATTTAGGTTTGCTGATGATAAAAGCGCTGCGCAGCCTCGTCCCTCTGAGTTTTGTGAAAACGTTGTGACAATGCAGAGTGATCCACTTAGGAGGTGCGCGGTGCCCTTAGGGAGTTAAGTCCTCCTTTAGAGGCGCTCTCCTCTGTTGTGTATGGGAGCACTGCTCTAAAAAACTCCAGCCATGTCCTTCTTGTCGTCCACTTGAGACGCAGCAGAAGAAGTGTTGTGGCTGGGAAACGACATTCACAACAAACAAGCCTGTCTAAAAAGTTTCCTCTAAATTATTCACTGATTTACATTTGTTGATCACGATTCCCAAAAGTTTCAACTTGTTTTCATCAAATCAGGGATAGAAAAAAATGACTTTGTGTTTACATATTAAAAATATATGTATATTTGTTTAAAAAGGATGGCAACCGGGACTGGAAAGCAAGAAATCATCCCAGCACAAAGAGGATCGAGTAGGATGACTACAATACCAAGGACACAACTAGCTCAGTAAATAAACACAATTAAAGATTTAATAGAATTCTTTGAAATAACCAATTCAAATACTTTTACGACATAGAAAGTTATTGTAAAGAGCTGGAGCAGAGATCAAGTGAAGCAGCCAACCAACAATACATCATAATCATTTTAGGGAGGCGTGAATGACTGTTACGACCCCTGGTCTGCTGCTTTTGTGTTGTGTGTCATGTGATTTGAGGGTTTCAGTTCCTGCACTGGCCCAGGAGAGTCTGTGGTTTCCCTCCTCTTAGTTATCTTTTAGCCTTTTTAGTCTATTCTTGGGACGTGTTGATTTGGGAAGATGAGGGCATTATATTTTATTTCTGAAGTATCAAAATTGGAACTGAATAGTAACCGAAACCGAAACAAAAGAACCACTTTGGCGTGGAACCAAATAAAACCCAATTGAGCCCAACCCCAGTGAACAATCGATCCCTAAAATACGAATGATTGGAGAGTAGAAGAGCTTCCTGAGGACAAAATTCACATTCTCTTGCTTGTTTGCTGAATAAAAAAATTCTGTACTATTTTACAGATAATTACAAAAAATATACATACAGTCAGATTCAGACGCAAGTATTTTATTCTAGTTTTACACAGATCTGTAATTTGTAAAACAAAAAAAGGACAAATGCTGCAAACGATCTACGGCTATGATATGGGCATGGGACTTCTATTGATAGTATGTCTATGTTTTTATATCTGTCTTTATACTCGATAACTACATTCAATTTAAATTCACAGTTGAAGTGAATCTATGATCAACATTATAGATCTCTTATCCTATCAGTATCTGGGACTGACAAATACGTTCTCTCCCCCTGTATTTATTACAGTTCGCTTCATAAAAATTCCCATGATTCCCACAGACTCCACAGACAGCACTTCTTATTTATAGAGGGCAGAAATGCAGGTTTTTCTATTTGTTTGTTGTCAGTCACCAAACACACACTAGTGATCATTAACAGTTGGGACTGTGACTCAATGTTTTGTTCTGCACAGTGGTGGAAAACTCTTTTTTTTTTTTTTTTTTTTTTTATGGAAGAAAATAAATCTTCACAACGTTAGTGATGCCTGCCTAGCTGACCTCGCCGTCCTCTAAAAAACTCTGAAAAAAGTCCTTAGCTTTACTAAAACTGCACGGCTTAGGACCGTCACAGTATTAACCCAGTTTTCTCCTCTACTTCTTTCTTATTTCAGCAAACATTGACCTTCCTGTGTATATATATTAAATAGATATATAGGTCACAAGCTAACAAGATCTTTTGAGTTGATTTTAAACTTTTTCAGTTGAAATCAATGTTCAAAGTTGGGCTGAATATGGGTGGAAATCACAACTAATACTTTTTTTTTTTTTTAAGTGGAGTTTGATGACCTTCTGTCAGGCTTTGGTGTCCGGACATGAATTTAAGACAGCTGGCAGCTCCAGAAACTGAGTTTTTAATAACAAAAAAAAAAAAAAATCAAGGAAGTGCAAAAAGCTGAAAAACTGAATTACTAAGGCAAAGTCCAACAAAAACTCGAGGCCAAAAACCAAAAACGTAACACATAGAATCAACAACCTGGCAAGAGAGACAAGAGGCTGGTGTGTAGTGAAACAAACCTGCAGTGAAGTGAGGGGAGGAACCATTAAATACAGAAAATGGAGGGAAAAAGCAAAAAGAACACAGGTGAAACCCATTATGGGGGAGTGGTGATCAGTCCTGGGGGAAAAACATGATATTCAGGTTTGCTTTGTTAACTTTGTAAAGTTAAATAACATTTATTGGCATGCTTTTGAAATAAATGCATTTGTTTGGTGTTTGAATAAGGTGTTGCTGACCTGTATGCAGTTCCATAGAAGACCACAGGAGGCAGGTGGAGCAATGGGGAAACTGTTGACTTAATTTGCATTGACAAAGTCCAGTCTCACTCATAAACAAACATATATTTACACCCAGTTTGGATATAAATAAACACTTTTTATTGATGATTTTTTTGGCTTTATTTTCAAGGTTTTTTTCTTTTGATTGACAGGTGGGAAGACTCAACAAAATTCTGACTTTACTTCCCTCCCAATCAGCATTTTACTGTATATTATTGAGTCCAGTCACTGTGATCGTTTCATTTTAGATGACTACTTTCAAAACCAATTTAAATGGAGATCATTTTATCACGTGAATGACATGTTAGTGTTGGAAAAAGTCTATAGAAGTAAAGTTTTGATTAAGTCGATGGTTGATTGGTAAGAAATTCATTTGGGATTACCATCTTGATTCATTTTGGACACCCATCAGTACATCCATCTTCAGCACCCACTGAATCCCTTCATCTGTTCTAGTTTTGGACCATTACAAAAATAATAGTAATACACAACAAAGCTATTGTATCTGTGTAAACCCTCTTGGAGTGCCACAGAGATCCGTCCTAGGTCCACTGTTGTTCAGCCTGTACATAAATGATCTGGAAAATTGCTGTCCAGTTATATGCCGATGATGCTGTTATTTATGTTTATGCACAACAGCTAACATCAGTTATTAACAATGTAAGTACATAGCTGTAAAGCTCACAGCTACATCTAAATATGCCAAAAACTGTGTATAACATGTAAAGAAACTCTTCACAAAATTAAATTTAACTTATTCAATTTTAGATATATCAGAATCAATGATCATGTCACACATATCATACTGCTTAACTAGCTGGGCATCAGCCAACATAACAACTCTAAAATTCATCAAAATACTCCACAAATAAGCTCTAAAAAAGAAAACCCAAGGCCCACCATCACTGTCATATACTAAAGAAATACAACCTGCTGGACTAGGTTAATTATGTCAAACACAATGACTCAATTTCTAATTTACGAAATCTTCTTTACAGACGTTCATCACAAAAACCACAAACAGGGCTACTAGATCAGTTTCCAGGGGTGATTACACGGTTCCCCTTAGGACAAGTGCATTCAGTCAAGCTGTGTTCTGCTACAGGACGTCCCACACTTGGAACTCAGTTCCCATAACAATAAGAAAACTGACAACTCTGAGCTCATTTAGCAAACAGATAAAATCATGGCTTTTAGACAATTGCAGCTCTATATAATTTGTTTTTGTGTGTTTATGTTCTTCGATTTGGTTTTTCTGTAACATCTATTTACCTATTTTTTTTTGTTTCCTTTTTTCTACTTTTGTAATAATAGTTGCTTCTACGTTTTATGAATTTGCTGTTGTGTTTTTTTAATTTATTTTTTATTGACAGCTTCATCTGTTATTTCTGTTTCTGTTGTCTTATCCTTTTTGTATTGATTTAAGTTTTCCTTTTACTAGAGACCATCAACTTTTTCTTTCTAGGGACTAAAGATGGAAATTAGCTTGAAATGCTATAATCTTGTATATTTACATTTTTAAATGTTTTATCAATATATACTGTCCCTGTCTTAAATAAACAAGCAATCAATCAATCTCCTCACAAAGATTTGTGTACTCTTACAGTGTATTTTTGAGGTATTCGTACATATTCATAGCATTTTTGACTGAAGATATAGGAGAAGTTCTTCATTTTTAAGAAGAATTAAGTAACTTTGGTGCATAATTCCAGGCCTTGACTATTATATCTGTGTTCTACACATCCTTCACTGACACTTTAACTTTGTAGCTTTTTAACAATTAGTACATAAACATAACGTTTTAGATGGAAAATACTGTATGTCTTTAACTTTGAAGTTAAATAAAGCAGTATATATGGTAAATATATCGTATGGGTAGACCTTCTGGAGCTTGTCGTCTCAAAAGCACTCATGGACAAGACTTGGCATAAGAACATTGTAGGACGGCACCTCCATGAGTGCGTGCAACATCTTACAGATATTTTATGAAACATGTACCACAGCGGTACCTTCCATTTTTATGACATATCTTAAGTTGGCCGCATGATCCTCGAGGGAACTGAAGTTCCTCGTTTCCACTGAGCGGTCCAGGCTGGACGAGTCTTTTGGCCGTTTCTATTACAAAATGACCCAGGACCGACTGGGACAATTTCTGGGTCCCATTTGATCATAGGTCCATAAACAAATGGAATGGATCTGTTAGAACGGAGCTTCTGTTGTCACATGATGTAATCCATTGATTGGCAGAAAGGTTCTACGACAACAGCAAGCGCTTTTCCAGACTCAAGATTGATTGATTGATTGATTGATTGGTTTATTTCAAGCATAGGTTGAAAATACAGGACAAAACACACAATTATTTCAAACTCATTACAGAAACAATAAGATGCAATGATTAGAAAATAGAAAACAAACAAAAATAAAATACACTTATGTCACATTTGGTTCATTCATTCTTTGTGATAATTAACTAAAGTCAGTAGAATTTGATTGATTGCTTGAAAATGAGTGGGAAGAAGCAAATTTATTTAATCCCACCCCTACTTGATTACTTCATTTAACTGTTTTGCATAATTATGTAATTCGTTTTTTTATTTATTTTTTTTTTATTTTGCAATACATTCCCAAGATCCAGAGAGTTTCTTACTCTCTTTGACTGTTATCTTCTTCGCCCCCTGCAAACTTTTTGCCAAAAATAATTAATTCTTTACATGTAGTATTCCCCTTATTTAAGGGAGTTGGAGGTCAGAGACGAGCCCAATCTACTAACTCTGAGACACCCCTTTCCGTCTCCCCCAACGGCCCAAGAATATCGGTCACGATCCATACTTATCATAAACACTTCTGATCATGCTTTGTGAACATTTATTGAAGAACATTGGAGTATTTCTCAACATAAAGAGTTTTTTTTTTCCTTTTCATTCAGAACAATAGACTGTTCTGCAGTGTAGAGGCCAGCTTCATCCATAATATAAATAATGGATTCAATGTATCTGCACTCTGACTATCAGCGGGACATTTGCACGCATTCACACCCCAGTGGAGCCACACTGGAGGCAAGGACGGTGAAGTACCTTGCCCTAGGACACAATGACGGTTGGCTGGCAGGAGCGGGAATTGAACCGCCTATCCTTTGATGATTGGCCGACCTGCTCTACCACCTGAGCCACTCGACACCTTCACCTTCATGAAGTCATCTTTCTAATTTTCCGTCCGTTTCAGCTTCTCTTTCACTGAAGTCGCACCGTTTTGGTGCACAGCTACGTCATCGGTCTACACCCTGCATGCGCTTTGATGGTCCAACAATCAATCACTTGAATTGACCCGGATCTGGTCCGGACCGCTCAGTGGAAACGAGGCATTTGAGACACAAGTCAATGACCCTCCAGCTAGAAACCCGCAGTAGTCGTCCCTCCATATGAGTGGATATGACTAAGACCTTTCTCTATACCAGCCATCATTTTAGAAATGTTCTCAGTAATTTGTATGCAACCATTGAGACGATAGTTTCTCACTAAGGTAATAACACTGTTATTGTGTTCTTTGCCTCTACTTGCCTGATTTGTGTTTCTTCCTAGCAGCTACTGTTAGTCATCTCTACTGGAAAGCTTCTCATCATCTGGACTGACTGATCTGACTATAGTTTTACATCCCTAGTAATATTCTACATCTGCTTTATTTTTACAGAATATACATTTTCAATTAAGGCTAATCCAGACATTTAGCTGGATATTTTGCGTAAAATGTTGTACGCTTGTTGTTTTTATGTAAATCAGGTTATTTCCATACTGTATAAAGCTTTTGTAACAGCTGTAATATTTCTGAAAAACACATTCTGGCAAAGCTGCACATTTGTTTGGCTTGGCCTGTTCTCAGTTCTAAGAATGAAGGTCTCAGCTTCCTGCTTCCAGAGGACAGTCAAATGAGATGTGTTCATCAAGTTTGCAGCGCGACAGTTGCTGTTTGCCACTCGACACAGCGGTCACAGGGGGTGCGGTGGCGCAGATGGCAGCACAGGTGTGGGGATGCCACCACATCAAGCACAGTCATCAACCACATCTAAACACAGCCTGCTTTGCGCCCATCACCACACAAACTGACTTAGAAGTAGTTAGCAGCGGATTGTGTGAGCAGCGTTTTTATGAGCTGTGTTCTGCTTTTCTAACAGCCGAGTTCGCTTGATTTTTTTTTTTATTTATTTTATTATTTCTGCTAACTTTTACAGTTCAAGACTTAATTATTGCTTTGACTATTGCATAGTTGAAACATGCTATAGCAGGAAAATTATTAAACAAAATTAAAAGCAGATAAAAAGTGATGGATTTCCGGTTTAAAATGCAAAATGTACTTTTGTGGAGGTTAATCTTTTACTCTCGTTCGGTTTCTCTTGATTCTAATTCTTTAACCTCTTTAAAGAATGATGAGGACAAAGTTCGGGTTTATGCGCATGAACGATATAGCCCCACAAGCTAAAACGACCATGTCGCTCTGTTTTATGCATAGACATAGAAAGATAGACGCCGCATCACGTGATCCTGAGTGAACCAGCGGAGCCGCCATATTGCTGGGGTCAACCTAAGCTAGGCTACATTCACAACCACATAGACTGAACCACTGAACGGAGAATCGCAACCGATTGCAACCATGCCTTTTGCTTGTGCAGCCTTCGGATGCAATAATCGGCGCTCGATTCAGAGCCGATCACGTGGAATTACATTTCACAAGTAAGTTTTAACATTGTTTTTGTTTTTTACAAGTTTTTCAAGCCACCTGAACGTGTAATCGTAAACGACGTTATGTGGCTAACAGCAAATATGCTAGCGGCAAAAACTGTTCCTCCCTCGTGTATTATTTACTATATTGTTAATATTTTTCCTCTTATATAATTTCCGAGGTTTCCCAGTGAGGTGGATTACGGAGGAGATGGGAAGTTGCGATGAGAAGACAGGATTTTGTTGTCACCGAGTTCTCCAGGCTCTGCAGTGAGCAGTTTAAACCGAATGATTTTGACCGGACTCTGTTTTTCATAAAGTACGGCTGCACCACATGGCAAAAATGACTACTCTGGAGTTTCAGAGTGCCAGCACACGCAAGAAACTGTCTACACAAGTTCTCTTTCAGGGGTTTTAGTTGTGGCATTTTGTGCACAACTAAGTATATAAGTATGTATTTTCTCATAGTTTTGGAGTTTGTTGTTTACTAAAACAAAATGTATTTCGTTATTTTTATTCTGTAACGTAGCAGATGTTGAAATGTTTATTGTGCATTAATGCCACAGTGAGGATAAAGTCTATTATGTGTTTGATTTTCTTTGTTAAGGCTGAACAAATTTCCCCCTAACATTTGAAACACATTATTTTTACTGAGATGCCATTACATGTCTTTTTTCTGTGTTTTTTTGGTAGGTTTGATGAGTTAAAATTGTTTTTCAACCCCTCTCAGATGGAGAAAATTCAAATAAATAAATAAAATAAACTATCAAACTTGTTTTGCATATTAAATCAATTCTTTCTTCATTAAAATACCATAATCATATGATATATTATGTTTAAAAGCATAAAACATGTTTTTTTTAACTCTCAGAAACATTCCTCATTAGAAACAATGGCACTGCAGGGGCACTTTGACCTCGTCAAGATGGCGGCGCGTTGAGACGTCAGCTCCAATAGGGGGCGACAAGCGATGCGGCGTCTATCTAACTGAATAAACGGTTCTTGGCCATCGCTACACTGCCTCACGACACAGACAGCCGGGGGTTGGCAGGGGGTCCGCAAAGCTGGTTGATCACCGCGTTTGTGTTAGTCTTGGGGCGGAGCAGACTCCGCCTGGAAGGGGCGGTTCTCAACTTGTGATGTAAGCATGTGAGAACCAGCTAGTCTTCATGGGTATGGGAGGGGCTAATGTAGAGAGGATTACTCAGAAATGTCTGAACGGATCAAAATAACACTTTGGGGTTCTTTAGAGGAATTAACATTATAATGCACTTAAATTAAGTTAAAAAATTGTTTTTGTTTTGTTTTTTTTTTTTTATGGTATGGCCCCTTTGAATACACTGAGGGTTGTTTACTGAAGACAGCTGTAGATGATCATCAACTGTAACCTGGTGTGACTGACATGGAGACGACGCCAAACGTAACATGATGAAAAACCAAACAAACAAAGCTTAAATAAAATACACACAGCTGGGACTGCAACCAGGACCCTCTAACTGTGGGATAATATGTTAATCACTACACTATCATGCAGCTCATAGCCTGAAAATATGAAAAGTAATTTGGAAAGCATAAAAAAATGCTGGAAATTCAGATTATCTGTTTGCATTCAAACAAAACACTTCTGATATTCTGGTGAAAGTTCGACTGGTGTTGCTCTTTTATTTGGGTTTTATTTATTAGTGAACTCAGTCAATAGACAAATAGAAACTTGTGATCAGTGTAGATCCAAAAATGGCAGAGGATTCTCCCTCGTGCCTCCCAATCTGATAAAAACAAACTTTGGTTTGTGGAAAAAGACACTCGTGGCAAATCTGTAACAATCTAGTGAAGGACCATAAAACGTCTGTACAGCTTACTTACAACACTGTGTTCCCACACCAAACTAATAAAAAAGAGATTTTCAACCGAGAGTCCAACTTTATTTTTGGCTTATCACACAAATTACTTGAGCCTTTTACATCAAACCAAGTCCTCAAACTTCTCACCTTCATCAAAACTGGATTAAATCTCTTTTTGTTCGTGGCTGCAGGCGTCCAACTCCTACTGTGAAGATTACAGGCTGTGGTTTACACAATGTTTGGAGGTTATTTTGCTTGGTTTGGGCCGCGGAGAGCAGCTCCATCTTCTTACAACAACCTTTCAGACTCTTTTTTTGTGTTTCTTTTTACTTCTGTGCTTTCTCGCCAGCTTTCTGTCAGTGGTCTAAACCGTTCAGTCACAATCCTGGTTTATTAATCAGCAATAAGTAAAAGTCGTTTGTTCTGCTGCAAAGTCCCACTCTGATCATCTTTTGATCTGTTGTAGAAAAGTTGAGGTCTTTTAATATTGATTATGCCGTTTTTAGCCAAAACCTAAAAAAATGTTGTTTTCTAGGACAAAGTTACTATAGAGAGCCTCTATGGTGACTGACGGAGCAAGCGAGCATCACTTCCTGTCATCTATCTGGAGCTATCCAGCCATCAAGTCTTGCCAGATGCCAAAGTGAATCTGTCTAAGTGCTGGACAGCTGTGGTGCAGTGGTACAGCAGTCGACCTCTAATCTGAAGACCGCAGGTTCGATTCCCTCCTTGCTCGTTCATTTGTTCCAACACATCAAAGTCGTCACATATTGACATTTGGTGAAGGACCCCTCCGCGTCACTTTTTTTTTACATTTTGGGTGTCCCCTTGATGTGGCTGTTCCCATACGATCAAGGCTCCCCAACCTCCGGGCCGCGATCAGAACCAGCCCAGTACCACGACGGGGAGCACACCACTACCCAAACTCTTAGGTTTAAACAACCAGAAACGTGTCTCTGCGACTGCAAGAAAGACTGTATTTTTGCTGATCATCACTAGTTCAGTGGAGAAATTAAGTGTTGTGTTACACTGGAGGCGGAGCTTGTAGCATAGACTCTTCCTGGAGGGAGCTGTTTACGTCAGCACATTTCCAACCGCTCGTTTTCGTGGGTATGGCAGTAGCTGCTGCAGGCTGTGCAGGTTTTTAGAGGATTACTCTTAAATGCATGAACGGATCAAAATGCCGCTTTGAGGTTATTTATAGAGAGGAATGAACAATCAAAAAGTAGAATTTTCATGGTAGGGGCCCTTTAAGTTATCTTCGTTCACTGATTCGAACATCATCTCAGCAATATTCCAAATGAATACAACTTTGAGAAAAAAAGCACAAAAATCTGGTCAAACCTTCTATACATTGAGATCTTTTCTGCTTTAACCCTAATACTGGAACTTTAGCTCCAGTGTTAATATTCCTTTGACCAATTAACATGAATCAGCTGTTTCATTCACAGAAAAAAGCAGGTTCACACTGTTATAAAACTCTTAAAGTCCCCCTACAACATTTTTTTTTCTTTAAATGTTCCCAGTGGGGTTTTGATTAGGACTGTGAAGTTTTAAACAAAAATTCCACATCCTTGATGTCTTAAAAAGCCATTTTTCCTGTTGATCTGAAGCCTCCTTTTCCAAAAATTCCTCTGTGTGGGCGTGGCTTTGCTGAGCCCCACCCACCACCCCTTATCCCTCTCAGACATGTTAGCGAGACACACACTTTGATAAACCCATGAAAATCTAAAAATAAAATAGAACATGACCATTCAGGCTGCATTCCACCAGCAGCAGCAGCAGCTGGGGTTCAGAACTGATTTTATGCTGATTGTTGAATTCTATGGAAGCATTTGGAACACAATATTCAAAATAAAAGTCAATACCGGAAATGCATTTTCACATTGTACCTGCATTACTTAAAAGCATTTATCAGCATTTTTCTTCTTCAACACCGCTCCTTTTGTGACATAAGTAAAATGATAAAGAAAATGACATTTGATGCTTCATTTTCAAGTTCTCTGGTAAATTTGTACCAAAATTCAATCAGAAATATCAAATTTGATCATTAAAATGGATTAACAGAAATGCTTTTTCCTTTTCAAAATGTACCT
Organism: Oryzias javanicus; assembly: GCA_003999625.1. Taxonomy (NCBI): domain Eukaryota; kingdom Metazoa; phylum Chordata; class Actinopteri; order Beloniformes; family Adrianichthyidae; genus Oryzias; species Oryzias javanicus. The sequence goes on from CM012447.1 coordinate 50,244, forward strand.
GCATATTTTGTCTCTTAAATAAAATGAAAAAGGAATCCTCAGAACGACTTTTTCATTTTCTTCTTCATCAACGCTCATTCTGTGACAGAATTAAAGGGACAAAGCCAATTAACTTTGCTTTTTCGTTTTAACATTCTGCCGCGCAATAAGAAAATGTTGTTGGAGATCTGGAATGTGCACGACAATGATCTCCTCTGGTTTAGTTTGTGATGCCGGCGAACTACTTGCTGTTCTCATTGATTGGTTGATGAGCCCTGCTGCTATAAAGCAGCGATATGACAGCTAATGGGACTTTACTGTCAGTTTCATTTTAAATACGTGAAGCTAACTTAAAATAATCCCGTCTTGGACCCAAAGAAAATACGAGCATGCACTTTTCTGCTCGTCACATTTAAATATGTACAAAAAATATCAGCCTAAAATAAAACCGAACGGTGAACGTGCAGGCCGTCCGTTTGATGGTTTTTTGATACGGGATACCACATCCTTCTTCAAAAATAACTTAAAAAAATCTGATTCTTTCTCCATCCAGATGAAAAATTACTCTTATTTTTTTTTTTTTCCCCAACAAATGATCGAATAATTATTAACGTTGCTGTGACCAATAAATACAATCTATTTTTTCCACAGATTCCTTGGGGAAATAATGACAGCTAACATCATTATGGCCTTTCCACTGAATTACAATCCTTCTTATCCTCTTTTCTACATCCTTGCCAGCTATCATGACGTAAACAAAGCCAGCGTTTGATTTACAGAGATTTTAAAGGTGAAATACTCGGAAAAGTAAAAATGTTTTATTATATTTTTTCTCTTTCAAAAGAAAAATGCCACACATACATGTTGAAAACTCAAAAAGCATCATTTTCATTGGAGGGGGACTTTAAACCAGTAAATTGTTGCATATCCACGTACATCCACAATCGCTTGGAAAGCGTGTGTTGTTTAGGTGTCAACATCTCTGCCGTTAAAGGATTTCAAAGTCATAAACGGACAGTATCATTCCAAGTATTATTTCATTGAAACATGTCCTCTCCAGTCAAGCAAATGGATCAAAGTCTCTTGTGTTGGACAGATGTTATATTTACAATAGGAGTTCTGAATCTTCAGACACATAAGGTGTATATTTGTATAAACCCCTTTTTTATATTTATTTTTTTGTTTGTTTACATTTCTTGTTGGACCAAAAAAGCAAAGAATGTGGGATGTTAAAGAAGAAAAAGGGAGGAGACGAGCTTGGTAAAGATGGACCAACCGGGCTCCCTCACTGTTGGAGTTTTGGAGAGGCCCAGCGCTTGAGGGTAAGGACCAGAACCCGCCCCACAGGGACACAGATCATGGTCAAACTAAACTAAACGGAAACAACAAGGAATCCTTCTCCTTGCATGGAAAGAGAACTGTGAAGGCTGAGAATTCAACACCCACGTCACTGAGAGTCTGTTTACCTCCTACCAGGGTAACAGACGATCACTAACCCCCATTTGTGTGTACTAAAGGTGTTAAAATTGGGACATCTTTCTATCATCTTTTTCCCCATTTTTTTCATTAACTCATTGACTCTCCCTGTCATTTGGAATAAGCAATTATGTCAAACAAAAAAAAGGTTACGCATGACCAAATGATATTTTTAAGTTGGATGTAGAAGTCGACTTTAATTTAATCTTTCTCGAAACTCCAAAAACCACCTTCACACATTTGCTTTGCTAATAATATATGACGTAAAATCCATCTTTACTGCAGACTTGCCTTCAACAGTGTCCGGTCTTATATTACAACTCATTTAATATGCATATTTTCCACAGCTTTTTATTTTGAGGGCAGAGATACAAGCTGTAAACACACGGCTGAAATATTATCCTCTTAAAAACTTCATGTGCCGGACCTCTTATCACATCCTGCAGATTCAAGCTAAATTGTGTTTGCCACCTTCCCTTTTCAAAGCGCAGGATTCAATCTCCATTTTATTCTCGTTTTTTTTTTTTTTTTTTTTTTTTTGCTCCACCTCCTGAAAGTGCCGCCTGAAAAATAGAAAACTTTCTGTGGATGTTTATTCGCAGCTGAATCTTTAGAGTGTTGTGCATGCCTTTTTTATGTCTCGCCACAATGTGATGCTCAGACGGTGGTACAAACACGGCCGGATTTAGAACGTTTCAGGCCTTCACTTTCCTTTTTCCAACATTTGCTACTTATTTATACCAAAAACTGTGTTTGGGGTGAGTCTGTTTAAAGATATTCACTTGACTGTCGTGTTTTTCTGTTTTTATCGTCATTTTTTACCTCATAAAATGAAAGGCTAAAGAAAAAGTGCATCCTGAGATTATTGTTAATTCACATTAACACTAGCAGTTAATTCATCTTTTTTTAGCTATTGATTTATATTAGGGATGTCCTGATCCGATCATGTCATCGGAAATCGAGCCCGATCACATGATTGAAGACTCGATCGGAATCGGGCTCCGTTGTCTGATCAGGATCGGATATTTCATTTATTCTTATTATGATCAGAGATTTATATTTCAATCTTGTTATTCCAGATAAATCCTCCACTAGAAGTCTGCATGTCATGTACAGATCAAAAAATGTTATTCCTGGAAAATGCAGCAGAAAATGGCAACAGTTCAGAGGACTGATATAAAAAGATCAATAAAAGCTAGCTAGCCGATCACGGATTCAGATTTCCGGGATCAATAACTCTTTTGAAAACGCTTTAAACTGACAGCTAGTGTCTCTAAACAACAACCTCTAAAGACATTTCAATAGAAAAAGACAGAGTTTTGTTTCTTTTTAATGTTAAACTCTTCGATCTGCAGACAGATGCTGAACAACAGCTGCTAACTGCTACATGCTAGCTCGATGCTAGCTGTCCTTTGTTATGCCTGTTTTATTTATCTGAAAGAGAAATAAAAGTTAAGAAAAACAACTACTCTGATAACAAAACTGAAAATGTGATGTCTTAAGAGCTTAAAGAGAATCATCTATTCTTAAAAAACAAACAAACAAAAAACTAATAAATTAAAATTAATAATTAAATAAGCTAGTCATGAACACTCATCAAATTCATGCTAAAACAGTCAAATTATTTCTAAGAATTCTAAATGAGGACAGGAATCACATTTAGTCAAACATGTTCATTAGCTCTAAAGATATTAAAGTTAAAGTCACTAAACTTTATCACATGACTAATTATCACTTATAGAACAAGAAAATAGTTATTTTTTTCCTAGTTTCTATTTGCTCTATTGTTACTTATCTATTAAAGCTACTTCACAGAAGAGTTCCATTTAAGTTTTGAATGATAAAAGAAGGTTAATTACATATAAATAAGGGACAACACAAATCTGTTTATTCAATTTGTTCATGTTTTAAATATGTTACAAAAGTATCAGATCGGGACTCGGTATCGGCAAATCCACAAAATCCAATGACTTGGAATCGGATCAGGACCAGAAAAACCTGATCGGGACATCCCTAATTTATATTCATACATATAAATGAAATTCCAACTGCTGGTTTATTTTGCCACTGTGTATCCTAAAAATTTTATTTCAAAATTTTACCTTAATTTAATTACTTATGAAATATTTATCCCTTCATTTGTGGGTTAAAACTTAAGCTTTTTTTAAATAAAGTAATCAACAACACAAATGCACTAAACTTTGTGCTGTATTCTTGGTTCTGTAGCTTGAATAAAAGCTCTTTAAGCATGACGTTGCTTTAAAGATTTACAATGACGCAAAAAGTATTTATTTAGCCCTGAAATATCATGGGTAAACTTCAACTATGAGACAGAACGCAGGTAAAGAATCCAGAAAATCCCAACTGGATATTTATTGAAACAATTAGTAAATTACTTTGTAGAGTACGTATTTGGTCCCTAACGCTGCAACTTCTTCTTCGAAGAGGCTTCTCTAGCCTCCACTCTTTATCTGCATGAATGACACCTGTTTGACATCATTATTAGGATAAATCATACCTGGCAACACCCTTTATTGGTTACGCTCCAAATTCTGCAACGGCCAAGCCCAAAGAGCTGTCAAAGGACACCAGAAACAAAGTGCTAGATCTGCACTAGGCGAGGAAGACTGAACTTGCTGCTGGGTGAGAAGGAATCAACTATGCTGGTATTTATTAGTAAATTGAAGACACAAGATAATCTCCATCAAGATCTTACCCTGTTGGGTCAAAATGTTCTCAAGAACGGTGAACAAAAACTCCAGAGTCATATGGGGGAACAAGTGAATAATTCTCACAGGTCTGGGACCAAAGTAACAAAGACTATATTAAACACTAGGTACTCTGATCCTGGAGATTTGTTCCAGAAGGTTTCCAGGCCTGTATGAAGTTACAAAGACGTCGCAGTCCAATGCAACCAAAATGTAACATTTTGTTAAAAACTCTCTCCTGGATTATTTCCTCTTAAAAGAAATTGTTTATAGTTAACTTTTCTATCTTAAAGCTTTAGCTGCTTTGATAAAACACTGGATGTATTTTGGACATAAGACCGACCGACTTGACATGAATCAGTTCTGGAGGTTTATATTTAGTGGTAGCTTGTACCACCACAAAATGCACGATTGTTTTATTAACCTCCACCACTAGTAGCGGGGAAAATCCAGTAGTTTTCTAAAATAAATCCTTACAACTGTCCTACGGACTGGTATGGGTCTGTGGTGCTGAGGAAAATGACTGAAGATAAAAGCAAAATTCCATCTGATTTTGACTATTTCCTTTTTTCACTAAGCACTGCACATATTAAAAACAGTCAACAAAAGCTTCTTTTTATGCCAATCTACTTCAGTCTGTTTTTTTTTTTATCAGAATTAGCAGTTTTTCAATTTCTGCACAATATTCAGTTTTAAAAACTGGTTCTAGTTGATTATAAATGGGTGGGCCAAAAAAAAAGAAGCAAAGGAGAGAAGGCAATGCTGAGGTTTTTTTTTTTTTTTTTTTTTTTTTTTTTTTTTTTTTAACAGACTGTAAAGGAACATGTGTGCACCCAAGATAGTTTACTGTTGGACACAAGTCCAAGTTGCCCAGAATGGGAGTTGATCTGAACCGCCTGCCAAAGATGCGCGTAATCCGCGGCTCAGTTGTTGCCAGACGGTGTGTTTTCAAGAGTTCCTTAAAGATTCAAAACAAGATTAACGTTCACCTACATTTATATCTGTTTCTTTAACTAATTTTTTCAACATGGGCTACGATAAGAAATAAAAAAAAGATATTTGAGTATTTTAAGTATTAAGCACAAAAACAAACAAAATGAAAAGGATATGAAAAGTTAAAAAGTGGTCAACATATGTGTATATATGTATATATATGTATGTGTATATATGTCTATATATATATATATATATATATATATATATATATATATATATATATATATATATATATATATATATATATATATATATATATATGTATATATATACACATATATATACATATACATACATATATATATGTATATATATGTATGTATATGTATGTATGTATATATATGTATGTATATGTATGTATGTATGTGTATATATATATATATATATATATATATATATATATATATATATATATATATATATATATATATACATACACATCAGTATTGCATAAAGAGTTTAAATGTAAGATTGTCATAAAAATACTGGAAAAACCTCATATTATAATTCACAACATGACTCCACAAAAAGATCTGATTCAGATAAACAAAAATGCATCCCTGAGGAAAGAAAAAATATAATGTAAAACAAAAAACACTTTAAACGTATAAAAGTATGGTTTAAAGTAACTGCGGTAGTGTGTCTGAAACTTCACAGGCGCCTCATTTTAAGAGGCCAGGATGTATAACTGCTTAACTGAGGTCTAAGATATCAAATTCTACTCGATCGATTTGAGGTTTTTGTTTACTCAATTTGTTATCATTATTTTTTAATAACTCGGCCTTAAAAGCTGGTGGTGAAATGAACGATGAAACAGAAAGAAGCATCCAGTAGCTGTTGGTGCAGATCACGACTGCTTTTATGTAATCCGCTAAATACCCACCTGACCTTGGACGAGGACATCTTCTGTGTACTTTCTCTCTGAGTGGAAACCAATTCGATGAGATTTGTGAGATTAACACAAAATACATCTAGCAGGGTAATTGAAATAAAAAAAATAAAATAGAAATAAAGATGGCTTGAGGGGAGTAAGAAAAGCAACCTTTTTTTCAAAAGAGAGGGACATTTTATTCAAAATGGAAGCAAGGATCAAGGTCTATAGTGACTAATCACTTTTTTTAAGCATTCAAATCCATTTCCAGATGTATATAAGATATAAAAGTCACTTCACATAAAACATATCCTACCAGTACGTAACCTCACACACCATGTTATGGAAAAAATTCAGATTTTTAATCAAGAAAACTAACCTATTTGTACTGAGAGTGAAGTCTTTTTAAAGGCTTAAAGTATTTTCCTTCGTCTGCATACTTGAAGCTTACAATTGTACAACAACTGCCCCATCAGATATGCTGTGTAATTAGTCTGACATAGGCATAATATTTCATAAATGACAACTCATTCGTTCTCTCGAATGGTCAAAAGGCTTTTATTTTGATATCTTGATAGATCGGCTGTTGTTTCGGCTGTATAGGAGGTAACTCCTAACTGAATAATTATTTGCATGTATGCTAAGTTAAGGGTTCAACTTCTGGCCTCCCCAGTCATGTGTAAAAAGTGCAAAGTATTGGCCTGTTAGCTGCCTCTGATAGGTTTGGTGCAGTTGCTCGATGAACGATGAAGATGTGAATGGGTATTCTTCAACGTGTGTTTAGCTTCTTCTTCTCTATCTATTTACGAGACGTGTGCGCGGTGGGGGTGGGCTGGGTGTGCCTGGGAAGAAGTCAGCAGGGGAATAGTCACGTCTTCCATGACTGCTGTCACGGCAGATTGGTCAAAGTTGCAGTGAAAATAATAAGTTGCAAGATGCGCAACAAATCACGGGGCTTGCTTGATTTTGTATAGTTAATAGTTGCGATAACAACTATGCGAAACCCTGGAAGGTCTGACATATTGACAAAAATGCCCAAAAAAGATTAAAATGTAGTTTGTTTTTTTTTAGATAAATTGTCCACATTTTCCTCATCAGAACACATAGTCATAAATAATTGTTGTAAAATTTTAAAAATAGCAGATTCTACGCAATAAATGTAAAAAAGGACAATATACAATTTATGCATTTTTGGAAATCAAGACATTGAAAAAATAAGCATTGCAGATATAGTGTTAAACTCATAAATCATCCATACTGTCTTTTTTATTTATTTTTTTTGTTTGTCTTGTTCTTTGTTCTTTCAATTTGTCAATTGATATACTTTGAATCAAAATGAGGGAAATACCAATGTACATATTCTCATACAAACAATAAAAATAACTTTATTATACGCCAATATAACAGGATTTTCAGTTTAACAGTCATAATTAGGAAATACTGTTTTTTAAAACATTTATTCTGTTGAGCTTTTGTGCAACTTGGTAAATGATTATTAACATAAATGTTACAATTGATAAAAGTTTGCATGGAAAGGTTTTTTTTTTAATCTGAATTTAACGAAGAATCTTCCGGTTGAAAGTCTTGCACCGGGCTGGCCTTATAAGAGCAGTACAGTTACAAACTCCTGGGTCTTCAAACCCACATCCGTCTCTCCTTTCCCATTCCCACTCCATGTTCTATTGATTTCTTTGATTGTGGCAGGTAATGGCAGCGCTGTTTGCCATGAGATGGTCGTAACATCTTTGGTATTGTGAGGAGTGCCCCTTTTGCCCCGGCCTACTTATTTATTAATGGGCTGCGTCACCTGCTCTGCGCTGAAGAGCAAATGCTGGGCAGGTTAAACAAGTGCAGAGCCATCCCTGATCGATTAGCCGGAGTGTTTTTTGGGGACCGAAATGTAACCTTTGAAATACATATGAGTAATCAGTGCAATGGAACATTTCATTGAAGTGAGATGGGACTGGGGTCAGCCAGCTCGCCATACTCTGGATTGTTTCTACTGTAAAAGCATGAAACGCCTTTTATTAATGCATTGACTGGAAGGACTGCTGTATCGACTGACTGGGAAACAAGAGAGCATCCATATACCAGTGGAATGTGTGGAATGTGGTGTTTTAAAATAAAGGTTCATTAAGAATTTTTGACTTACAAAGTCTTTTTTTTTTAACTGTTGATGTACTGAATTTTTACACTCTAAGGTGGATTTAAAACCATTAATGAAGCACCCTTTATCTTACACACAGATTTTAGTTTAGTTTTATTTCATGTTCATATAACACAAAAGACTTTCAAAAAACAAAATAATAATAATAAAAAATAACAAGATTAAAAAAAAAGAAAACAACAAAAAAAAACCTCTTGTCTTTAGTGAAAATGAAAAGGGACAGAAAGAAGAAGACTTATTATCTCTGCTCCCTTACCAAATCAATCAGTAAATCAGTTCAATCAAATCTATTGCTTTGTCTTTTACAATATTAAGTCAACTGGCTGGCAAAGAGAACAAAAAAAAAAGGAAGGAAAAAAATAGATAAATAAACAAAAAACACTCAAGCAAACAGTAAGAACAACAAAACAACAACAATAATAATACCTAAATAAGTAACATTCCAATAAACTAATCAACTAAGCAAGTACTTCAGGTTTTTTTTTTTTTTTGTTAAAAGCTTACCTATTCCCAATGGCCTTATGATTCATATAAAGAAAGAATTTGTTTTTTCAGAATTTTTCTTAAATGTAGTAATGGAACTAGACTCTTTTATAGATTTTTCAAGATTATTCCATAATCTAATACCCTGCACCCACACACTTTTCTCCTTCATTTTTGTTCTGAATTTGTCTGTTTTGAAAATATAATGGCCTTTCAGGTTATACTTGCTCTCTCTTTTCCAAACTAGAGGTGATGAAGGTAAAATATTTTTTAAGTAAAGCTGTCTTGCGTCCAATACCGAACTGAACAAAAACAGTCAGAGAGAGCAAAAGTTGGCACATATTAAATGCGTTTTGCTACCTCCTGCTGCAACACTGCCCTCAAAAATAATGCCTTTAAAGTGGGCACACATCCTCTGAGGCCTGGGTTGATATGAAGTCGGCTTCAAAAAAAACTTTGCTCTGTGTAGCTGACAACAAAGACGTGAACATGTGAAAACCACTTCATGGTTCCAGCTTGAAAGTGACGTCTGAAGTGTCTGCAAAACTGTGAACAAAATATTTATTTACATGCTTGTGCTGCGAGTCTCTGCAGTGCCGCGCAGGGCAAGCATGCTAGCATGTAGCCGTCTCTCTGCTGAATGAACCATGATCATGTCCACACTCAGCTTTAAAGAAGTTCAAAGGGCTCCAAGTGAAGTTTTTGTTTGTTTTGGTCTGCACTCCTGCAGATCATACTTTTAAAATACTCCACAGTCTTTTCATATATTCGTTTTGGTTGTCCACGTTGAGGTGATTTTATATTTCCTTCTGTAAAGGAGGCCATAGTTTTGACAGGGTCAGGTTAGCATTTCCTCTTACTCCAGACTATGATCATATTAAATTAGAACTTTGAAAGTTGCTTCACAGGAAGACTTCATCACAGAGAAACCTTCATATTTTAAGAGTCTCACTGGGCAATAAAACAAAATAAATAAAAACTAAAAAGAAAATAGCTTGCACAGTTTTCTCCCTTCAAATTTGAAATCCAATTGTTTTTGGCACATGTAAATTGATGCGGTACACTCACAGAATTAATATTGTGTTTAAAGGTTATATATTTTTGGGAGAGTAAAAGTTAGTATTTCTTTGTCTAAAGATCCAGATGCCTTTAAGGAAAGAGGCTTGTCTCCGTCCTCTCTCTGCTGACCTTCCAGCAGTCGATGTCTCTTTCTGCTGCTAGCAAGGAAACCTGTCTCTCTCGCGCTGGGATAACTGTGTTTGATCTTCTTGCACCAAAGTTCGTCCAGTTTGTTTGGACGGATGGTCCTGATGATACCCTTGTTCTAGCAGACCAGAGACTAAGAAGTTGGTTTCGCAGATAGCATGCTCTCTCTGGTGCAGGTATGAAGACTTTTAGCGTCCGTGGGGATCTTGTAGTCCAGAAGCTGTCTGAAGTGGAAAAGATGCTGCTGGGTTTTTCTCATCAAAAGTCAGCTGACTGGGTCAGACCCTGATCTCTTCCATGTAAGCCCTCGCATCACAGCTAAAGATCAGTAACTCAGAGTGTTGAAGATGCAGCTAAAGATAGAGTTCAGCTCTGGGTTTGTGCATTTGGTGACCAGCCCTGATGATACCATCGTCTTAACCCTTTATCACCGGGGCCTCAGCTCCAGTGGTGACATTTCTGTAAGTCTTTAATCGTAACACAATTAATGTCATTCCAGCGGAATTAAAAAGAAGCCTTGCAACACTTTATCATAGCCAAGTGTTACACGATCGATGAAAATCAGCTGATTTTGTTGCAGGTTTTTCTAACATAAAAAGCCAACATTTTAATTTAGTAAAAGTATTATGCAAAACCACTTTATTCTGCATCAGAATCAGCTTGTTTACATTGATAGTGCATGTATAAGAAGATGTGATATTTAGTCATCACTGCTGATTTCTCCATTGTTGAGCTTCATTCACACTGGCTGAAAAGTCTATGTAAGAGCACAATTCATGCGTTCAAAACTAGTGCTGTCATGCAATTCATTTGACTCGCATGACTTGTAATTACTTAATCTACTTTTAATCGCTATATTTTTAACCTAATAATTGCAGTAAAAAGCCAGATATCTAACTTTATCTATCAAAAGTTGGGACAGTTTGTCACTGTAAAACATTAGATTAATGCTAAAATACTGGCTTTATAAAGTTTTCCTTTTGTAACAGACTTCAAACGTTTACTTTTACACCAGCAGGGGATATTCTCTTTATTTTAAACTTAAACAATAAAGAAAAAGAGAAACAAAATACAAAAACAAAACAGTCCGCGTCCGTTTCAAGAAGCAGGTTTTGTTGAAACTCTGAGTTTGTGAACTCCAAATTCTGGAAAACTCTTCAGTTTTCAGTTTCAGAAACTGAGACAATTTAAACCCGTAAAAGTGGTTGGAACCAAACCTGTTTATCGAAGCGGGTTAAGTTCAACTCAGAATCAATCACTGTGGGAACTGACTGTGAACTTATCCTGGTCTGGAGCAGGTTTCCTTCAGGAAAGTTGGTTTGCTGCAGTCTCCGCCCCTTCTTAAAGTGAAGAATGATCAAATATGAGTTCCTCATTAACATTTTGAGAACATTCACATTAGAGACGTCACGTTTCCACCATGCAGAAACCAAAATGACATGTCCATTCATAGAGGATCATGTAGACAATGAATACCTCTGCATTCATTACCAGCGAGTTTCTACGACCTCTTTTGTGCTCAAAATGCACGGCCACTGAAAGCTGGTCCAGCTTGATCCCTGATGAGTCAGGGACTTTGATTTGGTAGTGGCATTTTCAACAACTTTATCACAGAACCATTTGAACTCATCATGGAGGAGGAATTAATAATTGTGGTTTTATGTCCAGACAGAATTATATAACACCAAGTCTTTAATATATTCGAATAAAGTTGTGAAAGAAAAAGTCTGGAGCAAGATTTATGAGATTTGCACCGCTTTGACATTTTACGCTAAGTCTCTTCCAACTGTAGTTGGTGGATATGCACTAGAAGAAAAGAAGAAGCCCCATGCTGCTTGTCTAGTAGAGACATTCAAGAATTCATGTTCCTAAACATGATAGCTGATAAGCAGTGGACAAAAGTTTGTGGTTTATTCCCTAGATCCGTTTCAGAGCCAACCCTGGTCTTTAAGAGCTTCAAGAACCTTGTCAGTTCTCCCAGACCAGCTTGCTGCTGATAACAGAGTCAAGTGATTCAACATCCTGATTGACTGAACACATCAGATTTATGTTGTCAGCTTCAATCAGTCCAGGGGGAGATGGGAAACGGACAGGGTTAGGCGCTGGGGGACCAGGGTTGGTCTATTTGATCAAGTCGTGGAGCCTCAACTGTGGGGATACAGAGAGGGTGATGAAGTTCTTGATCAGCCTCTGAGAACACGCAACCATCTCTGATGTTGAGGCATTCTGGGTGGTAGTCTTTCAGCGAGGAGAGCCGGAGCTTCTCTGGAACAGGGATCTCCTAAAGCAGGTGTGAATGGAGCTCTTTGAGAGGGTTACGCCGGGTTCACACTGGACGCGCCGAGAAGCGGAGTGGAGTGCGCGCGGCTTCCGCTCCTCTCCGCGGTTCACACCAGATGTGCATTTTTCCGCAGCGGTCCACAGGCGCTTCTGCTAGAGCTTTTTTTGTTTTTGCCATCATGGTTGATAATTAAATTACCTAAAGACAATAACGCATGTATCTAAGATGAGCTGCTCTCCGCCTCTCTCTTGTCGCTTTTTTTTAAACTCCCGAAACCCTTCACCCTGCACCGGAGTCTGTCCATGTTGATCTGAGTGTGTGCATGCCTGTCAAAAAAAAAAAAAATGTGCATGTCTGTCTGTTTTGTGAGTCTCTGTGCGTGTTGTGATTGTATGCTTATTTTCATGTCTAAAGTCTGTATAGACACAGAAACTTGATCACATTTGTCAATCGCGGCGTTTTATTGTGAAAAACTGTTTATATTTTGAAAATAAACCAGATTTTCTCATGTATCTTGATGCAACTTCCTGCCAGAATTGACTCAGAACGCTCGCGGACAAAATAGAGCAGACGCCGAAACGATCCGCTGCACCGCGCGGGCCCTTTGCGTTGCTCTGCTCTGCTCTGCTCCGCGTCTGGTGTGAACGAGGCCATAGGATAACAAGGGCGGCGAATGGAAGCGGACTCCGTTCCGCGCAGCTTTGCGGCGCTTCCGCGTCCAGTGTGAACCCAGCATTAGGATGACAATAATAATAATAATAATAGTGGCCCTCCCTCCAGTGGCTGCCGCATGAGTCTGCCCCTCCCCTTAGTCTTATTTGCACCTTAGACACGTAGGACCTTGGTGGGGGGGGTGCTTGGACATCACTGCCAGCAAGCAGTAGATGTCCTCTAAGTGCCCTTTCCGCCAATTTTAACAGCACCATAGACATGTAGGGCCATTGGTGAGAGGGTGACGGGGCATCGCTGTGAGCAATCAGGAGATGTCCTGTCAAGGCCTACTCACCAATTTTAACCGCCTTGTAGTACACACACCTCTAACACCTCAAAATATACACTCTAACACAAACACGCAGCATCACACAAGGAAGGTGGGACTTTCGACCCTCTGTCCCCTACCCCATCCTGGCGAGGGGGGATGGAACCCTCGGCCTAGTGGGTCTTGTCTCTTGGGTGCCGGTCTCCTGGGCTCTGTGACCTCCTCGCCACGCTGGAGAGGGATCCCCAAGATCTAACGGGGGATCAACTACATCGGAGCCATGGGTGTCAAGGTCTCGGTGGTTCGGGTTCCGGTCCCGGCTCTCGAGAAATGGGCCTCTCCGGGATTCCATCAGTGGGTGTGCCTGGTCGGGCCTTGTTAACATCATTCCTCTGGGACCTCGTTCCTCTTGGGTGTCTCTCTGCTTGGCGGGGTGGGCGGCCCCTTCCCGGCTTGCCCCTGGACCTCCCGCGGCGGGCGCGGGCGGACGTCTGGAGCATAGAAGCGGGTCATCCTGGGGGAGCTCTGGCTCGTGTGCCTGGGGTGGGGGGGATGCTCGGCGCTGCTGGGTGGTGGTGTGCTGCTCTCTGGGGTTGGGGCTCTCCGGGTGTGGGGCCTTGTGTTGGCCCTCTGGGCGTGCTGGGGGATTGCTGCTCTGGCTGGGCGGGGGTCCGCGCTCTCTGTGCTCCCGTGCCTTCCGGCTCTCGGCGTGGGGGCCTCTGCGGCGGTCCGCGTGCCCTGGTCTGGGTGTCTGGCGGGATTCTGCGGCTGACTGGTTCTCTCCATGGCTCCATGATAGGGTTGGGGGCCCGTGCTGCTGCTGCCGCCCCGGTGGGGGGCCTTGGCGTGGGGATGGTCGGGCTCTCTCTCCTTCTATACATTCCATCAACATTCACATCAGCAAAACATAAACACTCACCTGAGCACAGGTGTCAGCTCACCTTGCACTAACAGAATGTGTGATGGAATGAAAGGCTTTATTTGTGTCAGCTTCTATGATCGTGTGTGAGCTGCAGTGGTATTGTGTACATTTTTGACAACTTTAAAGGTAAAGATTATTCTAGCCAAAAGGTACTGTATGTGTGTAACTGAGTGTGTGTGTAGACAGGCCCCGCCCATTCCAGATTGTTATTTAGACCTGGTTGTTATAGGATGTTACTACTCTGTGTTACCTTCTTTGTTCTCTTAACCCCACTCTTTTATCCCCCCCCCTTTGTTTCCGTCCGGTCCAACGAAAAATTTAAAAAAAAAAAAAAGAGGAAAAAAAAAAAGGATGACAATAATCAATGACTGATCAGCACAGGCTTTCAGGACTTGCCCACTTATCCTGTCTGGTTGTGGAGCTTCCTCGTGTTTACGCTCCTCCTCAGGTGGTGCTTCATCACAGTAAAAGTTGTCTCATGTAGCCAGACAGCAGGTAAAAGTTAAGTTTTATGGCTTTTATTCATAAACATAAGCAGTTTCAACAAAAATTTAAAAGATACATTTTATAGATTGAAGCTGCCAACATGCAACATGATTTTAATTTGGGGCTTTGAGTATAGAAACTTACAACATAGATTCCTTTGTTTTTAATTGAAAATGGTTTTACATACAGAGATAATTTACTTTTTATACATATATATAGAGAGAGATACTAATGGATGCATTTAAAAAGATGAAAATAATTTGTTATAACAATTGTTATTGCTTTTTTGGTTTTTTCAGTGAGCATTACAGATGTCCATAATAACACTTGGAGTCAAATTGATGCTGATTACAACAAATTATCTCACAAATGCTGGAAAAAAAACAAATATTAGCTGAGTTGGTTTGTCTTATCCGACAGTTAAACCACATTTTGTCTCTTCACCATGAACAAATATACGAGGTTTCCCTGCTTCATGTTGCATTTAAATTCTTAATGATTATTCTCTTAACAACACATTTCAATAAAAGGTAAATAAATAAGTAAAATTGCAGGATTTTAACAGTTAATTTTAAGAAGACAAATACACATAAATATTCCTTTTTTCTAATATCAATTATTTCAGATGTTTCTACTCAACACAAAAAAATACATTCACAGATAAAGATAAATTCAGAGGCAACCGTTGTATTCCATCTCACGTCGGTCCTGAAATAGCATTTGTGTAGATGATGAAAGTCTACGGTGGTGCAAGAGAAATCTTTAGAACCCCAACAAAGTTTTTCTTGCAGGGTCAGACCCTTTCTTGTCTAGCAACTCAGACGATCATCTAATGCGGGGAACCACAGAGGCCCAGATGCTCAAAGTAAAAAGGTACATCAAAATCACAGCTGAACAACATATCATCGCCTGAAAACCTCGGTTAAAAAAAAAAAAAAAAAAAAAGAGTTCCATTCCGAGACTATTTGCTTGAATGGGAATCTGTGTGGCCACGCAATAGACTGAAGAGCATGTGATTTGTCTCCTGCTTATTCATATATACACTGCTCACAAAAATTAAAGGAGCACTTTAAAGAAACACATTAGATCCATCAGATCTCAATATCAAGTTGGATATCTATACAAATAACGACAGGGCAGTGTCTTAGGAACAAAAGGATGCCAAGTCTTTAAATAGAAATAAAAGTTTTCAGTCTACAGAGGCTCAATTGTGTAGACACCATAATATGAGAGTGAAATGAAGATGTGGCAGGCTAGTCCATTTTCTCCAAAACTTCATTTCTGCAACTCAAAATGCTTTTCAGTATCTTGTGTGCCCCCCACGAGCTTGTATGCATGCTTGACAACGTCGCGGCATGTTCTTAATGAGATGACGAATGGTGTCTTGTGGCCTTTCCTCCCAGATCTGTGTGAGGTTCTTAACCTTGTTGGAGGTACCGAACCCCACCAGTTTCATATGCGCATTCACTGAACCCCTCTTTGGTGAAAATTTTTTATATAGGGGACTTTTTATTATTGTTTCGACAAAAACTAATAAAACATCACAGTGCAGGAGAGTCAAGCTGGGTGCTTGCGCTCCCCGAGCTTGGGCCGGGGAGTCACTTCGGGCTTCCAGCTTTGCGCCCTGCGCAGTAATTGTCTGTCTCTCAGCATATGGTGCGAGTGTAACGGGCGTCTCCCACGTTCCTCTGGTCCTTGAACGCCTCACCCGTTTCTCGGCGTTGTGTTCGAATAAAGGAGGATGACGCGTTTCCAGGTTTTCTCTGGTTTAATTTCTGACATGAATAGACAAAACAACTCCTTGACTGCAGGTCTCCAGAACATTAATACCTTCCCTAACGGGAGATGGCGCAAACTCATGTACACAACACCGCTGCAGAACAATCAAAAACACTCGCATAGGATCAATATTCTGTCAGATTATCGGGTCCGTGAAAACATGACGAGCCCATGAGTTCCTGATTGGCAAATGTGTTGCAGCACTTGTCAAACTGTGATATGCAGACACACATGGAAGAGCTGCGTTTTCGCCTAGTCAGCGACTTTATATGAGCCCGCCCACAATTGTAGAAACATAAAAGAGACTGGCTGGGATTTCATACGACTGACGTGAGTAGAGATGATTGACATGTCCACAAACAAATGAAATTTGACACCGACATGCTGCACCGTTTGCAGCAGCTTCTTTCGGTTTTGGCAGAACCGCGTAAATCATAACGGTTCCTACTTGGAACCGAACTTCGGTGCTCAACCCTACTGCCGAACCCCTGAGATCAACCCATCGAACCCCTGGGGTTCGATTGAACCCAGGTTAAGAACCACTGGTGTGAGGGCATCCCTGAGCTGTTGTACAGTCTGAGAAGCAATCTGGCGACACCTAATGGACCCAAACATAATGTCCCAGGGATGTTCTATTGGGTTTAAGTCAGGGGATGGTGAAGGTCCATTTAATTGTTTCAATTCCTTCATCCTCCAGGTACTGCCTGCATACTCTTGCCACGTGAGGCCGGGCATTGTGGTGCATTAGGAGGAACCAGGACCTACTGCACCAGTGTAGGGTCTGACAATGGGTTGAAGGATTTCATCTGGATACCTTATGGCAGTCAGAGCACCATTTCCTAGGCAGTAGAGGTCTGTGCGTCCCTCCATGGATATGCCTCCTCAGACCATCACTGACCCACCACCAAACCTGTCATGTTGAACCACGTTGCAGGCAGCAGAACGTTCTCCTGGTCTTCTCCAGACTCTTTCACGTCTATCACAGGTGCTCAGGGTGAACCTGCTCTCGTCTGTGAAAAGTACAGGGCGCCAGTGGAGGACTTGCCAATTCTGGGGTTCTTGAGCAAATGCCAGTGGAGCTCCACGGTGCTGGGCAGTGAGCACAGGGCCCACTACAGGACGTGGGGCCCTCAGGCCACCTTCATGAAGTCTGTTCCTGATTGTTTGGGTAGAGATATTCACTCCAGTGGCCCTCTGGAGGTCATTCTGTAGGGCACGAGCAGTGCTCAGCCTGTTCCTCCTTGCACAAAGGAGCAGGTATGGGTCCTGCTGAGGGGTTGAGGACCTTCTACGACCCTGTCCAGCTCTCCCAGAATAACCAGCAGTCTCCTGGAATCTCCTCCATGTTCTGGAGATTGTGCTGGGAGACACATTAAACCTTCTTGCTGCAGCACGTGTGGATGTTCCATCCTGGAGAAGTTGGACAACCTGTGCAACTTCTGTAGGGTTAAGGAATCTCCTCATACTGCCAGTAGAGAGAATTACACAAGACAAAATCAGCACGAGTGGAAAACCAGCCAAAAAAGATCAAGAGGGAGAAACTTGAAATGACCTCCACATGTAACACCAGTCCTGTTTGGAGGGTTTTCTAATTGTTGCCACTGAAGTGCACCTGTTGTCAATTCCATGAACACCAATACAGCTGAAATTGATGAACAAGGCCCTCAGCTGCTTAATAATAATAATAATAATAAGCTTTATTTATAGAGCACTTAATTTGCCCACTCAGGCCCAAAGTGCTGTACAATGATAGAGGATAAAACATACAATAAGATTAAAAGTACGCAACAGCATGCTCTAAAGTAACACCAATAAAAACAAAAACACATTCCAAACAGTACATTTAAGAGAATAAATAAAATATCATAGCATAAAAGAGAAGAAACCACTTCACTGTGTATTAAAAGCCAATTTAAAAAAGTGGGTTTTAAGAAGAGACTTAAAAACAGGCAATGAGGACGACTCTCTAACATGAATTGGAAGATCATTCCAGAGTTTCGGAGCGTGTAGGGATTTAAAAACCGTGTAGGGATTTAAAAACAAATAAAAGAATCTTAAAATGAATCCTAAAATGAACGGGCAACCAGTGCAGCGACACCAAAGCTGGGGAGATGTGATCGTATTTCCGTTTTCTGGTTAAGAGACGAGCAGCTGCATTTTGCACTAGCTGGAGTCGGGCAATTGCTGACGCGCTAACTCCCACATATAGAGAATTACAGTAGTCCAGCCTGGTGGTGATAAAGGCGTGGATCACTGTTTCAAACTGCGTGAATGACAGGATTGGTCTGACTTTAGCAAGTTGCCTCAGGTGAAAAAAGCTAGACTTCACTACAGAATTAATTTGTTTATCTAGTTTCATTTCAGAGTCCATCTTGACTCCTAAATTTGTTCCATAAGATGTAACATATTCATTTAAAGAGCCAAGATTTGCAGTGAGGGACCCAGAGCTGTCGCCAAAGACAATTACTTCAGTTTTGCTGTCATTAATACTTAAAAAATTTTGTGTCATCCAGGACTTTAAGTCTAAAAGGCATTTGTGGAGTGATTCAACAGACAGGTTATTCTTTTTAAGAGGCACATACAGCTGGCAGTCATCTGCATAGAAATGAAAGGACACACCATATTTCCTAATTAAAGAGCCAAGTGGTAACAGGTATAAGAGAGGGCCTAAAACAGAACCTTGAGGCACTCCCCAAGTCAGAGGGGCAGAAGAGGAGACATGCTCCCCAAGGCTCACGCGAAAGGTTCGCCCGCTCAAGTAAGATTTGAACCACTCCAATGCCTGTCCTTTGACTCCGACCCACTGCTCTAGGCGAGAGACTAAAATTTTGTGATCAACGGTGTCGAAAGCAGCTGACAAGTCCAAAAGCACCAGAACCACACAATCACCCGAGTCTCTAGCTAAAAAGATATCATTAAAAACTTTTAAAAGAGCAGTCTCTGTACTATGCAAAGCCTTGAACCCCGACTGGAAGACCTCAAAGATTGAGTGTTCTTCTAAAAAAGTCATCAACTGAGTATACACAATTCTTTCCAGTACTTTTGAGATAAAAGGCAGTTTAGAAATAGGCCTAAAATTAGCTAAAATTGTGGGATCCAGTGAAGGCTTTTTAAGTAAAGGAGATATAACAGCATGTTTACAATGAGAGGGAACAACACCCGAACTTAAACTGCTGTTAACAAGTTCAAGAACAGCCGAGCCTATTGAGGGAAAAACCTGTTTTAAAAGTGAAGGGGGAATGATATCACACTTTGAGCTTGAGGGCTTTAAATGAGAAAACATTTCCTCTAAAATGTCCAGAGTAACGGGCTCAAACCTCTCAAAGCTGACAGAACAAAAATATTGAACAGGAGGATCACAACTAGGACCTAGAATTTGAGCTCTCGTACTGGAAACTTTATCAATGAAAAAATGTAAAAAATGTTCACATGACAAAGGAGAAACATCTGTGCAAGCAGCCTGCTGGCGATTGAGGACAGAGTCTATTGTTTTAAACAAGACACGGGGCTCGTGACGATGTGTATTGAGGATTTCAGAGAAATATTTATTTTTGACATTTTTTACTGCCTTTTGATATTGCCGCCAGCTGTCTCGCATCATTTGAAATAAAACTTCTGACCTGTTCTTCTTCCATAGACGTTCAACTCTACGGCATTCACGCCTGGCTGCACGAGTGGAGTCATTTAACCAGGGTTCAGACTTGGTTTTGAGCTTTTTTGTTTTTACCGGAGCCACAGAATCTAAAATTGTTTGACAGCTGGAGTGAAACCATGAACTGAGCTCCTCAGTGGTACCATTAGTCAGAGAAGTGGCACAAATTAGATTAAAGGCAGTAGAGAAGTGGACCGGAGTAGAGGGAGTGATAATGCGACAGAGCCGGTGACTAGTCGGTTTCTGAACAAGTTTGGACATAAACTGAATTTCAAAGAAAACAAGCATGTGGTCAGAAAAAACTGGGTCACAAATCTTAGTGTTAAGGACTGGAAGACCAGAAGACATCACTAAGTCTAGACAGTGGCCATGCTCATGGGTGGGGCCAGATACTACTTGTTGAAGATTGAATGAATCAATAAGATTTATAAAGTCCTTCACCATTGGTTTTTCAGGACAGCATACATGGATGTTAAAGTCTCCCATTATAAGTATTTGATCATAATTTGACATAATTTCACACAAAAAGTTGGAAAATTCACTGTGAAATATTGTACTTTGTTTAGGTGGCTGGTATACTACTGCACATAACACTGTATGAGGGTGTCCAGTCAGCTCAAATAGGCAAAGTTCAAAGCTGGTGACGTTCAAGGACACTGATAAAGTGAGCTGCTTACATTTATACTGATTCCTGAAGACAGTCAGTAATCCTCCTCCCCGTCCTGATATTCTTGGTGAGTTAAAATAGGTGCAATCAGGAGGCAAAATTTCTGAAAAACACTGGAATCACCCACAGGCAGCCATGTCTCCGAAACACACATAAAGTCCAAGGCATTGGACAAAAAGAAATCTCTAAGAATGAAAGTCTTATTTACTATGGATCTAGCATTGACCAGGCCAAACTTGACAGGTGAATATGGCATATCAGCGGCACTAGGACCCTGGGGAGTCTGCAGGTTACATTGATCAGAATTGGTTGGATTGTGATTCTGAACAATTCTTAGATTATTATAGTTCCTCCAGGGCTGTCTTCTATGGGTTCTTTGCCTACAAGTTATCAAAGGCCTGATTAATGATGGCTTCAGGGGAACAAGGGCTTTATGCGTGGATGATGATGAGAGTAATGTAAAACTTTTGGGCAAAGGGCTTTTAGCAGAAAGGCATGGGGAAGTTTGAATCGATTGATTATGCTTGATTAGTCATAATTTTGAGGTGTTCTGGACCATATACTGTAAATTAGCTGCTAAGATTCGAGACCCATTGATGTTTGGGTGGACACCATCACTTTTAAAGAGCCTAGGGCAATTCCAAAACAAATTAAAATTATCAATGAAAATAAAATCATTTCTCCCACACATATTCAGAAGCCAAGTGTTCAAGGCGAGAGTCCGACTGAAATGTTCAGCTCCACGGTTAATACATGGAACAGGACCAGAGATGTAAATAGATCTATCATGTTCTTCAGAATGTCAAATAGAAGAAGGAAGTCCTTCTTGTGAGTTCAGATTCACGTCGTTGGAATTTATTCCTACATGAATGATGATTCTGGTGATTGTTGATGCCAGATGGGGAGTAGACAGAGAAGTTGTCCAGAATAACTGAGACTGTAGCACCAGGGATAACAGTGGTAGTCTCGCATTAGCAAAGCGAATATTTCTCATTATGGAGTCTCCAATTATCAACGTTGTTGGAGGAAAGAGGGGGAAGAGCGCTTTGAGGGAGTGAATGAGACCCTCGCTGATGTTTGTGGAGATTTGCCCCGTGGCAGCGTCCGGCTCCGCTAGGATCAGCGGCTCTGAGCAGGGTGAGTTCGGCGCTTGAGGAGGTTCGCTAGTGCGCCGGATCAACGGCGTCACGCAGCAGTCGCACCGCTCATTTTGGTGCTCTGCCTAAACGACAGGGCAGGAGCGCAGGCTGCGCGATGGCACCGCAGTGTCGGGTGAAAGAGAGACGCACCTTTGCGAGGCTGGAGCATGGGGCGGAGTTGCCGTTTGTCGTCGGTCCGACTCCGTGCAGCGCTCTGGGGTTGAGGAAGCGCGGGCAATTGGCCCTGCCTAGAGCAGCAACCGCCGCAGGATTAGGTGAATTGGGAGCCGGGTGGAGCCATGCCGGGCTCGCTGCTTAACCAACAAGAACATTATCAGACAGGTTTCATTCAATATATATATTTCTTTTTTAAATATATGTATATATACATGTACATTTATATATATATAGATTAGGAGAAGAAGAGAAAAATTGATTCTTACCTAAAAAAAAGGGAGAATCCATTTTTTTGTCTATGAGAAGTTTACCAGAAGTTGTTCAAACAGAAGATTTAAAGTCTCTGATCTGACTGAAGATGTGGAGAGATATGAATGATGACTTATTAAAGCACCTCGTTAATGTTTGATGACACATTGGTAATTCATTTTATGTCCATGTAATAGGATTCAGCTAATTTCAATTAATTTTGGTTAAGTGCACTTCTTAGAAGCCCCTGCAGCATCTCATGAGCTGATCCGAGCACACTAATGTTTTATTTCTTTAAATCTTAAATGATACAAAAAAAAAAAAATGTGGGGCATTCACCTAAGAAAAGTCCTAAATATAAGGTTTTACCCCAGACGGGATGAACATAATCTTTGATAAGTCAGGATTGTGCGTACTTCCACAGGAATTATGTGTAGCATTAAAATAAAAGGAATCACTGAAGGCCCCAGTTGGGATAATTTAGGAGAAAGAAGAAGTGCCCTTGTTCTGCAATAATTTAAATTAATTAAATTATTTCGATCTTTTGAAAAGAGTATAATCTAAGAAATTAAAACATCCACTTCTGCTCAGTAATTCTCCAGTGACATGTCACACTTATCCACCCATCTATGCGTCAAATACAGGCGTCATTAGAGGGAAAGCTTTCTGCAGTCAAGCAGCTCTCTGATTAGGGCTTCTCTCCACTGATTGCTGGTAAAGTGGGTGAAAATATTCTTCCTGTCATTATGAGCTTCACTCCCTGCCCTCTACATCAGGCATGGTGGCGACACAGGACCGGCAGACGCAGCACCCAGACTAAAAAAGAACAAGGGAAGCTTTTGTAAGTAGTTTTCTTCTGTCTTTAGCTTTGTGCTGCGATACAGCTCATCTGCTTTATTGAAAAGCAGCCTTTTTGGGGGAGAAAGCTACAGATGTGGCTGCCTTTTAACTGATCCGGACAAAAAAAAAAAGAAAAATCAAGGAAAACAAAAGACCTTCAGCAGGAAAAACTGTGGTTTTGTTTATTCATTAAAAAGTCTGTGTGTAACCAAGCGGACCATATTCAGTGGAAAACTGAGCAACCACAGATGAAACAAGAAAATGTTTGCAAACAATATAAATGTTCAATGAGAAAAAATAAACAAATGGTGCCTTGATTTATGTATCTTACTTCAGTTTCAAAAAATTAAAACTTTTAAGCTTTATCCTTTTATTTCTTGCTTTTTTATCTTCAAAAGAACAAACATTAACATAAAAATCTCCACATAAAAACAAGTTTTTGAGCTCAAAATAACCCGTTCACACAGTTATGTGTGACCGCCGGGGTCTTAACTTAAAAAGTGCGAGAGGAACTCGGACTGTATCCAATCACATCCGACCTCCGAATCCGTTTCATTGGGTTACAATTTTTGCAGGACGCTACAGCCGAGTTGGAGCACTTTTTGTGAAGTTGGGGCTTTTACCAACCTGAACCAGAAATCTTGTGAGAGAATAATGTTGGGTTTTAAGTTTATGAACTAAAATAAACTTGAAAGAGCAGCGCTACTGTCATCAGATGTAAACAAGTCTTCGTGTCGGTGAAGCTTCCTGTTTTCAAAATAAAACTATTTTTCCGATCAAAAACGACACTGATGTTCCACTCGTTAACATACGTTCTAAAAAACAAATTTAACACCAGAGCTTTGGCTCCAGTGTTTACATTCTTTTGGTTATGGTCACTAATCAAAGGAACTCCAGCGGATTCTGAAGCAGAAATAAACAGTCTCAGCTCTAAAGCTGAAGTGTGGATGTAAGAATCAGCTGAAAATTTTGTAGAAAAAAACAACTTTTTATTCCAGATTTGCACCAAAATGTAATGATTAGAACGTAAAGTGATGCAGAACGTAGTGGATGGAAAAACTGTGGAGAACATTTTCAGGTTTTGTTGTTTAATGATATAAAACAGAGATTTTTACGTTGTTTATGTTGCTGCTGAACTTAAACAGAAGGTTTAAAATGACAAACAGCTTTTCTTTCCAACTAAAATGTTTTTTATCAAATTTGTTGATTCTGATCCCCTGTAGTAAATAAAAGTGTACATGATGGTGATTTAATACAAATAATTTCAATTTTTCACACATCCAGTAAAAAAACCTACACATACCAACAAACATATTAAAAAGTAAGAATAATGGTTTGAATCGTGAATCCTTGAGCTTGATTTGTTAATCAGAATTGGATCACCACCTAAGTAACAATCCAGAGATAATGAAGTGCATTTGGTACATTTTGGTTCTATTTTCCACTGTACTCCCTGTTTTTACCGTGTTGTAAAGATTACGTCATCGGGATGACTGACTCCAGTCAATCCACGCTTACGTCCGAAAGAGATGTGGCGATTTCTCAGGAGGAGAGCGGATATGTCGCGCACGCCAGCCCGTCGGCTACACACACAGTGAGCCAAAGGCTGATCCTGAATCTGAATTCCTGAATCCAGGAAAATAGTGAGCGCCTGCATGGAGAAATGGCATCAGCTGACTCAGAAGCGGCTCAAAAATATCCTAATTATCGGGGAGGATAATTATCATCCGGAGAAGGTGTTTTTTTTTTTTTCTTTTGCAAAGCATGATCCGTTTAGAAGAGTATGGATTGGTGACGGACATTCTTCAGCTGCAGGAGTGGAGCAGGGAGACTAGGACGGGGGGTTGTCCATTTTTGGGTCCGGGGTAAAGCCATAAAGATTTGTAACCACGATTGCATGTTCACAAATGGATCAAGTTTTGTTATCCCGCAAAATAAATCTGCCCAAAAAAATGTAGGTTTGCAAATGTGTACAAGGGGATCTACAAACCCGTAAAAAAGATTTACAATTGTAAAATACTTTCTAAGTTTTTTCCTAGCATTTTTTTCTGAGGCAAAGGAAACGAAACGCCATCTCCTGAAGTTGTGATTGCGAAATTTCTTTGTCTTTATGGGTATTTTTCAAATGTTGTTTTTAAAGATTTCCCTATTGTCAAAAATTAACTTTGACTGGTCTTAATTTTACCAAAATTCATTTTTAAAATGCATATGTAAAAATTGTAAACTGCATTCAATAGTTTTGCTTTATTTTGTGATTTAGATATAGTGATTACTCAACACTCTTGAGTAGAGAACTGAGAATTTTCACAAATGAAAATCATTTTTATTGGTATGCAGATCCCTTTTGACACAATTGTAAACTTATATTTTTTAGGCAGATGTATTTTGCGGTGTGATGAAGCTTGACTTACGTGTGAACACATACTTGCTAATCATTATGGCCTCATTTTGAGCCCATAGAGTGTGTAAAACTGATTGAAAGGAAAACAATTAAAGGACAATTCATATGTAACAAGCAGCAAATTAAGAATTTGATCAGAATTTTTGTTACACTTTATTGTGAAACATTCCGCCTCAGCTTAAAAGCTTTGCAAGCAGGAGGTTGCCTTCCTCCAGCAAAGTCTCTGTATGCATTAATAAAAAAAGACAGTTAATAGAACCCCCTAAGACCTGTCAAGACTGTTTGCAAAATGAATTTTGCATTAGAGGCATAAATAAATGTAAGACAAATAAAAGACAATGAATCTGTAAAATGTGTTGCGTGGGCTTTACACATTTCTTTGAAAATCAGGTTGGATTTAGTTAAATTATTTACCCCAGATATGCCTGCAGTGAATTTAGAGGAAAATGACTTGAAATGACTACTTTGGGCTTTTTGTTGATAACTATGTTCAGAAAAATCCCATGTATAAAAACAGAACTTCCATTTTATACATAAATGAAGAGGATGTGTGCCAACTAAAATAACTCCAAAAATACAACTATCGAGGGCTCCAGTCATAATGGGATGTTTTTTGGTTTTTTTATGGTTGCAGCATAGGCTGCTGTTCAGAAGGTATCTGTCTGTGCATGTGTGTAAATATACCAATGACAGTAGATAAGAACTGGAATGAGTGACACCTCCCCCTTGGCATTCCAAACAGGAAGTGCCCGCTGACTTCAAGAAGTTTAAATCCCATAGTCTTTTATAGAGAAATAAACAGCTATTAATGACGATAGAAGTCAGAATAAGTCAGTTTTCAAACATCTTCTCGGTAATACTTTTTTAGTTTTTTATTTTATATATTTTTTTAGTTATGACAGTTTTTCAAATTGTAAACTGACCAATCAAATGCCTCCAGTAAAGGTATGTGGTTTCCAGTCAAAGGATTTAATTGACACATTTGTTGTAGCCCACTTTTAAGTGGTAGGGCTGGGTTGATAAAATAAATGAATCAATCAATAGATCACTAATCGATCCACAAAAATAGAGATCAACATAATGATAAAGCCCGCTAGCTTGATTGCTAACATAAATAGATTTTCCCATAGGACGGCTAATGCTAACGCTCGGTTGACCTAAACATACATTGCTGTCTAAATTAACATCTAGATAAACTCACAGGCATGAATTTTCAAAACTCTTTTAAGTAAATATTTTTAAAGTAATTATTTGTGGTCTAAATCACCATTTTGTTCTCATATTTTCTTCTTCTTTTGGAATACTGTGTAATGCTATAGCACGATCACCACCTAGTGGCCAAACTGAAACGTCCTCCAGGAGAAGCAGAACAATTGTTGGAGCTTTTGTGATTATGACAGTTGGCATCATTTACGGCACATGCGCTGCATGATGCAGTTCGGAGCTTGCCAGCAGCAGGTTATGGGAGGGGTGAAACGTGTGGCCCAGAAAACATAAAAAAAACTTGATTCTCCGCTGATTTTGAATAATAATAATAATAATGAGTGTCTGGGTTATTGAGAGTTTATTTAAAATCTAGGGGTGTAACGGATCACGGATAATTCGTGGGGATCAGAACGGTTTGGCACACGTGTGTACGGCGGACCATCCCAACCCCCGCGTGTGCACACACCTCAGGCTAGCTAGCATAATATAAATCAATTGTCCGTTCACATTGAATGGAATTCGCATCAAATTCAATTAAATCCTCTTTGTTTTGACAAGCGCTAAAGTAGCTGCTTCATGGTTATCTTAAAGTCTGTTCACATGAAGCTGCGTGTGGGAGGAGCTGCGTGTGGGAGGAGCTTCTGCCAAAAACTTTTCTCTACTTCACAATGAAGGCCGCAGATCGATAAATGTCAGGTTTATTTCATTTTAAGAGCTGAATAAAAGCATCGCTGCACGTTCCATTACTGGGTTCAAAAAATCTCCTGATGCGGAGCAGCAGCTGAGAAAGCTGCATCTCCGTAACGGACTCACCGGTGCTGTCAGGGGACGATTGTATGGCAAGCCAAAGAGATCAAAAATCACCAGGAAAAGAGAGCGGAAGTGTCTCGCTTCACAGATAACAATGATTATTTTAAATAATTAAATATTCTCACAGTTTTAATAAAAGAATTCATAACGAAAAATAATTTAAACTCTTTTATTTATGAATTAATTTGGAATTAGGCAGGTGTGACGAGAACATTTGTATTTTAAGGGGTATTTAACGCTATTTTTAAGCATTCTCTCAGTTTTTGTAGATGTAAATGTAATCAGAAACTACATGTTCCAACATTTTCTTTGTGTTCAAAATTAAAAGATGTTTTGTTTTAATAAATAGGACTCAATGACCAAATGTTTTGACGTTGCATCGTGTGTGAAGTACTTTATATGCTTATTGAGTCTACGATTTGAAACATTTCCAAAAATTGATTTGGTTTTTATGTTGTTTTTGCTTTTTTTTTTTTTTTTCACTTTTTACTGATCCAAAAAATGATCTGAACCGTGACCCTTAAACTGTGACACAGTAAAGGTAAAAGCTTGAATAAAAACATTATTTATAATAATTATTATTAATATTATTAAACACTTGACACTGTTCACAAAATACAGAATGTAACCCCCCCTAAAAAATAGAGTAAAATAGAATTGTTTTTATTGTAAATCTACATTTACATATATATATATATGAATAGATGAATAATGTATTTCCAAACAAACATATCTAAATGTAAAATTCAAAATTGAATCAAATTGAATTGAGAGGATTGAAAAAACTGGGGAAAAAAATCGATCCTGACTCTGGTGAGACAAATTTAATGGATTCTGGAAATTATTGGCGATACTAAGCCCTAGTGTGGACTTCCAACAAGCTCAGTCCTAATTGGCCGGAGTGGTTGCTGTTGTTAAGCTGACTCAGACCAACACGGACCAATCACTGATTACTGATGTTTTCTGGTTCCAACTACATTTACGTTTTTTTGGTTGGAGCTGGAAGTAAGTCCTTCTCTTTGGGTGACGTCTCACTCACTCTGCTCAGTTTTCATAGATTGTCAATCCCATGAAATACTATTTATCTATTTATTGTTTGTCATATTTAATCACAAAGTCTGTTTGACTTTTTTCTTATTTTAAGTCATTTGTAGGCAGGTTCTGGTCTGCTGTATTTGTGTGGCCGTCACTCATTTAAAACCAGCTCATCCATTAGATGACCTCATTAAAGAGGAGACCTCTGCTGATAATGCTAGAATTTTGTATCATTTGTAATTTGGTTCAAATCAACAGACGTTAACTTATCCCCAAAAATTCAATTTAGTTTGCAGTCATAGGTTGAATCCAATCATTACGGTCACAAATCATTTATCAAAAAAGTCTGTTTTCTTTTTAGTAGTAAAAAATTCCAAAAAAAACGACATTGATTTTTCAGTGTAAAACTGTGGGAATTTTTAGTTCGATCACAACATGTTACGTGTTTTGTGCCCCAATTTCTCACCAAAACAAAGCGCTTTATCCAAAATTCAGCAGTTTAAAAACCAATCAGTGCAATTGTCGAGATGTCAAAAGGCCAGAAATTAATTCAGTAACATTTAAAATCAATTTTCGTTCATTGTCCTTCAGCCTGCTGTATAATACAGATATAAATGAGCATGCCACAGGCAGCTTTGATCACATCAGGTAAAAAAAAAAAAAAAAACAAGCCCCAAATTGGTTGAATACTTAATCGTGTTGCTACCAAAGGCAAGGCAGAGCTGACAGGAAATTAAAAGAAAAAAGAACTGAAAAGCATTAAAATGTGGTTAAGATGCTGTGCTGAGTGCAGATCGGCCCACAAGCGTGCACGTTGGTGCGCAAATGTTTGTGAGTCCAAGTGTGAGCGTGAAACATTGATTGCTGACGCTCATTTATTTTTTTTTTTGTTGTGTGTCATCCTGCGCTCATTGACCTCTGTGTAATTACCTTTGGGATGACGGGGAGTGTTGTTTAACTCCTGACACTCTGACTGGGGCTACCTTCCTTTTATATATTCACATTTTAACAAGCAGGATGATAAAAGACTCAATATCTCATTACTTCATGAACTACAGTACCTGTGCTGTAGATATATATTGTCTAATTTATAATAATAAAGTTTATTCCTATTTTGGTAAATAGAAGTTGAAATAAAGACTAACAGCTCCGAGAATAAATTCAAGTGTAAATGTTCTGCTTCCAATAAGTCACATTTTAGTGTGAATAGTGAGTTAAAATAGTGAGATATCCCCACTAAATCCAAACAGGGTTAAATCTAATAATGCTAATGTATGATAAATAAAGAAAACTTTGTGACAGTTTTTCATTTTTGCCTTCGTCACAACGTAGATACGGGTGGTACGTGTCACGCATAGCTTTAGACACGGGTACATTGAACAGATTCCTTTGTTTTTATGAGCTCCTCCAAATTGTGCGGACAGTACAAGGGGTCCGTTAGTGATATTCAAGTGATCTTGCGCTGGACTGTCACTACCCGATCCTATAGCTCAGGGGTCTGCAACCTGCGGCTCCAGAGCCACATGTGGCTCTTTTATCTCTCCATTGTGGCTCTCTGGCTGAAGAAAAATAAAATAATAGTAAATTTAAAAAAAAATTGGAGATTGCTATTATTTTGGCAACATGCTAACGTTTTTTGGCTAATTTGTTACCTGCTGGAGTTTTGGGGCTAATTTAGAATTTTAGCATCTATTTTAGCAACATGCTAACGTTTTTGGCTAGGTTTTCTGAGAAATTTTATGCTAATTTGGAGTTCAGCTAATATTTTGATTTGTTATCTACTGGATTTTTTAAAAAATAATTTAGAATTTAGCTTCTATTTTAGCAACATGCTATCGTTTTTGAGTAAGTTACCTTTCTGAGTAATTTTGGCTACTTTGGAGTTGAGCTACTAATTAAGCAAAAGCTAGCTTTTTTTTGGGCAGATTTGGCCTATAATTAGTTTTTTATGTTAATTTGGAGTTTAGCTAATATGTTTAGCTAATTTGTTATCTACTGGGGGTTTTAGGCTAATTTTGAGTTTAGATTTTATTTCATGCTACAATTTTTGGCTGATTTTATTTACAGAGAAATGTTATGCTAATTTGAAGTTAAGCTAGTAATTAAGATGGCTTTTTTGCTACTAAAGTTAAAAACGTAAAAAAAATATCTTATTGAGAGATGCTAGGTTCTTTTTATATATTTTTTGCTTTTGTTCGTGCCAAAAATAGACATTATTCACATTTATTAAAAAAAAAAAAGAAGGTTATGAATGCAAATCTAACTTTCTTAAAGGCTAATTCAAGTCAATGCGGCTCCTTCTAGGTTCTGATCAGTAGAAAACGAGCCCAAATGGCTCTTTTACTCTTAAAGGTTGCCAACCTCTGCTAGAGCTTGTACAAACAGCTGGAAGATGTCAAAACAGTGCAAATTTCCTCTTCATGACCAACTTTCAAACCATTGGTACTTCTGTGGATTTAAAAGGGAAACAACATATGTCAGTACCAAATCTGAGTCTCTGATTGGGTTAACTAAAAGAGCATCTTTTTAAACTCATAGGTATGAATATCCATTGGTGATCTAAATCAGTCGAACTATTTCTACAAATGAACAACTCTGTTTGATTGAAGTGTTAAAAAATAACTACAGATATATTTAGACAGTCTTAAATTTAATTTCTTGTATTAGCATTTTATTTTGAAAAATGATTTTAGAAACCGCTAGCTTAAAAATGCTAACTTCCGCCCCGTTTGGAGTGGTCAGTAAAAAAATTGTCTTATTTAAGGCGATCCGTTACCTGAAAAAGGTTGGGGAGCCCTCGTCTAAATCCAAGTTTTTTGCTTATTTTTTCTTCTTCTTCTGGAATAAGGTTTAGTGCTACAGCGCAGTTCCACCTAGTGGCCAAACTGAAAAGTAGAAAGGAGAGGCAGAACAATTGTTGGGGCTTCTCTGTTTGAGAATCCATGTTGCACTATGATATTCACAATCTCCTTATTACTTTACTAATACATTTCACAGTATATGTGAACTGTCAGATTACAGTGTTTCCCAAATGTTAAAACACATTTTCTAAACAAATTTAACCGAAGATCAAACACAATTTTTAAAATATAAGCTAAATATACAAAACACACACAAGTCAAAAGCTCACTTTGAGGTCATAATGAAGACTCTGTCGTCAAAACTAACAAACACACAACAATCGCAACACACAAAAAACACTTGACAGTGTTCATAAAATGGTTTATGAAGAATGGGACCTCCCTCCCCCCATAAAAATAGAGTAAAATAATAGTCATGTTTTTTTTTTTCAGGTTATAGAGTAAATTTTTAAAACATACAGAGATTGTTAATGTATTTCCAAACGTATTTCAAAATGTAATTGAATCGAATTGAAATCAGAATCGATTCAGGTTCTGGTGAATCGAATGAAATTGATTTTGGAAATCATTGGCGATACCCAGCCTAAGTGTGAACATAGTGGAGATTGGACAACGAGACACAGTTTGCGTGGAAAACTGACAGGCGTCCTATGACCACGAATGTACCACCTGCACACTCGTGCTAGCAGCAGTTGCATACAGTCAGGAAGGAACCAGAGCATGAACCTTACTAACAGCTAGAGTGTGACGTGACGACACCGTATGACAGCATTACACGTACATCATAAGTGCATGTAACTTAAATTATTCCCTATTTTGGTAAATAAAATGCTTTATGATAGATTTACCACACGCACTAAAATTCCATTTTCATGTCTCTTGAGGTGTTTGGACGAAAAAATTGGTTTCCAAAACTCAAAATTTCAATTTCGGAGTCAGTGAAGGCAATGGAACTGAGGATACCATCCTCATCGATTTTTGATTGGTCCTCGTGTTAGCCCCACCCCAGCGCGCCACAACAGGGCCAAAAGTTTTGAAGCTGAAACTTGGAGGTTCGTAAAAAAAAAAAAGGTTTGAAACTAAAACAAAAGTTTTGAAACTGAAAAAATAGTTCTGAAATGGAAATTTTTAGTTTTGGAAACCTATTATTTTGGCCAAACATTAATATTTTTTCAAAATATTTTATTTCAGTTTCAAATAATATTGACCCTGATTTAGCTCCATAGTGACGGTGTAAGCCGCAAGGGAAATGTAAGACACACCTGTGCTTTTTTTTAACGGTGCAGCCTCTACAATCCTCTAATGCCTGGTTTACACTGAACACGCTCCCATTCGGTGCCCTTGTTAACCTGTGGTGTGGTTCACGCCAGATGCGGAGCGCCGTGGTCCTCCGCGGAAGGCTTGCGGATTGTTTCAGCGTCTGTTTTGTGCGTGAGCGATCTGTGTCAATTCTGGCAAGAAGTTACATGAGAAAATTTGTTTATTTTCAAAATGAAACCAATTTTTCACAATAAAACACAGCGATTGACAGTCATGTTTTGTACTTAAACAGAATGTAGAGATAAAAATAAACACACACACACTTCTCTCTGTGTGTCTCAACAGATAAATAAAAGAAGTGTAGCCCTACTAACTTCTTTCTTCTTCTTAGCAGAAACATGGGGTAATAATTTTAGGTTATTAATTTACCCATGATGGCAAAATGAAACAAAAAAAAGATGTAGTCGCAGAAAAATGTGCGCCTGGTGTGAATTGAAGGAGAACTGATGCTGCATCCAGTGTGAACTATAGCATAAGGGCCTGAAAATCCTAAAACTCCAAACCACCCACATGGTCAACCTGGAACTAAAACATTGCTCATAAGTCTCTTGGAAAAATACATTTTTGTCTCCACTATCATGGCACACAATGGGAAAAACGAAAAAACAAACGACAACTTGTACTTGTCACACTCCCTTTGGGAATATTGAATCTGTGAAACAAACGTGTTTGGGATTGTTTTTTAATTGCTTGAAGTGACAAATCTTTACAAGTGAGGGGGTTTTTGAAGAATTGTAATTGTTTTGTTTGGGTTCTCTGTCATATTTACCTTGTAAATGACTTTTATCACAGCTAATGTTTTACTATCCAATTAAAAGACAAACAGCCTAAATAGAAAAAGCTCCGTAAGGTTCTGATTGGTTTCTAGTTTTTAATCTGTAGCGTTCAAAAACAACCTAACCTTTGGACAAAAATTTGAATAAAATTTTCATCATTTTCTTTTTCTGTAAGTTAAAGACGAATGCATTGTGTAGTTCCATAACGGGGAAGACAAATACAATCTAAGCCTTATAATAGTATTTGCACTGAAACGACTAAATTAACCTACAGCAGAGTTCTCGTGCGCAGTAGGTTTCTCTTCTAGCTCTCACAGCAGGCAGACTCACAAGCCCACAACTTGACTTTCTTCTTGTTTTCACAAGTAGCCTATTTTAAGTAGCTTTGTTTGTCGCAGCTCCATTCACGCAGCTATATGTGTCCAAGCTCCAGGGCCTCAAGCTCAAACAGCAAATAAAGGGAAGAGGCTGATTACCAGCAAGTCACAGCTGAGTCAAACATCACACTGATCCCTGAACTACTGCAACGGTCCTGTCTCCACGGATGAGGAGACCCAACAGACCACCGGCACCAGCCAGCAAAGTATTACAAAAAATAACTGCTTTAATTCTCCAGCAAGGTACATTTAGGCTACAGCTTTAGATGTGGTGGTCTTTATTCGTCTGACTTTACTACTTTATCACCAAACGACCTGTAAGCTTCATTTCATACAAGAAAAAAAAGTAAAATGTATCGTAAGAG
Source organism: Oryzias javanicus (assembly GCA_003999625.1). Classification (NCBI taxonomy): domain Eukaryota; kingdom Metazoa; phylum Chordata; class Actinopteri; order Beloniformes; family Adrianichthyidae; genus Oryzias; species Oryzias javanicus. Next base: position 84,452 of record CM012447.1, read on the forward strand.
AATCTAATGCTACCTTTGACAAACAGAGAATTGGGACAAAGATTTTTATAGACGAAACCATCTGCAACTAAACCTTTAGAGGAGCAATGAGCAACACCTTAACTGAAGGCTACTCGAACTTCACAAGAGATTTGGCTATAATATCCGGCTATAATTTAGACCAGTGGTGCCCAAACTTTTTTACTCAAAGTGCCAAAATCTGGCATGTCCAAAGTGTGGCCTGTTGCCAAATATGCCCCCCAAACACCTTTCATAAAATCAATATAATTTTAGCATTTTCTAAAAATTCAGTGTGTATTTCTTGATTGTGGTTGGCTAAATCACATTTCATTTTCACCATGAAGAGGTGCAAATGAACAAGACCGGGGTGCCCAAACTTTTTCTCCCAGAGAGCCAAAATCTAAATGGGATCCAGGTCCGCAGGCAAAATACTATATTTTTTTACATGTCATGAAATAAAAGCAAAAACAGATTTTCTTCAAATTGGCTCTTCTGTGTATAGGCCAGGATGAAACATCTACGTTGGTGGTAGCACGGAAGGGGGGGAGGGATGACTGACCGGATAAATTCCCTGTCGCCATTGGCCCAGTGGTGCGTTATACATAAATGTGTGTGTAGACAGGCCCCGCCCATTTCCGATTGCAATTAACACTTGGTTGTTTTCTCTAAACTCCCCTTTTTTACCTTTCTTTTGTGTCCTTGACAACCCCCCAGCCTCCCTCTTGTTCTTTTCTGTCAAAAAAAAAAAAAAATACAAACGGAATCAATATAAATAACGTTATATAACTTAAAACACAAAAGGGGTTTATACAAATATATACCTTGTGTGTTAGAAGATCAACAACCTCCTGTTGTGACAGTAAAATCTGTTAAATCCGGAGTCTCTCAGGTTGTATCTGTTTACTCAGCTGTTGGACAGTAAAAAATAATTAAAAAAAAAAAAAAAAAATCTGGGATGCAATAGGATAACTCCTTACCAGTGTAAGAAATGACCCGGCTAATCTGAATCCAGCTGGCATCTGTTTCAGGATATGGCGGTCATCTAGTCAACATGACCTCTTCATCTGCCGATAATTGACGGCAAGCCATGGGTTGTGTCCAAATTCCCCCCTAACCACTATATCGAGCACTATATCGTGCACTATATAGTGCGTTCGCCATTTCCTAGCGCTGTCTGAATCAGGTGCACTCAAAATTTCCCAGACGTCTTTGCAAAAAATCTGGCATGTATCGATGCTCACTATATTAGCGAATATAGACCTCAGAAAAAACGTGTTTAAATGTCATTTTTGAAGAAACCGTACACATTTTAACCATCAGAACAGAATGGAGTCATAAATAAACGTTGTGAAATGTTTGTATTTATTCGATTTTCACTGTGAAATTAAATGCATCATATCCGGTGTTTAGAAAAACAAAAGAAAAGTAAAGAGCATCATGTCCAAATTACCTTTAAAATCCAGAGCACTGTAAATAATTTTTTAGCATTTAGGGGCTAGGGGGAGAATTCGGACATAAACATGCCACAAGTCGCTTGAAGGCAGGTCAAGCTTCCCGAGTCAGTCGACATGTCTTGGTTTCCCGAGCCCGCTGCAGCGGTCAGTGCAGGAACAGAGCGTGACTGGTCTTCACACTCATCGTGATGGTTGATCATTGAGATCTGTGGTGTCGACGGCTCACTCCACACACAAATACATCACTTCTAAATCCGAGTCCTTACTTGATCAAAGTTTAACTGGCTTAACTTGCATGGTCATGTGTGAACACTTCAGTGTTTACTAGTCGCTTAATCGTTTCCGAGCCCGATGTAAAAGTAGCATTAGACTTTTTTATTGCCAATTTTAACCCAACTATACAAACTCCTCAGTGAAATACTGTCTAACCAATAGTTTTGGATTGTTCCATAGACGTTTCAATGAAACAGGCTTTACCAGAAAGACATACAAACTACCAGTCAGTGTTATGTAACACTTATAGATTTCCAGCTTTTTCTTTAAACATATTCAGTGCAACAATTTGTTTTTTCCTTTAATGAAAGGATAATAGAAATAAGCAACTGGAATAAACCTAATCTTTGTTTACTCTAACCTTGTAGATATAAAAACCAACCATCTTTTTTTTTTAAGTTATGTCGTTTTGTAGAAAAACTATGTGGACAGAAGGTCTAATTTTCAATAGACTGCAATAAAGTCACTTTTATGTAATAGTGTGAATAATTTTTACCACCCTGACTACAGCAGTTTTCTTTACATGTATTAATAACACAAATAAACACGTTTTAAATAACACAGATTGAAAAACACTTGGAAATTCCAACAATTTTCCCATATTTCTTCCCATTTTTCCCCTCTCAACTGTGGCATTTTGCACTGCAATTGGACACAGAGAAGTGAGTTTCCCACAAGTAAACATATCTAAGTGACAAAATATAAAACATTAATAGAATTCTTAAACATATTCATTGTTCTGTTTGAAAGGCTACTGTCTGTAAGCTGTGCAGGCTGCACTGCACCATCGTTGCTTTTGTTTTCTGGTTGCTCCGGCAGAGTTTGGATTTATGTTTGGGGTCGTAATCTTGTTGTGTTTGTTCATAGTTGAACTAGAAAAACACGTACCATCTCACTCCTTCAATGTTCCATACAAGACAATAACCTTTTGTGTAATACTAGAATGCACTAAATTTTTAGCTTAGTTTTTCTACCATTGGCACCTCACGTTGTTCTATTACAGTGTATTTATTGTACTTTACCACCCCGAACTTGAGAAATACTTTTAATAATGTGTCTATTTGAGAAGCCTTTAATACACACATTTGCAACCAAGTGATAATTATAAACCAACACATTTGTTCAGTTTTATCATTTAAAGCGTCTGGTTAAAAATACGCAGTGTATTCAAACGCTTTGATCAAACTGGGAGCCCCTCTGATGGTAAGTCAACTCACAAGCAGCTGTTTTGATTGCTTGCTTAGAAAGGAAAAGCCTGAGGCCTTTCTTTGAAATGAAGGGAAATGCAAATGTGTTGAGATGGATTACCACAAAGTAACCAAGCACATCTTCACAACATTAAGGTTCACTGTCTTTTGTTTTTAATATATATATCTGCTGATAGTTTCTTCCACAATGCCTTAACATATGTTCCAGGTTCTGCTAATCAATGGTGTTGCAAAAATTGGTAAAAAATCATCTCTAAAAACTCACAATTTACAGAACATGTACTTTTTTAGGAAATATATCTCCATTCAATAATAATAAACAACTTGTATATTTTTTTTGTGCAACAAATGTGCTGAAATCAATAATACTATGTATTTGACAAGTATTAACACCAATTGAGTTTGAATTATTTGTAAAATTTAGTGTTAGCAATTAGGGATTCCCGATCAGGTTTTTTTGGTCCCGATCCGATTCCGAGTCATTGGATTTTGTAGATTTGCCGATACCGAGTCCCGATCCGATACTTTTGTAACACATTTAAAACATTAACAAATTGAATAAATACATTTGTCTTATCCCTTAATTATATTTCATTAACATTATTTTATCATTATAAACTTAAATAAAACACTTCACTGAAGTAGCTTTAATAAGTAAAAATAGAGCAAATATAAACATCATATTTTCTTGTTATATAAGTGAGTCATGTGAGAAAGTTTAGTGACTTTAACTTTAATATATTTAGTTGTTGAACATTTTTGACCAAATGTGATTCCTGTCCTAATTTAGAATTCTTAAAATAAATTGTGTGTTTTAGCATGAATTTGATGAGTGTTTATGACTAGCTCATATCATTATTCATTTTAATTTATTCGTTTTTTTTTTGTTTGTTTTTAATAAGATTATGTGCTTCTTTTTAAGCTCTTAAGACATCACATTTCGGTTTTATTATCAGAGGAGTTAATTTTCTTGACTTTTATTCCTCTTTCAGATAAATAAAACAGGCATATCAAAGGACAGCTCGGGTCCTAAGGAGTTAAATCACGGCGCTAGCATGTAGCAGTTAGCAGCTGCTGTTTAGCCATTTGTCTATCTGGAGCACGAAGAGCTTAACATTAAAAGAAACAAAGCTGTCTTTTTCTGTTGAAATGCCTTCAGAGGTTGTTGTTTAGAGACACTAGCTGTCAGTTTAAAGCATTTTCAAATAGTTATTGATCCCAGAAATCTGAATCTGTGATCGGCTAGCTAGCTAGCTAACTTTACATCAGTCCTCTGCTTGAACTGTTGCCGGTTTCTGCTGCGTTTTCCAGGAATAACATTTTGTATCTGTTCTTAACATGCAGACTTCTAGTGGAGGATTTATCCGGAATAATAAGATTGAAATATAAAGCGCTGATCATAATTAGAATAAATGAAATATCCCGGAGCCCGATTCCGATCGAGTCTTCAAACACGTGATCGGGCCCGATTTCCGATCAAATGATCGGATCGGGACATCCCTATTAGCAACAGTAAACATGAGCAGCAGTGCCACTAATTAGAGCAAAATTGTTGTAAACAACAGAACAAAAATGAAATAATTCAAGTAGCTACCAGGCACTTTGGTGCAATGGGCGCCCCCTATCTACCAAAAAAAAGGAACGTCTTACCAAAAGATGATGAATATCTTATAGAGTCTCTTCAAACGAAAAATAAAAGATCAATACTTGAGAGAACAGAAGAGATCGCAGGATTAAATATCGCAATATATTGCACAGCAGCAGTAGGATGAGACGATTTTTTTTTTTTAAAAAGGGACATTTTAGTTCAGTTCTTTTCACTAGGCAAGCCTGTAAAACTTCAAAATATTGAAAAGGCAACACGATCCAGCAGTTCAAAAGACAGAGAAGCCTCACAAGAGGCCAAAAAAACCATCAAAGGAACAAGTCTTCAGTGGTATTTCTTCTTCTTTATGAATAAATACAAGCTTTTGATGTCTTCGGAAGTTCATGTTTATAATCGACTTGAGTAATTATTTTCTAAAGAAATGACGTTTGAGTGAATCTCAAAGTAGAAAAGTGGAAGTATGTTTCAAAGTCGGGAACATTTTTTTTCTGAATTCAAGCAAACAACTTGAGATAAATGCATTTAAACTTTACACTTGAGATAAGTTCAGTTGAAAGTGTGTCAAAAAAAAAAGACTCCAGATTATAATGAAAGCAAGTAAGGACTGAAAGTTAGAAGAAGTCGAGCTTGACGGAGGACAAAATGACAAAAGACTGACAGAATGTGGGTTGTTCTCATTTTCATGCTCAGTTTGAACTCTAACAGGTCATCTTGACCTGATGTTGAGCTGCTGTCATGAGACGCAGATCAGAGGTTGGTGTCAGTGTCTGCTTGAGCAGCTGAACTTATAATATGAGAGCCAAAAAAAAAAGATTTAATTCCATTTCAGTCATGATGTTCTTTTATTTTAAAGAAAAAAGGGGTTTAACTTAACACAAAGAGGTGAAAGAAATTAAAAATCCTCTCAGATGACAACTTCTTGTTACGGAGCCCCTAAAGGGACATCGAACAAAAAAGTTGCAGCCCATTCAAAACAACAGGAGCGGCTTTTAGTTTTCGTTTTGATCACGTGGTCGGATGTTTAGGTTTCTCCGGATCACGTGACTGATCACGTGACTTTTGAGTTTCTGCCGATTTCTGTCTGACAGCCGGCTAACAATATGGCGGTAGATCCACTACTTTTTTGGTGTAAAATCCCTCAGAATAAAATATTTTGTGGACTAATCTTTATTTTGGTAATATTTCTAGCGAGAAATGTACCCGTTCCTATCACGACATGCATTTATTTTGGACATACAGTTCGTAGTTTGTCTGTTTTGCTTGACTTTTCGGGCTCAAAAATCATAAAACAGCAACGTCTGGGGTGCACGGAACAATCACGGAACCGGGCGATCAGCAGGATTTGGGACCCGACCCGCATCGGTACCGGGTCAAGGTTAGGGTTAGGGTAGGTTCGGAGAAACCGCCCGGAACCTTTTTAAATCGGGCCCCGAATGACTTCTGTAAAGCTAGAACGTGATCAGTCTGACCACTTCCAGTCCAGGAGACGGTCAAACGATCCCGAAACGAAGAGTATCGAGCATCAATAATGTTTCTTTAATTTCTGCCTCATAAACAAACACAAATGTCGGTTATTTTAAGTGACAATAACGAGGGATGCTTTCAGACAAAATGAAGAAAGATAAACACATAAAGTCACGTGATCCGGAGAAACCTAAACATCCGACCACGTGATAAAACGAAACCTAAAAGCCGCTCCTGTTGTTTTGAATGGGCTGCAACTGCGTATCATATCCGTAAGTCGTGGCCACGAGTTAGAATTTTTTTTTTTTTTTTTCGATGTCCCTTTAGGGGCTCCAGTATGTCGTGGCCACGAGTTAGAATTTTTTTTTTTTTTACTTTAATTTTTTTTTAAACTTCATTATTATTTTTTTTTTGTTCGATGTCCCTTTAGGGGCTCCGTATCTTGTGGTGTCTTGATGATGACGATGAAAATTAAGATTAAAATGGATTTCCTGAGAATTTATAATAATCATTGTGAATCAGTAGCAGTAAATAAAAATACAGCCAGCAAGGCTAAGTGGGCAGCATGGGTTAAAAGGTTTTAGAAAATGTGGGCCTCGAATGGGTTTGTCGACAATATCTGTGTTGGCCACACCCGTGTTTGCACACGTTAGCTTAAGTGGGTTGACATGCTATGCTAGCCAGCCGCCCAGTGGACAACAGAGCTCCCTAGCTCGATACACCAGGGTTGTGTCCGAATTCCCACCCTAATCCCTAAATACTAAAAAACTCTGTAGTTCAGAACTATATAGTGCTCTGGATTGTAAAGGAAGTTCGAATATGATGCTCACTACTTTTATTTCGTTTTTCTAAACACCAGATGTGGCATCACTGAGTCAAAATCGAATCAATCTGAACATTTTCAACATGTATTTATGACTTTACTGTGTTGAAAATGTGGATGGTTTATTCAAACATTCCATTTAAATGTTTTTTTTGTCTGAAATTGTTTGACCGCAATGCATTGTGGACTGTATTCGTTAATCTAGTGAGCCTCGATGCACGCTAGTTTTTCGCTTCTGGGAAATTTCTAGTGCACTTGATTTTAGAATTAGTAGATTAGGACAGCACTAGATAGTGCTCTGTATAATGAGTGGGGGGGAAATTCGGACATGGCCCAGAGCTCGCTAGCTTGCTAAAGTGGAGCTTGCTAGCTTTATACAGTGGCGCTTGCTAGCTTGATAAAGTAGAGCTCGGTACAAGAATGCTCCCTACAGGAGAACTTGCTAATGTTACAGGTATCAAGTAATGACTGTTGTATTGTTAGCTGAAAATCTGAAAATAACAGGAGACACTGGAGACGTGACTTGCTTTATCAGAATTCTCGTCAGCTATGAGAGAAACCGAGCGGATTCGTTCAAGCCACAGTCTCACAGCGCCCCCTACAGCTGAAATGTGGCAGCGGCCGTTTAAAAAAAAAAAAAAAAGACGCTCCACAACAAGTCCTGTCTCTTAAATAAATGTGATAAAACAAAATACAAGTCATACATTTAGACTATGACTTTAAAATTCATAAATATACGACTTTATTCTCATAAATTTAGCAGTTATGACTTTTTTCTCAGCAATTTATGTGATTTAAAGTCATAATTTTCCAATGGATCCACTTCTAGATGTCTAAAGTTAAAAGTCAAAGCCCCATTAGCCGTCAGGGACCGATGTGTGTGTGAAATCTGTTCTTCGTTTTTGATCCATCTCCCTGGGGGGAGCAGTGAGACGTTAACCCAGCTACACTCTGGAACCTTTTGGTGGTTTAAACCCCCAATCCAACCCCTTAATGCTGCTGTCAAGCACTGGGTCCCTTTTTTAGAGCTTTTGGTATGACTTGATTGTGGATTTCAAATCACGACCATCCAGTCTATCATTGAGCAGCCGCTGAGTTGCTCAATCTACGTCTTTTTTTTTCCTCGTCCCAAATGGAATCTGGCTCAAAACTGGACGGCCGATAGTTCCAATATTGCTTGCCGTTTTTTTACTAATATTAGTTTGGGGTTGTGTGGAGTTGGAAATTAGTGTGAGAATGTGTACACAAAAAGATGATGGGAAGTGGGGGTGGGCTTACCCCTGCACCAACAGTTTCTTAATGAACTTCTGCCACTTTGGAGAAACAGTCATAGAAAAAAATGTTTTTTTTTTTGTTTTGTTTTTGCTAAAAATGCATCCTCATAATTAAAAGACACTTTTGCATCAAAAATGATCAGAGTGGGACTATTCTTTGAATAAAATAGCTTCAAACTCATGTATTTTCACTGTTCGGATGCCGTCTGAACAGCAGGTCATCTTGACTTTAATGCATCGAGCTGCAGCTTTGTGCTCGGCTGATTTGAATCAACATGGAGCCAAAAGTGAACCTAGACAGCGGCTATTCTTTGTCCTCAGATTAGACTGTCTCTCTGCTCAGACAGGATATGACTGTCTCATCCTTGTGTGGGTTGCGTGGCATATTAGCAGTTGTGGCCTAATATCAGAGGTAATTCATATAAACTTGATTTTTCACTTATAATACCTTTCAAATGCTTAAACTTACTGTTTGTCTTAAAAGTGGATATATTTTCCTATTAGCTTAAGTAATGTTTTCATAAAAACCTTTAAATTAGCCAGACTAAAAAGATCTTTTCCAGAGTTATTGAGTACTTTCTTTGTGTGCATTCTACCACGAACGTTCCAGAGCTGCAACGGCACTCAGTCTTGATGGATGGTCATTTTCATTGGCTTGCTCATGCTTAATGAACCCTGCAGTTCATGTCTTAATTGAATGCTTTTTATGCTCTTGTGTTCTGCACTCTCCGCTCCTCTCTCACGCTGTCTTCGCTAAAGCTTTCCTTTTACCAAAATAAAATCGTCTTCATCACCTCCTCCTCCTCCTCCCCTTCCACGTTTGTGGGGATGCGGATGACTAATGAATAGAGGTTCCTTCCTGTCTTCTTCCACTTATGAAGCCTCATGGGCCCCCAAACACCAGCACTTGCAGAAACACACACCTGGTCACGTGCGTAAACTTTTACCTAATGGAAATGAGAGTTAAAAAAGAAAAAAAAAAATCCCTGTTCGCAACTAAAATGCTGACGTTTCATTCATCTGGTTTTGTTGTATTCTTTTTAGGGAAAAACCTTTGAAAGCATCAGCAAGTTCACACACTAAAAAAAAAAAAAAAAAAATCGAGAGTCGGTGCTGGAAATGTCAAGCTTTTTAAGGCACTGGCCTCATTAGGTAAAACATGGTATACAGCATTTCCCTGGTATTAACACACACAGATACACACATACACACACATTGGACTTTAGAAAGAACATTACGTGTTTTTGTACAAACACAGTCTCAGTGTTTGTCTTTATCTGTGGAACTCAACACACAGTGATCATTGAAAAGAACACAGTCGTGTCACCCGCTAGCATGTTATGAAGCTAGTTTTTTAACTCTACGTTTGTGGGAAATATAAACTCAGTAAATCAGGCCTGAATCTGAATTCTTCCCCAACCCCTACAGCTTCTCCCTACTCTTACATTTATCCCTCCAAACAGAGAGTAATGAAAAAATATTGTTTTCAAATTTGGACATTACGCCCTCTCGATGATGTCATCAAAAGTTGCCGGTCAGCTGCATTAGCGCAGAATTGCTAGCACTCTGAAATACATAATAATATTGATTTAAAATGGTCATGCAAGAACAAAGGTCATTACTTGCAGTTAAATGTAAACTTCTGTGCTTCAGAGCGCACTCACGTGATTAAAAACGCTTCTCCTCCGCACCACAGCGCGACGACGCTCGTCCTAATGGCAGACGGTACAGAAGTCCCTTCGCTCTACCCTTAAAAAAATTATTTGAACACCACTTTCCCTTCAAGTGCCCCTTAAGTTGGAGGGGTAAGGAGAGCCCCGAAGGCTAAGGTAAGAAGTCTTTAAAGCATAGGTGTCAAACTCGGGCCCGATTTGGCCCGCGACGTAATTATGTTTGGCCCACGAGGCAATATCAAATTAATGTTAGAGCTGGCCCGCCTGTATTATACAGTGGTAGCGCTGTAACACCGCATTCATCACTCTTACTACAAATCCCATAATGCTCTGCTGCTGTTTCGGTGCAACAGAGGCAGACACGCCCCCTCCTCTGTGTCAGTAGCGTGTATGGATGTTGAAAAGTAAGGATCCGTCTTTACTTCAAAAGGCTGCAAACTGAAAGGAGGTATTTAATTTTTATTTAAATCTTATTTAGTATGCCATTGATATGTTTTATTATTATCACTGCTATTATTAGTAGTAGTACAGAGTTTTTCCTGCTTAGAGAATTTACAAGCGGGACCAGCTTCTGCTCACCAAAAAGGGGGGGAAAGGTGGCTGTTTCCAGCGGCCCAGATTGAGATGATAAAACAGAAAAAAATAATTCCAGTAAACAAATAAACCAATATGTAATCGTAATTTTTTTCTATTTTTAAGGTAATAATATTTATATATTTTATTTTGGAAACTTCAATGTAAACGGACCCCCCCTCCCCTTATTTAAAAATGGTTTGGTCCAACTGGATTAGACTTCCGCAGGTACGCTGTTTGTGACAGACAGTGAAGTGAGGTAGAGAAGACATGCTTTAAAAATCAGGAGTTGTAAACACTTGATTTAGAGGAGGACCTCCATGAAAAAGAAAAGAAGAGACAGCCTGTCTATTGCCGCGGTGCATGCTGGGAGCGGAGCGGGGGGATACATGAGAGAAGAAGAGCCTGTGCATGCACGTGACAGCCGTGCACAGGGGCAGGTACAGCAGTACATATAGTTTCTGTTCAGCAGAAAAGTTCTTAAACGAGAGAATAATATAAAAATAACGACAACATATTTACTGCTTTAGAAGGATTTTAAGACTTGAACTTGACTGTGCTGATGTCAGATTAAATAAATCAAAAGTGTTATTTAGCCTATTAAAAAATATAAAAGTGTTATGATTTAATTATTGTGTACATTATGTGCAATAATTATTAGAAATATTTAAATGTTCCCCACAGTTACTTTCAATGCTGCAATTAATACAAAAAATAATGATAGTTTAATTTCAAGTTTTTCATTTCAGATGTAACCCTTCCGCTCTCCTTAGCTTGTTTACATTAAAAGTGGGGTCATCTGGACACCACAGGACAGTGCGCTGAACTTTTTTTTTTCACTGATTTTCGAGTTCCACTAATGTCCATGACAGACGTAAAAACCTGTCCCACTTCGTCCACATTTGTCATGGAAGAAATCGCATAACAATATGTGGTTGGAGCCATCTGGACCCCAAGGAGAGCGGAAGGGTTAAGTGGGGGGGGGGGAATACAAATCTGAAGTTGTGACGAGACACCATCACCACCTTATTTTAAGACAGGAAAAACCCTGGTAGTAGCAACTCAAATTTGCATTCCTGCACTTTAAAATTCTATAATTCTTGCTTGTTCAATATTCATTGTCAAAATGTTTAACAATTTGCGTTGTTTGGTACCATATTGAAAGGTTCATTTGTTCAACCTTGGCGGCTTTGTTCAATTTAAAATTTTGGCCAACTGTGTATTTGAGTTTGAAACCCCTGCTACATCTCTAGTTCATAATTATGTTAAAAAGTTACGGTTTTACATTTTTAAAAGTGTAGTTTTAGAGTGTTAATAAATGTTTATCCTGTTCGTCCCGTGACCTAAGACGTGTTTTGGATTTCGGCCCCTTGTGCGATTGAGTTTGACACCCCTGCTTTAAAGTCTCCCTCCGATGAAAATCATGTTTTTTATTTTTTTTTTATTTTTAACTTGTGTGTGTGGCATTTTTTTCTGAAAGAGAAAAAAAATGTAATAAGAATTCATTTTGTTTTTGCACTTCCCAGTATTTCTCCTTTAATAATAATAATAAATTTATTTTTCAGGGACAGTGCACATTAAAAGCATTGCATGCACTGAGCCAGAATTAGCCCAACGGCTATTTTTCATCTGTTGTCCCTGGACAGATGTTAAAATTGTCAACCTAAAAACAATTAATAAAAACACTTAAAATGTCAAAGCCCATAAAAAGAATAAACAATAAAAATACAAGTATAAAACAATAACCTAAAATTCATTTTGATACATAAAAAAAAGCAAAAATGTATATATATGTATACATTACAAAGCGTTAAAACAAATATAAAGACAAGATTACAGAACACATAAAAGGGGAAGCATATTAAAATTCACTGTGTACAAGTTTGCTGTAACAATGAATATGAATTTAAATACATCACGATTACTTCTGAACATGCGCACACCTCCCCGTCTGTCCCAGCTAGCGTGCTGACCTCAGGTTCCAGAGAAGAGAAGCTGATCTGTGGTCAAACAAGCCGTCACTGGATTCTTTTGTCTGAGTTTCATATAATACTTACTGTAGCAGGACTGACAGAACGCTGGAAAGACTCCACAGAGCTTCCTGATGTGACCACGGAGAACGGCGCCTCATTTCTCCAGAGTTGTAAAGGATCGGTGTAAGTTCGGTCCGTGAAGGTCTCCGAGCTGACAACAACCTCAAAACGAAACTACCAGACATTTTTGCAGAGCAGCGATTGATTATTTACGCTAGTTAGACATGTAGCCACCATTCTCAGACAGGGCGGGGTCCGGGACAGAGCAGCTCCTGCGAGCTGCAAAAACCACGCCCCCACAGAGGATGTATTTTTGATGGAAGCTTCAGATTAACATGAAAAAAAGCTTTTAAGATAGGATTTCAGTTAAAAACTTCATAATCATATTTAAAACACGACTAAGAATGTTTACTTAAAAGAAAAAAAATTGTCATAGGGACTTTAAAGTGGCCACACCATGAAAAAACACATTTCTGAGCTTTTAAATGTGTTATATTGTTCATTCCTCACTATTAAGAACATGTAGTTTTTGTCTCCTGCGTTTGGGTCCTCCACTACTTCCTGACACTTGACTCATCATCATCACTTGACCTTGAACCTCGGGAGCCATTTTACGTATGGTTAGAAAGTATAAGAATCTGTAACTTCAACAGCAGCATTGACTAAAAGATTTGTGACTCTTGGTAACGCGGTTTGTCTTGTCAATGACTGTTCTCCATTTTAGCCCTGGCGTGACAATCTAACATGAGTTTTATTGAGCTCCTATACGAAGTTCCACCTGCCACCTAACCATTAAATTGGTTTGGCATTTTTACCAGCGGTGCAGATCCAAGCACAGCCGAAATGTGTGTTGTTCCTCCGAGAGCTATCGGTCTCTGTGACCTTCCCGACCTTTTCCTGTTTGATTCAATTGCAGCTACCATTAGCAGTGTCTTTACCCTCCTCTAGAGTAACATTGCTTTTCAATAACTTCTATTTTGTTACAAACAAGTTTTTTTTCTTCCTTCATGTTGCATGTAGAGGTTTGGTCGAGAACGAAAATCCGATTTATGGATAGTTTCCTTGCAATGTTCCGGAAAGATTTTAAACATTGATGTTCTGATCCCAATAGTTAAAAAAAATTATCTTAAGTTTATAAAAGTTGTGAGACATAAATTATTGATATTTTCTATTCCAACTGCGCCCTGCACGATATCATCATTGTTAAATATTTAACCTATTTTTTACTTTACTTTTTTACTTTGGAGGAAACCTGTTGACAATTACACAAATCCTTCAGCAGAAATGGGCTGTAAAAAGCAAAATGCTTCCAATCAGCCTTAATTTTGTGTCCATGATTGATGCTTACATTTTCGGATGGATGGGAGAACAGTAGCCCCACAGTTTGACCTTCTCTAATTTCAATCAGATAAGCCGGAGAGAGCTCAACCCGCCGTTCAGTACCGAGCGCTCTCTTGGATCAATGGCTCCTGAGCCTTGATGATCTCTGGAATTGATTGCACGCCTCATTGATCATTACCTCTGCATTACCCGATCAAACATCTCTCCAGTAAACAAACACGGCAAATGAAGACATCCCCGGAAGTTTGTTTCCAGTGGAAGCTCTTGTGATGTGATAAAAATATATGAGCTGAAATCTCCCTTGGAAGGGAATATCAAATCATGAGAGTACTTAATATTTCACTGGCTTGATGAAATATGCATTGTAGCCCAGAAAAGAGGAAAAATGCAATGATTTGGATGCATAATGCATGAGAAAGTCCGCTGGCGAAAATGACACTGCACTGCTGAATAATCGCCATTTCACTATCACAACAGAACAATGAGATTTTGTTATTATGATGGAATTCATTGGGGACATTCAGACACTTACATTTTGTGTTTCAAGCCTGAATTGTGTGTGCAAAACACACAGCTGCTTGCTAATGAACCAAGGGGGTGGCGGCGGCGGATTGCCCTTTCCCTCTGTCTCACTTGATGAATCTCACTTTGGTTTCAGCTGCAAAAAGAAGACTGAATGAAGCAAATATTTATTCAGATTCTAACAAGGAAACAACACGGGCTGGTGGATGTCTGAAAGGACCTGTGCACTCCGCGGTAATTGGTGTCACGATTGTTGGCTCCGCGTACGCCTGTGTTTACATATGACACCTCTGGCCTAAAAAACCAGAAATATGGAGTTTAACACCAAAACTTTGTAAAATGCAATGTAATGATTAAACAAAAAAAATGATGACTATGCATAAAAATAACTTTTTATTTGTGTTCAGATTCTGAAACTATTTTAAAAACGTATTTAATTATTGTAAAAATCCCACAAATCCCATTACATCAAAGAATTGACCAAAAAATTCTAGTCTGTTATAAAATTAACATTGTAAACCCTAAAATTGAGGTTAACAATAAGTATTGCAGTTGTATCAAATGTTCAAGTTACAATTAAAACGAAAAAAGAAAAGTAAACCACAATATAAAATTATGTTAAGCAGTAATTGAAAACAGTGTAATAGTAAATTAAATAAAAGGGATACAAAGACACGATGAAAAAGCTGTAATTCATATATGACACGTTGAAGTCTCGTACCAGGTTTATTTTCCATACGGTTGAAAAGAATCAGCAGAGTTCTTTATGAAATGTGAAAAAAGATGGTTTGGTTTAAAGGAAACTACATTTATTTATATAGAAGTTACCCAGGATAATTACGTTTAAAACTGTTTTTTGTGTTTTTTCTTTTTTTTTTTTTTCAAAATAAACCAAAAAGTGACATCCTGAATAAATAATTCTGCTAAACATGGAATTTTTGTGAAGAATCAATGACAACACATTCAAAGAATAGTTACTCAGTTTATGTTCAATATCCTCATTACAAAAAACGCAATAAATTTCAGGAATTCCAAACCGTTTTCTGAACTACTCCTGTAAAGGTTTTAAAGTGGACTTGGATAAAATGTGGATGTTGCCCTATAGATATTTATTAACTAATGCAATCAGAGAAATTTCTTTCTGATTAATCTATAACTATTACCCCTTCAAATCTTTTAATTCCCAAAATTCCCAAAGATTTCAAAAGGATAATGACATCAGCTGTTCTTTCTGTAACAACAATGATGAGAATATTGCACTTTATTTATTTTGGACCTGTTCTTATACTTTTGCCTTTTGGTCTGGCATACTTCATTTGGTAAAAAACACATTCTTCCTGATGTTTATTTTATTAAAACATATATATATATATATATATATTTTTTATTCCGGGAAAAGGATAAAACCTATTTAGTTAATTTAATTTTTCTTTTAGCTAAATTTCATATTCATAAATGTAAATACACATCTGATGAAACATTTTTACCAGTTTTCATTGCTGAGATTATATATATATATATATATATATATATATATATATATATAACAATTCTATTAAAAATTTTGCAAATTTAAAAGCCATTAAAATCTGTATGCTATTTGAAAAATATGCTCTGTCTCTACTTTATGTTTAATTTTGTGATTTTTTCTTTTTTTTTTAGCATGCTCTTAACCCTGATCTCATTCATGTTCTCTTTTGTCATTTACTGCTCTTTTTTTTTTGTTAGCCCCTCTTGTTATTTTTTTTCTTTCCTTCCTGTTTATGCGTGCATCTTAAGTTTTGTTTATAAAGTTATAAAAGAAGGTAGACTTGGTTAGCTTATGGAGGTATGGGAAGTTTTAAATATTTGTTTCTTTTTATTTTGAATTTTTAGACATATTTTTGTTTATTTATGTTGGATTCGTTAGAGGTAAAATGCATGTGGAAGGTTTTGTTTCTTATGGTATGTGTTTGATTGTTTTTGAAATGAAGACTTTAATGTAAGGAGCCATTGTGTAATGACTAGGAAAACTCCTTCTACTGCCCCTAGTGGAATGAAAAGGCATGACAGGACAAAATACATGGACCAAGTCATATCCACTGGATTATTAAGGACAGTTTGGATCATCAGAAATGTATGAATCAAATATGATCAAAGTGACTTTCAGAAATTTAATCAAACATTTATTTGAAACAACTACTTAACAGGAAACACCTTAACAAAATAGTTTCTTGTATGACAGTTGGGGAAACAAAATAGTTCTAATATTTTAAAATTCAATTAATTTAATTTAGTTTAATTCAAAGATCCAATCTCTTTTTCTAGTATTTTTGTTTAAAAAAATAGATCCTTCTGACATAATAAAAGTAGAGCGTTTGAGCAAAACTTCTTTTGGGATCAACCAAATGGATTTTCAAAATCAACTTTTTTTTCTGTCAATCACGTTTTGCTCTGTGTAACTTTAGGTTCACTACTAATAATGTGCACATTTTTTTGTATTTTGATCCTTTTATTCATTTATTTATTTTTGTTAGAAATTAATCTGGCAATCACAACCATCATTTAGCTTGCACAGCGTTAGCAACAAATATTATATTGTCTAACACACTTAGATGATAACTGTGTTTTTAGTGCTTGTAATATGCTCTTGTGGACATTATTTCTTATAATAGAGGACACATATGAAGAAAATCTAATATATACTCTTAAAATTGGCTGTAGGCTCGCAGGACATCAACAGAGCGGAGAAGGGGGGCGGGCTTGCTCCATCTCAACATTCCTGCCCAAAACTCACAGGTGAATTTTAACAAACTATGTCCTGGAAAACAACACAGGTTTATTGAGTTTGGCTAAAAATGGGATAATCACAATTAAAAAACCAATGGAAACACTTTCACTAAAGACCAAAAGTGAGACTTTTTAGATGACTGATGCAAATGGAGATCAAATATTTCAATGAAAGCGACAGTAGAAAGTCCTGAAATGATCTTCAGATATAAAAACTATATATGTATAACAACAAAAATATATATTAAGAAATTCACAGGTTGTTGTGACATTTACTTTTTCATGAAGGTTTCACCGTTAAATGTTTGCCATGACTTTGACGTGGTTGTCATTTGTGTTGGATAGTTAAACAAGAACAAAACTTTTGAATTTATTTTCATAGGATCCCGTCAGTCTTGTGTAATTTTTGTGTTGATGGTTTCACACGTGCTGTTCTGGTTTCGCTTCCTCTCTTGCATTTTTCTGTCGTACCCGTTTCAAAGGCATGTGGAATGACTTAATCATTTATGGTTCTTCCTGTTTGCGTGGCACATCTGACGGCGTTACGTTCAATGCATGTTTGCACGATGAATGAAGCTGCGCTTTGAAGTGCAACCCTGAGACAATGCTCCTATATCGTAATGGATTATTCGCATTCATGTTCTGTTTGATTCAAAATCTAAAGGCTTTTTTGCATCTGCATCACCAATGACGTCTCGTCTATCGGACTGAAACGAACATTTAACATGTGCAACTTTTCTTGTTCTTTGTCATATTTATGTCTTTTGTTCATGAAACTTGTAAAATCCAATCAATTTGACGGAGAAAACAGTTTATTTATAAGCAGCATCCATTTAACTGTTCGTATTTGGGCTGCTTTGCAGGTTCTCTTAGTGACCTATTGACCTCTTGTGCACTAAATCGTTAATTGTAAAAACACAAGAACACAAATGTTTTAAACTGAGTCTTTTAACATCGCCATCGCAATTCAAAACTATTTGAATGATATGACAATAAATGCACCATCAAGTTTGTTGAGTCATATACACCAACAGAGTTGCATCATAAGAGTCTATTAACTTACAGGAGAAGCTGTCTTAAGGCAATAAACATCAAATCAAACGCTTTTACAATCCAAGTCCTTTCAAACGTTCTGACCTCTTTAACACAATTCCCGTCCAGATCATAGGAATGAATCCACTGGATTAATGGTTACAAAATATAACGGTGCAGCACGTAGTGGGCGATAGTCGAGAGGGAATCTTCATCCGAGGTGGAAGAGGTCAAAGAGAATTACTGAGACACGTGTTTTAAAGACAGAACATTAATAATGGTTCTCACGAGAGAAAACACAAAAATACCAAACCACTACAATCGAGTCCTGTTAGACTTTGATTAGCACTCATAATAAGAAATCGTTGATTATTTCTATTCGTTGATTTATATCTAAAAGTTCCAATAAAAGCTATTAATATGTTTGAATTAGCCTTGAACATTGACTTTCATATATTCATTCAGTTTAATATTCAACTGCTGTAAAGATTGACTATCCCAAAAGAAAAAAGTTTAATTATAGTGAAGCACGGTTTTGACTTTTTACAACACGCTGCTGGAGGCAGAGACTTTGTCTCACCGCTGGTCTAGGAACCCATCTAGCCCCTTCCCAGAGGGGCCGGAGGAAGTGGCCGGGGAGAGGGAAGTCTGGTCATCTTTGCATAGACTGCTGCGCCCGCAAGATTTTATCTCTCCACCAATTTAATGATATGGTCATTTAGAGGTATTTAGAGGTCATTTAGAGGCAGTAGTTAAAAGTTGCTGTTTCTCAATTTTTCTAAAACATGGTTAAAGACAATGTCTCTGAATTGAGAATAATGTAACAAAAGTGATAATCATAAACTCAATCTTCAAATCTATGAACTGTTATTTCTGAACTGAGCATCTCCTCTTTGTTTAGAATCTCATGGTACATATTTACTATCAAATCATTCAGTATACTGTAGAGGCCTCCATGCATTAAAGGGTTAAATACCTCAAAGGCAGGTTTACACAGACACTGACTCATAAAGAAAAACACTACATAGAATGTATAGTTAATAAAAGCACTTTTTTGGACAGTACCTATGTTTACTCTTTAGGTACTGTTTGTATGGTGTTTGAGAGAAAGACATTTCCAGAGAACAAGAGCCTGGATCGACGATTGCATGTTTTGTCTTGTAGACATCTCTGTTCAACTCAGTACACAGCTTTGTGTAGCACAAACAACAACAACAACAACAAAAGCTCCAGGCTCACACAAACCCTTTTTAACACAGTGTATAAAAGGAATAGAATTTGATGTCTATCCTGGGAATGTGTCTGTAAGAAAATCATTTTCATCTGAGAGTTTTAGAAAAGTAAACCTCACTTTCTGATTTAAATTGCGCTCTTTGACTGGAGTTTTAGGCCCGTAGAGGCTTTTACATTTTTTTTATTATGAAACTGTTTCAGAGCTTTGCTTACTGTTTGCTACATAGTAGCATTGGTGCTTAAAGAATTTAGCACTGAAACAGAAGTCCATCTTAAAGCCAGTTTTTGTGCAACTAGATGAGAAATATCCCAAAGAAACCATTCTGATTTTAAAGTTTAAAGGCATTCATCATGACTGCCTTTTAGTCAGATGTTCACCTTGAATTTTATTTATTATTTTCTTTTTTTAATTTAGTTAAAAAAAGTGATTTTTGTAACCACAGGACGTGTTTCTTTATTAAATAACTCATTTGAATTTCAGCAAAATCATGAAAATTGCTCAAAAGCTTGAAGCTTTTTCAATTAGAAACTTGATAATTAGCATGGTTTGCAAACCCAATATTTTTTTTTTTTTTTCTTTTTTAAAGTTTATGCTTGCACTGAGTTAACTCAGCCAAAAATTGTAATGTTTTGGTGCACGTGAGGTCAGTTTTAGCCAGTACGGGGTCGTAGAGGAGCGGCTATAGAGTCTCTTTAAATTCCCCCTCTGATGAAAATCCTGTTTTTTGAGTTTTAAAATGTATGTGTTCTGCTCTGAGAAACCAATGGATTGAATGTATTGATCACAGCAACGTCAAGAAACATTGGAGAATGAGCTTAAAGAGTCTTTGGTGAACTGGAAGGAGAAAGAATCAGGATTTTGGAGGAAGTTCTGTCCATGAAGATCTTCACTTCCTCTTCCTTCTTCCTGTAAACTCAACACAAACGCTACATACAATTTGCCCATTGTCCACGTACGTAATATTGGTCTTTCCTGATACATGCATGGTATCCACCCATAACTCATAAGTGTTTCTTGTGTCGTGATCTGTTGATAAGCGTAGATGTGAAATTGGTTTTGATCTGTTTAAATTGCAGTTGACACTTATGCAGTTTATGCATGTTTTATGTAGTTTATGCGCAATTATTCTGTAAATCTGAGATAACTTAGAACTGGTGCGGACTAGGGGAATCCGACTGTTTTGCGAGGCCTGCGGCGGGTGCTCACCATGGCGCTGACACAATAGGATTTCTGCCTTGAATGTCAAAGGTAAGAAATTCAATGACGTGCGCATTTTTGTGTTCTTTGTGTGGTCTATTTGTACTTCTGCTGTGGTTTTAACGTGGTAGACGTAGAAGACCGGAACTTTTTGACACTCAGCATTAAAGGGCTGGGTTGTTGGATTAAATCACAAATGGTTCCCTAGCGCAGCTGTGTCTGCAACTTACCGCTCCCCTAGGGGACGGGTCAAAGGCGGAGAAAAAACTTTCACTCACTTCGTACGTAAAAACTTACGGGACTTCAACAGGTCCCTTGAATGGTCCTCAGGATTTGAGGAGGTTGAAATAAAGGAAACATTTGTGTAAGGTGCCCACTTCTTTACTTACCTTTATAGGTTTTCCCATTTCCACCAGTAGACAGTCCATATCCACCGTAAAGGTAGTTGGGACTAAAGCTTTTCTGGGTTAATGTCCAAGACTATATGCACTTTTTTTTTTGTTTAATTTCTTCTATCTGTCTCTTTCCCATCTGTGTTTTTATTTTAAAAGTTTTTTTTTTCAATATTAAATTACTACTTTATCTTTTCTTTGGATCCTAGTTGCATTTAATCTGCAATTTCTTTGTTTTAGTTGACCTAAAATAGTTCTGACTTTCTTTATTTTCAACCCTCCAGCACTTTTATGTGTTCTTGTATTAATGCTGTTTTGTTTCTGAATGTATTTATATGTTTTAATTCAAGCCTGTTGACTCGGTTTCAAATCTTTGGAAGCTGACAGAAAAAAAAAAAAACATCTAAGACTGGATTGATGGACTCCATTGTGTGAGAGATCTGGCTGGAAGGCTTTGTGTCGTGGATGGACAGACGATAATAAGACTGGCCTCGTTACTGGTTTCACATGAGAAAAAGTAAGACACCGTTATGGAAGAGGATTCCTTTGATTGGTTTTCCCAGCACTGTGTGCAAAACGGTGCAAAAAGAACAATCAAAAGATCCCTCTCAGGCCACATGGTGTCCACAAGTAATCTCTCTCTCATCTTGAATCAAGCCATCCAAAATTGTAGCTTGACTATACCAAAGATTAATAACAACAACAAAAAAAGAAAGAAAAAGCTGGAGGGTTTCTGCTATCTTTGGTTTCCAAGATTTCTTCTGCAGACATCCAGCTGCTTTTTCATTCCTCTTCTTTTCGCGTGTGCGATTAGGGGACTGGGATCTGCCTCATTGTCATTCATGTATGCAACTGATGTCAAACTGTCTAAATATTTAAGACACTGGAGGGCAAGTGGAAGAAATCTGGAAGCGCTAATAGGATGCTGGATCACTGATTGATTGTCCTCACTGTAATTTGGACTGTAGTGTGTAAGAGCTGCGTGCTCTCGTGCGCATTTGTCTGCAGGAGTGATTAGCTCAAAACCATTAAGTGCTTTTCGGAGGATGGCTGGTGCGTGGTTATCGTGAACACGTGTGCGTACACACTGACACGACTCCGTCCACGTCACGCTGTGTGCTTGCATCACTGTGCGGGTTATGTGTGTCTGTGCGCCTCTGTTCACATCCAATTGCTGAAATTGTTGAGGGAAAGAAACAATCTAGGCATGGATGACACTTGGATGTGGCTTGGATGACAGGGACGTGTTGGCCTGGCAGTGACATGCCTTTTATGCCATCACTTTGACGGCGAACAAACCAAAAACAAAAAGATCTTTGTCTTTCTTGCTCTGGCTTTTCTCACAGGCAGAAAAATATTTCTGTTTGTCTCAAGCTCTCACATCAGAATTTAAATCTCAAGTTGACTTGCTATGCTTATGTCCTCACATAGACATAGAAAGCACATAAGAGTCGGAGGAAAAAGGTTTTTCTAAGACTTGTAGTTGACAGAATTTACCATTAAAAGTACTCTTCTTTTTAGCACAAGTTGCGTTTTGCTGCATAGTGGGCCAGGGGTACGACTTACTCAGATACTTATACTCAGATGCAACGTGTACATCCTAAAATTCCCCAAGTTGTCACTTATTGACGTTTGGCTAAGGACCCCTTGGCATTACCTTTTGACATTTTGGGTGTAAAATCAAGGGTCCGCAACTCTCAGGATGTGTTACCGGACAAGGTACTGGGCGTGGAATGGTCCTCGGGACGCGTCCGATATTGGGTTAGGGTACTGGGTTTGGATACCAGTACCACCTCTGGGCTGTGAAGTGAACTGGTCCTGAACCGTGACATGGAGCACACCAGTACCCTACCACAGTACTGGCACCACGCCTAGTACCGGTTTGGGGCTGGTACTGTGTCTGTTATTGCTACCCAAACTGGGTACCCTAGCCTAACCTGGCACTGCGTCTGGTATTGGTTTGGGTACCAGTACTGGATGCTGTTCCAGACCTTAAACCAGCACCGAACGCGGTACCGGACCCAAACTGATTATGTAGGTTTTTGTTTTTTAATTATATTTATTAATTAATAGGAAAAACATACAACATAAACTTGAGTTGTAAACTCAACACAAACTCTACAAACAAATTGTCCACGTATGTAATATAGACATGTAATATAGGTCTGGTATCAGTTTGGGTACCAGTACTGGACACTGTTCTAGACCTTAAACCAGCACCGAACGCGGTACCAGATCCAAACTGGTACCAGACACGGTACTGAGCCAAAACTGGTACCAGACGTGGTACTGAACCGGAACCAGTATCAGTTGCAGTACCGCACCCAAACTGGTACCAGGCGTGGTACTAGCACTGCCGTACGCTATCGATACGCTCCATATCCCATTACTGGACCAGTTCCAGTTCGTTGCCCGGAGGTCAGGGACCCATGATTCGTGTTTCGTTATTTGCATTTGTAACAGATTTTCTCATTTTCTTTTTCAGTCACGACTCTTCTTGTTCGCCAAATAAAAGCCTGACAACTTAAAACACATTTATGAAACTTTTGCATCCAATGGAGGTGCTGGGGATTCTTCGGCTGGGGGAGTGGGTGGACGTGGGGGAGTAGGGGGTTTCCTTACTGGTACTGACCCCCACGAATAAGGGAGGATTGCTTTACTGTATATTTGATTTTTCGATAAACAAATAGCAACAACCACTAGAGGGCACTGTAGGTGTATGTATTTCCAGAAATGCAGAAGAAAAAGAAGCACCATTTAGTCTTACGCGGGATACACGGAATTCAAAAGTGACGCAGACAATGAAGCCTTCAACAGATTTAGGGATATAAAGAGTTTTGACTTGTTAGCATGTTCTTTAGGCCATGGTTCTCTGAAAAATTCCACATATGTTGATCTAATGTACCAAAAAGTTTTATTAAGTTAAAGAAATGTTTTAATCTTTTTTATGTGTTTATTTTTTTTTTGCTGCTGCCACTTGTTGCCTGAAAAATGTGGTATTTACCAGTAATTCTGAAGTTTTTCAGTCATAAAAGTAGCATTTGACAGCTGTCTGTACCTACTCTTTTATATCCATCATCCATTTTTAATGTAGCCTCATTGTTGTGAGGGTCATGCGGGCAGCACACAGCAGCTGTTCCTGAGTAAAGGTAAACCTGGACGTGTCATCGCTCCATCACAACACCATTTTCAGCTTTATTTGATTCTTAATGACAGTAAACATGTTCAAACAGAATACTTTCATACAAACTTTGTTCACTAGAACAGCATACATTTATTTTGACATAAAAATGTTCTAAAAGTCTTCATAGGTTTTTTTTTTTTTTTTTTGTCTTTAGGGCCAACAGGAATCAATTCCATCATAAAACTGCACAAAGATTATGGAAGCCTCGCTGTTCTGCCCCAGTAAAAGGATTTAAGTGTAAAAAGAAAAGAAAAGAAGAAAAAAAGGTTCTCATTTATGTTAAGAAATATTTCATGACTTGTTTTTTGTTTTCCATTCAAGTTAAGTTAGAAATGATTCTGTCAACAGCGATTTCCTGTATTTTATTTTGGTGGGATAGTAGTTGCATTGCATTCTGGGTAGCAGGAAGTCCCGTTTTCCTTAAGAAGTGCTTATATTGTTCAAACTGCTCTGCTGTGTCTTAAAATCTCTTCAAAAACCTCCGAAACCAAAGCTGTAAGTTTGGGAAAATGTAATAAGTTAATTTATTTATTTTTATAGTCTGTTTAAGTTCGTTTTTCTGTGATGCTTGTTTTCAGGAAGTAGACTGAGCCCTTGATTTTCGCTAGCTGGTCGCGGCTGATTAGCATAAAAATGAACGTGTTAAAGACCGAATTAGCATATGAATGTATCGTTTTCAACATTCTGCAACTTGGAGATATTTTTAGTTACATTTAAAAGGATTGTTTTGATGCTTTCTGATTTATTTATATTTTTTCAGTGCTTAACTGCTGTGGTTTTTCTCTGTTTATGTTTCATGTATTTCAGTTTCACTCGTCTTTTGCAAGTCACAATGACCTTTGTAAAATGGATCAAGGAGACCTGAATTAAAGGAGCTTGTATCCTGGCTTGTGAAACGAGTTTGGCTTGCTGTTCATCTGCGTTAACATACAAAGAGTATCCAACACGTAGTAGTAACAGTACAGTGAAAAGCTTTTGCAACAGTTGGTTAAGTTGAAACTCAAGACTCAGCAATGGATGATGATCAAGCAAGCAGTAAAAAAGACAAGAAGGATTTATATGAAGCTGCCAGTGGGCATTCAACTTCATCCAAGGCGTCTTCCAAGGCTTTCTCCAGACGTTCATCTTCGACAAAAAGCAACATGGTTGAAGCGGCTGTAATGGCACGGGCCTCAGCAAAAGCTGCATTGGCCAAGACGTCGTACATCAAAAAACAACTGGAGATCAAACAGCAAAAAGCAGCACTTGAAGCAGATTTGGAGATACTAGAAGTGGAAAAGGAAGCAGCAGCAGCTACCGCCAGAGCTTCAATCCTGGAAGTGGCTGCAGAACAGGATGACGCACTCAGCGAAGGAAACCCAGTTCCACCTCATCTTGTTCAACAGCGAACTTCAGAGTATGTGTACCATCAAGATCAGCTAAGTACTCAGTCGCAGACACCTCAGTACAAACAACCCCCCCAATTAAAGACTCTGCCAACATTTACATCTGAAAGACCTACACTAAGCTTCTCTCCTCCATTACACAATAGAGCAGACACAATAAATCAGCCTTTAAGCAAAAAAGATGATTTAAGCCCATACAGCCTTAACAATCTTCCCAATGCCCCCAACAACCCCCCAATGATAGATTTTGCTAAATTTCTTGCACGCAGGGAGTTAATCACCACAGGGCTTTTTAAGTTTGATGACACTCCAGAAAATTTTAGAGCATGGCAGTCATCCTTCCTAAATGCAACAGAGGATGTGGGTCTCACATACAGTGAGGAGTTGGATCTCCTTGTCAAGTGGCTCGGTAAAGAGTCGTCTGATCATGTTAAAAGGATCAGAGCTGTCTATACCACAGACCCCAAATCTGCTTTAGAAATGTCGTGGAATAGACTCAGAGAGTGTTATGCTACCCCAGAAATAGTTGAAAATGCTCTCTTCAAAAAGCTGGATGCTTTCTCTCGCCTTTCTAACAGAGACAACGTTAAACTTAGGGAGCTAAGTGATACGCTTATGGAGCTGCTAGTTGCTAAAGATGAGGGCTATCTTCCAGGCCTAGCTTACCTCGACACTCCACGCGGCATTAGGCCTATAGTTGAAAAACTACCTCCAAGCTTGCAAGACAAGTGGGTCCAGACAGGTTCAAAATACAAGTATGACTTTGATGTAGCATTCCCACCTTTTCATTCTTTGTTAAGTTTGTTCGAGAGCAGGCCAAAATTAGAAATGACCCAAGTTTTGCTCTAACATACAGCAGCCAACCCTACACTAAAGGCGAGAAAAGTCCATTCAAACAAAACAGCTACAAACCCCCCATATCTGTTCACAAGACCAATATTACGGCAAACAATGAGACAACTAACAAAGATGAAGATCTGAGGCGTTACTGCCCAGTTCACAAAAAACCTCATCCCTTAACTAAATGTAGAGCTTTCCGAATTAAACCACTACAAGAAAGATATAACATACTTAAAGAACACAAACGCTGCTTCAGATGTTGCTCACCCACTCATACAGTCAGAGACTGTCAAACAACACTGAAATGTGACGAGTGTCAAAGTGAAAAACACTGCACTGCAATGCATGCTGATCAAACCCAGCAACCCCGGTCACCACCTGCACCTGAGCCAAAAGAGGAACCCAAAGACAGCCCTCTTCCTGAAATAACATCACGGTGTACCGAGATCTGTGGTAAAGGCAATTCACTACGTTCTTGCTCTAAAGTATGCCTCGTCAAAATATTCCCCAAAGACAAACCAGGGTGCTCCGTCAAAATGTATGTGGTCCTCGACGATCAGAGCAACTGCTCACTGGCTCGTCCTGAATTCTTTGAACTTTTTGGAGTAAAAGGCAGCTTATTGACATACAACATGAAAACTTGTGCTGGTTCAACTGAAATGATTGGCAGAAAAGCAACGGGATTTCAAATCCAGCCAATAAATGGAGGCTTGTGTCTCGACCTTCCCCCTCTGATTGAATGTAATGAGATCATGTTCAACAGAGATGAAATACCAACCCCTGATGTCGCTCTTGCACACGCCCACTTGAAACATCTTGCCCCTCAGATTCCTGATCTTGACCCTGATGCCCAGATAGCAGTTCTACTGGGTAGAGACATTATACGGGTCCATAAAGTGCGGCAGCAGGTCAACGGCCCCCACGATGCCCCCTTTGCACAACAGTTAGACTTAGGGTGGGTAATTGTGGGCGAAGTGTGTCTCAATGCGCATACACAAACTGTCAACGTGTACAAAACGCATGTGCTTCCCAGTGGTCGCCCATCTCTATTCTCTCCATGCCATAACAACATTAAAGTCAAAGAGAAACTGTGCTATGGCGGGGAGCACAGGACTGGCCTCTCTAAACACGTCTTAACGCCTGTTGCAGCTGAAGATGAGCTTGGACGCAATGTTTTTGAACGTACAGAGAGCGATAACAAATGTGCCATGTCCTTCGAGGATGAGACTTTTCTCAAAATAATGGAGAAAGAAGTCCAACAGGATGAAAACAATAACTGGGTTGCCCCCTTGCCCTTCAGATCTCCTCGCTTACCACTTCCCAAAAATCGGAGCCAAGCAGTGTCCAGACTCAGCTCCCTAAGACGCAACCTGACCAAAAATCCTCAAATGCAGAAACAGTTTTTGGAGTTTATGGAAAAACTTTTTGAGAACAAGCATGCAGAGATTGCACCAACCATTGACGACAAAAATGAATGCTGGTACCTACCTATCTTCGGGGTATATCACCCCCAGAAACCCGAACAGATACGAGTCGTCTTTGATTCAAGTGCTGAACAGTTTGGTGTGTCCCTCAACTCAGTGTTGTTAACAGGTCCAGACCTCAATAACACCTTGCTCGGCGTACTCATCCGGTTTAGGAAGGAACCTATCGCAGTCACAGCCGACATTCAGCAAATGTTCTATGGATTTCTCGTCAGACCTGACCACAGAGACTACCTGAGATTCTTATGGTATAAGGACAACGACATATCAAAAGAGGTGCAAGAGTACCGCATGCGTGTACACGTTTTTGGAAACAGTCCGTCACCAGCAGTAGCTATCTATTGTTTACGGAGAGCTATCCACAAAGGTGAGCCAAAGTATGGTTCTGACACAAAGCACTTTGTCGAGAGACACTTCTATGTGGATGATGGATTGATCTCACTTCCCACGGAATCTGAAGCAACAGACCTGCTCAAACGCACATGCGCATCTCTGGCGGAGTCTAATGTCAAGCTTCACAAAATTGCCTCAAACAGTGTTTCCGTCATGCAAGCCTTTGAACCTGAGGATCTGGCCACAAGTATCAAAGACTTCAGCCTGGATCACGGCACCCTACCAGACCAAAGAAGCTTAGGCCTGTGCTGGGACATAAACACTGACTCCCTCACCTTTAAGGTAAATGTCAAAGACAAACCTTACACACGTCGTGGTGTGCTCTCAGTGATCAACAGCATTTTTGACCCTTTGGGGTTAGCAGCACCAGTGACAATAAAAGGCAGACTGCTGCTACGTGAGCTGGCAAATGGAGTCAAAGATTGGGACACTCCTCTCCCCGAAGACAAGATGAGCATGTGGGAAACATGGAAAATGTCTCTCCAAGACCTAAGCAGTCTCAAAGTCCCACGTTGCTACATACCAGAGTCACTCTCCAAGTCCACCTACAGTGAACTTTGTGTTTTTTCTGATGCATCCAGCTGGGCCATTGCAGCGGTCGCATATCTAAAAGTTGTCACCGAACAAGGAATTTGCAAGGTTGGTTTCGTACTTGCAAAGGCAAAGCTCTCACCTCAGCCTGAACCCACAATTCCTCGTCTTGAACTTTGTGGAGCTGTTCTAGCAGTTGAGATAGCAGAACTCATTCTGGATGAACTGGATTACAAACCAAACGCTGTCAAATTCTATTGCGATAGCAAAGTGGTCCTAGGATATATTTGCAACGACACAAAGCGCTTCTACGTGTACGTCCATAATCGGGTTCATCGAATACGTC
Organism: Oryzias javanicus; assembly: GCA_003999625.1. Taxonomy (NCBI): domain Eukaryota; kingdom Metazoa; phylum Chordata; class Actinopteri; order Beloniformes; family Adrianichthyidae; genus Oryzias; species Oryzias javanicus. The sequence continues at coordinate 113,483 of CM012447.1, forward strand.
AAACCACTACCCCTGAACAGTGGCACTATGTTGTGTCGGAGCAGAACCCTGCTGATCTAGCAACAAGATCTGTCCCCCCATCACAGCTTATGGACACCATGTGGTTCAAAGGGCCTGAGTTCCTCCAAAAACCCCTTCAAGCAGACTCATCAGAAACCTTTGATCTGATCCACCCTGAAGCTGACATTGAAATCAGAAAAGTCACTACTCTTACCACAAACGTTCAAAAAGGAGGCCTCACCTCAGAACGGTTCCTTCGCTTTTCCACATGGAGCTCATTAGTGCGAGGAGTTGCCTTTCTGATCCACCAAGCTCGCTCTCACAAAACTGAGTCGTCTCTTCAATCATGCAAAGGCTGGCACCAGTGTAACAAGCCACGCACACCTGAAGAACTAAAAGCAGCCGAAAAGTTCATTCTTCAGTCTGTCCAGAGAAAAGCTTATCCTGAGGAGTATGCTGCTCTCCATTCCAAGCAAGATCTACCAAACTCAAGTACCATCTTACCGCTCGACCCCTACATGAGTGACGACCTTATCAGAGTTGGAGGTCGTCTCAGACACGCTTCGCTGGAGGCAGAAGTAAAAAACCCTGTAATTCTTCCAAATAAGCACCATGTAACTATGCTACTGGTGAAACACTATCACACAAAGGTGATGCACCAAGGAAGACAGTTTACAGAGTCAACCATCAGACAAGCTGGCTTCTGGGTTGTGGCTGGTAAAAGGTTGGTGTCATCCGTCATCCATCATTGTGTAACATGCCGCAAACTCAGGGGCAAGTTGGAGACTCAGAAAATGGCAGATCTTCCTCCCGAGAGACTTGACACATCACCACCTTTCTCCTATGTCGGGCTGGATGTATTTGGCCCGTGGACAGTAGTCACCCGACGTACACGAGGAGGTTCAGCAGAAAGCAAAAGGTGGGCCATACTATTCACGTGCATGACTACAAGAGGAGTGCACATTGAAATAATCGAGTCCATGGATGCCAGCAGTTGCATAAATGCATTACGCAGATTCTTTGCAATTAGAGGGCCAGCAAAGCAACTCCGATCTGACAGAGGCACAAATTTCATTGCAGCCAGTGTGGAACTAAACATGGTGCATCCAAATGAAAACCAATCAAAAATCCTCAACTACCTCCATAACAACGGCTGTACGTGGGAGTTTAATCCCCCACACGCTTCCCATATGGGAGGCGTCTGGGAAAGGATGATAGGAGTGACACGCAAAATATTAGACTCAATGTTCCTGCAGAACAGACACGGCCGTCTGACACATGAAGTACTTTGTACCCTGATGGCAGAGGTGTCGTCTATTATCAATGCGAGACCCTTAGTTCCTATCTCAGCAGATCCCTCGTCACCATTCTTGCTTTGCCCTGCTATGCTTTTGACCCAAAAGCAGCATGTGCCTGCTCCACCAGGAGATTTCACGGACAAAGATCTATTTAAAAACCAATGGAAGCAGGTTCAAGCACTTGCAAACAACTTCTGGAGCCGATGGAGAAGTGAATATCTCAACACACTTCAGTCAAGATGCAAGTGGCACAAAGCTCGTCGCAACCTCCAACCAGGCGACATTGTGCTACTAAAGCAAAATCAGGCACCCAGAAATGAATGGACAATGGCAGTGATCACATCTACCTTTCCAGGTAGTGATGGAAGAGTCAGGAAGGTTGAAGTGAGAACATCATCTCAAGGCATCTCAAAGACTTACCTGCGTCCCATCTCAGACATTATTGTTCTTTTAGAAAATGACGATGACGGTTGAAGAAAAGGGTAAACATTGTAGTGGCATTAGTAATGCCAGACGGGGAGTGTTCTGCCCCAGTAAAAGGATTTAAGTGTAAAAAGAAAAGAAAAGAAGAAAAAAAGGTTCTCATTTATGTTAAGAAATATTTCATGACTTGTTTTTTGTTTTCCATTCAAGTTAAGTTAGAAATGATTCTGTCAACAGCGATTTCCTGTATTTTATTTTGGTGGGATAGTAGTTGCATTGCATTCTGGGTAGCAGGAAGTCCCGTTTTCCTTAAGAAGTGCTTATATTGTTCAAACTGCTCTGCTGTGTCTTAAAATCTCTTCAAAAACCTCCGAAACCAAAGCTGTAAGTTTGGGAAAATGTAATAAGTTAATTTATTTATTTTTATAGTCTGTTTAAGTTCGTTTTTCTGTGATGCTTGTTTTCAGGAAGTAGACTGAGCCCTTGATTTTCGCTAGCTGGTCGCGGCTGATTAGCATAAAAATGAACGTGTTAAAGACCGAATTAGCATATGAATGTATCGTTTTCAACATTCTGCAACTTGGAGATATTTTTAGTTACATTTAAAAGGATTGTTTTGATGCTTTCTGATTTATTTATATTTTTTCAGTGCTTAACTGCTGTGGTTTTTCTCTGTTTATGTTTCATGTATTTCAGTTTCACTCGTCTTTTGCAAGTCACAATGACCTTTGTAAAATGGATCAAGGAGACCTGAATTAAAGGAGCTTGTATCCTGGCTTGTGAAACGAGTTTGGCTTGCTGTTCATCTGCGTTAACATACAAAGAGTATCCAACACGTAGTAGTAACAGTACACTCGCTTTTAAAATATAATTCTTGCTTTCCAATTTGGACAGCAGATGCTCAACATGCCAAAAAGGATTCTCCATTCTGGTAATTTCTGATTTTAAGCAGCTTTTAAGTTATTAGCACTCTAGGACAGATAAATGGACCACTAGATTTGCAATTTACAACATTTAGTTAGGCCACATATACTTTTTTTTTTTTTTTTAGCAGACCCTGTTGTGAATTTGAACAGCATTTTTTAGGACTTTGTTTCCAGTATCGAAAAGTGTTGCTCATCATGAGGAACTTCACTTAGTCACGGGTCTTTTCAATTCCAAGGAAGGATATGTGCTCTGCTGATGCATGACTGCATCCTTAGAGAATTTGCATGAAGCAAGGAGAACCTGATTCTGCTTTACTTCCGGAAATAAAAATTCAAATTGAAAAAGTTTTTTTTTTTTCCAGAAAAGCCTGCATTGCTGTGTTGCCAAAAACTGCTTACTCAGCAACACTGCGGCAATATAGGCAATAAAACAAAGATGGCAGAATTTCTTACAGGCAATGACAGCTTTGTGATGGCTTAAGCCTCAAGTTTCCAACTTCAATGTAGACAAAATGGAAGCAGGTGGTTTTGAGTTTTGTGAATACTGATTTGTTTTTTTGCAATCCCTGAAGTTTAGCATTCCCATGGTTATGAAAAACCATTCTTTCATTTCTCATCAATGGACAAAACAAAGTGTCAAATCTCATCATTTCACTGAAAACACAACACAAAATCACAAAGCAGAATGTTTTAATTTTGTTCCTTTCCTGTACTTGTGAATCCCAGTTTTAAGACAAACGTTGATATATGTGGAAGTTTATGATTCATGAATGTGTTTTTTTATTATGTTCGTCTGAGTTTGAATAGTTAACTTGTTTCTTGATTGATCACAACAATTGTGTTTTCATTGTTTCTTTTTTTATCTTGCAAACTTCCATCTCAACTTTTTGGTTAAGACATGTTGCACCTTTGAACAAGTCACCATTTTGTTGCAGGGTTACACACTTACATACACAGCGAACTGCAACCCAGAAAGTCAAGGCCCGAGGGCCGGATCCGGCCCTCCAGGTGTTAATATGCGGCCCTCCGGATAATTTTATTTTATTGTTATCAAAGCCTTATGTTGTGCTTATTTCTAACTTGTATAATTTTGACAAAATATATTTATATGGAGAGCAAATTATTGAAAGTTATTTAAGATTTAAGTTAGGAATATAATTGTTATCCCTTATGCTGTTTTTATTTATAGTTTTGTTGAAAAATTACATTTTTCAAGTTTCAAAAAATGTAGTTTTAGTGTGTTCAACAGAGGTTTATCCTGTTCGGCCCGTGGACAAAGGTGTGTTTTGGATTTTGGCCCCTGTGCGATTGAGTTTGATACCCCTGGTGTAGGAGAACAGAAAGTTAGGCGAGTATCGACAGTTCTATGAATCCCGGATGACTTCCAGAGTTTCCGATCCCTCAGGTTTGTTGCACCCTCGGAGACCACCTTCATTTATTGCTGATCTGACAATTTTCCAGAGAGGAAAGAGACAGAAATCACGATGTTAGCTGGCTGTATTAGCTCCTACATGAGAGTGACAGGTAGAGGGGGATCAGCTAATCCTTATATCAAAATAAAATGTGAACATCTTTCAAGTTTTTGTATTTTTCAGTAACAGAATTCAAATAATAACAGGATTTTGGGCATAACTAAGATGAAATGAGGATTCATATTGTTAACGTTACAGGACACCCTCCTCTCCCACCAGACAATAAAACAGAAAGAGGGAAAGAGAGCGCCTAACGTATAGAGAAGAAACCACAGACGAATGAACAAACTAAGGAGGGGCTAATAGCTCAACACTAAATTCAGGGGGAGAAATAAACTTACGGACAGCCAATATTTTGTGTAATTAAAATAGAAATGTCTCATCTTGTTACACATGTGCAAGAAGGAAGCTCGTTCAGGAGGGATTAAATGGGACCAGAACGTTCTCACTATGAAGCAGGACTGAAACCACTACATAACTGTGCAACCTTTCTTTGGAACTTGAAACCTTTAAAGACTGATACAAGTACGCACATAATTCATAAATATGTTCACTTTTTCCAGTTCCTTTAATTTCCAGAATCTTTTTTAAGATGGTAGATCTGACTTGAAGTTTTTTATCTTTTTTTGCAGTATTTTATAGTACTGAATATAATAAAAAAAAGGAAAAATGGATTTAGTTTCAGTATTCTCTAGAGTAGCAAAAAAGAAAAATATTTTTTTCACACTCTAGTTTGTAATTCTAAAATGTGCAATTAAAAAGCCTTTAAGGTGTAATTATATGCTACACTTTACATTAGGTCCACTTAACAAACCATTACAGACTTGAATGAAAGTTTCCAGCTGTGAGATGCTCGGCCATTTGCCTGCTGTCGCTCACCTGATGGCAGCTTCAGTGACCATCAGAGACCCGAACAGAACGGAGAGACACCTCAGACAAATGGAGTGTGTGGTTTTTGGCTGGAAAGAGAGAGGAGAAAGCTGCTAAAACTACTTCTGGTGCTTTTTTAATTTTTTTTTTATTTTCAGATATTACCAGAAATGTGGACTATTGCAAAAGTGATAGTATATAAGGTTTCATCGCAGTTTGTCTCTGCTCCATCATAGATAAAGTCACAAACAAAAATGGGGACAGGATAGATGTAGAGGGGTCAATGTCCAATATCTCGTGTGCACGAGCTAGTAAGTGGTGCGCACAAGTTAGCAAGTGGTTCACAGAAGATAGTAATTGCGTTTTTTTTTGTTCTTTTTTGCAGTGTCCCTTTTGGGGCTTCGTACTTTCCACTTAAGAACACTGAGACATTTAAATATTTCTGTGTTTGGCTAAAAACAAATTTTAAAAATTTAAAAATCATGTACAATCTATTACAAATAAAATAAACTACAGTCTTAAATAATTGTATTGGTTGATTAACTGCTTCAAACTTTCTGTCAGAAAAAAAAAAAAAAATTCTCAATTGTTGCTTCCTATACTTGATTATTTGAAAATTATTTATTATAATACTGCCAAGTACCAAAACTAAGTTACACTCTCATTTACAATAGTCTCAATCGTTTTATTCTTCACTGCCCTTATATGACTCACCACTATACAATGTATCAACCCTTAGGTCAGAAGTATCATTATTTACTGTTCATTTAAAATGTTCCTTCGTATTTAAAACAGTATCTAGTTCTATTCAATTCACCAAACAACCTTCATCACACTGATCAGATTTATTTTCTAGTACCCGGATTGAATAAAAAAGCAAGACAATATGCATTCTGCTTTCATGCTCCCAGTGAATGGATAACCTTCTCTCTTTAATATGATCCTGTACATCTTCTTCATTATTTAAGAGAGCTCTTTCAGTACATTTAAAGATGTTTGTATTTGTTCTTATTATCCACTTAATTCCTAAATCGTTGTCCTTTAATTTTAATATTTTGTTTGGTTTTGGCTTTCATTGTGTCTATTTTCTGTACTTTGAATTTGTTTCGTAAATGCATTGTTATGAGCGGGTTGAGAGCTGTTATATGTGGCTGTGCATGTGCGTGAATGCAGATTTAAATGACTGTCAGTTATGTTATTTGTATCTTAACTGCATCATTGTCAGTTACACTATACACTCACTTCATTTTAGTTATCTGTTTAAAGAGGAACCCCTCGAAAAAATAAAATAAGGCTAAATAAGGATAATGAAGGTTAATGCACTTATGACATGTGGGTGATGTGTGTCGAACTACAATTTAGTCATTAGTAATGTGCAAGAACTGGCCCTTTTACTTACAGCAGTGTTGCCATAAAACGATTATTTTAACAGTCGACTGATTATTTTTTCTGATTAGTTGACTAATCTGGTCATGTGCTAAGTGGAAGTAAAGCACACATCTTAACCTTTATTAGCTTTAAACCAACTACAAATAAAGATAATAAAGATGATAGTTTGTTAAACTTTAAATGAATCATGCAGCCTCTGTCCTTCATTAAATTAGATGAAATTAAATCAAATGAGAGATAGATCAGGAATATACTTTCCATCAAACTCTTTTGACAGGTGCCCCGCCACCATGATAACGTGACAATTTGATATCCATTTTATATATAAAGGGTATATAGGGTCAAAGGTCGCCTCTTATCTAATCAGGTTCAATTCTGAAAGATGGAACTATTTTTCACTAAAGATAAAGTTTCTGTCTCACTGACATAAACATACAAAAAGTGCATTTTTTGATCCGTTCACAACGTTGTTCAACTTTACCGCACACTCTGACTCCATATAAGATAAAGTAACGACTAGTCGACAATTAAATTGAATGAATGAATGAATGAATGAATGAATGAATGAATGAAATGGTTTATTTCAAGCAATCAGGTTATAATACATGGAATAACATCACATAATAAATCACAAATAGATCGCTTGAAAGGGGGTGGAAGGAAGCGAACTTATATAATCCCACCCCGACTCGACCATACCATTTTCTCTACAAGAATAATCAATATCCGGTTCAGGATTTAAAATCAAATATCAATATAGTTTCAGGTGATGAAAGATCAATAATATCAGTGATGTAATAGAATTTCAAAAACATCCATAGAAAAATCATTTATAATATTCATCCGCAGTAATCTAAACATTCTCATTAAAGATTCAAAAAAATATCAGTAGTAATCAACTTCATTTGTTACTGCAGGAAAATATATCAAAATATTCTTATATTAAAAAAAGACAATTTGAGCAGATTGCATTTATCAAAGAACGATTATTATTATGAAAAAGTGCTAAGTAAAAAAATCATGATTTATTAATGGAAAACTTCAAAATATTCTCTTTAAAAGACAGTTTGAGCAGATTGATTGTATTCAGACGACCAGAGCTACATCTGTGTTTAGGAACAGGTTTAAGCCACGTAAACCATCTTCATTGTTTTGACTGAGAGACTGTGAAGGTCTTCTTTCAAGGGAATTGTGCTCGAGTTCTTCAGAATCGGGTCAGAGTTCGTATTCAACGGTTCCGACGGTTTCATGAGTCACAATTCACATTTTGCTTGAATTAGAGGTTCAAACATGCGTAATCCCACAGTTCTCAAAGTCTTTCATGGATTTTATTTCCAGAGGCTTCGTCAGGTCCGGTGGTCCGAGTGGTTTGACAAAAATTCTGGCGTTCATAACCCATGTTGACTGGATCTGTCGTTTGGATCGTAAGATCCTTGCGTGCTTTGCCAGATCAGCGTTATATTTGCATAAATGCTCGTTAAGGTACACTTTAGTGTCCTTAAGTTGTTTACGTTGTTTCATCAGGGCAGTCTTATGCTTTCGATTCACGAACCTGATCAGGATCGCTGGTTTATCCGTGGTCTTTCTCCGGGGAAGCGGATGGCAGACTTCGACCGTTTCCAGGTCCAAGGAGATTCCTTTAGACATTAAAAACATTTTTACTTGATCCTCCACGGTCGCATCAGTAGCTCCGTTAGCATCCATGCTAGCGCCGGTAGCACCAGGCCGCGCCCTGGGCTGTAGTTTGAGTCCCGTGAGAATCACATTATTCATCCGTGCTTGTTGGTCCAAGTCATGCATCCTTCTTTCCATCAGATCTTGGCGATTGTCTCGTTGTTCGTTGCGTGCCTTTTCTTGGCGGAATTCTTCCACAAGATGCAGCAGCGGCGTTAGTTTAGCCTCCAGCTGGAGCACAGCTGTTAGCCTAGCTTCCTGTAGCAAAGCAGGAGCTAGCTGGGATTGGATGTTAGCCATTGCGGTCTTCAGCTCAGCCAGATCGGCTTCAATATTTTTCTTCGGTGCCATGATCAGCTCTCCTCGTTGTGGTAGCTGTGTTGCAGCAGCCCGGTGATTAAAGTCGCTTGCAGACGACTTTAAAAGACTTGAAAAGCTCGAAAGTTACGGAGAGCTGGAGGCACACGTCTGCTCGTGATGAACCGGAACCGGAATCATGAAATTAGTTGACTATTTTAATAGTCGACTAATTACAGCGCACAAATGTCAGACGCAGGGTGTGCACAAGGGGTCTGTTGTCATAGGATACCCTCACAAACTACATACTTATCACATGAACTTTCTTTACTTTCTTGGTTCTTCCCCCTACATGTTGATTAAGTGTTCACCACGACCTGTCGCTTGCGGCACGCTCATAGAGAAAAAAATCGGAAGAAACATTTTAACTCCATCAGGTTACCTAAAAACTTGATATTTTACGTAAGACAACCATTGTTTACCCATAGAAAGCCCTCATCTACCCATTTAGAGGTTTTGCTCAACAGTTACATAATGGAGTGGAACGATAAAGGGTTTTACAGAAATACCACTTCAAATAGTACATTTACTTTGCTCTTTTAAAGTAAAATATAAAATACGACAGATAGTTTAGACTTCTGCAGTTTCTGTAAAATATGACATATTTTAGTGCACAAGAAACTCACTTTATCATGGACAGGTTTGAAGGTGGAATCAACATGCAGATCCCGTCTAACATGCTGTTCTCAGCACAAAACGCGCTGATTCCGATGTATGTGTATCATATTTCTACCTAGGCATTAATAATAAAAACCCAATAGCTTTTTGAGCTCCCTGTTTTTGGCTTTAAGCTGGCAGTTTGATGGCGGCTGTTAGGGGACTTGAAAAACGTAAAATTAATGGATCCATAATTTCTCCAAGTTAAATCGTTAAATCATGCAGGCATTGGCCACGTTTCTGCTATTGTGCCTGTGAAAATGATGGAGAACCACGGGGATCATGTGATATTTCCAATTTGGCCCAAGGCTGTGCAGTATATCGTGCAAGTCGTATGACTGAAATCCTCATATTCTAGATAAGAGCAACTGCACATATATAATCGTTTCACTTGCTGTGTGTTACATGTGAAAGGAAAACTTGGATAAGATTCACGAAGAGATCACTCTTTCTGGGACTTGACAGATACAAATCTGACCTCCTGCTTTAACTTGTGGATTGTCACAAAGCAAGAAGCTTCTTCACTAACAAAATGTTGCATGTCCTTCTAGAGTTACAGCTTTTCTTTTCTACATAAAAGATTGACGACAAGCCAAACAAGTGCTTGACAAGATGACTTTCTATTGGCTCACAGGAGACTCTGGGAAACCAACAGGCACTGCAGGGATCTTGACAGTGAGTTCAATGTGGGGGAGACCTCCGGTTAAACCAAGGATCGTCACAATATTTGCTGTAATTTAATTTTCTGTTCAGGATTCTGGTGGCAAAATATTAAAATATTTATCTGCATGCACTTCATGCCAATGTGCTCAAACTATGCTGCATTTCAGTGCTTAGATTCATTGAAGATCTATTTGTTTTCTGACACTTCAACTTTTTGTTCTAGCCCACATGTGGCAGTCTATCCGGCCAGATCATTTTATTTTATTGTTATTAATGACCCGATGTTATCTTGTGCTTATTTCTAAATTGTATAATTTTGACAAAATGTGTTTTTAGAGAGAGTAAAATATTAGAAGTTATTTAAGTTTTTAATTGATTTATTCTGCGATAATATTCCTGACTTTTTTATTATTCATAATTATGCTAAAAAGTTATGGTTTAAAAGTTTTAAAAATTAATATTCTGATAGCTTTCTGGGCTATTCTGGCATTTACTAAGATTATTTCAGCAACATACTAGCTGTTTTAGCTAATTTAGTTTTTTTTTTCCAGTTCTTTAGGCTATTTTGAAGTTTAGCAATTGTTTTTCAGCTATCTGCTAGCGGTTTTGGCTAATCCAGTTTCTTTTTTTTTTTTAAGTTTTTTTAGGATAATTTTGCATTTAACAAATATTTTGGCTACCTTTCAACTTCATCTTTTTTAACTATCAGCTTAAGCAATGTCAGCTTTCATCTTAAAGGGCTAGTAATGGGGTTGTGGGTCATTTTCGGTGTTAACTGTATTTTTCCTTATATTTACAATTTCCAAATGTTTTGGAGTGTTTTGAGCAAGAAATATTGAAATAAAACGGCTTTTTTGCGGCCAATCCATAAGCAAATTTCCACTTCCGGGAAAACGCTCCGTTTTGGTCACGTGGTGCGTGTGACGTCACATGGGTAACAGAAGCAAGATAGCGTCTCCTTTGCGTGTCGGAGCTAGCGATAGCGGCGATATTTCAAGGTCCACAATTCTGTCTTCAGACTCAGATTGTGGAAACATTTGTTCTGAAAGTGACGCTGATTCAGAGGCGCCGGGGGTTTGTGGTTTGAGGACTGTAAAGCCCGATCAATTTGAGCCGGCAGTGCGTAAAGTAAGAGCTCACAATGATACTGACGCTGAGAATGCCGATTTAAAGTCGTAATTTAATGAGAAAAGAACCAAAGCTGTCAGTTTATCAGAGCCATGCTGGAAGCTGGAAGACGTGGAGCATCTCGTGAAGCTTTATGTACAGATCGGGTTTAAAAACAAAGAAATTCTGAACTTTTTGGCGACTCGAAATCAAATCATCATCAATGAAGCTGACTATCCGGGTCGGTAATGCAGAGTTTCATATGCAAAATAAAGAGCTTAGAGACATGTTTGCAGGACCGTCCGCCACTTTATTATTCACTTTATTCACATACCCGGAAGCTCTTTCACCACCTTACTGCATCTCTGACATGCGCAGAAACCAAAGGAGAACGTAAACAGAGCTCCACGTGAATCGTCCCGTTTCAACACAACAACAACAGGGGATGACAACAGTCTGTCACGTTAGCTAAGTACACTGAAAATTCCAAAAACGATTCCTCTTCAGATGAAAGCATCACACAGAAATGAATGAGATCTGATCTTTCATGGAGGAAGAAATGACTGAAGTGGACAGCTGCGAGTGTCGATGAGCTGCAGAGATCCTGCAAGCCACCATCAATGATTAATAAACTGCAAATCAAACAAAGAAACTTCCAAACATGTGCAATGTTTTAAACATTCAGTTTACCTGTTGAAATCAGAAGCTTTTCACAGTTTAGTCGGTCTGGTTCTGCACAGTATTCATCGCAATGGGCTCATTTCGATTGTAAATCTCGTAAATTTACGACTTTAAAAATCATAATTTAAATTTTTTTTTCTTTTTTGTGGCCCTAATACTCCGTCGTACCATAACACCGACGTTTATAGGATTCAACTTTGCCCCAGCGCACACACATACACGTATCTGCAGACACGCTGGGTCCGCCTGCATTCTGCTGCTGGCGCTGTCTTACCCATATGACGTCAACGCGTCACGTGACCCAAATCGAGCCGTTTCTGAAGCAGGGCGAAATTTGTCGTTGATTTTGTCAAATTTTACAAAAACCTGCGTTTGTCAACGGTAATTATTTGTTATTTTTGATACATTAGAACATATGGAATATATCTGGATATGCATTTTAGCTTTGTCCCAGCCCATTACTAGTCCTTTAAGTAGCATCTTCAATTATCAGCGCTAGCATATTCAGCGGCCAAATTCAACTTACAGCAAACACACTAGCTTTATCACAGGTAATGATATATATATCTTGTTCATAAATATGTTAAAAAATTATGGTTTTAAAGTTTTAAAATTTTAATTTTAGTGTGTTCAGGAAATATTTATCCTGTTCGACTTATGGCATGCTTTGGAGTTTGACATCCCTGTTCTAGCCCAATCCCATTACTTTCCCTGTGATAGTGGGCGGGCTCATATAAGTGCTGATGAGGCGAGCACGAAAGCACGAGCCACGCATTGTTCGAATGTCTGGCTCTATTTCACGGCAGGGCAGTTTGACAGGTTGCTGCATTGGATCAGCCAATCAGGAACTCAGCTTTGGGAACGTGAAATTTTCACAACCAATTAGCCGGTAAAATACCAATCCAATATAAGCGTTTTCTCCTGTCGCAGCGCAGCAATTCTGTGACTCCGCCTCCAGAACTTCAGTGGAGCTCGTGAGCTCCACACATCAGTGGCTGCGGGGAGCGGAGAGCGCGGGCAGCGGAGAGCGCGGGCAGCAGAGAGCGCGGGCAGCCAGCTCGGCTCTTCTGAACTGTTTTACTTATTTTTGTGTAGACAATAATAAAAAAAGCCCCTATTTTTCTCTCCACTCAGGTTCATGCGGGACAGCCTTCAAACTCTGTCACAGAAGCTGCGTTTCCATTTACTCTATTTAGTTTTTTGGATAATAAATTTGCCTCAATTTCGAAAAAACTCTTTTTTTTATAAAAAAGTTTTCTTTTTTGCGCAGAGGAGGGTGTATCGAAATCGACTTCTTTCACAAAACTGTAATGGAAACACTATTTTTTATATAAATTTGCTTCATGTTATCAAGTGTCTGCTCTTAGGCGCAGCACAGCGGGCACCACGAGAGATCCAACACCGTCACAGCTCTTTATAAGTTGCGTATCATGCAGAATTGGGAATTTTCGTCTTTGCTTTCTCTGTAGCTGCACTTTTCAAGCTGGCAGCCTGAATTAGACGAGAATGGGATCATCAAAGAAGAAACGAGAGTTGTTGGGATCCAGGTGAGGGTCAGGGCAGGCGGGGGCAATCAAGAAACAGAAGATCAGGTCCAGATAGAAACGCCCAGTATGCAGGCAGGGCAGCACAAAACAATACCTCGCACCGAGTGAGGCTCTGTGCACTGATTAGCAGATGAGAGTCAGCTGAGTAGCATCCGTGAACCGTGCGCTGGGACTGCGGGGAGATGAAGTGCATTCAGTACTCTGGAGACGACTACCGCCAATGGCCAGAGGGGGAGCCAGAGAGCTGACTCCTGACAGCAAAATAGATGTTTATTCTGTTCTGTCTATGGTGCATCTCCATTCTGTTGCAACGAGAGTTTGTTGAATGGCTGTCTGTCAGACTACATCACAAAGTGGTCATTTTCTTAGTCTACATGTGTCAAAGTCACGGCCCAGGGGCCAGATCCGGCCCATCGGGTAATTATATCCGGTCCTCCAGATCCTTTGATATTATTATTATTATTATTATTAACAGCCCAATGTAGTCTTCTGACATTGTCTCGGTTGCCTCTTTTGTCCAGCCCACCCTGATTTCATCCTAAATTTCTGACAAGTAACTTTGTCTTACCATATTTGGAAATCTTTTACTTTTTGTACAAAAATTTCTACTATTTCTCTAAAAGGGAAAATCATATAAAAGGGAAAGAAGTTTCATGAAATATATTTATTTTTTTCTGCAACTTCCTTTTATCTTTGCTTAAAAAAATGACCCCACCAAAAAAAGTGCTTGGAAAACTTGACACTTAATTCTAATTATAAGTCATTTTATTAGTATAGAAATGTCTTACAGTTTGTTTTTCTCTTTACTTTTTTATATGTTTTCTTCCACAACATTGGATAGCAGCGGGTCATAGATTTTTTTTTTTTTTGGCCAAGGCAAACAGTCAACTGTATTTGCTAGAAAAGAGATTTGCAAATGATGTGAATAGCTGAATACCTGAATGAGTGACAGAAATGTTAATGTTTGCCACAAAGCGTGTTGAGAAAGTGGGATCTGGCCTGTCTGCTTTAGCATATTATACATTGTTTTGACCTCCATCTGAACCTTGTACTCCAGCTCACCTGAAGTTTTGTCTGGTTTATTTCTGTAATTGTATTCATGCTGAGGGAATGTTGCCTGCTTGGATAAGTTTTGATGGTTGGAATTGAAAAAAAAGTTTAAATAAGTTTTATTAAAAAAAAAAAAAAAGATTGTTTCTGGGAAGAGAAGCTTTTTGAATTAGAATAATTTGACTGTAAGCTTAAAGATGCCTTAAGAAAAAAAAAGGGAAATAGATCTGAAGTTTCGTTGTATTTTTGAAAGTTTTTTTTTATTATGAAAACAAATAAAACCAAATAAAAAAGAGCAGTATCTTTTGTTGTATGAGTATATAAATTGGATATTGATGTGTAAGGTGAGACTCACTTAACGTCAAACAGGTTCACCCTAATATTACTGCTTTCAACAAGGAGGCCGTGAAGCTATACAACAAATTTAAGAGGATTGTATTTTCAATTTTATATAAAAAAAATAATAATTATATATATATATGTTAATTTCCATTCAAGAAGATGGTAAATAAACTTGGGTTTAACCCTTTAAAGCCTCAATCACAACTGCCCTTACGGGTGAAAAACAGGTTAATGTGTACGAAGCTTGCAGGAAACATCAAGATCCTGGAAAATCTGGTGAGCCCGTAAACTGAAAATGTTCTTTCACATTTTTTTCTAGAGGCATGATCAGCTTGTCGTGAACACTTAAAGCGTATCCAAACCCTAGCAATCCTGGGCAGCTCTCTTGTACCTTTTGCCTTTCGGTGTTTTGACCTTTGCCTGTTTTTCTTGCCCCACGTTTTTGACTCCTGCCTGTTTCTGGTCGCAATCAAACTTACCCACCTGCCTATGGATCCAAACGCCTCTGCGTCCTCATTACACCTGCAGTCTCCCAAAAGGAGCTAGATTAAGTTACTGAAACCTTGGGGGATAAAACGAGCTAAGAAAATGGATAATTGGAGGAGAGGGTTTGACTGTGTTTTGGAATTCGTGAGGAAAATGTTTTTTCTTTTTTCTGTTCTGTGTTTTTCTGTTATGGAATATTTTTGGCTAATCCAGCTTTAAATGTGTGACCACTCGCCTGCCAAAAAGAGGATGAGATGTCTTCACATTACAGGAAAGCGAGTTAATCAGTCTTTAGCAAATTAATGGCAACCATCATGTCTGTAAAGCCAAGCTGTCACTTGTTGATAAATTGGTAGTTGTTGATATCACTAGATAATATTTTTCATAATGAATCACATCGCCCAGTCATGTGACAGAGCTGTAGGGGAGAAAACTTAAAACCAGTAAAGAAACCAAAAATCCTAATTTCTAATGTAAAAAAAGCACTACACTCATAATATTTGGCTCTAACAGGATATTTACCTACATTTTAAATCAAGGGTATCAAATTCAGTCACACAGGGGGCCAAAATCCAAAACACACCATAGATTTTGGGTCAAACAGAATAAACATTTATTGAACACTCTAAAACTAAGCTTTTAAAACATTAAAAATGTAACTTTTTAATATTGCTATAATAGTAAAAACAGGCAGCAATATTTTTCCAGAATAAATCAACTTAAACCTTAAATAATTTTCAATATTTTACTCTTTGTAAAATATATATTTTGTCAAAATGATATGTTAGAAATATGCAGAGATAACATTGGGCCATTAACAATAATATAATAAAATGATCTGGAGGGCCGGATCTGGCCCCTGGCCCTTGACTTTGACACGTGTTTTAAATGCTGACATGTTAAACTGGTTTGCTTGAAGCCGCCCATCTTCAACACATTCTCTCTCCTACGTTGTCACATATTGCTGTTTGATTAAGAATCCCTCCACATCACTTTTTGACATTTAAGGTTGCCCCAAGATGTTGTTTTATGGCATACTGGCTGTTCTCCTTAAATCAAGGGTCACCAACCTCCACACCACGGACCAGAACTGGTCCAGAACTGTGACGCAGAGTGCATTGGTACCCTAACTCTAACCCAGCACTGGATACGGTACTGAACCTGAACCAGACAGGAACTGTTACCGGATTAGGGTTGGCGTACCACTACTGGGTTAAGGTACCAGGACTGGACGCGTCCCAAGGACCAGTCAGCATCCAGTACTGCATCCAATACCACGGGCGGTACTGCGTCCCGATGGTTGTGGACCCTTGATTTTACGAATAGCCAGTAAGTCAAAAAATGATTTGGAGACACCCAAACCGGCCCCCCTTCGCGCCACCTTTGGACATTTTGGGGTCCCCAACTCATCGTTTTGACATGCTGGCTGTTCCCATTAAATTAATGGTCCCAAACATCCAGGCTGCAAAATGGTACTGGTCCAAGGGCTGCTTGGTAGCGGGCCACATCAGAGAAAAAAAATGCTTGGGCTGGGGTGTCCTAAGTCTGGCGTCGAGGGCTGGTGTCCTACATGTTTTCCAACCAACCAGCCATTGAAGCTCTTTATTGCCAAAGCACACCTGATCAGTTAATCAGTAACAGATGGGGCAGGGTTTCTGGAAAGCATCAGGATGCCAGCCCTCGAGGACTGACTTTGGACAACCCTTGGCTTACACTTATCAGGGATCCCCAAACCTCGGGATGCGGACTGGTACCAGTACTGGTACCCTAACCCACGTCCGGTATCGTGCCCCAAAGGTTGGGTTCTCTTGATTTAACCCTAGAGCACCATCTATCGCCAGGTGATTTTCACCCAAGGAAAAGTATGTACATGATTTTCAATGTGATGCCATTTTTCATGGGTCTCTGGGTAAAGTCTCAAATGCCCTAGAAATGGGTGGACAGAAGGCCAAGTTCCAGAACCTTTTTTTTTTTTTGCTTCAGGAATTTTTTGTTCTTAAATTCCTAATTTTTCTGTACTTTTCAAGCATATTGTAGATTTTTTTTTTCCATTTTCTGGCATAAAAAAAAAAAATGAAAACAATTTCATTTATCATGTGTTGACATATTTTATTTTTTTTTTATGGCAAATTTTTTTATTGGGTATATTACAGTATACAGGGTAAAAATTACAATTAAGTGATGGTTTAACGTTTTATAACGTAATTGTTCTAGGGTAAATGGGGACAAAAAACGAGTCGGGGACACCCAAAAGTTGTCAAAGTGGCGCATAGGAGGCCTGAACCATTCGTCCATTTATAACAAGATGGGATTGAGACTGTACATATATATGACACATATATTCAAGAAGTACTACTCAATAATCTTTCACTGGTGTAATAAATGTACATTTCGTGGTGATAAATGTATTTTTCAGACCAGTTATTCCTGTTTTCTTCTTCTTAGCCGATGCATGTTTCCTTTCCTGAAAGAAGAACAGTTGTTATTTCAATGGACACCAACCAAATGAAGGTGTGACATTTTTGTGACATTTGCCAGAGGGAAAGTGTTTAATTTTTCTAATAAGTGACCAAAAGATTCCAATATTTCACAAGTTATGAAAGTTGTGTCTACGACACATATATTTACCCCTTGTGTATATAGTGGTTACTTTTGACAGTGTCCACAAATCAAAATGCTTCTGTTATCTTGTAATGGTCCCATGGATTAATAAATCTTCTTAATTAGGACAGAACTGAAAAAAAAAGTTAAATAAAATCCACCACAGAACCTCATAGTGTAAAAAAAAAAAAAAAAAACGGTGTTAGAGAATCCAGTATGATGGAGAGGAACAGTAAGGAGTGGGAGGAAAAATGAGGAATGATGCCTGATTGTGCTTGTCTTATGAGGTGCATCCATCAACACTGACACACAGACAAATAAAGCCCCTTTTTTTTCCCGGCATATTCAATTATATAGCATGAGGCAAGTTTTACCACAATTCCACACTCAAGAGCACACCGAGTGTCCGCGTGTATCCACAGCATCGCCGCCTAATGTGACTTCAATGTTCCAGTGTTCAATCAGACGAGGGGCTAATATCAGCCGAACAATACAAGATAAGGAAGGCAGCGCTTTGATGTGTCACACAAGCTGACAGACTCATGAAACAAAATACGAATTGATGGCGAGTGAAGTCGCATGAACGCCGTCGTGTGAAGTGTTGAAGCAGAGGGGGCGACCGTGCTCACAACTCCATGAAGAGACGAATGACAAACAGATTTGTACGCATCCTTACCTGTTTGAATTCAAGAGCAAAGACGGATCTTTGATATTGGGGTTCAACAGATGACAATATTGTTGTTTATTTATTTTTGGTTTATTGCTTATTGCTCATGCCCACTCAAACAACATTCTACAAGCATAAATAACATAAAAAGTAAATAATCATGGATGAAGAGACCGTCATCCAAACCTTAACACACTGAATTTATAGGTAAGAAAATAACTGTATAAGGGTGTATGGAAAACGGAGTATTAGGGTCACCAAAAAAAAGTAATATTACAATTTTTTTTTGTAAATTTACAACTTTAAATGTTGTAGATTTACGAGTTTAAATTTGGTAAATGTATAAGATTCAAAGTAAGAAATTTAGCCTATAACTTTTAAAGTCATAAATATAAAACTTTATTCCAGTAATTTAGCAGTTTTAACTCTTTTTTTCTTGTAAATTTACAAGATTTAAAGTCGTATTTTTGAAAATAAAATTTTCTTTAAGAAGTGGCCCTAATTCTCCGTTGTAGGATCGAGTTTATGGGGTCAAATCAGGATCAGCTTAAAGTGAACGAAAAAAACAGATGGAATACTTGAAAAAAAGATATTGTAACTGAAAAAAAACTGAACATTTAAAAAAAAAGAACATTTGAAATAAAAAACTGAACATTTGAAAAAAAAAGAACATTTGAAAAAAAAAACTGAAAATTTGAAAGAAAAATTGAAAACTTGAAAAAAAAAAAAAAAAAAAAAAAAATATATATATATAATATATATATATATATATATATATATATATATATATATATACGAATCTTCACTTTCAGCCATCTGTTTTCAGTTTCAATTCTGATTTTCGAGTTTTCACTGCCGAGCTGAGCCAAATTTTACACGGGGGCGGGCTTTTATCCCATTGGCTACCGGGACGAGACTGGAGTCCAGTGACAGAGCTCATGGTGACATCATTTCCGTTCCTTTCCGCGTCAGTTTGGCGCCGTCTTTGAGTTCCCCCTCCTCTGATGTGGCCGATTAACACGGTTCCGGCGGGTTCTCCGAACCTTCCCTAACCCTAACCTTGACCCGGCACGATGCGGGTCGGGTCCTGATCGCCCGGTTTCCGTGATTGTTCCGTGCACCCCAGACGTTGCTGTTTTACGATTTTTGAGCCCGAAAAAGTCAAGCAAAACAGACAAACTACGAACTGTATGTCCAAAATAAATGAATGTCGTGATAGTAACGGGTACATTTCTCGCTAGAAATATTATCAAAATAAAGATTAGTCCACAAAATATTTTATTCTGAGGGATTTTCCACCAGAAAAAGAGTGGATCTCCGGTGCCGGCCAGAAACTCAAAAGTCACGTGATCAGTCACTTGATCTGGAGAAACCTAAACATCCAACCACGTGATCAAAACGAAACCTAAAAGCCGCTCCTGTTGTTTTGAATGGGCTGCAACTGCGTATCATATGCACGCAAAAACCGTGTTTGGCGTATACTATGCACGGTATTCCGAGGGTGCAAAGCCGTGGAATAGGGACGCATTTCACTGAGACTGGGTTGGTTTTGAACTAGCCACATCAGAGGAGGGGGAACTCAAAGACGGCGCCAAAACTGACGCGGAAAGGAACGGAAATGATGTCACCATGAGCTCTGTCACTGGACTCCAGTCTCGTCCCGGTAGCCAATGGGATAAAAGCCCGCCCCCGTGTAAAATTTGGCTCAGCTCGGCAGTGAAAACTCGAAAATCAGAATTGAAACTGAAAAAGATGGCTGAAAGTGAAGATTCGTAGATATATATATTATAAATATATTTTTTCAAGTTTTCAATTTTCTTTCAAATTTTCAGTTTTTTTTTTTCAAATGTTCTTTTTTTTCAAATGTTCAGTTTTTTTTTCAAATTTCTTTTTTTTTTTCAAATGTTCAGTTTTTTATTTCAAATGTATATTTTTTTTTTTTTTCAAATGTTCAGTTTTTTTCAGTTACAATATCTTTTTTTCAAGTATTCCATCTGTTTTTTTCGTTCACTTTAAGCTGATCCTGATTTGACCCCATACGAGTTATTTGTTTTTTTTTTTTTTGCTTTTTTATGAAGTCAACTGAATATTTCCATTACAAACCAAAGCTTGTAAACAAAAGTTTCTACTGCTATTTTTGGGTTATTTTTACAAAACGTACAGCCATGAACTTAAACCCATCAGATGACTTAATTTGGCAATGACGAATGGAAGGCTTCCTTTTTTATTCACAGAAGTGCCAACAGTTTGTTTATTGATCATAAAGGAGAAATCAATAAATCCAGTTTGAGCCCAGCTGAATTCTATGACAACAAGTCTTTTTGTGAGAGATAAAGCCTGAATCAAGATTAGCCGAATTTGCACCACTTTGGCATTTCACATCAACTTTCGGAGGCAAACATGGACTAGTAAACAGTGCGGGTCTAGATGACCCGATCCTTATATTGATGTGTGATCCCTCCAATGACTAATTTGGACAGGATTTAATGTCTGCTACAGACACGAGTGAAGATAAAAAGTACTTTAAAAGTAAAAGTTCAGTAGGCTGTCTTGTGGGGTCTAGATGACCCCACTTTCAATGTAAACATGCCTTGGACAGCACAAGAGTCACAAGTAGTTTACACACTCCTAATCTAACATGTAAATGTTCTCTTTTTAAAATATATTTTTTCCTGAGCAATTTAAACTGAAGTTTATGAATTCAAAAATCTATATCTTTAAGTTGATCCAATGAATTCATAATATCTACGATTCCTAATAATGTTTAAATGAACGATTTTAAAATTTGTTTTTTTCATAAATAAAGACAATAAATGTGTCCATAATCTCAAAAACGTTTGTTTTTGTACGTTTTTTTTTGCCAAGTTTACAAAAGTACACAATTTGGTTTGATGTCTTTTTATTATATTTTTTAAAAAGTTCATCTTAGTCTGTGAAAATATTTTTTATTGATTTTGTGTAAATTTGAAATGTAATTAGGTGTAAACCAACCAATATTTAAATGGTACTCAGTTAAACTTCTGTGAATCCATCTAGACACATGGCATGCTGTGAGATTTTCCTTTAATTTCAGCCGTCTATTAGCAGTTCACCACCCTTAGTCGATGATGTTAGTCATAAATTTGTCTAATGTATGATTTTAGCACTTTCACCATGGGAGTATAAAAAATGGAGGACTACCTCTAGCCACCAGTTCATACAGTCTCACTATCTATGACCGAATGAAATATAGTTGGGCAGTAAACATTAGTGAGACCCCTGCTCTGATTTTACAATATTTGGTGGACACAGCAGTCCAATTTTCCCGAGCAGTGGGGGCTGGAAGGCAACTCAGCAGGCACTGAAATAAGTGAATTTACATTAACACACCAGGCTAAATTACTCTCATGCAGTTTTATATTCTTAAATTCCAAATGTCTGTAATTAAACTTTGTATTTTAGGTTCAAAATAAGGCGTATTAAATTAAGGATTCCCACAAAACAAACAAGGATGCATTCAATGTACATTGAAGTAATTTTTTTGTTATATAAAACATACTTTTTTTTTTTTTATTTAATGGAGAAAAGTGGCAAGGTACGTTCACACCAGGCCTACACACTCTGATTCCCACCTCATCATGAATGGAAGTTTGGTTCGGGCCCCCTCCACATCAATTTTTCACGTTGAGTCTCCAATTCTTGGGACGTAGTCCTGGATGCGATAACAATGCAGAACCAATACCTACTAAGGGTACCGACACTGGGTTAGGGTTCCAGTTTCTCTGAATGAAACAACGTCAAAGTGATGACAGAGAGCTCCACAAACGTTTTGACGAGAGGCCTGTGTAGTAGATTCTATTTGCAAAAGTTTGAGCAGGAAATGGGACGTCAGGAGTCGCCAGGTTGGCTTTCCAACTCCTGAGCCTGCACTCGCAGACACAAACAGAATTTTACAAAATTCAAGTAGTCAAACCAACAAAATGGATCCCGATGGTTAATTGGATCCCGGACGAGCCCCCAATTTATGTCAGGCCCCATTTTGTCTAGTATCTGACTGCACCTGACTGGTACTGGTCCACTTCCTGAGGGTTCGGGACCGCCTGACATGAAGGTGATCTCCGAGACTGTATGAGAACAGGAAGTGTGTGTATGTGTGTGGGTGGGGGGGTCCTTAACATTCGGTTGAATTTTAATACACCTCTCCCCCTTAGTATGTCTTTTATTTTATTTTTAATATCTATCAGAGATGAACAGATAAAAATAGCTGCTGGGTCAATATAATGTTCACTGTTCCTGATAAATAAATATAATTATATTAAAATTAACCTTAAAAGGCAACAGAAACGCACATAACCACAGATGATTTGAAATCTAGTTTATTTTTACATCTGTGATTCACTACCTTTCATAGAGAGTTACAAAATACACACATTTCCTTTATGTAGCGCCAGGCTTTTCTGATCAGCTTCACGTCCAACTACAGAAACTGTAATGACATCATTTCCCTCAATGCATTGCTGTATTCATCAAGGCAGCTTGCTGCCAGCACAATACCTATTTTCTGGCTGCGCTGACTTAGGCGCCCGCCCCTTTGCAAGAAACTACCCTTCATACACCGCGCTGCAGGCAATCTGCGCAGCACTGCGTCTGCCTTGGTCATCTCAAACACACTTATCAAATAGTCCTAGTTATGTTTTTAGAGGAACTATTTTTGCCAATCATAAGTGCGCTTGTTCCAGCTTGTTCAAAGTCCACACCCCTTTTATTGAAAACAGGCTCATGAGAATCTATCAATCAAACATTGGCCACCAGATGCTTTTACTGAGTCATCTGATTGGTCAGTTTAGAACTTTGAAAACTATCTTTAAAAAGATTAGGGTTAGAGAGAAGATGTTAAGAAGATTTCTAACAGGAGGTCTATGGGATTTTGACCTTCTTGAAACCAGCAGGGACATTTGGAACATGAGAGGGAGTGGTTTATATGTCCATTCAATATGCAGTGAATGGTTCAGATACTCAAGTTTTCTTATAAATTCATCTCTTGGCTTTCCACTACCAGCCATAGTTAGAAAACTTTTAGGTAACTGAACAACAACTTTGGTTTTGGAAAAGATTCCTCTCTGTCAAAACATTTGTGGGTCAAAAAGTAAAAAAAACCCCATATAATTCAGTCTTTCAACGCTATTTGAAGCAAAGACTGGACTCGTATTGACGTGTCCACAAAGCCCCCTATTGACGTGTACTGAACTGTGATACTGAACCTCTTCTAATGTTGACATCTTCATTAGCAAACCATCACATGACAACGATATAGCGGCCACAGTGACTCACATTTTACTGTAACCGCGTCACGCTCCGTATCCTACTGATCATAAAGTCGCTTCTTCACAGTGAACAGAAACAAATCAGCCAATACGAACCCAGAATCTGGTCACCGCTGCCTTCACAGTGCATTTGGTCATGGTGTAAAACAGTGCTCTAATTTTAAGAACAAAAATAGCACGACCATCCTCTCATTTGCATTTTGGCTGTGGAATAAATATTCTTGTGTTGCCAGACACTGCACCATCAGCCATGTTTGTGTGTTTAAAAATGCCAGAACGTGGGTGGTAGAGGGGGCAGGTCCAAAAGCTTTGAAAGCCAAAAGCCCTCATCATGGAGCCATTAGTCCTCTTCAACAATTACACAGCCATTCTGTGCTCTCATGCAATCAATATCTAGCAAATTATGTAAACATTAATAATCTCGCTTTAATTGCCTACATTGTTTACAGTTGCCTGAATTAGTTTTTTAATTTTCAATCATATTTTATAGGTCAAAAAACAGATCTCTTGTCTGAAAGGATACAATGATGTAATAGGAAAAAAAAAACACTTTCTTTTCCACTTTCTCTTTAACATGAAAATCATATGATATACAGGTGTGACTCAACATCTTCAAAGGGCCATCCTATGTTGTATGCACAGATCTTTACAACATCATATACTCGGTCTCTGACATCCTCTTATTTTAATCTTCTGCAGGAACATTTCTAACCTGAGGTTTTGGGTGATGCCCTATCCAACTAAGGGTCAGCTCTCCATTGATTGGTGCTGGCTGTCTTTTAATTGGCTAAAGTTCAGAGGGCTACTGTCTTGTCCACGCACACAATCACAGGGAGATTGTTAAACAGAGGAGCTGAGGCTATAAATTGGTTTGAAGCTAGGAGGGAATTATTTAACCATTAGTTTGAAGTTTACCTTTGGTACAAAGTAAAGAAACATACAAACCGATAAAAAATGTATTACCTACACCCTTTATGTCAATACAGCTTTTTTCTTCAGAACTTTCTTAATTGGTAGTATAGATTTATAGTTACTGGAAATATTCCTCAGAGAGTTTGGTCCGTATTGACATGACAGCATCTCAGAGTTGTTGCAGATTTTTCGACTGAAAATCCATGATGCCGATCTCCTGTTCCACCACGTCCCAAAGGTTCTATTGGGTTCTGGTGACTGTAGAGGTTATTAGAGTCCAGCCATGTTCTAGAAACCAGTCTGAGATGATTCCAGCTTTATGAAATGGCGCCTTATCCTGGTGGAGGTAGCATCAGAAGATGGAACACTGTGGTCATAAAGGGATGGACATGGTCAGCAACAATACTCAGGTAAGGTGTGGCGTTGGAGTGAGTGGTACCGGTGTGTTCTGGTTTATGGTTAGACATGTTGTTTCAGAGATGTTCTCCTCCAGACCTCGGTTGTAACCCGTGGTTATTTGAGATTCTGTTTCCTTTCTATCAGCTGGACCCAGTCTTGCCATTCTCCTCTGAGCTCTGGCATCAACAAGGCATTTCCAGCTCATCTCTTTTTCTGACCATTCTCTATAAACCCTAGAGACGTTTGTGGGTGAAAATCCCAGTGGATCAGAGGTTTCTGAAACCCTCAGACCAGCCCGTCTGGCAAAACAGCCATGCCACATTAAAGTCACTTACACCACCTTTCTCACTCATTCTGATGCTTACTTTTAACTTCAGAAGAATGTCTTGACCATGTCTAAATGCATTTAGTTGCTGCCATGTGATTGGCCAATCAGAGCTTTGCATTAACAAGAAGTTGGACAGGTGTCCCTAATGAAGAACTGTTTGTATTGCAAAAACAAATGTAAAATTTTTATTCTGGTGGTCTTCTTGCTTTCATCAGCTACACCTAAACAATGCATGCTCTTAGTCAAATCCTAAATATTCCACCGTTATTATTTTTTTTTTCACTGATCAACATGAATCAGATGAGAGAATTGTCTTTTCATATTAGCTTATGTATTAGGTATGTAGCAAAATTACAATAGGCTTCACATTACTGATGTAATTGTTCTATAGTAGCACAAAGCTGCTTTACTTTGCAACAAAATCAGCTGAATTACAGCATAGCAATTGTGTAAGCACTTTACTACAGTGAAGTGTTGCATAACAGTGCAAGGCTATTTTTTTTTTTTTATGTAAAGTTTTTTTATTTTTATGAGTTGAAAAAGTGCTTTTCAAATAAAGTTTGATTTGATTTTTTTCTCTCCATTTCAGAATCCGCTGGTATTATGTTGTTGTGTAAACCTTTGAAGAGTTACAGTAGAATGACTCCAGAGTTAAAGGGCTGGAAATAAAAATAAAGCTTTCCCGCCTCCAAAAAGTTTGAATAAACAAAGACAGAGATTTTGTAAAAATAGACTGCATCCACTGCTGCCATGTATGAATAGAATCGGGGAAAATGTTAATGTTATTGACAGCTAATGGCATTCATTTTGAGCACTTCAAAATGTCGATTTGAAGTTGATTCTTTTCAACAGGACAGCAGACATTAAATTTTATCTTGTCAGTGCTGAGACAACAATCTTGAAGCATCCTTAAGGAGCATAAATCCTTATGAGTCCTTTTTTTTTGTCGACTAATGTATGTAATATTTTAGGATTACGAAACGTACATTCTTGTGACATACTTTTTGGATATTTTTCCTTTAGGAATGGTCTATCTTACACGTTAGCATGCGTCAGCATATGAAAACTTGTTTGTATATTTGTAAAAATGAAAAAGAAAGATGGGTTAAATACGAGAAAGTAAAACATTTTCCAAACAGGAAGCGCAGCATAGTTAATGGATGACATCAAAGCTGTTAGAACACCACAGTTACATTTTGTTGACACACAAAATTCGATGCACACACACACGCACAACATTGAACTCATGCACAAAAACTTACTTGTATAGGAAAAAGACACATTTCTGGATAGTGGCAACAGGCATGTGTAGCCTAGCAACAGCTCAGAGAAAGGCTTATTAGCTGGAGGAAGAAAGAAGAGCGCAACAGGGAAAGCTGTGGCCTGAGTCTCTGCCTTCTGCACACGGGCGGAAGAGAGAGCAGACTTAGACACACTAGAGTCAATCCTGCAAACCTGCTCCTTACATTTCTGTAAATCGGACTGATCATCGATCAGGCAGTCGAATCAAACCAAACAGTTTGGCTTTTCGCTTCCATTACTTTCTCTGTCAAATGTGAATGATATTTAGCTGGTTTTGTTACTGAGTTTTGCAGCATAACCATGATGTTACAGGCTCCTAAAATAACTGATTCTGAAATTATTTCCCCCTGTTTGAATCTAGTATTTGGTTTTCATAACCAAACCCAAAAAAAACTGTTTAATCGAGAGTAAAAATGCAAGCCAAGAGAACACAGCTCATACTGTGTGAAACTTGGTTTTACTTTAATGGCCTTGGTGTTTTCAGAAAAGGTGGTAAGAAACATCTATTGAATGAATTTGCTCATACTCACACCTACGCTCGAGTAAAAACATGATACAAAATACAAACATTCAGCTTCTTTTTATTAGCTTTGTGGAAAATCTGTTCTGTGAAATTATAACAGTAGAATATTTTGATTTTGGCTTGCACCCAGAGAAAAACTGGGGTGTGAGCCAAACTCAAAAAGCAAAACAAGAGGAGTGAAGCTACTGCATATCTTACAGTTGTGGCCCATCTCTAATCAGTTCTGGTTTCTAATAGCTGCCGGGTCTAACAGGTTGTTCAAATCAGAATTCTTCCCTCACGACTTCTCTTGGGTAGTGGTAGCTGAACTTGTTGTTTTAAGGAGCAGCTGTAGGGACTCTGTTGAGAGAGTGAACCATGCTCCGAGGGGAAATGCATTTCTTCATATGGGTGTGCGCGGAATGACAGACGTCTACATTTCAATCTAAGTCATGACTTTGTTACTAGCCAATGTTGCTATGTATTTTCCGAGCCTTGGCAGCTTTTCGCTAACGTAGCTGAGGGTTAGTAATGCCTGAATTTAAAGATGGTATTTTTCCATATCTGCCTGTTTTGAGGGCTAAATGCAGGGATGGGGAGAAGCCGTAGGGGTGGAAGAAGAATTCCGCCTTGACGTTGGTCCCTAGTGGTGAATTCACGATGTAAGTAAGTAAGTCTTTATTTATATACCACTTTTCACAGAGGGCCACTCACAAAGTGCTTCACACAAGATAAAATACAAGACAAATCAATAAAACAGTAAAAATAAGAGATAAAATACTAATAACAAACAAAACTTCAGGTAGGGGGAAGATAAAATAAACTTAAGATATCATCTAAAAGCTTTACTAAAAGATGCATCAAGTTTCAATGTTAAGTCGATGTAAAGAAAATGGGGCAACCGTCGTTGAGCGGTCGACTCCTGATCCGAATCTCGCGGGTTCAATTCCCACCTTGCGGGTATGTCTGTGACAGTTTGTATGACAGAGATTTAAAAGGAGAAATACTCGCAAATGTGAAAAACAAAATGATTTCTTTTTACATTTTTTCCTCTTTCATAAGAAAAATGCTATACATACATGTCAAAAACTTAAAACATGTTTTTCATTGGCGGGGAACTTTAACATACTCTACCTTCTCAACCATTAAATTTGAATTGAACTTTATTAATATCCCAAGGGATACACTCATATAGCTAAAACATTTTTGCAAACACACATATTCCTATGAACATAAATATACATGTGAGTAATACACACCTATCTATAATATGTATTTACTATACAATATTATACAATACAATACAATACTATACCACACAATACAATACAATAATTTTATATACACATATTGACCTATTTTAAAAAATTCAAACATTTAAGCAACGGCGTGTTAAATGAACGGTAGCGCTCATTTAACACGATGAATGTAATTCCAGCAAAGAACATAAACGCTGCGGTGTTAAAGGGTTGACTTTCAATACGCATTTCAGGAACGCACGTTTTCCACGTGTAGAGCCAGAAAAACGCTTATAAAAACTAGGAATGATAAAGTTTTAAATGTGAATGTGTTTACTTAACTTTACATTGGAAGAGACCACTTGGTATTGCAGAGGCTGATGTGAGCTCCAGAGAATCATACCAGAACACTGTTTCTAATATTTTTTTAATAAAATACCAGTGGTGGGCCGTCAGGGCCTGCAAGGCCTTCTCTGCTGGCCTAAAAATATCTGAATCACAGACTGATATTAATCATGTTTTGTCCATGAATATGTATTCAATAATTCCAAATTGTCTGTCCGCTTCCTTTTATTGCTAACCCCCTGGTTGCGCTGCTTCCAGACGTGTATTTTCATTTTTAAGCATTTAGCCAATCACATTTCAGCACTATTTGTTGCTAGGGTCAAAGAAATCTGCCTGGAGGCCTTCACAATCAATTCTGCGGGCCCTGTAGCATAAAATAAATGTTGAGCAAACAGTTGCTTCAACCAATCAGATTTGGAGTTGGCGACACCAAGGCCCTCTAGCAGGCGTACGGAAACGTCAGCATTTTTAGACGCGTTGATTGGATAGTCAGAGAGCGTACCAGCCAGAGCTAGCAAACTGGATCTGTATCGAGCTGTACGAACAAACAGAGGATTTAATAGCTGTTTTGTCAACCCACAATGGATGAAGGAGGAGAAGAAATGATTTGGTGGCAGACTTGCTGTCAAAACCATTTTCAAGACGGACTTTTCAAGAAAAGCTGGAAATTGTTAAACAAGGTCGGGCAACTCCGAAGCTAGCAAGCCTGTCACAACCGGGGAAAGGATTTGTCCGCCACTTTCAGTCCACTAACTACGAGCTCCGAGGAACGCTGTAAATTGTATTTCTGGGCGTGCTTGTTATTAGCCACTGATCGACATGGTGTTTGGAGCCACACTGGAGTTGTGAATTTGTTTTGCCTTACCAAGGCAGCAACGAGGCATCAGCGCACCACCGGACATTTACAAGCAACGGCGCTCTCCAAAACTTTTGGGGAAACCAGAGTGGATCTACAGCTGAGCGAGCAAGCGCGCAGGGAAACGGAGCTGCACAACGAAAAGGTGAAGAAAAATATGGAAATCTTGAAAAAATGATAGACTCTCGTTTTTATTGGGCAAGCAGGAACTTTCATTTCGGGGACATGATGAGAGCGCTGGATCCACAAACAGAGGAAGCTATTGCCTTATTTCTACCGAGCGGTCCATAGCGGACTGGATCGGACTCGAAAATTCCTGGCATTTTGAGTGAGCATTTCTGAGGATTGGACCATGAAAGCCCATACGGGTGTAGACTGATGACGTAGCTGCGTGTCAAAACAGTGAACGAGAAGCTGTAACAGCCGACTCAGAAACGCAGTGAAAATGAAAAAGATGACCGGAGGATCGTTATAATCTGGTGCTGCTCTGCAGAACAGTCTATTGTTCTGAATTTAAAAGAAAAAAAAAAAATCTTCATGTTTATCAACCCTCCAATGTTCTTCAATAAATGTTTTTTAAGCAGATCAGAAGTGTTTTTGATGAGTTTGGATTGTACCGGACATTCTTCATCCGCGGGGGTCGAGAAAACACAGAGACGGGAACTGGTGTGTGTGTGTGTGTCTTTGCGCGCGCGCACGTTTCTCCGGTCCTCAACCCCCGCGAATAAAGGAAAATATTGTATGGAAAGAATATATTATTCTCTGCAAGAAGATCGCAGGTGTTGTGAAATGAGTGTGCGTGCTTCAACCTGTACGTTTTAACTCCTTGGTGAAGGAGAGGGCGGGGAAAGAGTGCATGCGCGCGTGCATGAGGGACGCAGCGTGCGCTGCGAGAAGAGAAAGAAAATAAGGCAGAGAGAGCGTGCCGACTGTTGTTGTCAATTGGCAGTGCAAGGAAAAGTAACAATAAAAAGTTCTTCTAAGATCTGAGACTGATTCTTTGGTTTCAAACGCTCCACATGTTCTGAAGCTCAGAATATGGAGGAGAATCCCGGAGGAAGAGCAGTTCTTCGGACGGAGAAAATCTCCCCTGCGTCCCCCGAACACGGTCGGGAATCAAAGCAGAAAGTAACACCGCGGCAAAGAAAAATCCAGCCGAAAAGAGAACAGAACTTTCAATTTTGATCTTGAGTTGGGAAAAGCTCTGGTCGGATGCTTCCTGTTGTCGTAAAATCAATGGGTCACATCGTGTGACGACAGAGGCTCCGCCCTCTCGGGTCCATTCCGTTTTCCAATGAGACCGGGTTGAAAATTTGCCTTAGTTGGACCTGCTTGCCGGGTCCATTTTGTAGCATAAAGGCTATAAAGTCCGGTCCGCCCGATCCAGTCCGCTCTGGACCACTCGGTAGAAATAAGGCAGAAGTGTGTCGCAGCTGTGAGGGTTGGATTGATTCAGACGGAGCACTACTGAAGGCCTAGGTGTGAAATGCACGGCCCGCCACTGTAAAATACAAATGAGATATCACTGTGTTTTTCCTCCATTCTTTTGCAATCTCTGTCTCCGTTGTGTCTCCCTCCCATTCTCAGGCTTGCTTTTTTGCATCTCATTGGTTCAATGACGACATTCCCTCATTCACCTCAGCCCAGGGGGGGCATGGAATTAGTTTCAGTAATTATCCCGCTGCACTGGAAGTGCTGAGGCCAAAGGGGGTACACCTTCGAGTGCTGGGAGCCTCGATCTCACCGTCACACGCGGATCAAAGAGCAACCCCAGTTTAAATAGGTCAGTGACTGAGCGAGGACGAAACGATCGTGAAGGGGAACGTAAAAGCAAGGTGCTCCACTTTTACACCGACACATAAACAATGCGCCTTAACTCACTCAAATGAAACGCAGAACCGACTCCAAAATAAAAGCACAATCCTTCCATTTGTTGTTCATTTTCCAGTATTACTTTTTGGGTTCGTCACCAACAAAGCGCTTCAATCAAGATATTTACTGTGAGAGAAAGAAAGTAGGAGGGTTGTGAAATCAAGTTCAAGTGCTAAGTTACTGCTCCTTTACTGCCAGGACAAACTTTTTCTGTCCGCTCAGCAATAATCTACGAGGCCAGAATTGCTTAGCTTTCTATAACAACAGGAAAGAGGGGGAACAAACTTGCCAAGCTCCTTTTTAAAGGGTACATGGAGTTTGGAGGGCTTTAAAACACATTTCTGCTCACATAGGTACACAGATACCAAATAATCTGACATTAAAATGTGTATAACTTAATACTATTTTAAAGAAAAGCTTGTTTTATACCTTTATTATATCTGACATTTTCAAGAAAGGTATTTTATTTATTGATTTAGACAACACAAGAAACATAGAAATGCTTCTAATATGAAGGTTTTTAGTAAATAATGTAAATTTTAATTAATAAAACCGACATCAATGAAAAAGGTGGTTATTTTTACTTGGTGTTAAGTCAATATATTTGCAAGTTGTTAGCTTTTTTTGGGCAAATTTTGCCTCTACTGAGGATTTTTGGGATAATTTTTGGTTAAGGTTATCTTTTAGCAACATGGTAGCTTTTTTGGTGAATTTGTCATCCACTGAGATTTTTTGGGGTAATTTGGAGTCAAACTAATATTTTAGCGATGTCTTAGCACTTTTGGTCAATTTGGGATCTGGCATCTTCTGTTGTTTTTCTGATGATGGAGGACATATATTAAGATTTATTAAGCATTTCTGAGTTTTTTTTATTTTTTTTTTACTTGTGAATAAAGGACTAAAAAAGATGTGCTGTAGAAAATAATCTGGCCTGAAGCTCCCTGCTCCGAGTTTTGACTTTCTCCAATGGGGAGGGGTGGGGTTGCCCTGAACCAACAGTCCTGCCCACACAATTAATAGAAATACTTAACACATAAATATTAATTAACGCTAATAATCATACTCTGAAGGTTCTATGGTGTGCATTCATTTCTGATAATGCTCAATTCATTGGTAACTATCCCACTTATAACATGGTCAAAACTAATAAATATTCAAATGATTTTTTGGATTTTATTCTTGTTATATTTTAGTTTTAGATAGCTTTTTTTTTTTTTTTTTTTTTTTTACAAAAGACAGACCATTTGATTGGTAATGCAACCTGTTGGCATATTAACACGTTAAAGTGTTGCTGAGCCAGAAGTGACCTTGATTGCTGCGGCAAAAGAAAGTGATTTAATTACTGAACGACAAAAAAGGTTGAAAAAGCTTCAATTCAGAGAGAAAGATCACCTCTTAATGCTTGTTTTTCTCCAGAAGATGAAAAAAAGTTTGTTTTAAAGAAGTGTGCGCATATAAAGCATTATGACTGGAACTTTTGTTTTTATTGAAAGTATAGAAAACAATTGCTTTATGTCAGCATGTCTGGTTTCTTAGAATAATACTTTAGACGTCTTTAGAATTGTGCTTATCTTACTGTTGATGTGGTTTGTCCTCACAGGTTAAACTTTTGATTGAATGCGATAAATTTAAACATTTCAGATGATAAAAAGGAAGAGAAACATTTTCTTTCTGGCCTGTTTTTGTACAACAACTGTATATCGTACAGATATAACAATAGCAACTAGAAAATTTGCATTACCTTCAACAATACCAGTAAATGCTTTCTGTCGAATGTGGTTATTGAAGATGCTTTGGCAAATAAAAAAAAAAATCCTTGAACAGTTTTAGTTTAATCCAGAACTTTGCTTGAAATCCTCAGTATGCCAAATCAACCAAAAGAGCTCGCAGGTGCTAAAAGGTGAGCTGAACCCAAAATTAGCCCAAAGCATCTCAGTAGATGCCAAATTGTCCAAAGAGGCTAAAACATTATTAATATATTATCTTAACTCCAGATTAGCCCAAAAAACTTCAATGGATCCCAAATTAACTTAAAAAAGATGATAAATTGCTAATATATTGTCTTAAAACCAAATTAGCCCAAAAATCCTCAGTGGATGGCAAATTACCAAAAAATACTAATGCATTGCTAAAAAATCACCTTGACTCTAAATTAGCCCAAACAATCTTTCAAATTATCAAATTAACCAAAAAAGCTAGCACATTGCTAAAATAGTGGCTCAACCCAAAATGGCCCCAATAATAATAATAATAATAATAATAATAATGCATTTTATTTGAAAGCGCCTTTCAAAACACTCAAGGACACTGTACAAAGTAAAATATACAGTATGTGTGTGTATATATATATATATATATATAAACACAATAACTTAAAAATAAATTAAAAACACAATAAATAAGTTAATATCATAATAAAATCAGATTAAAAATGAAGGAGAGTCATGCATTCGGGAAAGCAGATTTAAACAGATTTGTTTTGAGTTTGGATTTAAAAACTGAAAAGCGGAATTCTGGACCAATTGTAATGTATTTAGAGTCCTATTGGGAAGACCAGTCAGGAGGGCGCTGCAGTAGTCGAGGCGAGAAGTAACCAGACTATGAACCAGAATGGAAGCTGATTGGACGGTGAGTGAGGGGCGGAGACGATTAATATTACGTAGATGAAAGATGCCAAATTGTCCAAGAATGCTAACACATTGCTAGAATATTAGCTTAAATCAAAATTAACCATATATACATACCATTTTAGCCAAAAAAAAAGCTAACAAGTTGCTAATACTGGCTTTACACCAAATTAACTCAAAAATCCTTAGCAGATACCAAATTGTAAAAAAAATGCTACCACATTGCTAATAAATTATCTTAAGACCCAAACAGCCCAAAAAACCTCAGCAGATACTAAACTTGACAAAAAAAAGCTATGAAACAAATTGCAAAAAATAGTGTAAAAATAATAATTAAAAAAAACAACGTTAAATACCAAAAGAAAACCATGAATGTCCTGATTGTGCTGAAATCTTTTATTTCAAAATTGCATAACTTGAAAAGTGCACCAAATTTTTGATAAATTTCCCATGTACTTAACATTGGCTAAAAAAAATAAATTTCACAAAATGCATTTTAAATTGCATAAAACTTACAAATACCAAATGTACAAGCAGGAATGTCCTGAACAGTATGATGCCAATATTGATGAAATTGCTTAAAATGTGATTTAGTTTTTGTTTAAAAAAATGAAGAGAAGCAGGAGAATTTGCACAATTAACTCTTACAAGCTAAATTCTGCAGAAAAACACTGCGTGGATGCTCACTTCATCTTTTTTTTCCACTTTTGAAGAGCCAAAGTCCTTTTTAATAATAAAGATTAAAGGTCAAAATAGTAGGAATGAATCTCTGGGACGGTAACTAACCTTTCATTTTTGGAACAATATGAATCTCTTTTTTTAAGTTTATATTATCTGAACAGAAATGCACAAACTTTTACACCGACAAAATATATTTACAGCTCCCTCGTTAAAAGTTTCACTTTTTACTTGAAGATAATCCATTAGAATATCATATCCTCCACGAAGAAAGCTAGACTGTCGGTTTGGATCCGCGTTGGGGCACTGGTGTGCGATAACCAGCGGGACGTTAACTGATAAACTGAATGCTAATTCCCCTTTAAATTTTTATCTCCTGTGCTGTTAGTAAAATGTCAAAATAAAGTTTAACTGGAGCAGACTTTTTATTTATTATCGGCGTAAATTTCCATCGACGCCGGTGGAAAACAATGGCTCTGCTGCTTTTATTCGACGGAGGGAAAATAAAAATAAAACTAACAACTGTGGTTTAGTGCCTCACTTCAGTCTTGGGTGAATTAATGGAGCACATTAAAGGTGGCATCTGTTATTTTGCGAGCAAACATCTGGACCTGTACCTGACGGGTTATCCAGATCAAACTGTTTGCTTTAGTGCTCCTGTTAAATAAAGGATCTTTTTTCACAGCCATGATCATTGATTGTCATCATCACCATCATCAGGATTTGGTGTGTTCGCTGACCTCACATTCTGCATTAAATATAGATAAATCCAAAAGTGATATGATTAGTGCACCTATAATATGCTCATTGATCTGCATGTTTACCTGGTTTTTAATGCTCAAATCTGATTCTGCAGGGATGGCTATTCTAAAAATAAACAGCGTCTAAAACTGGGGAAAAATATTGACATAATCAGCAGCTGTCTGGCACCTCAGTTGTGTAAGTGACTGTGGAGGAAAATGGTGTCAATGCCTCTTTTGTAACCAGTTAATATCCTGCTAGAACAAGCGCCACGCGCTGTTTTGTTTTTTGTTTTTTTTTTCCTGTATGGCTTGACGTGATATTACAAAATCAACGTCCTTCATTAAAGTAGAATATATTATCTCAGATTTGCAGTGCTCTCACTGCATCCAGTTGCACTTAATCCGTGGAGATGAATTCAGCAGCACGTCTGTAGCTTGAAGACTCGGAATTATCTCCTAAAATGCTTCTTGCGCTCACATTTTGAGTCAAATTGTTTTACAAAAAGGGACAGGAATTAATCAGAGATTTTAAAATCCTTCTCTGATTATCTGCTGATCTATTATAAAAACGTTCCCAGTGGTCTTAATATGAAGCTTTTAGCCCAAAATCCACAAATTTATGTCATAGTCTCTGCAGAGTGGAACGACTTCATCACCCCTGAGTTGTAGGTGGGACTCATGGTGTAGGGCAGGGGTCTGCAACCTGCGGCTCCAGATCCACGTGTCTCTTTTATCTCTACATTGTGGCTCTTTGGCCAAATATAAAATCATTCATGAAGACTGCTGATCCAGCCATGTTGACTGCCTGAGTCAGTATCTTCCTGCTTATGGCCGTCTAACCAAAACTATCTAAAGAAAACAAATAAACAAAGCCTGCAAACTAAGACTACCAAAGTCCAACTTCAAACTAAAATAACAAAACCCAGCAGTTTAAAATTTAAGACAAAGAGGGAAAAAAGAACAAAAAAAAAAAAAAATAGCTATTTTTTAAAGTAAGGATACTTAATTAGCATTTATTTAATTTAGATCAGTTGAATTTATAAACTGATGCTGAGGTTTGCATAAATGATACACAATTTTACATTCCTGTTGACCAAAAGACATCTTATTTGCTGAACGCACCTCCAAAACGAACACATTTTATATACTTTAGATGCAAAACTTTTAAAAGTTTGATCTTTTATGAGTCAAAAACCCATATTATCTTGTGCTGCACAACATTGGTTACTAGCTGTCAAATTATCCTGTTTGGCACAGAGTACAATAAATGTTAAAAAAAGGAAAGTTAAAGTTGAATTATTCTGGAATAACATTTCTGCTTTTTTTTTTTTTAAATACTGTATTTTCCAGAGTAGAAGTTGAAGTTTTTTTCTTATAGTTTAGACAGTGGTGCGACTTATACTGAGGAGCAACTTATTTATGTTTTCTTTTGTTCTTTTTTTTTTTTAAAGGCGTAAATCATATATTAATTTTTTCTTATCTTATCTTTCTTCTCTTTCCTAAACACTGGTTGTTCTTCAGAAGTTGTTTCCTCTAATGACCTCTAGAGGGCGCTGCTTCTGAGTATAACCATTTGCTACTGACAATGGCAGAAGAAGTGTCGTCCAAAACAAACATGGAAGAGAATCTGATTGTTGAAATGTGGATATATTTCTTATACACATCAAATGATTAGTTCTGAGTTCAGGTTTGAACTCTGAATTTGTTTAACCTGCTTCTTGAAACGGGCCAATGTTTTAAGGTGATCCTGATTTGATAGAAAAGGGAAGAGAGAAAAAACTACCAGAGGTGATAAAAGAGGTCGGAAGGTACCAGTCTGCATCGTTTTGGAAAGTTCATGAAGGAAAATGACAATCTTTTAGAGGAAGTGTTGTTGGGTCACTCGACAACAGACTGACAGAGGGGCGACACAGCCCATGCAAACACACTGATGAGACCCAGGTGGCAACAATTAGGACGGAGCAGGCAATCAAAAAAAAAAAAGCAGGAAAACAACTGAAGCAAAACAACCAAACAGGATGTGTTCCAATTTTCTGCTTGTTCACTCACTCATCCTCTCTATAGTGTTTACTTTCTAAAATACTCACCAGGGGATGAGGGTCGATAACCGCCGATAAAATTCACAGACGACTTGAATGCTGCTGTGATTCATAATTATGTGTTAGATAACACACGGCTGCAGGAGGACGCTCGCCCAATTAATGCTTGGTTTTTAATGGTCAAAATGCCTATAAATGATGAACTTTTGCTAAGTTTTACAGCCTATATTATCTCACAGCTCTATTTAGTTTTACCATAAAAACTGCGGCTAATGAGCTGAAGCTGTAACTGCTTTTTTATTTATTTTTTTTTAACCACAAGAAAAAAAAACAAGTAAACAGAGAAACACTTGAAAAACTGTTCTGAAGAAACAAAGCCGTTTTTATTTTCAGCT
The DNA here is from genome assembly GCA_003999625.1 of Oryzias javanicus. Classification (NCBI taxonomy): domain Eukaryota; kingdom Metazoa; phylum Chordata; class Actinopteri; order Beloniformes; family Adrianichthyidae; genus Oryzias; species Oryzias javanicus. Next base: position 151,232 of record CM012447.1, read on the forward strand.
TATCTCTATAAAAACTAGGAATTCAAACGAGGTTGTGAAGTGTGTGTTTTTGTAAAAGCTCATTCTGTTTAAGCTGTGGAGGATTTTCCAATTACAGCTGCCAAATCTTAGCTTTATTTGTTTTTTTTTTTTTTGTTAAAAGAAAAACAAATTGAACAAGCTACCTTTTAGACTGTGATATTAACATAATAAAACTCAGTCTAAGATAAACTCAGACTTATGCTAACATGTTGTGATTGAGATTTTATTGAATACAAGAGAGATTATGACAATTATTTGTAGTTTTTTGACAAAAGCGATCTTTTATATTAATAAGGCGGAAGATGATTATGACTACTCCAGCTATACCAGCAGAGGACCCGCTGTGGGGGGCGGAGCTATCTGTCAGTTATTAGACATTAATAACAAGGACACTGATAATTTTTTTTTTTTTTTGGATGGGGACCAATAAGATTTTCTAGAACGAGCACAAGTATTGTCTAAAAATTACAGTAAAAAAAGATACAACTATAATTAATATAAAGTTTAGCATAAATTGCCAAAAAATACTTTGCGTGTCAGAGGATACATAACCCCCTGTTGTTACAGTAACATCTGTCTGATAAAAAAAAGCCTCTCAGCACTTAAAAAAAGAATAAATAAATAAATAAATACATAAATAAATTAAATTAAATGAATTAAATAAAAACTGCGGAAACTCTGTGTTTTACCGCGGAAGTTCCAGATACTGCCAGTGCTGGAGGCTTGCAGTTCACCCTGATTACAGAGAAAAAGGGTCTTAATATAATAATAACAAGGACACTGATCAGTCTTTTATTTTGGATAGGGATCGACTGGATTTTTTTAGAATAAGCACCAGTGTTGTCTAAAAACTGCGGAAGTTTCGCCGTTCACCGCGGAAATTCCGCCGCATAGCAGGAGACCAGCAGTTCACCCTGGGGAGGCAGACACCACCTTAGCGCAGATTCCAGCTGTATCAAACTAGAGCTTACTCTAAAATAGTTTTTTCTTTTATTCATTTAAACTGACACATTTAGGAAAACCTGAGAAAAAAAACAAATAAAAAAGCTACAAAAGAAGCGAAATTCCAGAAGACAAATTCAATTCAAGACTCAAGTGCTGACAGTCTGCATGACTACACCAGAAAGGTCACAGCGAGGAGGTGATAGGCCTAGGATGAGCCTCTATGAACAAAAACTGTTTATATATGAGACACAAAGAAATCTATGAATCTCGCCGGGACTATTTCTTGTTTTTTTTACTGAAAAATATATGAACTAGTTTTTAAAAACATATTTTCTTGTTGAAAATTACACCTAAAACTTTAGTTCTATGTTGTAATAAACAGTCCGTTGGACATTTTTGGGGTTTCCACACACATGAGAAATGTATCACTTCTTTTTCTTGCTGGTATTTTCAGTTTTTGTTTGATTTTATGTCTAGAGTGTGAATGCAACATGAAAAAATGATAAAACAAAGTTAATGCCACACAGGTGAGGTTTTGCTGATTTAAATGATACCAGCTAAGATTAAAGAAAGTAGTTTTTTCAAGTAAAAAAAAAAGAAATGGAAGAAAATTCAAAAGAACACAAAAACAGAGATTTAGGCCGTAGGTTCCAACGGGTTAATGTCAGTAAACTCTCCAGAAATTCAACTTTCCAAGATTTTTAGCTTTAAAGATGCTTTTTCATCTATTTATGACAATCTATTGTTATTAAATGTGTTTTGCCATTCAATAATATCATAACATTGTAAAATTTACTGCTTTAACTCATTTAAGGACATACATTTATTTTAATATTCGGTGTTAGATAGCAATATATTGGTACACAAATATTGCAAAAATGAAATTAATTATATCTTTACCTTTCTGCTTTGTTGCGGCAATAATATTAATTTACTGTAAATAATAAGTGGGGCTGCACAGTGGTGTAGTGGTTCACACTCTGCCTCTGGTTTTTTTCTGTGCAAAGTTTGCATGTTCTCCTTGTAGATGTGTGGATTTCTTCCAAGCACTCTTCCTACTAAAAACATATGAAGAAGTTGGAGTAAACTTCCCTTCAAACTCATTTTGACAGGTGGTTTTTGACCCTACACCATCCATCAAACTATACACACACATATATATCAATCAATCAATCAATCAATCAATCAATCAATCAATCAATCATCATCAACTTTATTTCTATAGCACTTTTCATATATAGAATAACACAAAGTGCTTTACACATAAATAAAACATCTTAAAACAAACGCAATAATAAAAACAAATGCAAAATACAATAAAGACACATAATTCCCCCCTTCACTCCACAAGTATACCCCCAATCCCCTCACCCCCCTAATTCCCCCCCCACACACACACCCCCAATGACTAAGTACAAGACTAAGTACAGGCTGAGCACAGAAGTTAGATGTTGGAGACACTAATGTAGTTGGAGCCTCTTCCTCTGGAGACAACTGCATAACCAGCATGCCGCAGCGTCACAGGCGGGGACCCAGCCTCACCACAGCTAGGTAGCGATGCAGGTCCCCACCTAGAGCCGCAGCAGCTGGACAGCAGTAACCAGAGGGAGAGGAACCAGCTGAGGAGGCACTGGAAATTAAAAAAGAAAAATGGTAGAATAATAAAATTAAGTATATTTGTAAAATCAGCAAACAATAAAACAATAAAACTTGACCATAAAAATGAATTAAATAAATAATTAAAAGATCAATAAAATCATAAAAACATGATCAAATAGATGCATGAATAAAAACAAAGTAAAAACAATAAAATTAGCTAAAAGCATGGTTAAAAAGATGTGTTTTAAGACCTTTCTTAAAAGCAGCTATGTTCTCTGCGGCCCTCAGGTTCTGGCAGACTGTTCCACAAACGAGGGCCATAATGCTTAAGCAATGCCTCTCCGTGCGTTTTGGTTTTCACTGGTGGAATGATTAGTAGACCTTGCCAGAGGATCTCAGGGTCTGCGAGGGTTCATATTTAACTAAAAGATCTGACAAATAAGAAGGCCCAAGACCATTAAGACATTTAAAAACCAGTAAAAGTATCTTAAAATCGATCCTGAAGCTTATGGGGAGCCAATGCAGGGATTTTAAAATCGGAGTGATGTGGGCCCGCCTCCTGGTCCTGATGAGAACTCTTGCAGCAGAATTCTGTAAAAGCTGAAGGTTCTTGATGCTTCTTTTTGGAAGGCCAGTTAGGAGGGCGTTACAGTAATCAATTCTACTGATAATAAAAGCATGCATCAGCGTCTCCATGTTAGCAAGAGAGAGAAATATATATATATATATATATATATATATATATATATATATATATATATATATATATATATATAAATATATTTAAAATTGTAATAAGATGATGTAACAATTTTAATAGAAATTATATAAAACATATTTAAATGAAAATTCTTATGTCATCTTGGGGGCTGAACATCTGTCAAAATGAGTTTCATGGGAAATGTATTCGTATTCTCTCTAACATGCTTCAGAAGTTACTTGCTGATATTCTCTTAGGTGTGCATGTGTTATATCAGGTGTGTCAGACTCAATCGAACAAGGAGCCAAAATCAAAAACACACCTGAGGTCGCGGGACGAAACATTTATTTAACACTATAATATATATTTTTTTAAACATTAAAACCATATCTTTTTAATATAACAATGAACTAGATATGTAGCATTACCTGCGATAATTCAAGTTTGAGTGATGTAAGATGAATTCAGCCGCTGAAGATGCTAGTGCTGATAGCTAAAAACGCTGAAGCTGATACGTGCGTTAATGTTCATAGCGTCTTTAGTATTCATAGCTGTTCCGATTGTTTTATCAGACGCAGAATTATTTCATGCCTGACATGTTCTGTCTTCATCAGAGTCGTCACCTGGTGGTGGAGTGTGACGTGTATAAAACAGCTGATTGATACTGAGGCGGAGTCACCTGTCAGAGTCTGACAGTCTTGTTCATGGGGTCTGGGCTCGCCTTTTATTCTCCACTGCCTCCATGATCCATCTTTGATGTTTGTTTTCTTCAGTGCGGATGACTTTAGCCTTTCCATGATGTGGTTTTCTTGCTTACAGTGCTCTGTTGCAGATTTCATGTTTTCCTGCAATGCCTGTTGTCATTCCGCTCTTGTTGGTCTCTTTTCTGTTTCCTTTTCGCGTTCCTTCCAGTGTTCCGTTTTTCTTGTGATGAATTTTCGTCCTATATATGTTTTGTCGCATGAATGACATGGTATTTCAAAGATGACGTTGCATTTGTTGTCTTGCTCGATCTTATCTTTAGGTTGTACCAGGAGTTGTCTGAGTTTTTTCACCGGCGTGCTGATATTGTGTGTTTTCCTGGCCCTTTGGATGCGTTCAGTTATTCCTCTGATGTATGGTCATATGACCATTCCTTTGTTCTCAGTTTTATTTGTCTGCTTCTTCTTTTTCTCCATTTCTTTGCATCTTCTCTGCTCCACCTGTTTTTGTCCCTTTTTTATTGCCCGGTGTGGATAATGACACCAGATCAAACTGTTTTGTATGTGTCCTCCTCATCTGTTACCAGTTGTGCGCGGTCATATAGGGTTCTTATTACCGATATTTTATGTTCCGTGGGGTGTTCTGATGCCCATAACAAATATTGGTCTGTGTGTGGAGGTTTCCTGTATATTTTTATCTTTATTTCGTTGTTTGTCGCATGAGTGATGTTTATATCCAGAAAGTTGATTGAATTGTCTTTTTCCTCTTCATGTGTGAATTTGATTTGTCCAGTGTCATCCATAGTATTGAGGTGATCTGTGATCCTCTGCGTTTGTCCATTTTATGCTATTTCCAAGATGTCGTCCACGTCCAGAGGGTTAGTCTGCAATGCTCTGGTGCGGATGCTATTGCTCTTCTCTCTAGATTTTCCATAAAAAACTGCACATGATGGCCGATAGTGGGTCCCCCATGGCAAAGCCTTCCTTTTGTCTGTAAATGGTGTTGCGGAATTGAAAGTAAGTGGAGGTGGCAAACAGATGGAGTAGTTATGAAATGTTCTGTACTGTGAGCTCTGAAGCTGATAGCCAGCTAAAATATTAGCTAAATGTCAAATTAGCCCAAAATATGAAAGGAAAAAAAAGGTTAGCCAAGACAGCTAGCATGTTTCAGAAAAAATACCTAAACTTCAAAATATCCTAAAAAACTGAAAAAGCCTTAAATGTCCAAAACAGATAAATTAACTCCAAAGTGGCCTAAAAATCGTATTTACTGCCAAAAAAGCTTGCAGAAATTCAATTTTTAAAACTGCAACTTTTTTTTATATAATTATAAATAATAAAAATGTAAGAATATTATTCTAAGAATAAATCAAATTATCATATAAGTTATTATAAGTCAAAATTATACAAGTCAGAACTAAGCGCAAGATAACATCAGCCCATTTATAACAATAAAATAATATGATCTGGAGGGCCGGATCCGGCCCGCGGGCCTTGACTTTGACACGTGTGTTACTGTGTGACCCTCCAACCGACTGGCGACCTGTTCAGAGTGTACCCTGCCTTCACCCGATAGCAGGGAGGATAGGCTCCGGCAACGCCCACAACACTGAAATTGATTTAACGGGATTCAGTCTCATAAAGTGTAAATAGTTTTGCAAAGACAGATGTGTAGATCTTTTTTTCTCTCTTTTTTTTTTTTTAAATGAGCTTTGTATACATTAAACATAAATAAACATTTCTATGACATTTCTTGACAGCTGAGCTGGATGGCAGTCAGGTCGGTTGAATCAAGTCGGTCGTTTGAGGAGTGAAATTTGAAAACCTTTATTCAATTCTGCCCCCTCAGAAGTCCTTTTGTTGGCAAACCTTTGATCCAAAGGGTGTCCTGTAGAAAACAAATGAATACATTAAAAAAATACATTATGGCTATAAAAAGCTATTTCCTTTTTCCTAATTCAAGCTCCTGTCTAAAGCTATCAAGTTAATTCAATTTCATGAATGAAAGTCATTTTTAAAAATAATTTCCCCTTATTCATGAAAGGGGAAGGCTCATTATTAGACACAAGCTTTTATTTTCAAAATAAAAGCATGCAACCCGTTACAAACAAACTAAATTTTTTATGCAGTCTGACCTGAAACCTGATCTATGATCACCTGAGAACCGTGCGCACAGATACTCACAGAAGAAACCAATGCCAAGGTATAAACTTTCCTATGGTTCTGTCATTGGTAATTATCCACTGAAAGGTACAAGGTCTGGCTTTCTCCTGGCGGGCAGCTGCCACCTTCATGGCCGCGTTGGCAGCCGGAGCCCGGGACCTGGCATTCACACTCTCGCCATCTGCACCTGCAACTGCCACATGCACACGAGGCGCAAAGGATTAGCACTTTAGCCGTTTCTCGCGTTACGTCAAACGCTTTAAAAAGCGGCGCTCTCCTCTACTGCAAAGGAATTTTTCAGCCATCCCCCCCCTGAGGGGGTCAACAGGATACGACTGGATTACCAAGTAAATTCTATTATATCAGCTCTGACTGTAAACTGTAGGAAGAATGTTTGCAGCACAGATCACTGGCTTGTTTATTGGGTAGAGCGGGAAGCCTTCAGCTGCAGGGCGCACCTGCTAAAATGCACAGGGGAAATGTATATGTATATATTTGTCTGCTTATGGGGGGAGCATTGTTTTATCCTTGTAGGATTTCCTACTGGAAAATGAATCACAGGAGAAAATAGATAAAAAAAAATGATTAAAATTCAAATTGAAGAAGATTCATGTCTTTTATTATTTAGTTTTTTTTTTTATTTAACCTTTTTGCATTTTTTTAATGAGTTTATCTGTCTCAAAGGTCTAATATTACCCACCTTACCAAAATTCCAAATAATGGAACTCCATTTTTAAATCTAATATCTATTCTACATGTTGAAACATCCTGTTATTTATGAACTCATTTGGTTTCCTTTTATCATATTTTTTTATTACACAAAACAAAAATACAATCACTAGTGAACATTACTACACACTTTTTTTTTTTTTTTTAGCCGGAACATGTGGTCAAGGGAGGATCGTATGTCAGTATTAAATGTAAAACAATCATAAAATAAATGTGTCACTGTAAAATGTAAAATACTGGATCAATAATAAAAGTTCTGTAATTTATTACATTTGAAAGTATTATCAATTTAAATTTTTGAGTTGAAAATTTCATCCAAAATTTTAATTTGATGAAAACCAAAAAAGAAAATTAAATAAATGAACTTTCCTTAATTGATCCAATGTTTCTCTTTTTTTGTGTGTAGTCTATGCTATAAACATAATCTATATGAATGGTTCTAATCATTTTCATCTTATTTTTTTTTTTAATTGTTGTATTTTCCAGACTTCCTGTTTATAGGGAGCCCAGGCTGAAAGGATAGGCATTTGGAGTCAACTTTGTGCCATTATTCCGAGTGCAACATGCCTTTTTTTGGGGTCAAACTTAAAAAATGGTGTATTTAAAAAAAAAAATGCTTTGCATTTAAAACAGAAAAGTGTGCTTAAAACTAAAAAAACATGTGCAAATAAAACTTTATTTATTCAAGATATATTCTCTCTCTCCTCCACTCGAAACAGAGCAAGGCAACACTTTTCTAATGGGCCGCAAAAGTCAGCCAATCCCAGACAAGAACATGAAGGTCTACGATTGGCTGACTTTTGTGAAACATTTTTCCCAAGGAAAGATTTCGTTTCTTTTATTGCACATATTTTTGAGGGCAAAATAATAACTTGAGCCCAGACATTTTTTTATTGTTTAAAACAGTTAACTAACAGTTAAAACTTAGAATAAAGAGACAAATATCATTCTATAGAAGCTGTTTCTCCCACGCTAACTGGGTTACGACAAATGCTGAAATTCTAATGCTTCAATTTTTTTTTAATTATTAAATTGCACATAATTTTATTATGTCATCACTTTAAATGTAATATTTAACGTATTTTGTGTTTGTCTATTGTTTATTTTGTGTTCAAATCTGTCATAAAAAGGACCAGAAGACAAGTGAGGCACGCAGTTACACTGCCTCAACAGAGAGGGCACTCATGAGCTAATAAAGTTTTTTTCCCATATTTTGCTTTGACAAGGTTAAAAAAAATGGTGAGTGTGATCATATTTAAAAAAAAAAATCAAAGTTGGACTTTCATTCCCAACATGAATGAATGACCTGGACAGGTCACCAGTCTGTCGCCGGGCCTTATTCACACTCACTTTCACACCAAGGGGCATTTCAGAGTAACCAATTAACCTTTGAAGCATGTTTTTGGACGGTGGGGGGAAGCCGGAGTACCCGGTGAAAACCCACACATGCACGCGGAGAACATGCAAACCCCACACAGAAAGGTCCCCAGTTGGTGGTTCTATTCCAGGTCCCCCAGTCAGGAGTCGAACCAGCGCTTACCACTGCACCAGCGTGCAACCCTGAATGCATAAGAGTCAATTTAACCCTTAATATTACACATTACCATGTTTGGTAATAGAAAAACAAGAATATATTAGTGTTGTTTCTTATAATGGGTCCTGTTCTAAACCACTGGGTAAACTTGAAGGCTAACCATGTAATTCCCTTTGCCACTGCAGCATAATCCCCTCGTTGAAAAGTATTTTTTTTCTTCTTTCCTGGTGAGTCACCCCAGCTCAGGGTGTACTTGTTTGTGAGGGCAATGATGTCACCGTGTAATTACACCTGCACAACAGGGATCCACCACGCTTACATGTGCGCCTTTAAACAGGCTGAGTGGACACACACAGGGTTACAGGTTTCTCACAGCTTTGTTCACCGACAAATGTGTTTTCCTATTGAGGATCATAAAGAGAGTGGACTAGTGAGGAGCAATGAGGAGTTAGGAAGTACGTTCAACGCACATTTCTGACTTGGCATTCCCTGAAAATTAGATGCTGCGTTTTGGGTCATGTTGTAACCCTTGTGCTGTGCTAGGGGTGTTGACATTGGGAGTGGGGTCATCTGGACCCCACAAGACAGCGTGCAGAATTAGTTTTTTCTCAATGATTTTGGATTTTCCCTGATGTCCGTGGGAGACAGGAAATCCTGTCCACCTTCATCCACACGGATCACACATCAATTTAAGGCTCGGGTCATCTGGACAACATAAGATAGCAAAAGAAGGTGGTATCATGGTCTCTCTAATGTTGATAAAGAATGTTTCAAAGTCTAGGCCCGAGGGCCAGATCCGGCCCTTCAGATCATTTTTTTTTTTTATTTGCTATCAATGACCTGACGTTATCTTGCGCTCATTTTGAACTTGTATAATTTTGACAAAATATATTTTTATGGAGAGTCAAATATTGAAAGTTATTTAAGATTTAAGTTGATTTATTTTAAAATAATATTCCTGCTTTTTTTATTGTTCATAATTATGTTAAAATTACGGTTTCAAAGTTTTACAAATTGGCATTCTTCAAGCTTTTTGGACTACTTTTGGCATTTATCAAGATTTTTTAGGCTACTTTGGAGCTTAGCTAATATTTCATCGACATGCTAGCTGTTTTGACTTAATTAGACTTTTTCAGTTTGTTTAGGCTGCTTTTGAGTTTAGCTGATATGTCAGCTACATGCTAGCTTTGTAGGCTTTCTTTCCGTTTTTAATGCTATTTTGAAGTTTAGACATTTTTTAGCTACATGCTAGTTGTTTTTTATTTTTTTAGGCTAATTTGGCATTTATTTCAGCTGCCTATCAGCCTCAGTGTTTTCAGCTATCAACTTCACCATTATCAGTGGCCTAATGCCTCTTACAGCATTCACACTAGCATTATCGCAGGTAATGCCATATATCTATCTCATAATTGTGTTAAAAAGTAATGGTTTTAACATTTTAAAAATGTTGTTTCAGAGTGTTAAATAAATGTTTGTCCTGTAAGATGTGTTTTGGATTTTGACCCCTAGTGTGATTGAGGTCGACACCCTATAATGTATCCTTGTTAAAGACTTGTTCCAATTTTCATAATCGTCTACTACTTTCACAAGATAATTTGCACTTAGATATACTGAAGCTGACATAGATGTATCACCTCTAGAAGGTGTCCGGTGATTGTTCTGTCCACACGCTAGAAGGTTCCGCTTTGATTTCTGATATCCGGAACAGATGGAGGAGACCTCACAGGGTATTTTTTCCACTCTCCTCACATGGGGAACCCTACTGTGTTGGCAATACTTTGGCCAGTGAGGAAGACCTCGTTTCTCTTCCGCGGCATTGGTTTTGGGATTCCCATGACTCGTTTCAGGAAACGCGGAAGTATTCGCCGGGGGCTGGAGGGCCGGGACGTCCGCCAACAGATCATAGACTTGTTGTGCCCTAACTCCAGGGTTGCCTGAAGACGGTGAAAGGGCGTTCCTCTAGGGAAAGGGGAACCACCCACCGATTGCGTAGCCTCCCCAGGGCCGAGGGCTCAGTGGGACGGAGGAGACGGCCAGCCTGGTTTGTGGATTTCGGAGGGAAGCATTTGTGAGGATCCTGCTCTCTGTCGGAGCTTGGACCGTTGGGGGCCTGCACCGTTTCATTTTCCTCCACCTCATTTGTGTCACTCAGTGAGTCAGCTCCACTGCTATCAGTGCAGCAAATTCGCACCCCAGGTAGAGGAGGAAAATCATCATCATTACTTCGATTGCTGTCGGAGCCACTTTTCGTATCTGGCTCATCTTCACTCTCACATGTATCCCTGGTTAGTTTAGCGGGGAAGTGTCGGCCGTGCCCCTTTCTGAGATCGTTGTCTCGTCTGCTGCTTTGAGTGGCACGCTTCTTCTCAGGCTTTACTTTCTCCTATTGTGACAAAGTCATGATTTAAATAATAGACTCGAAGAAACCTGCGTGCAGAGCAGAGATTGCCTTACCGGCTGCTGTCTCTCTGCTTCGCCTTTATCCGCTTTCACCTTTGCTTTCGTCGCAGGGCTTGTCACATGTGCGACTCTCGAAGCATGTGCGAAGCCTGGGGTATTAAGTGAAGGGAGAATGAAGCCACTGAGGCATTGCTTCTTGTCCTGCTTGTACTGCATGTGCAGACCTGTGTCATCTGTCTCTTTCTGCTGCTTCTCAGTCCTGACAAGGAAGGAAAAACACCAACAGGAGTGGGAGTGTGATGGGATGCATGCTCTCTTCATGTGACAGGCTACCGCACTTTGGTTCTGCTTTCTAATCATTTTCCATGTTCTCGGTATGATACCGCAGAGTTCAGATTAAAGTGGAACAACCAAACACCTTTTTTCTTTTCTCTGCAATTTGAATGGAATACATACTCTATGTCTAAATTAAACATCATTTAGCCCCTCCCCTTTCTTAAACAAATGCTTAAACAGTTATATTGTGCAAGATAAGATCAGTTTTAAATGATAAAACTGCTACTGTTACTTTTTTTTTTAAATAATATTTTGTATTGACACATTTTTTTAGTGACACTCTTTACTTTTTAGATAGATGCAAAATTTGTCTTCATTGTATCTTCAAAAATAATGAAAAATTGGGATCCCCCATGTGCTACATTTTTTTGGGGTATCTATGATGATACAATGACAGATATTCAAAATCAAGCATCAAAAGTTTATTTTCCTTCAAATAAAATTTAAAAAATGTATAAAAACACGTGAATTAGTTACACTAGGGATGAATGAATCAATAAAACTGGTTTATTTTAATCAATCAGGTAATAATACATAACATCTTACATTATCAATCACAAGTTTATCACTTGAAACGGAGTGGGAGGAAGCAAACTATGTGAATTATCAACATCCGGTTCAGGACTTAATATCAAATATTCATACCCGACAATCATACATTCAGATTATTAAACATCTTTAAGATCAGTGGTGTAATTATATTTCAAACATCAACAGACAATTCATTTATATTAATCAGTACCAAGAAATCATCTACATTATTCAATCCAAAATAATAATAATAATAAATAAAATAAAATATATATTCATTAAAAAAGACAATTAGTGTTGATTGTGTTCATAAAAGAAGATCAGTTATAAATCACACTTTAGGAGAAAGAAAATAAAATAAAAAAAATCAAGAATATGTTCAGGAAACCAAGTCTATCGACAGGTTTAATCCCACATAATCCTTCTTCTGCTGCGTTTCACAGGTATGAGTGGCGTTGTTGTGACTGCAGACTGTGTTTATCAGGTCCCATTGTCTATCATATCAAGTGAATCGTGCTCAAGTTGTCTGCAGGTCAGCTTAAAATCGGGTCAGAGTTCACTTTCAGAAGCGGCAGATTCTAGGCGTCATTTTCTTAAAATTACATTTCACACTTATTTTGCTTCAATTAAAGGCTCAGACATCCGTAATCTCACACTTCTCGAAGTCTTTCATGGTGTTTATTTCCATTGGCTTAGTTAGCCAGGTCCGATGGTCCGAGTGCTTTGACAAAGATCCCGGAGTTCTGCACCCAAGTACTTTGGATCTGTTTTCTCTTTCGTAACAGTCTCGCGTGCTTTGTTAGATCAGCATGATATTTGGACAAGTGATCATGTAGATAAACCGCTGAACCTTTCAGGTGTTTTTGTTGTTTCATCAGAGCTATTTTGTGCTTTCGATTCACAAACCTGATCAGGATAACTGGTTTATCCGAGTTATTTCTCCGAGGAAGCGGATGACAGAACTCAACAGTATTTAGATCCAAGGAAATCCCTTAATAGAAATACTCCAACCTGATTCCAACCTGAACGGCTGCGCTAGAATCCATGCTAACGTGTTGCACCAGGCCGGGCCCGGGTTTGAGCTGAAGTCCATTGAGAATAATGTTCCTTCTTACTTGTTGATCCACGTCGTTCATTCTTCTGTCCAGGAGGTCTTGCCAATTATCTTGCTGTTTGTTACGTTCCTTTTCCTGTTGGACATTTTAGCATCAAGCTCCATCAGTGCTGATATCTTGTCATCCATAAGAAGCAGTGGAGTTAGCTTAGCTTGGATGTCAGCTAACGACTGAATTTTGACATGAGATGTATGTTGTGAATTTTTACTCTTATGTTTAAAGATTGATCGGTATGGTGTTTGGGAAGATAACTTTAAGCTGCAAATCCACTTTTTTTTTACTAAATAAAAAAATTAATCTAAAATACTTGAAGTTTTTTTCTTTTTACTTTATTTCTACCACTTTTATGAATCCTGATAAATTCCAAACAACGTTACTACTTTTGTACACGCCACGTCTTCACAAATTAAAAAAACAAATAAAGCCCAATTCAAAATTACAATATTTCCTGTACAGTATTACTTATTGAATCTGCCTCTAATAACATCTAACATAACAAACTTTCAACCAAAAGAAACAAGAAAAAGGAGGAACTGATATCAGTAACTTTTTGGAAATGGTTCAATTACAAGCAGCTCAACAACCACAAAAATAAAGTTTCCTTATGTTCATAAATGATTTTCTGACACCTGTGAGTCTGTGGATAAACTGGATCATTTTAGCACCAAGCATTTAGAATTTAATCTGTGCTGTTAAAAGAAAAGGTCACGCTACAATTCTTTTGTAGAGCGTCCTCTTTGTGCTTTTTGGAACCATAACTTTTTTAATGACTGACAGAAATACACAGTCTTCTATGATCGCCTGGTGAGCAGATGGCACAAATCGACACCATTTCATCTGATACCAGGTACCGATATGGGATATGTTATAAACTCCGACTCTCCGCCATTAAACACCCATTTTGCTCAAATTTGGCACCAATTGAAGTGGAAGTAAACTATTGAAATGACTTTGACACAACACCCAATACAATTAGCATCAAAACAGTCAAAGTCAATTTCCTGACGGGGAAGTTATCAGGAGAAACTTCAGCCACAATATAAATATATTATAATATAAAGTTGTTCTTTAAACTGTTATTACGTAAGGGTCAAAATGATCAACATCAGGGGTTTGACTTTTCAATGATAGAACACATTAACAGTAAATCAAAACTGGACTGATAGATTTTGCCGGATGGCGACATGTTGGAGCCAGACGCCGTCATATGGCAGTGATTGGTTCGAGTTGGTTTGAGTCAACGTTTCTATGGCAAGCACTCCCACCAATCAGGAGTGAGCTTGTTGGAAGTCCACACCCCTACCATTTGAAAGCAGGCTGTCAATCAAACCTTCCAAACGTTTGACGTGAAACAACGTATTTTTGTTGTTCATAACATGAGTAACTTGCACTGCAGGAAAAAATATCATGAAAAAAATGAATATTAGCAAGAAGATATTTCAGAGTAAGAACGATTATTTTGACCAAAAATATCTGAGTAAAAATTGTTTTGCTTCACTATAGAAGTTTATGGGATTTTGGCTTCTTGGAGCGCCATGGGGGAGGGGTCACTAGAAGTTCCGCGCTGAGGCTAGCTGACTATTGGTGATGTCATCGAGTGAAAGTGACGTCTGAATTCTGATACAGTGTTTTTTCATAACCCTCTGCTCGGAGGGCTAAATGTGGGGAAAGGGAGAAGGGAAGGATTTGGATTGGACCTCAGTGTTAAAATGACGCAAGCACCATAAGCTAATAAAGGCTAACGTATTTAGCGAAAGATCTCAATCGAAACGGTCATTGCAAATTCTATCACCAGAATGGAGTTTGCTAGCTTCAATGCTAAACCGCTGGTTTCTAACGTCTAAGTCCATCAGAAAGTTACGCAAGCCAGTAGATTTTTTTTTAAAGCCTAAAGGCAAAACACAGAGTCAAGCTAAAGCTAACATGACAACGGCCGTTACAGAATCAAAGATGGGCGGGGCTTTTATACTGGAGCTACAGAGCATGATGATGTGAAATTTTTTAAATGACAAGAATTACACCAGTTGACCAATCACAAAATTCAACAGTATTACTTCGTTTCAACCTGTAGGGGGCAGCACATAGACGGTTTTAGCAGTTGATTCGCTTGTGTCGACCGTCTGAGTCAGCAGCGCCCCCTAACCAAAACAACCTAAAGAAAACAAACAAGCAAAGCCTGAAAACTAAGACTACCAAAGTCCAACTCCAAACTAAAATAACAAAACCCAGCAGTGGAAGACTGCTGAGGACAAAGAAGGAAAAAGAACAAAAAATGGGAAAAAAGAAAAATGAAATAGCTTGTAATAATAATAAATAATTAGCATTGTTTAATTTAGATGAGTTAAATGTATAAATTGATGCTGAGGTGCACATAGATGATAAACTCTGGAGGTTTTTACATCCTTGTTGACCTGAAGACGTCTCGTTTGCTCAACACTTCCTCCAGAATAAACAGATTTTATATGCATAGAAAAACTTTGATCTTTTATGAGTTAAAAGCAGATTTTATCTTGTGCTGCACGACGTTGGTGACCAGCTAGCTTAAATAACTTTAGAAAATAAGTTATTTGAGCTTCAATCAAATCACATTTTGAGAGATAATAAATTCTTATTATATTTTACTTTTCCATCCAACTGTCCATCCATCCATCCACCCATCGCTCCATCCCTCCATCCATCCGTCTGTCCATCCGTCTATCCATCCGTCCATTCATCCAACCATCCATCCATCCATCCATCCGTCTGTTCGTCCATCCATCCATTCTTCCATCCGTCTGTCCATCCATCCATCTGTCAGTCCGTCCATCCATCCATCCCTCCATCATCCATCCATCCATCCCTCCCTCCATCCATCCCTCCATCCCTCCGTCTGTCCATCCGTCCATCCATCCCTCCATCTGTCCATCCCTCCATCCATCCGTCTGTCCATCCATCCATCCGTCCATTCATCCTTCCTTCCATTTGTCTGTCCATCCATCCATCCGTCTGTTCGTCCATCAATCCCTCCTTCCATCCAACCTCTGTCAGTCCATCCGTCCGTCCATCCATCCATTCATCCATCCATCCAACCGTCCATCCATTCATCTATCCATCACTCCTTCCATCCAACCGTCTGTCAGTCCATCCCTCCATCCATTTTCTTAACCTACTGTGAACCACAATCACATCTTGGGACACCTTAGAGTCATCAATCAACACACGAGTTTACCAGAAGTATGTAGCATCTGTGAAAGCTCCATTGCACCACTCTGCAGTCTCTTCCCAAAACCTTTCAGGTACTTAGTCTAACTATCTGTTGAATAGATGTCGTGTGGGTGTGTGTGTGTGTGTGTACTGTGTGTGTCTGATTTCACAGATATTTCTTTCTGTCAAACTCTAAAACACCTCATAGCCTCACATTTTTAACATCCTCCTGCTCTTTTTAGGCAATTTCAACCAGAAGATCAATATACCTTCATTCTATATACTCTTACTCTATTCCAAAAATCCAACTATGATTATATATGACAATAGGAACATTTACAATACCACAAAGAGAGCAAAATGTTATTTTAGTTTAAGGATTATGTTAGATATATCTATGTATATTTTAAATTTTCTATCACTTGTTTCTGTAAAAAAAAAATGTAAAAAGATTGAAATTGATCAATGGATTTATTATAATCTTTGACTCTCAGGACGAACGCGGGCTTTCTGGTGACCTTGGCTGGACATGAGCACCTGCTGCCCCGGTCAGGTTCACGTGCAGCCCTCCTCTCCTGCACTGACTCGCCTCTGAACGTGCAGGCATGTGAACCGACAGGAGGCTCGGTGTGAACGGCAGAGGGAGGCGGGTGGAAGAGGGAGAGCGCGCGCGCGCTGGGGGGGAGAGAGAGAGGGAGATAGAGGCGCGCAGAGAGAGAGAGAGGGAGAGGGAGAGAGGTCTGCAGTCTGATTCTTGGCGTCGCGCAGACCCAAGACGACGCTGTGGCCACGCGCTGCGATCCCGGGATTACTTGCGCGGCTCGGTCCGACCCGTTCACTGACTGGAAAGGCTCCGACGGTGACCGACAACTTCTCCGTCAGGTCCTCCTGCATCCGGGAATCCGCCGCGCGGCTCTCCCATCACTCCGAGTCTCCAAACCTGGAATATCGACAGATGATTGTATTGAGTGGGAATAAAACAGACAGACGGACAAACAAGTGCTGCGGGAGAAAGTGAAGGGAGCTTCTCTGGGTTCTGTGGTTCTGGTTCTGGGAGGATCTGTGGCATATGTGGAGCAGACGAAGGATTCTGGTGGTTTTTTTTCCCTCTTCTCTTCTCGGGCACATCACTGACCACTTGTCCCCCCCTCCGTGGCTTCTTCTACCCCCCCTACCTTCTTCTTAAGACGTGAAATTTATCTTCTGAGAGAGACACTGAACCCCTCAGTCCCCGCATGACATGGTTCAGTCCAGCTGCGAGATTCGAGCCTCCTTCATGCATTGGGATTTTTCTCACCGAGTGAAATTCCCCTTTCTGAGCATCTGAAAAAGTCGCCGCGCCTGCCAAACCAGAGGAAAAAAAAAAAAAAATCCCCCCGCCATGACCACCGCTTCCAATCTGGACGGGGCACCGGGACTTGGGAGGAAAGTGGAATGCGTCTGCAGGAGGAGAGGGGACGGGATCCGGGGGGTGTCTGTGATGAGGGCTGGAGTACAGGCGCACCACTGGAGCCGGCTGCTGCTCCTCTACATGGGGCTTCTGGCCGCCTCAGTGAAGGGTAAGTCCCCCCCCCTCCCCATCTTTAGAGCTGAAGACATCCAAATGCAGCAGGCTTGCCCTAGACTCCACCACCCACCCTCCCCGAGCCCTGACTGAATGCAAATCAGCAGCACGCACGCATTCACGCACGGACACCCCCCCCCCCTCCACACACACACACACACACTGATGTGATGTCGCTTTTCTACCTCTTAAAGTTATTAATAGTTGGCTGCATACGAGGGGGGGTATTTTATATTTTAAAGAGTGATTGTTGGAGTTTTTGCGCATTTTACGCATTTTACGCACAGCGTGAGTGCAACTTCCCATCATCTTTTGGGGAATCTATTTAAGGTGGTTAACCAAAAAGCTTCTCAGAGTCCAAGAGGGGATACCTACTTCAAAAACACATTTCATCCTCAATTTTTTTTAGCTTCTCAAGCTACAATTTTGAAGTTCCTCTTAAATTCATCTTTTCCTTTCAGTTTCTGCGCGCACAATAGTTGTCCTAATGAACTCCCCTTTTGCTGATTTTGGAGATTGACATTCAACAGATTGCCAACTTTCCATAATGTGTTTCTAAAATGTGGAGTCCTTCCTTGGATTGGATGGTTCCTTTCATTCTTTTCGTCTTTTAATTCACTAAATCGTATATTTTTCATTATCTGGTGACATTTTAAGCATTTTTTCCATGATACTTTCCTTTTTTTATTATTATAATATTTCAAACTTGTGTTCAGCTTTTTCCAAAACCGCCCACCTCCACACTGACTCCTACTGTCGCCCACTTCTCAACCAACTTGTGTCATCATCCAACCACCCCAAAAAAGGCCCGCTGCGTCGGCTAGTCACAGGTCGAAGGCGCACGCGGCCCCGTGCTAATGTTAGTAACAAATCTCCCACGGTTTTCCTGTGGAGTAAATCTTCCCACCTCCTCGTTGGAGACTGCTCCTTCTTATTTGCGCCCCGGGAGCTTTTAATGACTCGATTGCCGTTTGGATCTGCATCAATAAAGCTGCCTCAAGTCGCTGCACCTAGGTTGGGATAGCGAGTAAGACTAATTATAGAGGCGATGGATGTGTGTGGATGCCACACACCGGCGGTACGGTGGTCCGTTAGGGCTGCAGCCACCAGCAGTTTCCTCTTCCTCCCATTGAGCGGCACCAGAGACCCGCACTGTGGAGAGAGAGGAGAGCGCACAGACGACTGGAGCTTCCTGCTGGGGGATCGCAGTCATTTGCATGATTTCCTGTCCCAATAAAAAAAAATATTGATCAAGCAGTTTAGTTTTTCTTGTAAAGATGTTGCTGCTGACAGCCTGTGACGTCTCTGCTGCAGCATCAAAAACAGGTGTCCCGCAGGATTCACGCGCGCTCCACGCGCGCTCATCAACCTCTGTTAGTCTAAAAGTGGGAAGGAGAGGATTCATAATAATAAAAAAAAAAAGAGGAAGAGTGGAGTGGATGGAGGGGGATGACGTGTCTTCCTCTTTCTCCCGCGTGGTTCTTCTTGCTCTCCATCCTCGGTGCTTCTCAGTGGCGCGTGAGAGCGCCACTCAGCAGATCCATTTCCACGCTCGGCCGTGCTCCCTCCTCAGTCACGTTTCTGCTTTTTTTTTTTTTTTTTTTTCTTCAAAAAGCGCCCAGTTGCGCCCATGATGCAACTTGCAGAAACGTTATGAGGTCTGGAGGGCTTCGCTCTCCTTTCCTCTTTTTTTCCATCTTTATTTTCTTCTGCTTGTATTCGAGCAACCAGGTGCCAGAAACGAGTGTGCGCGCGCGCGCGCGTCTTCAGATCAAGATTGGGTGAGATAAAATATGTAAAGTCGTTTTTCCAAGTTCAATAAATCAAATTAAGGCACCAATGACCTACAGAACACACAGGAGTCGCTGCTGTTGATGCAGTGATGGATGATGCTGTGCAAAAAGGCCCGCGTCTTGGAATAGTGTATATCATGCATTTTTATTGACGACCTTGTCACTTTAAAATGATTATGATATAATAGTGAATTTCACCCTCATTAGCCAAATGGGGGACATTTTGCGCACGCAGGCGCAGCAGAATCTGCAGGTTTGACTGTCTTCAGGACCACGGACAGCTCCCCCACCAGCAGCCCCTGCAGCAGCCGAGGGCCAGCTGCTTTCCCCGGTGTTGTGTGAGCTTTCGTCAGACCTCTGTCTAACTGGGTCATATCATAAAAGTTTGATTTTCCTTCAGATTTTAGTTTTTTTTTTATTACATTTTTATCCTTCTTTTTACATTTACAGACAACCAATGGAAAAGTGCAGCACTGAGTACAACACCTAGCATGCTTTATTCAGTCTCATTAAAAACAAACAAACAAACAAAATGGTTTCTTTTACTTTTTGACAAAATCTGAAGACAAAAAAAGTCAAACAAGAGCTAGAGAGGATAGAGAGGTTATTGAAAACTATTTGAATGTCAATAATAGAAAGAAAAGGCATCACTTGCAGTGGTTTGATGCATAAAAAGAAGGGTTTTAAGCAGAAAAACTTAAAAACGTGTCTTTAAAATAAAATGGAAATAGCTTCTAAATTAGATCCTATTTCATTAATTATTTGTTGACAGAACTGATGGTGTATTTTCCACATTGTAAGGCGCACTGACAACGAAAAGTCTGAACCTTTGTCTTATATAAGGACAAACCGAACAAGAAGGTGCATTAAATGAGAAAAAGATTCAGAGATAAGTTTATTAACTCTAGAACTTGTTTTTAACACGCTACACGCTAGAAGCATTAACATATTTACAATGCATGTAACTCCCAACCTTGTTTGCAACGCAAAAATACCACAGAAAACGACACTGTGACTACTGACTATGCTAACTCCAAGTCTTGTTAGTCACATGGTCTAACACACATGTCAAAGTCAAGGCCCGGGGGCCGGATCCGGCCCTCCTGATCATTTTAATTTATTGTTATTAATGACCTGATGTTATCTTCCGCTCATTTCTAACTTGTATAATTTTGACAAAATATATTTTTATGGAGGGTAAATTATGAAAGTTATTTAAGGTTTGAGTTGATTTATTCTGGGATTATATTTGTCTATTTGTTATTCATAATTATGTTAAAAACTTGTGGTTTCAAAGTTTTAAAAATTGGCGTTCTGCTAGCTTTTGTGACTATTTTGGCATTTACTAAGATTTTTTAGGCTATTTTGGAGTTTACCTAATATTTCAGCTACATGCTAGCTGTTTTGGCTAATTTAAACTTTAAAAAAAATTTTGGGGGGGCTATTTTGAAGTTTAGCTTATATTTTAGCTACATGCTAGCTCTTTTGGCTAATTTAAACTTAAAAAAAAATTTTGGGGGGCTATTTTGAAGTTTAGCTCATATTCATATTTTAGCTCATATTTTAGCTAAATGGATCATTTTAATTTTTGGCTAATTTAAACTTTAAAAACATTTTTTTGGGATATTTTGAAGTTTAGCTCATATTTTAGCTACATGCTAGCTGTTTTGGTTTATTTTGTTTTGTTTTTTGGGCTATTTTGAAGTTTAGCTATTTTTTCCCCTACATGCTAGCTGTTTTGGCTAATTTAAACTATTAAAAGTTTTTTGGGGGGGCTATTTTGAAGTGTAGCTCATATTTTAGCTACATGCTAGCTCTTTTGGCTAATTTAAACTCTAAAAAATTTTGGGGGGCTATTTTGAAGTTTAGCTCATATTCATATTTTAGCTCATATTTTAGCTAAATGGATAATTTTAATTTTGGCTAATTTAAACTTTAAAAACATTTTTGGGATATTTTGAAGTTTAGCTCATATTTTAGCTACATGCTAGCTGTTTTGGCTTATTTTGTTTTGTTTTTTGGGCTATTTTGAAGTTTAGCTATTTTTTCCCCTACATGCTAGCTGTTTTGGCTAACTTATGCTTTTCTTTGTTTTTTAGGGTATTTTGAAGTTTAGCTACTTTCAGCTACATGCTAGCTGTTTGTGCAACCTATATATATTTTAGTTTTTTTTCAAGTTTTCAGCTTCAGCGTTTTTACCTATAATCAATATAAAAACTATGATAATCCTCAACAGGCTTTAAAAAAAAGACGCCTAGCTTGACATTGCTACACGTTAGCTGTGTTAGCATATTCACAATAACATCCAACCATACATTTTAAAAGAGCGCCACTTACTTCTCAGAAGCGCTTTGACATCAGTAAACACAACCAGCATTAGTCCATAATCTGGATTATAAAGAGTGCTGTCTTTTTTGAATAAACAGAAGATTTTAAATGTTATTTATAGTGAGAAAAATAAGGTAAGCACAGCTGGAGCATCTTGAATTTTCAATTATTTATATGTGTTTTTCAAGGTCTACCGTGCTGTTGCTTTTAGTTCAAACTTTCTCCCCTTTTGCTCTTTTTGTCCGGTTCCTCTAACCTTCCTGTTCAGCACCATCATGTTTTCAGACCATCTCTGTGTTTGAAATGTTTGTTCTAGTTGGGATCAGTCTACAAATACTTGTTTTCAGCATAATCAAACTCTTTTTAATCCCCTCACGCAAAATATAGTGAAATATGGCTTTATCGGGCGTGTTCGCCAAAAATCTTTTAGAGTGCATCACTTAAGCTAAATAGAAACATTAAATAATAGTAAATATTTGCTTTTTTTAACTGTGAAAAAGCACATCAGAGTTTATTGATGAGGTTTAGTGTTATGTGGACAAAATAAAGCAAAGTAGCAGCTCCATAAGCAGAAAGCACCCAGCAACATGAGGTCATTTATTTATTAAGTCATTCATTATTGTTTAAATTGAATATAATCATCCAAGTTTCTGTCTTTCTGTCTGTATGAATAATGTTTGTAAATGTAGATGCGAAGGAAGGAAGGAAGGAAGTGCTGAGTGAGTGGAAACACTATAGGCTGTGCACTCGCGGAACATTTTAGCCACTTCCAGAACAGCCACAAAGTTGACTCAAAAAAGGTTTTTGTGTTTAGAAACTACTAGAGTAATCTTTATAGACAAAATCCGATAAAAATGATGTTCTTTTAGCTTTTTTTTCTGATTATGGAGGATATATATAAACTAAACTAGTTGCATTTTGACACTTTTCTTCATTCAAATCTTGGTGAATCAGGACCAGACAAAAAAGGAAATTGAAAAAAGAGAGCAGTTGTGAAGTATAATCTACATGCTCCATGATCAAATAGATCTATGATCGTCTTTGTTTTCCTCGTCTGAGCTGGAATCTGGATCTGAGGTTGTGAGAGGCTGTAAGCTGGAGGGAGAAAGTGTAAGCGAAGGGAAGATGGGAAATAAGTGCAGGCTTACTCCACCCACAACTCAGAGGTGATTTTCTGATGAACTCCTGTCGTTCTGCAGAAACTCCTAAAAAATAACAGGTTTTTAGAATCAAAAGATAATCAGAGTAGGACTTTAAGGAGTATCTTGATGCTCTTTTAATCCATTGAAAGGATTTTGTATATTCAAAAGAAATCATTTTTTTCAAATAGATTACTAAAAAAAACGGATATAAAGTATGAAAATGAAGTGTTGAATGAATGAATCTTTATTTAAATAGCACTTGAGTGCCAAAGAGTTGTACAGTTAAAAAAAAAGAGATAGAAAGATAGTGTTAAAATTGAGCGCATTGAGAACAAACACTGAAAAACAATAGCATAACTTTTAGAGCTGTCAAAGTTAACACATGCAATTAATAAAAAAAAATAAAAGTGTTTAATGTTTCTTAACACAAATGAAATACACCTCTTTCACTTTGCCTACGATGGTTCCTCTGTGTGCAGTACAGACATATATTCTGCAGCCACACCCAGCAGCCAATCAGAACTATGGTAGAAGTTCTTTTAGAGTGCAGAAACACAATGTTCGTTTCTTATGGCTGTATGTTAACATCTTTGTTTTCTTGGAGTAATACAGCAGACATGAAAGTCTTTAGAGTTCTGCTGATCTTGCTGTTGATGTGTTTTGTACACATAAATGACACTTCTGGGATATCTGAGTTTACATTTGGTAAATATAAAAAAGCTTTCCGACAATAAAAATGGAGGAAACATTTTCTTTCTGACTTGTTTTTGCTCAAAAGCAGAATATTGTTGTATACAATTTACCTTGTTCAACATTGTGATGAATCTTGAATCTAAAAGTGTGATTAATCGTGATTATTTGCGATTAAAAGTGTGATATTCGTGATTATTTGCGATTGAAAGTGTGATAATCGTGATTATTTGTGATTAAAAGTGGGATTAATTGCGATAATGGTGATCAAAAGTGTGATTAATCATTATTTGTCAAGATCAAAAAGTGTGATTAATCGTGATTTAAGATCCAAAACCGCGTTCAATCATGATTAATTGTGCTTAACTTTGATGCATCACAACCCAAAAGTGTGAATAATCGTAATTAATCACAATCCAAAAGTGCGATTAATCTTGATTTGTCGCATATAAAAACTATGATTAATCGTGATTAATGGTAATCTAAAAGTGCGAATAATCAAGATTATTCATCATCCAAAAGTGCAAATTATTGTGATTTGTCCAATATAAAACCATGATTGATGGTATAGTCCAAAAGTGTGAATAATCGAGATTTGTCACAATCTAAAAGTGCGATTAATCTGATTAATTTCTTAATCGATGGATTACAACAGGCACAACGCAAAGTTTGACCCCTTTGAAATGCGTGAAAAATATACGTAAAAACTTTAAAAAAAAAAATGGTCTCACCAGAAATTTTCATTTTAAGGAAGAAAAAAAAATTCTAGTTTTCTTAAACTATTTTCTAATCAAATGACTTTTTCAATAAGATTTTCTATCTTGCCAGAAAGAAAATAATGCAATGAAATATTTTAAAGATTGCTAAGAATTTAATAAAACAGTTTAAAGGAAATACAATTATTGATAATTAAAAGCCATTCTTAAAAAGGATGTTTTTATTCGACGCTTCAAACTGATTTCACGTGCAGATCTGGAGGATTTCAGCGCGGCTGAGTTGACTGAGGGCAGAGTTTAGTGGTTATTAGTGTGCTGGAATAACGCCGCATTGTTTGTGTTCCGTGTTGTCTTTGTGACAAATATCCACACGTTTCCCTGTAAGCCGCGCTCCTCACCTGTCTGCTCAGCTCCGGATCCGGTCCTCACCTGTGTGCTTCATTGTATCAATTGAGCTCATTATGTGTAGTAGCTGGATGTGGAGCTGTCTGGTTGCATGCCCCGCGGAGGTAAACAAGGCAGCTTTCAGGAGATTTGCAGAGAGAGGTGGCGGTGGAGCCGAGGACGGACACCCTTAAAATATGACACGGGAAGGGAGTCAGTGACACAGAAATACATGTATTTATATGAAAACAAAAAAAAATTATTAAGTTGAGCCTACAGAAGCAGAATTATCCATTAAGAAGATCTCATTTCTTCTCACACTTTAAAAGTCAAATAGCTGACGATAAACTTGTGCCAGCTTGTGTTGGGATGAGTTGATGAATTAACCACCCCCATTTACTTTGGGGTGATTAGACAAAAGTGTTTACACGCAGGTTTTTTGTTTTGCTAGCTCACGTACGCTCAACAAGTGTGAGTGGATGCAGTTTCCAAATGATGGAACTGCTCATCACTCTCATGAGCAGCTTTTTACTCATCCACCTGCTGACATGTCAGCCCGCCCCTTTGTTTATCTCCGCGCTGGACCTTTCCCATCCATCCACCGGCTCCGTCCAGGCGTCCCGCACCCTCCCCCACCCGGCCCCTTCGTCAGCCCGCCGGTGATTCATGCCATCTCTGTCTCCAGATGGCCAGAGATCTGTCGCTGTGCTTCGTCACAATGATCACAGCTACACTCTGACTCACGCGCACCTTGATGGGCGCGCGCAAACACCCCCTTCAATAAGTTCTCTTAAATTCGGCCTTGCTGCTTTGGCGACCTCTTCACTCAAACTGCCCAAAAAAAAAAAAAAAAACACCCGACACTATATAATCTTCTCTTTTTCGTCAAAATTTCTCAGAATTTGATCTGAAGGGCATTGATTTAAAGTCGGTGGGTTAAATCTAATTTAAAAAATCTTGTTAGAGAATTTCTTCATATATGTAGTTCTCAACGTGTCCCTGAACGCAGCGTTCAATTAATAAATGTGTATTTTGGCTGCTTTGCTTCTCAGGGGAATACAAATGGAGCAGTGTTTGTGTTCTGGCACTGCTCCGGCTTCACATTCAGAGACTTCAACGCACTCCTGTGAGCCTCTCCCTTAAACACCCTCCATTAAAACTTTTTAGCAGCTGAGCTCTGTTAGGTACGGAGCTCTGGACATGACATCAAAAATTATTAGAAATAAAAATTCCCTTAAATTAAAAATAATGATTACATTTTACTACTTTGTTGCAGTAAATTAGCGTTTTGTGAGCAAAAAATATTATTTTGTGGACAAAATGTAAACAATTGCATTTTCTGTGCAAAAACCAGCATTTTGTGTTTACAAATTAGCACTTTTGAGAACGATTCCACATTTTACAAGCATTTTCTGCATATACAATGGCATTCTGACAAATCAAAATTTTTTTTGGCACAAATTAAATTGTTGTGGGCACAAACTAGCATTTTCTGTGCTCAAACTAGAATGTTTTAGGAACAAATTTGCATTCTGTCAGGATTTTCAATGAAAAAATTAGCATTTTGCAGTAGCGAATTCGTGTTTTTGGCCACAAATTAGCATTTTCTGTGCACAAACTAAAATGTTGTAGCAACAAATTTGCATTTGGTTAGGATTTTTGTGGAAAAATTAGCATTTTGTTATAGTAAATCAGTGTTTTTGGCCACAAATGAGCAATTTTTGGACACAAACTAGAATATTGTGGGCAAAAATTTAGCATTTGTGTGTAACGAAATTATTTTTTTTTGCGCAGAATATAAAATGTTGTGGCAACAAGTTAGCATTTTATTGGGATATTATATGCACAAATTAGCATTTTTGAGAACGATTCCACATTTTACGAGCATTTTCTGCATATAAAATAGCATTTTGTCAAATTAGAATTTTTTTTGGCACAAATTAAATTGTTGTGGGCACAAACTAGCATTTTCTGTGCTCAAACTAGAATGTTTTAGGAACAATTTACAGTCTGTCAGGATTTTCAATGAAAAAATTTGCATTTTACGGTAGCAAATTTGTGTTTTTGGCCACAAATTAGCATTTTCTGTGCACAAACTAAAATGTTGTAGCAACAAATTTGCATTTTGTTAGGATTTTCTGTGGAAAAGTTAGCATTTTGTTATAGTAAATATGCGTTTTTGCCACAAATGAGCAATATTTTGGACACAAACTAGAATGTTGTGGGCAAAAATTCATTTTTTGGTAACAAATAGTATTTTTTTTGCGCTTCAAGTTAGCATTATTGGGATATTCTGTGCACAAATGAGCATTCTTTGGCCTTAAATTAGTATCCTCTGGAAAGAAAAAAAAAATATTTTGTAGCTACAATGTAGAGGTTTGTTGTCAACAAATTAGGACTTTTTAGAACAATTCAACATTCTACTAGCCTTTTCTGCACACAAACCTTTATTTAGTGCCACAAATTATTGCTTTTGAGGCACAAATTAGCATTTTATGTCCAAAAAACTAGAAGGTTGTGGGAACAAATTGCATTTTGTGGCAGTGAATTAGTATTTCTTGACACAAATAAGCATTTTTTTGCTCACAAACTAGAATATTGAGGGCAAAAATTTGCATTTTGTTAGAATAAATTAGTATTATTGGTAATAATTTAGGATTTTGTCCATTCAATTTAGTAATTTGGGAACATTTGAGTTTTGTGGGCAAAAATGATCATTCTGTGGCCTTAAAGTAGTATCCCTGGGCAGAAAAAAGTCTTTTGTAGCCACAATATTGTGTTTTTTTGCTCACAAATTAGCACTCGTGGGACCAATTCAATATTCTACAAACATTTGTCTGCATACAAACTTGTATTTGTGCAAAAGAATTGTGTAATTTTTGGCACAAATAAGGGTTTTCTGTGGATAAATTAGCATGTTGTGGTAATGAATTAGTATTTGTGGCCACAAAGTAGCATTTTTTGTGCTCAATCTAGATTGTTGTGGGGACAAATTACTGTTTTCTTGGGGGAAAAAAAGCATTTTTTTCAGATTTTCTGCACACAAATGAGTATTTTGTGGTAATGAATTGCAAAAACAGATTAGCATTTTTTGCGCAGAAAATAGAAAGTTGTGGGCCAACAAATTAGCATTCTGTGGCAACATGTTAGCATTTTGTTGGGAGATTATGTGCACAAATGAGCATTTTGTGGAAACCAGTTTGCATTTTATTAGGGTTTTCTGCACACAAATTAGCATTTTGTAGTAACAAATGAGCCTGTTGTGACAACACAATAGCAATTTGTTTGAATTTTCTGTGCAAAAATTAGCGGTTGTGGCCACAACTTAGTATCTTTTGCATAAAAACTTGAATGTTAAGTTAGCAAATTAGTACTTTGTGGTTATAACTTAGTATTGAGTCAGTTTTGGCACAAATCAGGATGTTGTAGGCACAAAAAAGCATTTTTTTGTGCACAATTTAGCATTTGTGTAGCCTTAAATTATTATCTCATGGGCAGAAATAAGTGCTATTTTGTTGCCACAATGTAATGGTTTGTTGTGCACAAAGTAGGATTTTAAAAGCCTTTTCTGCACACAAGTTAGCACTTTGTGGGAACAAACTGGTATTTTGTGTGCACAATTGAGGGTTTTTTTTAGGCACAAATTAGCTTGTTGTGGTCACAAAGTAGCATTTTGTGGGAACAAATTAGCATTTAGTGACCACACATTACCATCGTGGAGTCAGAAACTTGTAGTAGATTTTGATAACACTAAAATATAAATTTTTGTGCTCAAAATGCAAATTTGTGCCTGTAAAATTATCAATTTGCATGCACAAAATGCTATTTTTTTCCTCAAAATGCTCACGAAATGCTAATTTGAGGCATACTAAAGTATGCACGCAACTTACTAATTCTTGACTACAAAGTGTTGATTAGAAGAGCTGTGTTATTTTATTTATTTAATGCCATGTTCTGGGTTAGAGAGACTGGTTTGAAAGGTTGTGGCTAGGGGTGTAACGGATCACAAAACTCACGGTTCGGATCGTGTCACGGTTTTAGGGTCACGGTTCGGATCATTTTTCGGATCAGTAAAAAGTAAAAAAATTAAAAAAATGAAAAAAACAAAACGAAAAAAAAAACAACAATATCAAACCTAATTTAATTTTTGGAAACAGTTTAACTCATAAATTCATAAGCATTTAAAATACCTCACACACACAATATTTACATATGCAACAACAAAACATCTGCTCATTGAAGCCTATTTATTAAAACAAAACATATTTATACTTTAAACACAAACAAAGCTCTAAAACATGTAGTTTCTGATGACATTTACATGTTTTTAGACCAAATCTACAAAAACTAAGAGAAAAGAATGATTAGAAGTAGTGTTGAAAACACCAAATCTCTCTGGATTATCCTTTAAAATTAAGTCATAAATAAAACGGTTACAATTATTTTTTTAGTATTAACTGCTTTATTGAAACTAACTGTGAGAACGTTTAAATGTTTTAAATGATAATTTTCTGTAAAACGTGGCACTTCTGCGTCAGCTTTTCCTGGTCAATTTTGACATCTCTGGCTTGCCGTACAATGTTCCGCGATTCCACTGGAAAGCCCGTAACGGAGCTTCCATTCGATGCGAACAGACAATTGGTTTAAATTATGCTAGCGCGAGGTGTCCGTGTATGGGGGGTAGAGTGTTCGAGCGGTCCGCGGTACACACGTGTCCCGAACCGTGGCCTCTGATCCGTACGGACCACGGATTTTCCGTGATCCGTTACACCCCTAGTTGTGGCTAGCCGCAGGGCTCAAAAAGTGGACGAGGAAAGACACTTCTCCTACCTGCTAACAGAAAAAGTGGAAGTCTGGCTGTGCAGGACAGCTTACACGTGTCAGTATGTATACAGCAGCTGTGAAGCACAAAATAGTCCAGACACGCAAACTTGTTCCAGCTACTGTAAATCCCCTAAAAGTGAGAGACAGACACAGCTGCCCTGCTTGTCTTGTACCGACACAAAGCAGAGGCAGGGATTTCTTTAGCTTTTCAATTTACACCGTTCTTATCAGATACCAGTGATCCCACAGATTGAAGATTAGACTCTGGGCAGGAGGTATCTTGTCCTTGTCCTTGTCTTTTTTCATTCCCGTCGTGCTTTTCTCACTGTTCAGTGTATAGGTAATCTGTCAGGGGTTCCTTCTCTGGGAAAAAGTGCAGTCATCATGTAGGGAGAGGCTGTGATTGGGTTACAAAGTCACTTATAGTCCTCCCATTGTGAAGGCTACTATCACTTTTTTTGTTTAAGTTCCTCAAAGTCATGCTATTTATATTCAAATGTGTATCATTTTACAAGTTAAGAACAAAAACATTTCCTCAAAATGTTAATAAATCACCTATTTCCTCATTTAAGTCATACAAAAGCACAAGTGTAATAATTGCTGATTTGTGATGGGGTTACATGCAGTGTTGGAACCGCTTTTCTTCTTTTCTCTTAAAGAACTATTTTCATGTAGTGACCCACGGTTGCCAGGCAACAACATGGAAACGAGAAAACTTGCAGATCCACTCATCCCTCCAACTCCCTCCCAAGTGTTGAGCAAGTGATTCATACGAGGTTTTGAAGGGAGTTGTTTAAGTTATTTGAGGCAGGGCGGCTTTAAATAAATCAGCTTTTTGGAGCAAATGACTCAGAAAAATGTTTGGAGTTCTGACCCGGTTTAACCTGTTGTCACGGGTCGGGTCTCCTGGCTCGGGTTACGTGTTGGGTTGCCGCAGAGGGCATGCATTTCTAATGAGCTGAAGTGAAGGGAAAGTAGATCCTCGTGGTGTTCAGTCTGTCTTCAGACAATCGCTCCCACTCACCCGTGCACTAAAACAGAGTGATCATCTCTTGATCTTTTTTGAAAATCATTCCAAGTGGTCTTTGACTTATGATGGAGCCGTTTTTAGCTAAAACTTCCATCAGTTTCTAGGACAGAGTTTCTGCAGAGTGACATGAGTTCATTAAAAATGTGTCTCTGAATTGTGGATGGGTCTGTATGCGCAGAGTAAGCCCACCCCCACTTCCCATCATCAATCTGTCATTACTGCCGTACAGTTTAGATCCAGAGTTCAGCTCAGACCAGGAAAACAAAGACGTTCATGGATCTATTTTTTCTAGAATTGAGCAGGAAGGTTGTGGCCCGCCCAGTGTATTTTCTACCCCGTTGATTCAAAATCCCAGTTAAATGAAAAAAACAAAAAAAAAAACTCAAATATTGCAATTTCAAGCTTTTTTTTTTCTTTCTATGAGAGAAAAAGCCACAAGAACATGTTAGGAACACCCATTTTCATCAGCGTGGGTCTGAAATAGTAATAGAAAAACAATATATGTAACTGGACTGGAAACCAGGTGACGTGCGACGTGACAGAAATGCGGCATCACTATGGATTGAGTACTTATTCGGAAGAGGTCCGAATAAGTGAGCAAAGAACCACAAAACCGGACGCAATGTTTTGTGATCAACTTCAAAAACCGTGAGAACAAAATAATCCGATCAAGAGGATTCATCACAGGATAGGATTTAAAATAGAGAGAAATCAGGCCGGGAATCCTGAAAGTTTATGCTAAAGTGGGAGTTAGCAATGCTAGCTTGGTTCATCGTCTGTGTATTTATTTATTTGTTTTAATGTTTGATGTTTTATTCCCGCGTGTTCACATTGACCATCACTAAAGCTGATGGAAATCCCCTTTGACCACACGTATGTGCAGTTCTTTGTTTGAATTCAACTTTATTCATATCCCAAAGGATAAATTCATCAATTGAGGTGTTTCTAATAGGAAATGGGCTTTGTTACTTCACTTTGTCATGCCACTGAATTTCATCAATCCCCCTCCATATGGGATAAAAATATTTACAAGTTCACTTCTAAAGATTATTGCACGAAGGCAAATTCTGTTCATTTGACAGCAGTGTGTTATCTATAACAATAGGAGGCGCAGTTCCTGCACTATTTACAGCTTAGTTTTTAGAGAGAATACAATTTTAAATGTACAACACCATCAATCATTTTCTAAGCTTTAATTCGATCCATATTTTGTGAAAATGGGTTTAAAAGATGAGGGAGCTAGCCTGATTTTTGTGGTTGATTCCTACATTGAAACAGCTGCGTAGCACGCACGTCTCTGTCTATAGCAGCAAACAGGCCATCCAGAAATATATATCAATGGGTGTGACCAAGCAGGCAGAGAGCACACCACAAAAAAAATATTTAAAAAAAGAAAGAATCATTTGAAAATGGATCCAGAAATGTTGGTCGTGGAACTTTAAGTCTTCCTTGAGGGGAGGTTGGGTCAGAGTGGATGGGTTTAAGCGTCGTGCCGTAGGAAGAGAGTGGGAGTGATCGTCTGCTCATCCATTTTTCCGTTTATTGGGAAGTCATGTCCTAACCTTTGAAGCTTTCTGCTTTAACTTCCATACCATGTTCACAAATTCCTCCACACTCCAACATGAACCCAAACATTCAGCTGTTGATGCTCTAGAGACCATGTGTCTAAGTCAAGGCCGGGGGCCGGGGGCCGGATCTCGGCCCTCCAGATTATTTTACTGTATTGTTATTGATGACCCGATGTTATCTTGCGCTTATTTATAACTTGTGTAATTTAAACAAAATATGTTTATATGGAGAGTAAAATATATAAGTAATTAAAAAATGGTTTATTCTGGAATAATATTTCTGCCTTTTTTATTAATCATAATTATGTTTAAAAGTTACAATTTTAAAGTTTTAAAAATTGTCGTTCTGTTAACTTTTGGACTATTTTTGCATTTACTATTTTGGAGTTTAGCTAATATTTCAGCTACATGCTAGCTGTTTTGGCTAACCTAGGTTTTATTTTAAAGTTTTTTTTGTCTAATTTAGTATTAAGTAATATTTTAGCTGGCTATTACTTTCAGCATCTTCAGCTATCAGCACAAGCATCTTCAGTAGAAAAAATTCAGCTTACAGCATTCATACTAGCATCATTGGAGGTAATGATATATATCTAGTTCATATGTTAAAAATGTATGACTTTAAAGTTTTAAAAATGTAGTTAAGTGTTCAATAAACGTTTATCCTGTTCGACCTGTTTTGGATTTTGGCCCCTTGTGTGATAAAGTTTGACCCCCCTGCTCTAGACAAATCAGAAAGCGGGGATTTATTGAAGTTTTTTCATATTTCTTGAATAATTTAAGTGAAAAAAACACATGGGAGGGGGGGTGACATGGTGGCTGTGCAGCTTTGGGTTTAATGTAACTCAAAGAGACAGGCTCTCACATGTGAGGGGAATGAAAATGAGGCGATAATTGACTTTCGCTGTTTCACACATCACTGTCACGCGTAATTGTGCTTACAAGTATCGGGGCGGCTGAAGGAGAAAACAGAAATCATTTCAGGCATCTCCGTCTGTGTCCGTGAGCTTAACTGTGAATCTGAGCGCGCTCAACGAGGCTTCGGGATGGATGCGGCGCGGCGTGAGAGCGCGCACGTGTTCCAGAGTCCCGCGCGAAGCCGACTCCGGTCAAGATGAATAATTGAGGCGAGGGGGTTGCCTTCTGTCTCCTCCTGTTATCATGTTGTCATGGCAACGAAACGCGGCTTCCAAATGAATTTTTAGATTTTTGGTCCCGCTCATCGATACACAACACCAACGCTTCCTCCAGCCTCACTTTTGAGTGGGAGGTCCATTTCGTATCAGAGCTGAGTCAAACTCCCCCACAAAAAGTGAGAATTTCACACGGACAAGCTGCTGCGTATTGATTTTTTTCAGTTCGAATGCTGTCAGGAAGTTCTGCTCCTCGTGTTTGTGCCATAGGGTTATTAGCATGTGTAAAACCCAGTGAAAACACTCCTCTATTCAACCAGTATTTGATTTAAGCTGAATTCTTGGAAGATTTGAAGAATTTAGTTCTCTGGAAGGATGTGGGTGGTTTTATTTTATTTTATATTTATCTTTTTTTATTTTGCTGGCATGATAACGCCACTGGTTAAATATGACCCAGCTGGAAGGAAATGCCTAGCTTCCCCCGTCTCCTGCTCTCTGTTCGAGAACAGACGCTCCATTGTGCTTTTTCTTGCCGTCCCCGATAACAGGCGGGCAGAAATGTGTGCAGGAGTTTATGCAAATGTGCATTTCGATATGCATCCTATCTGTTTTGATGCTCTAGCCGTTCTCCGTTTTCTTTTCTTGACATATTTTCCTCTCCTGAGCATATTCATGTGTTTTTAAGTTCATGTTCATTTGTGTTGCCATTGGCGTTAGCCGACTCTTAAAAGAAATGTCAGCGCCCGTGCACGCTACAACTGGGACAACAGGACAGTAGAGCAGTGGGTCCAAACCTTTTTCAAGCAACAAATCGGTTTAATGACGAGCAATATTTTAAAGGTCTGAAATTGATTTTTTTTCTTCCTCTCTTTTTTTAGCGTATAGTTTAAGTTTTGAGGGAAAAGTTTATCTTCATTCTCTGTAAAATATCTGCTTTAAACTTTATTAAAATTAAATTTTTCCTCACCTATAGCTGTTAAAGTGGAAGCTAAAAAATCACACGCCAACTTCAACCTACTCGGGCTTTTATGGTGTGGCGGATAAATATGAGAAAAGGTTCAAGAAAACTGGAATCTTTTAAATATGCTATAAATAAATGTGAAGCTTACAAGAAGCATCTTTTTAACATTAGACAGCCTGTTACTAAATAGTTAGCATTTTTATTATTGTGTGTGGTAGGGCTAGGCCATAAAATGATAACGATATAACTTTTTTTCAATAGAAGAAAGAATCTATTCAGGTAGACTTTTATTTTGAAGGGTCGCATCCGCTAATCATCTTTGTGTAACGTTTAGTTTCGTTGATGAAGCAGCGAGAAATGGAAGACAAACCTGCAAGACTTATAGCAGCAACAGAAACTCAACATAGAAGAAAAAAAAAAACTAACGGGAATACTGTGGATCATTTGTTTTTTTATATTAAAACTAAAAATGAAATGGGAGGAAATGGACTGGTTTATTGTTTCATCAATTTTTTTACTTTTCTAATTATGAATTATACCGTCATGTAAATACATTTTAATGTTCCCATTTTTAAAAATCAAAAATAAATCAAACACATAATGAACATTTAAATCAATTTTCAGATGTTGTGCTGACTCCCTCGCCTCCTTCCCTCTAGAGAGCAATATATATGTATATATATATATATATATATAAGTTTAAAAATGTTTCCATTTTTTAGGCTCATTTGGAGGTTAGCTAATATTTTAACAATATGCTAGGTATTTTGGCAAATTGAAACAAATTCCAGGTTTTTGAAGGGCCTCTGGTAGCGCCATAATCAATCTGTAGCCGGAAGTGAAAATCGTAACTGTAACCTATTGCTGGGTGATATGGAAAAAAAAATGTACATCGCGATATCAAAATGTTATATCACAATAACGATATATATCACGATATACGACAATAAAGTATGTTTTTGTCAATTCTCTGAAAAAATGTCAAAGCTTATTTTTCTGACTGTTTTATGTAACAGATAACTGAATAGTCACAAAACTGAGAAACAAACATTGTAGTGCAGCAACATAAATTAGATGAGAACAAATATACAGCAGCCTTCAGATCTATTCCAGAAATCGAATGCATTTAAACAGAATTAGTAAAAAAATACTTCTTCATGACAATCAGTTTCTCATTTGCATAACAGTTTCATGTTTCTGAGCAGAATAACACATTTTTGCTCAAAATTCTGATAGAATTATGTCAGTTACATTAACCGTTGAAAAGTAACCAAAACAAAATGAACGCTTGAGCTAAGGCTCCGATGTTGAAGCTATTTTATTTTCAAGTCAGTGAGCAGAACTTCTGTCTCAATTTTTTTTGAACGGGTAAAGAAGCTCTTGCTAGTTTCACCAACATTTTATTTCAAAAATTTGTTTACGTCTGGACATTTAGCTTTAAAATCCAACATTATTCTATATTCCAGAACAATAAATATTTTATGACACTCTACTATATTTATAAAGATCAGGACTCAGCGATTTGAACGTTTTCAGACTCAAATTTTCGTGAGTGGATTGCGAGAATCCGAGTGCTCAGATACTTGTTTCTGCTCTATTCCACAATCTTATTTTTGTAATCTCATATGTTCATTTTTGTGGACTTTTCTTGAGTGATAGAAGGTTTGTTGTGTTAGCGTCTGTGTTTACTCTAGGGAAACAACTTTATTCTGCATTCGTGTTAAGTGGCGTGAGAATCAAAGAGCGTAAAGCCGTTTTACCACAAGAGAGAGTTTCTTTATGAAGAATATCTTTTTCATTTGTTTTTCTTCTCACTTTTATACTTTTTTTTTGTGTACACACTGACGAGACAACACCTGCACAATTGTGTCTGGCTTTTTAATGATATATTTGGCATAATAATTGATCAAATTAGCTTAGAGACGATAGAGGAAAAATATCACGATACGCTTTTCTATCGCCAGCATGATATATATCGTCATATTACCCAAAACTACCTATTACGTTGGCGGACATTTCCTAAACTTGGGTAACCCTTTCAAAATAATATTTTAACTAACTGTTTTTTCCTGAGTCAATCAGCTGATCGCGGCCGCGAAATTCCAAAAAACCGCAAAAAGGGTCGATAAAAGCGGGAAGAAATGGGGAAAAAAGGTTGAAAACTTAAAGCGATACGGCTTCGGAAGGGGGAGGGACTTCCGGCTATTAATTTTCGGGCACCATATTTTTTCCCTGTAGCCACATTCTCTTGAGTTTTTTTTATTTTTTGGCTAAGTAGGCATTTAGGAAATATTTAATCAAGCTTTTGGCTTCAGCATCTATAGCTATCAGTTTCAGCATCTTCAGCAGCCACATACTAAATAATGTTAAAGTTGTGCTTGTCAAAGTGTCTGTTTTATCATATTATCTTATGTTTTATATACATGTGCAGGAATCCCTCATTCTGTAAATATTCTTCTAGGATACTGTTATTTCAAGATTCAAAGGTGCACCAAATTTCAAATGAAAAGAAAAACTCTTAAAATTAGGCAAATGAGAAAAAAAAAAAGAAAACTTGCCAGAGCAAGGACGTAGAGCAACCAAGCAAAGCAGCACCTTTCACTGCATTTGGCTGATCCTTAATGGCACGCGGCGCAGTCATGGCCAGGACATTAGCCTAATGCATGAAGGCGAGCAGGATCGCTAAGCTAACCCATTTCCATTTTAATGGCAGCCATCTCGAGGTTAATTCAGTTATGATGCGGTCAAGGAGCGCATATGCGCTGACACGTCAGGAGACGGATAGTTGTGCTGAGAGGATCTATGGGGCGGAAGGCTTTATCTACCCAACAGGGAGGCAGTTACCGACACACAAGCCAAACATTTGGTTGTTTGAAGTTTACTCATGGGGCAGGTCATATATATGACTCTGGATAGCTTTGTTGTTGCTCAATTAACCCTAAAGGGAGCCACTTATTAGGTAGGAAATGATTCCACATCTGTTCAAATAGGATGCTTAGCCTTTGTAGATATTACGCCCTATGGAAAAGAACTATACATTTTTAATGTGTTTTACTGGAGAATTAGAAAACAGCTGAGCTCAGTGGATCAGAGGTCTCAGACCTGCACTGAACCTGAAAACAGAACATCTCCTCACTCAGACAACTGTACCGCAAAAACACAACAAAATCATAGTCAGTCATTCGTATTTTTCTTGTTTCACTTGTTGTATCCAGATGTTGGTTTACATAACGGACATCTTGTGTTCATTTAATGCTAAAACAACAGCTGGCTTCATGTAGTTCACTTTCACTCATCCGAATGTGTCTGGTTTTTTTTTTGTTTTTTTTTCTGAAGGGAAAGTTAAAAGATGAGGGGACAGATGTAGGGTGTAAAGAAATCCCTTCCAAAAATAGAAGCCAGAAGAAACAGATCTTTCCTGCAGTGTTGGTCGTCTCAGAATTATGTTTTCTGAGATGAAAGCAGAAGACATTTCAGAGATTTGTAATGTATTAAAAAATATAATTGACTAATTCAATGAATTGACTATTGACTATATATACACTTTTAGATGTTTCTATTAGGGTTGCAGGAAATGATTCTGCGATATATCGTGATACTTTATTTGACGATACTTGTATCAATTTAAAATGCTGACATGGCAATGTTTAATTAATTATTTATGTGTCTTACTTTTGTTTTCCACTCAAACCCCCGAACGCTAGTAGGCAGAATAACACGTTGAGCTTCTTTGAGTAGCTTTACATCACAATTAGCTTGTGTTAAATGTTCAGTTTTTACTTGTGTACCTAATCAAAATTCTGTACCATGTTGATGCTAGTTTCATATAAATACAGTTGCAGTGCGTAACATTGCGATCATAAGATACAATTAATTTCACCAATTTATCACAGTGAATTAATAATTATGTAGAGGTTTTTCTAAGGCACAATATTAAAAAAAAACAAAAAAAACAATGAAAAATTGTTGGTACAGTCCTGGGACATATTGTGCTGCGTATCGTGAGCCGGGTATCTCAATACGTGTATCACCTCTTGATAATACACACCCCTCGTTTCTATTGCAACCACTCCGACCAATCAAGAGTGAGCTTTGAACTTGGGCTGCATGAAATTTGTCAATCAAATATTTTAAATGTACTTTGATTGAGGCTTCTGATTGGTCACTTTATTCCTTGAAGGACTTGCAATACAGAAAAAAAAAAAAAATAAAAACATCCTAAAAGGTGTATTAGATCAAGAATGGTTATTCTGACTAATATAAATAAAAAAAGAGTAAAAACTGTTTATTTTTATGTTGAAGTCTGTGGGACAGTCTTATTATAACTAAATGTAACATATGTCAAAATAATAAATACAATTTAAAAAAAGAATAATAAAAATATAAAGAATGCCTTAAACAAAATAAAACTTAGAATAACGCATAAATAAACTCAAAGTATAAATAAAAATGACTTAAATGTTATCAAATGTTGATCTGAGTGAAGTATTTTTTAAACTTTTGATTAAAGTCATATATATGTGTATATACATATATTTGTACATATAAATGTATTGAAACTATACTTTTTTAAAAAATATATAATAAAATTATTTTTTATGTAATAATACATTATAAAATCTCTGTAATTAGTGTTTTGAAACATCAATGATCATGCTCTGTTAACACATCAGTAAAAAAGAGAGTTTTTAATAAGAAAAGATGATGAGCATCATGATTAGGTGAGATGTACTTCATCCTTTCGCATTAGTGCTGACACAAACTAATATTTAAATAGTCGACTAATCACCGATTATTTTTTCCGATTAGTCTACTAATCGGGTCATGCATAAAATGGATGTAAAGCACACAAGTTAAGTATGATTAGCTTTAATCTAATTAAATTACCTTTGATAATGCTAGTGTGAATGCTGTAATCTGTATCTGGCTGCTGAAGATGCTGAAATTGATAGCTATAAAACATTGAAGTTGACAGCTAAAATCGCAGAAGCTTAACTCACAAAATTAGCCCTACATTAAAAAAGAAAAATAGACTAAAATTACGCAAAACAGCTAGAATGTAGCTAAAATATTAGCTAAACCTAAAATTACCTAAAAAAAACTAAATTAGCCAAATTAGCAAGCATGCAGCTGAAGTATTAGCTAAACTCAAATTTAGCCTTAAACATTTTTAAAAATAATAATAAATTAGCCAAATAACATGCAGCTCAAGTATTAGCTTAACTCAAAATTAGCCTAAATAAAAAAAAAATAAATGCAGCTAATTAGCCAATTAGCAATACATTCAAATTGGCTGAGATAGCTATATATCTCACATTCTAAAATAGTCCAAAAAGCTAGCATAATGCTATTATAACTTTCAACTTTACTACACTCTGATTCCATATAATATAAAATAATGACTAATCGACTATTAAATTAGTCGTTGAATATTTTAATAGTCGATTAGTCGAGCCCTATTTCGCATCCAATCCTGCAGAATCAAACATGCATTTTATTTCAAGAACAATGTTTGG
The DNA here is from genome assembly GCA_003999625.1 of Oryzias javanicus. Taxonomy (NCBI): domain Eukaryota; kingdom Metazoa; phylum Chordata; class Actinopteri; order Beloniformes; family Adrianichthyidae; genus Oryzias; species Oryzias javanicus. The sequence goes on from CM012447.1 coordinate 190,835, forward strand.
AAAAGGCTCAGCGGCTCCTTCCTGAGTTCTGTCTGTCTTCCATTTAGTTAATGACTCCAAACAGAAAGCTAAATGGGGTTCAAAACATTCTGAAGGACACCGCAGTCAAGGTTGTGTGTGGAGCGGCTGTCTGGGAGTCTACATCCGAGTTCCATTGAGATTCTGTGGAGGAAGCTCAAGGTTAATGTTAGTGCTCAGAGGCCATGGAGTCTGCTTTAGAGGGAGCAATTTCCAAACTTTAACGGGAGCTTCCTGTTCTGTTTACTGTCTAAAAGCCTGGGTTTGTTCTGAGCGATTTCAGGGGAAAATTTTGAAAAGTAAAAAAAAAAAAAAAAGAGGACAATTGAGTTGATTTTTAGACATTTTTGTGCATGTTCATTTCCAAAAAACTTACACCGATGACTTTTTGTTGAAAAAAATAAAACCTGTCATCCAGAAATAGTAGTTTGGCTCCTTCAAACGGACTTTTGTCATTGGCTGTTACTCTCTCCACAAGTTTTTCTGCGATTTTCTGATTCCTCTCTCGTCTGACCCCCCCACACTACCATTTTTTTTTAACCTCATCTCACTTTTTGCCTCTATTATTACACAAGTGCATCTTTCAAATCTATATTCTCACACGTCTGTACATTCGTTCTGCCCCCTCAGTGCCTGTCTGCCCCCTTTAGCCTCGCCCTCGTCCATCTTGTTCTTCTCCAGTCTTTTCCTGTCTCTGTCCTCCACCGTGAGGGGCCGCAGTCCTGCCCGAGTGCGGCACAGTGATCATCAATTTATCAAACTGTCAGAGCGCCCGCTTGTTCTGTGTGCCTGTTTCTAAACAAATGACTCTGCAAGGCAAACAATAGCTGCTACACACACGGATAAAAAAACAACAACAACAACAAAAAAGACAACATGCTTCTTTAACAATGTGCACCCCAGACATTCGGAGCTGCAAGCACCACAGTAGACGACAAATCTGTTGAATATGTCAAACATTCCAATACTGTACCAGCAAGTATAAGGATGTAACAAGCATAAGAATTCTCAGATGTTGGAAATCTGTTCCCGAAAATACAAATTTGCGACGGCCAAGATCTGAGATCACTGACTTGTGATCTTCATGAGTGTTGTAAAAATACACTCCAGGGTAAAATACAGAAAAATCTTAGCTTCTAAACTAACCAATGCACTGGAAGTAAATACATTTTCAAAGTAAAAGCATCAAGTGTTTTCTGTAGATAAAAAAAAAAAAAAAAAGAAAAAAATACTGAAGTTCAGTGTATTAAAATCTGTTCTGGGATTTTTTTTTATATATATATGTGGCAACACGTGTTATGGGGGGTTGTCAACAACGCCACCTGGGGGTGCAATGCCCCAGGAAAAAAAGAGGAAAGCCGTGTAGGTCGTACTTTAAACAAGGCAGAGGCGGTGGTCTGGTTTAAAATATAATTTATTATAATCCAATTAAAAGCAGTATAAAAATATGCTTTTAATTTAAACCAGTTAAAATGTTCAGGAGGAGGAGCTTACCAAGGTGGCTCGAACTACAACAAAAACAAACCAAAACAAACACCCAAAAGTGTGATGCACTGCACTCGTGATGGAAGAATCACAGCACACAGGAACCCGTCACCAAAGTAGCCGTCCACCCTGAGCTCCAACCTCCTGGAACAGAAAGAGTAAAACAATAAAAATCTCCACAATTAAAAAAACAATTAAAAGATGAGTGCACGTCGGGGCGCAGCCCGACGGCGAACGACAGGTGTTAGTAGAGGATTCACAGTTCCACAGACGCCGCTGCACACACGGCCTCCACCGTCGCTGCAGGGGTCCGTCCGTCCGTCCACTCCGTCCTGACGCAGCGATGGAAAGGGGAGACCCGATCCGAAACGAAGATAAAAACAACAGTGGCAAAGCAGCAGCACGCAACTCCCTATTGCAGGGAGGGAAGCCACGTGCGGAACCAGAGACAGTTTCTGGGGAAAAAGAACATTTTAAAATGCAGGACCTTCAGTAGAAGCAGGGGGATCACGGCTCGAGACATACCGGTCACTGAGGGAGTGGGTTGGGTGACAGCTCACGTCACCCTGCAGACGCTGTTCTGCAGCCGCACTGCCGAGGCAAAAGTCCACGTCAAGCCTGCAGGCGCTGTTCTGTAGCCGCACTGCCGAGGCACCGTACCAAGGAACTGGAAAGTCATCTAATGAGTTTCCAGCCCATATTTGAATCTGCGCGCTACGGAGCCCGGCTTACCTGCCCGTGTCACGGCCTTCCCACTTCCTGGTAGCTGTACGGTGGCCGAAAAAGCTCATACCAGGAAGCGAATGGGACGGGCTTTAAAGCGCCATCCCCCAATCAGCAGGTCTGACCTACTGCTTCATGATTAGTGGCGTGTCCTACTCACCACAATCTCCCGGTTTTTTTCCATCATCGTCGATGACCTAACTAGTCCCAGGGTCTAAACAGGGCCGTAACCAAATTAGAAAATAGTTGTTGGGTACCTTCACTTTCCAGCACAGGTTCAGTTGCAGACCTTGGAAGGTGATGAGGATTCTGATGCTGACCTGCAGTGGACCGGTTTGACCTGCGAACCACTGGTTCTGGTGCAGCTGGACAGCTGGGTGATGCAACGGGTGGCACTGGCTGATTAGGAGAGCTACTCTGAGGGGCAGTTCTAGACACCTCCACAATCATGTCTGGCAACGAAGACGATGCCGGCCGGGGAATCCCAGAGACCCCCACCGCTGGGAAAACAGGTGATTCAACAGGAGCTGCTTGATGAGGCTCTCTCAGGATAACCAAGTCAATGTCATTGTCCAAGTCCCCACCTGAACGAGACAGAGCAGAAGTTAAAGACTCGCTAGGACAAGCAGCCTCCACAAGAGGCTCACCCAACCATGCCTTAAGCAATGAGCGGTGAACTTGTTTAGAGCGAGCCAAATCGTTCACTGGAGCAATCGTGTACACCGACCCACCGGCACCTGGTGCTTTCAGGACTTTGTGGATCACAGAACTCCACAAATCCTGAATTTTGTGGCGTCCCCTGACCCCAAGTTTCTGACCAAAACTTGCTGACCTTCTATCAGTGGAGAGTCTTTGGCTTTCTGGTCGTGGTTATGCTTCCTTCTGGATGCCGAAGCTTTCAGGCGCTCCTGGGCCTTATGAGCAACCTGCAGCCGAGCCTGATGTTCTTGGATCCACTCATGAACCCCCCCAAACACCATGGTCATCTACCCTTCCTAGAAGAAAGTCAATGGGAAGCCGTGGCTCCTGGCCAAACATTAGGAAAAAAGGAGACTCACCCGTGGATTGATGTGGGGTTGTATTTATAATAATACAACACCTGGGGCAGACATGCATGCCAATCCCTTTCCTAACACCGGCAGAGTCCGCAGTAGATTGTGCAGTGTCCTGTTAAAGCGCTCTACCTGGCCATTACCAGCAGGGTGGTAGGGGTTGTGCGAGACTTTTGTATCCCATAAAGGCTACACAGTTGAGCGATGAGCGAGCTCTCAAAGCTACGACCTTGGTCGAGTGGAGGCGGGCTGGGACACCAAACTTTGAAACCATTCCTGCACCAGAACATTGGCAACGGTGGAAGCACACTGATCCCGTGTTGGAACTGCAATGGTGTATTTGCTGAAAACGTCAGTCATAACTAAAACGTTCTCAACTCCATTCCTTGCAGGTTCCAAAAGTGTGTAGTCAATGGCCAGAATTTCATTAGGCCGTGATGCCATCAAATGCCCCATTAGACTGAGAGCAGGCTGGGGGGCATCTTTTGCCATTTGACATCTCTCACATGTCTGGCACCACTGGGTGACTGCTGATGCCATGCCTGGCCAATAACAGCGTGATCTTAATAAGGACAAGGTCCTCTCAATTCCCTGATGGCCATGTTCTTGATGAACTTGGGTTAGGACGTCATTCCTGAGGGAGCTTGGCAGAACCAGCTGCATAACTGGTTCAGCCTCGTCTGGGCGCCTCACCTGGCCGGTACAAAAACCCCATCAATGTCATAGAGCCGATCCCACTGTTTCAGCAGAGTCAACACAGAGGGGGACAACTGCTTCCGCTCCCTGCATCTGGACGTCTCTGGTGTCTCCAAAAGTCCAGAAAAAACCCCAATTGTTGGATCTGCTTGCTGGAACTGACCGAGCTCTATAGGGGTTCTCTCAACAAAAGCCGCAACTGGAGCATGAGCCGCTTCGACAGACAGTGGCCCCAGCGCTTGCCGTAGAACCGGCGGAACAGAGGTGCCTGGAACCACCAGATCCACATCAACACTGTTCCAAGAGTGTTGACGCGACAACGCGTCTGCATTTTTGTTATTACGACCCGGCCTGTACTTTATGTCAAAGTCGAAAGCAGCCAGTTGAGCTGCCCAACGCTGCTCTGTGGCCCCAAGCTTGGCGGTGGACAAGTGACTAAGGGGGTTGTTATCAGTATAGACGACACACTTCTGGCCCAGCAGATAGTCCCGGAACTTCTGTCATGGCCCACTTAAGGGCCAGAAACTCCAATTTCATGGAGCTATAGTTGGACATATTTCGTTCTGTGGGCCTCAACCCCCTGCTTGCATATGCTATTGGTCGCACTTTCCCCTCCCTTTCCTGGGAGAGCACTGCCCCCAGACCTGCATAACTGGCATCCACCTCCAGTATGAAGGGAAGAGAGAAATCTGCATATGCCAACACTGGAGCCGTAGTCAACTTAACCTTCAATGTGTCAAACGCCTGTTGACATTCTTCCGTCCACTCGCCAGGGCTAGCCGGGGGCTTCTGCTTTGCTTCCTTGCACCCCACTCTGCTGCCAACCTGTGGAGCGGCGCTGCCAGCTTGGCGAAACCCTCCACAAACCGCCTATAATAGCTGGCAAATCCCAAAAATGAGCGCAGCTCAGTAGCAGTGGAGGGACGTGGCCATCGAGCCACGGCGTCCAACTTCGCAGGGTCAGTGGACACGCCCTGGTCAGAAATGACATGACCCAAATATTGTACCTGCCGTTGGAGGAAAGAGCACTTTGACAGTTTCACCTTAAGGCCCTCCAGCTGCAGCCGTCCCAGAACCACCTCCAGCCGTTCTAAATGCTGGGGGATGGTTGATGAAAAGACAACTATATCATCCAGATATAGGAGCAGTGTCTGACCCTGTTGGTCACCAAAAAGTCTCTGCATCAGACGTTGAACGTGCTAGGGCATTGCAAAGCCCAAAGGGCATCCGATTCCACTCAAATAGCCCGAAGGGAGTACAAAACGCAGTCTTTGGGCGGTCAGCCTCCGTTACTGGCACTTGATTGTAACCACTGGCCAGATCCAGTGTTGAAAACCAACGGGCACCAGTCAGTGAGTCTAACGTCTCCTCAATACGCGGCAGAGGGAACGCATCTTTCCGGTCTTAGCGTTTAAAGGACGGTAATCAACACACATCCGAAGGCTGCCATCCTTTTTCTTCACCAGTACAAGTGGCGAGGAATACGGACTACTGCTCTCCCGGATGATCTGTGTTTTTAACAACTGGTTGATGTGTTCCTTTACCACCTCATATTCTGAGGGTGGGATTCGTCTGTACCTCTGCCGGACTGGTGTATCATCAAGGAGGGGGATGTCGTGTGAAATGAGGTTTGTGCACCCCAGATCTCCATCGTGGAGAGAGAAGACGGAACTGTATCTGTTCAAGAGAGACTTAACCTCATCTTGATCCTCAGCCGACAGCATGGACAGGTCAACGTCCCCTATCTGAGATGGTACCGTTGGCAAGGCGACCTGTGCCCCCACAGTAACCACCTCGCTGACCCCAGCTGGGAGGCTAACAACATGAACCGTGTCCAGGGTGCCTAGAAGAGTGCGAGAATTTAAAGACACATCAGTGGAGCCAACGTTAACGATGGGGATATAAACTGTGCCTCGAACCACCTCCACTAAGGAGGGGGAAGCCAGGAGTCCAGCAGGTAGTTTACAGTCCGAGGGATCAAACAGCACTGTGCGATCAGAATACCGCTCTGAACACGTCGCACCCACAAATTTCATGTCCCCCTGGTATGCGGCACCCCTTCTTTCCCCTGACCTTGACCCGTCCTGGTAGTGCCTGGGATTCTTGCGTGATGGCATGATGACACTGTTGCAATGCTTGGACCACAGACTCTGGAACCCCTGAAACCATAGACGGCTCGAACATGGCCCTCCCATGCTGGCCAAACAGTTCGTGGCAACACTTCTGGAGCACATTCATCCCTAAAACACCAGGGGCCTGCGAGACGATGGCACTGGGCGGGTCTTTAACGACCAACACCCCACATTTCTGCATCAGTTTCCCACAAAGCTGAATATCCAATTCCAAATACCCAATGTAGGGGATGGACAACCCGTTTGCTGTTTTGAGTTGCAGCCAGTTACAATGGTGGAGGCGTTCTTTGTTCAAAGGCTCAAAGTGTTTTTGAAAAAAAAACTTTGTGTAATTGTTGATACCATTGATCCAGTATCTACCAAACATTTTACCTGAACACCCCCCATGCCTACACTTAAGTAGGGACACTTTGAAATTAACCGGCCGGCACCATCAACATCACCCGACATCTGCTGTGAGCCCATCACTGCCCCACCTAAACTTTGGCTCTGCGGTTTGTGGGCGCTAGTTTTCCGAAGCCGGAGGTTTAGCCTTACCCGACTGGGATGAGGGTTGGGAAGTTCTAACGCCGTCACATTCTCTCGCAAAATGGCCAGGCTGCCCACAGCGCCTACAAACCATTTGCCGGTTGCGCGGTTCACGGTTCTGCTGGCAAGATCTCTGCAAAAGACCAACATTCTTGGTGAGTTCATTTAACTGCTCTTGCTGGGCTCGAATCAGTTCTTTTAACTCACCAATTTCAGATGTTGGGCGGCTGTGTGTGATCTGCTGAGAGCCACCCTGCATCCCATACTGTGTACCAAAAATCGAAGGAACTGAGGTGCTCTGGCTTCTAGTGCCCCCCTGCAGACCTTCCTGTTCCCATCTCATGGCCTCCCTCCTGACTTCTAATAAGGTGGAATCTGGGTGGCCCCGAACCCATTTTTTTAACTCACGGCGCAGCAAGCTGTCCAACACGTGTTCGGTGAACTGGTCCCTCAACAGAGCTTCTGCATTTATCATCCTGCATGGTGACTGCTGTTTCACCCTTTCCATCAAACTCATCAGCGCCAAGGAAAACTCAAGCACGCTCTCCCCATCCTGCTGTTTCCTAGAGAAAAAGGCCTCCTGCAATGAAACATAAGATTGCGAGCACCCATACAGCTCTCTCAACACAGAGGTTATTTTTATAGGGTCACATTTTTCGGCATTAGGCCGGAACCTTATCTCTGCACGCGCTTCCCCTTCCAGGTGATCGAACATAAAAAAGGCCTGTTCAGACCCAGACAAGTGTCTGGCCCTACTACAGGCTTGTACCTCTTCCAGCCACTCTTCAAGAGAGAGGTTGGACATCCCACTAAACATGGGGCATCTACGATCCCTGGGAACAAAAATGAGTCTCTCGGTCACTGGTCCTGAAGCCATAGGAGGAGAATCAGAGGTCACCTCGGTACTTGGGCCTGCCACAGGTTCTGGTTGAGTTGGAACCCGTTCCTGACGCAGCCTCTCATTATCAGCCTTAAGCTGGGCAACGAGACTCTTCAGCTCTCTGAGTTCTTCCTCCATGTTTATGAACCGAAGTAGTATTGCAGACCCTGAGGACTCAGAAAAAAAAGTTTGTGCTGCTGCTTTGCCTTTTAAAAAAACCCAAACATAAAAACAATGTTAAAACATCAAATGGCTAAAAAAAAAAATTAAAAACACACCAGCCTCTGCCCTAAATGTTAAAGATCCTGCCGACAACGCCACTTTGTGGCAACACGTGTTATGGGGGGTTGTCAACAACGCCACCTGGGGGTGCAATGCCCCAGGAAAAAAAGAGGAAAGCCGTGTAGGTCGTACTTTAAACAAGGCAGAGGCGGTGGTCTGGTTTAAAATATAATTTATTATAATCCAATTAAAAGCAGTATAAAAATATGCTTTTAATTTAAACCAGTTAAAATGTTCAGGAGGAGGAGCTTACCAAGGTGGCTCGAACTACAACAAAAACAAACCAAAACAAACACCCAAAAGTGTGATGCACTGCACTCGTGATGGAAGAATCACAGCACACAGGAACCCGTCACCAAAGTAGCCGTCCACCCTGAGCTCCAACCTCCTGGAACAGAAAGAGTAAAACAATAAAAATCTCCACAATTAAAAAAACAATTAAAAGATGAGTGCACGTCGGGGCGCAGCCCGACGGCGAACGACAGGTGTTAGTAGAGGATTCACAGTTCCACAGACGCCGCTGCACGTTACGGCCTCCACAACCGTTGGGCAGGGGTCCGTCCGTCCGTCCACTCCGTCCTGACGCAGCGATGGAAAGGGGAGACCCGATCCGAAACGAAGATAAAAACAACAGTGGCAAAGCAGCAGCACGCAACTCCCTATTGCAGGGAGGGAAGCCACGTGCGGAACCAGAGACAGTTTCTGGGGAAAAAGAACATTTTAAAATGCAGGACCTTCAGTAGAAGCAGGGGGATCACGGCTCGAGACATACCGGTCACTGAGAGGAAGTGGGTTTGGGTGACAGCTCACGTCACCCTGCAGACGCTGTTCTGCAGCCGCACTGCCGAGGCAAAAGTCCACGTCAAGCCTGCAGGCGCTGTTCTGTAGCCGCACTGCCGAGGCAGCACCGTACCAAGGAACTGAAAGTCATCTAATGAGTTTCCAGCCCATATTTGAATCTGCGCGCTACGGAGCCCGGCTTACCTGCCCGTGTCACGGCCTTCCCACTTCCTGGTAGCTGTACGGTGGCCGAAAAAGCTCATACCAGGAAGCGAATGGGACGGGCTTTTAAAGCGCCATCCCCCAATCAGCAGGTCTGACATACTGCTTCATGATTAGTGGGCGTGTCCTACTCACCACATATATAAAAAAAAAAAGAATAGAAAAATAGAATTTAAAAAATGGATTAAAATGAATGTAAAAAATATTTTGAAAATCTTGTGATCAATGTCTTCTAAAGAGAAAAGAAGTCAATTTTTCTGATGGAAACCCTTTTAGATCAAAGACATATTTGTTTTCTAGTGGTTATGTTTTTTTTTTTTTTGGGGGGGGGGGTTTCATTACCATCTTCTTGTCATTGATATACTACAGTCAAAAAAACTTTCAGGATCTAAAAATTGTGGAAAACATTTCCAGGATCAGTCCTAAAATTATACAAAGTAACACTAGTTAAGATCTAAATTCTACAAATGTAAAAAAAAAAAAACCCTCACAATTTTGAACCTATATTATCTCTATTGAATCATAATTGTATGAATTAACACAAACCACGCGGTACGTCATTTAACAAAAAGGAACGACGGATGAGAACAATACTGTGATTTACAGTAGATCAGGGGTGGAACGGGAATGGGATTCGTTACACCCCAAACCGCACCAGGGATGTAACATGTATTCAGTCAAGTCACGATTCAATTCAAATCATAGTTTTAAAGTCAGATCTGATTTTTTTTTTCTCAAAACAATGAATTAAAGGTATTTTAAGGCCAATTTTGTTTTCTTTTTGCCACTTACATCAAAATGTCTATTTTCCCACTAACAGAAAGGATTCAAATAAATACAAATAAACAATTAAACATAATATTGAAAGGATCACAAATCCTTTCATGCTCGGTTCAAGTCGAGCTCCACGTGACGGATTGTTCCGCGCCCGCTCAGCGGTTCAGTTTTCATTGTATATGACATCCAGTTGTCAAAATTTTGGACAATTACTTGAAGTTTTGCTGTTCAAATAAGTTGTATTGTTTACAAGAGTTCTATTTAAATGTGATTCTGCAATAAGTGCAATACAGCTTCCATTTAGACATATTTATATTAAATATAAGAAACACTTTTGTTGCAACAATCCTCAGCTCTTCCCGGCCATTCAAACGGATGAAATACTTCGTCTTCCTATTTGCTGAGGCAGCATTAACCCCATTATTCCATATTCTTAATGGTCCCTCTGAACTCGCACAACCCAAAAATAAAATTAAAAAAAATTATAACAGCATGACCTTCTTTGATGGTTCTCTACCTGGACTAAAAGAGCATTGCAAGCAGTCTGTTTATGGGAGCTTTATGGTTTGGCAGTGGGGTCAACTGCTGGATGAGCTCTTCCCCGCAGATTTACACTGAGGTGCTTCAGAGTAGGTCACCAGCTCCCAGCAGCTAATTTCATAATGCACCCTGGGCGAGGCTTAAATAATTCATCCAAGCCACAAGTGAAGGATCTACTTAATCAAAGGCTTAGGGCTTTCAAAGAACAGAGAGAGATCCTGAGCCTCGGTTAACCCCACTCGCAGCATACGGTGCTAAACTATTTTCTGAGCGGCGGTGCAGAAAGTCAGCGTGACGCTCCGAAAACATTAAGCGTGTTCTTCTGCCGTTGTTCTGTAAACCAAAACGGGACTCGACGATCCAAAAAGCTCAGAAATGAACGCACAGATTATTATTATTATTTATTTTTTTTAAATTACCCCTTTGTACAACCAAACCATTTTAACTTTTGTGACTGAAGCAAAAAAAAAGCCTCCCTAATTGCTCTGTCTTACCTCTTTTTATTCAAGATTGCATGCATCATTATCACTTAAAAGCTGGTGACTTGGCACAGGTGTTCATGTTTTCTGATGAGCATTCAGCTGAGCTTTGGCACACTAAATACACCTTTTTTTTCTTTTATTTCCAGCTTTTAGGAGCATTTAATTGTACTGAAGAAAAGCTCTTGAGTGGTTGGCTGTTTGATCGTCTGTCATAAATCAATATGGGCTGCACGTTCTGTTTGTGTCACCACTAAAAGCTTTGTACTGTCAAAGAGCTTCTACTTTTGTTTTTTGCTCAAACTGTTCCCTTCAAAGCCACGGGAGGGTCATTCGTTTTTGGTAGTCCTATTTCATGGTAATGCCTAAAGGGCGTGTCACACAGCCACTACGTACACTTTTATTGCATATTGCAATAATTGGTATACGATCAAAAAGTGAGAAAAGTTGTTGTTCTTTTACACTACATTTTTATCACAAATGAACTATGTAAACCAAGGTTCTCGAACTCAATTTACCTTGAAGGCGGAGTCTAGCTGAGACGTGAGAAACTTTTAATTAAATTTAAAATTTAATGTTTTAAGTGCACCATTTACACAATATAATAAAGGACATGTATGAAAAGGTTGTGGAAAGCCAAAAATTAGCACATGCATCTTGCAAAAATCACACACAGTTGCATAAGATTCACTTAATAATTGCAAATAAACTATGTAAAATATCCATTAACTCTGTAATTTTCAGCTGACCAAAAATTATTAACAGCTTAAAACCAAATTCATGTAAAGAACCTACAGCTGAGACCCTGAGCACGTATGAAGGTAGCTTTAGAATTTAAGATATTAGACAATCAGAGTGTGATTTGTGTGGTTGTGCTACAACATGTGTCAAACTCGAGCCTTGAGGCTGGATCAGCATATGGCATTCTGAAAGTTTTTTTTTTGGACTATTTTGTGAATTTTTTGGACTATTTAGGCATTTACAAAGAGTATATTTCAGCTACATGCTAAGTATTTTGGCTAATTTAGGCTTTTTTTCAGTTCTGTGGGCCTATTCTAGAGTTTAGCTAATATTTCAGCTACATACTAGATGTTTTGGCTAATGTAGGTTTTTTTTAAAAGATTTTTTATGTGGTTTTGGAGTTTAATAATTCAGATACATGCTACCTTTTTTTGAGTAATTTAGACTTTTTTTTATTTTGTAGGCTACTTTAAAGGGCTAATATTTCAGCTACATGCTAGCTGTTTTGGCTAATTTTGTTTTTTTCAATTTTGTAGGCTGTTTTGAAGTTAAGCTAATATTTCAGCTACATGCTAGCTGTTTTGACTAATCTACATTTTTTATTATTATTATTTAAACCAATTTAAAATGTTTCTAATATTTTAGCTGGCTATCAACTTTAGCTTTTTTAGCTATCAGCTTCAGCCTTTTCAGCTATATTTGCTAGCATCTTTACAGGAGTCAGCTTACAGGATTCACACTAGCATTATTGCAGGTTATGCTTTAAAGCTAGTTCATAATTGTGTAAAAAAATGTGTTTTAGAGTGTTCAATAAATGTTTGTCTTGATCTAAGGTGTGTTTTGGATTTAGGTCCCTTCTGCGATTGAGTTTGCCCCCTCTTTCCTACAGTCACTTACGTATCACCTGCACATCCTGTGCATGCAACATTTGCAGTAAGGAGACACTATGCACAGCTGAAAGATACTGTTCAACGTTATAAGTGTGTGTACCTTATATTATCTTTAAAAATACTTCATAATACTCTCACCAAATACATGACAATCAAATATTTTTATGACGTTCCTGGAGGTGGCCGTAAAAGCCTTAAGGGAACTGGAAGACATACCGAGCACGCCCCTTCAACCCAGAAATCACTTCTACAGGTGGCTAAAGCATAAAACTGATTCAAAACAACTAGTTTTCCTTTCACCGCAGTGGTTCGGTTTCATTGCCCCCCTGCTCATGTACAAGAGCGTCCTGACCTCATCTGAATCTGGCTTCAGGCGGCTGTAATAGCCATTGATTGGTATTTTGTCTGATGGGCCTTGTAATGAGGGAGATGATGAGTGGATTATTGACCAAGCTGCGTATATGAAAATCAGGTAGATGCAGGATTTTACCTTGATATTAGTATTGAACTGATGGCAGTCTGGAGGGTGTGAGGTAATTTACGGAGTTCATTTGGAATCCACTGCGATCATCTTTTGATCTATTGTAAAAGCGTTCCGTTTATGCCGTTTTTAGACCAAATAAAAAAAAAAAAAACCTGTGTTGTTTTCTTGGACATAGTTTCTTGTTCCAACCAAATCAATTCAGTAAACACTTTTTGTGATACAAAAGTCGCCATGTTGAACACAGACATCAGTGGTCTGTTACTGGTTTGAATCAACGTTTCTATTAGAGGCGTAGAAAAAACATTGAATCAGACATATATATTTGTGAAACTTCATTTAGTGATACTTAATTAATTGTTTATGTGTCTTCTGTAATCTACAAAGAAATAACATGAAATCTGGACAAAAACATGCTTTAATTCTGATTGAAAATTGAAATATAAATTTTAAAACAAAGCATTTTGTAGGTTTTTATTTAAAAACATTTTTTTTTAAATCTTATTTTAGTTAGTGCCGGGCAATACTGAGCATTTTGGTATCGATACTCATTAATATTGCTGATATCGATACCAATATCAATAATTGTAGCTGTAAATAGTTTTTTGTACATTTCCATTTTTTTAATTACTTGATAAACACAAGAACAGAATTAGGATAATGTTTTCAATTAACTGAAAAAGAAGTTTATTAAAATAAAAACTTTGAGAAATTACAGAAAAAGTGGAGATGTGAACGTAAAATAGGCAAGAAACCAAAAGAAAAAGGTGACTGTGATACAAAAATAAAGTCCCTCAGAGAAAAACCCATAGGAAAAATGCAAAGTTACAGAAACACTGCGTACATTGTGTTGGAACGACAAAAAAACGAAAATATGTGAATCTCAGAAAAACAGCAAATCTTTTAACACCTCATGAATGCTAAATAATTTCCAGAACCTAAAGAAATGTCAGTTAGTTTTGTTTATTGTGATTCATGGAGAGACGTCAGAATTACAGGGAAAAAAAGCATTATGACGGATTATTTATAAGATTTATTCCAGTTTGCCAAAATATTGATATCGCGATATATCGGGACATTCAGTCCTGCGATTGATTCTCGATGGGTTCTCACCAAGTATCGATCTTTTATTTTTGTTTGAAGAGGCTGTAAAACATTATAGACATTCCCTTGGAGGTGGTAGGGGGCGCGCATTAGAAGACCGGCCGTCGTTATGTGCCTGGCAGCTACTTGAATTATATCATTTTTGTTCTGTTGTTTGCAACAATTGAGCACCAAGTAGTGGAACTGCTGTTCCTGTTTATTACTGTTAACACTGAATTTTACAGATAATTCAAATTCAAGTGGTGTCAAAAACATAGGATTACCAGTTTCAGCAATTTTGTTCAAAATTATTTGTCGCACAAGTTGTTTATTATGATTGTGTTTAAGCTAAATAATAATTTTTTATATATTTTTAAATAAATATGTGTTCTTCTGTATAAAGTGAGTTATTAGAGATGATTTTTACTAATTATCGCAGTATTGCGATGTCATCGATATCGTGAGTCATGTATCACATCATATCGTGAGGTACCCAGTGATACCCTGGTCTAGATTATAATATTATTTAATGTTATTATTTAATTATTAAATATCTTAATTTTCTTAAAAAGTCCAAAGAAACACCACGAGAACATTTTTCATCACATTTTTTTGTCTATTTCTGAGACACTCAATGAAGCAATTGTGTTACACACTGTAAAATCACCACAATTGTAATATTCTTCTCATTTGGCGAATTAGGATGAAATCCCTATGATTTCCTCCTGGTTCTGGGAGGAGCTTAACTGTGCTGCAGCAGTCAAGAGTTCAAGTCCTCACGCATTAGCATCGTTTGGGGGAGGTCGCACGAAGCGCCGCAAACTGATGGCTGAGAAATCTCCTGCCTGCTTTTTTGCTGAGACAGGCCTCGGGGAGTCAACAGGGCCGTGATGGATACACTTTGACTGGAGATGCTATTATACTTCTGCTGCTGTCGCTGCTGCTGATGCCATCGCCGACGATCCAGACCTCATGAAGCTATTTACACTTTCCAGCCTCCCCCAGGCCAGAAATATATATTGCGATTACCATTTTGCTGCTCTACCTGCAACCCCACTGTAAGCTCATATTGCAGTGTGTGTGCGCTTCCGTGTGTGGTTTTTTTTTTTTTGTGGATTGCACATTTTTGTAGAGGTACATTTGAGAATTCTTGAAAACCCCTCATGCGGCTCCCCAGAAATCAAGTGCCTATTTACTGTGAAAACAAATGCCGCATTCGCTCGTCTACTTAACAAGAGATTATCTGTGTCTCTGCATTGTTTTTCTTCTTCTCTGTTTGGTTTATTCCAATTGAATTTACATTTGTCTTGTCCTTCATCTTATCTCCTTCTTTCCTTGAAATCCATTCTAGTGACGGAGAAATTGATCTTATTTTTTCAGTATGTCGGTGAAGGTTCTCATTCATAAAGTTGAATCATCCAAACTGGCCTTTTAAAACTTCTTTCTTGAAATGTTTTGCCACTTCATCAGTCTGAGTGGTGCTGGGTTCACTTTTACCAGAAAAACAAATTAATCGCAAATCTAGAAAAAATTAATCTTGATTATTCACAATTATTTATTTATTTTTTTTACTTCATTTTCCAGCCACTTATCTGCAGATAATCATAATATGAAATTTCATGCAAAATTGTACAATTATAACTTTTATTTTTAACCCTTTGGAACCAATCTAAAGCTCTGTTTTTGTCTACTTTTGAATTTACTTTATTTTCTTTTTTGGTAATATTTTAATCAGCCCAACCTCTCTTATGTGACACTACCTTTATGTAGTTATGTTATATTCACACACTAGACATAATATCATGCAAAAACAGAAAATTCCATCTGGAAAAATGTGATTCATTTTGCTGTGGAAACCCCAAAAATATTTAACGAAATGTTTTTACAACATAGAATTAAAGGTTTAGGTGTAATTTTATAAAAACAGCAATTATAAAATATTTCAACAAACTAATCAACATGTTTTTGAATTAAAATGTAAAAACAATTCAGGCAAAAGTCACATAATGCTTTGGGCCATGGATATTTCTGTGTGGCTTCAGCTACCAGGCAGCCCAAAAATAAGAATTTTTCCTGGAAATTAGTTTTTTTTTTTTTTTTTTTTTTGGTTTTCCGTTTTTTTCCTCATAAATTTTCTTTATTGTGTTTGTGAAAAATAAAAATGTATTTTTTGCGGAAAAGTTTGATCCAGCTGGAAGTGTGTCTACACCGGACTGCTCACCTTCCACAGGACGAGTTTTCGCAATTTTTAGACAATTCCGGTTCTTATTATTGTAGAGAATTCATGTCAATCCCCATCCCAAAATTAAACAATGATCAGTTTCCTCGTTGGGGGATTACTAATAGTAGACAGCTCCATTCCGTCAGAGATCGACGTTCATCTTCCGCCTTAATTATTAAAAGAAAAGATCGCTTTTATCCAAAAGTTATGAAATATTGCCTTATTGTCTCTTTATTTCTATAAAATGTTCATCACAAAATGTTCAAATAAGTTTATCTTAGACAGTTTCAATACGTGGATTTCCTAGCTGCTCGGCAGAACGCTTCAGGGTGTATTGGTAAATAAAAGTACAACATAAACTAACAACAGTAATATAAACAATAACAATGACAACATAAAAGTACAACTTTCTTTTTCGAGATCACCAGCGTGATCACAAGCAGGTCTATCTGCCATTCCATCCGCCGTGTTACCTGCAGCTAGGTACTCCTGTCTTATGGTAGCGGGCGCTCCCTTGAGATTAGGGGGAGAACTTTGCTCACACAGATATTGCTGGGGGTAGAGCCGCTTCTCCTCCACATTGAGAGGAGCCAGTTGAGGTGGCTCGGGCATCTGGTCCAAATGCCTCCCTGGGATATATTGGAGAGACTGTGTCTCTCGGCTGGCCTGGGAGCACCTTGTGGTCCCCCTAGAGGAGCTGGAGGAAGTGACCAGGGAGAGGGAAGTCTGGGCATCTTGGATTACCGCCAGTTTAAGCACCAGGTCCCAGATCAGTGGAAAAAGATGGATATATGGATGGATGCTCATAAAATGGAAATAAAAATGAAAGCCTTTCGTTTTGAAGCCCCCTATCCCAGAGTGGTTGAGTGAGGTTGGGCTGGAGTTTTAAGCCTCGTCTCCACTGAGCGGTCCGGTGTGATCCGGTGAGTTATGGTACAGTACGGTCCAGTTCATTCTGGCGAGCGTTTTTAGTTAGTTAAGCCTCGCTTCCACTGAGAAGTTTGTTTTCACGGTGCTAGCGTGCTGTTAGCTCACTCAAAGGAACACGCGCAGTTCCGCTGCTGCTATTGTTTGCAGACATTTTCAATATAGATTCTTGACCAAAAAAGTACACAGCAAAAATCTGAACGCTTAAAAATGTTAGCTTAAATGAGCGCTCTATATTTTGAATGTCGTCGTCACTCAACAGAAACCGCTCTGTACTTTTTGTCTATGGACCTAAACCAGATGGTTGGTTAATAGATCGGTACTGTTTAATGGATCCGTTTAACAGTGGAAAATCTCAAAATACTGGACTGTACCAGAACACATGGTGGAAATTAAGGCTATGAATTACTGGGTATTTCACGATACGATACGCGAAACATGGCTCACAATATCGATGACATCGCGATACTACGATAATTGGTAAAAATCATCTCTAGGAATTTCTATAAAATCATTTTCTAGGAAAATATCCCCACTTATTTTTTAGCTTGAGCACAATCATAATAAACAACTAGTGTCTTATTCTGAGCAACAAATAAAATGCACTTTTGTGCAAATCATTAAAACTATGTCTTTGACAATCATTGACACCATTTGAATTGGAATTATTTGTCAAATTCAGTGTTAATAATAGTAAACATGAGCAGCAGTGCCACTACTTAGTGCAGAAATGTTGTAAAAAAAAAAAAAAAAGATTAAATAATTCAAGCATCTGCCAGGCTCATTGGTGCTCGCGACAGGCAGTCTTGACAGATGCGCCCCCTATCTATTACTTCTCTGGAAATATTCTTATTTTTAAAGGGATAAGTGTTTTGAAAACGCATATTTAGACTTTTTTATATGAATTATCGGGAATATATTTTTAAGAAAGTGGGAAAATGTCAAGTTTTAACGGATTTTATTCACAATCCAAGTGTAAAACGACTGACAATAAAAGTATGGTGAACGAGAATTCTGGTAGTACTTGAACGCATCACTCACAGACGTAACTTAGGCTGTGTGTGTGCGTAAGAGGTTATCCGTGCGCATTTTAAAAAGATTTTTTTGTGTAATTAGTTTCAGGCTGTTGTAATTTTAATTTGTGCATGTGTAAATTGTATTTTGTATTTTTTACATTTTTTTTATTTTTTTTACTTTTGCACAAAACATATTATTTAAGTTACAAATCAAGAATTATGCATGCACAAATCCAAAGTTATGCACAAATCAAGAATTATGCATGCATGAATAAAAAATATGCACGCACAGAACCTAATTTACGCACAAATCAAGAATTACGCACACACAAATCAGAGTGAGTCTATTTTCTCTCCATCTACCTCCAAAGGAACATCTCACCAAAGGATGACGTATATAACATTTTACAGCCTCTTTAAACTAAAATAATAGATGGTGAGAACCAATCGCAGGGCTAAATGCTGCAATATATCTTAACATCGATATTTTGGCTCACCCCTAGTGGAAATGAGACTTTGATCTTTTTTTGGAACTAATGAAAGGACATCATGGTACAAATTGTGTCTGAAGCCTCCCGCTCTGTTGAGGCTGTTAACATATACACACATTTTTCCAGTAGATTTTTGGACGGATTTCTACATATCTTGAAAGAGTTTGTGAACTATCTTGAGTAGTTGTTTTTACTCCAAAACTCTTTTTTCTTTTGGACTCTGGGAGTTGTTTTCTTTTCGACATATATTCACAGTTGTTCTCATTTGCAAATGAGCGTAAGTTTGTGTTCCTAAATGCAGGTAACAGATGTCCTCCAATTATACCATCCTAATTACATTTTAATCAGGCTGCATCGTGATATTTGCTTTGTAACTGAAACAAACAAAAGTAAATCATTGGTGGAAGCGGCGTGCGTGGGGTTATCTGTTTGTGCAGGCCTCCGTGATGACCGCGTCATCCTCACGCCGTCAGTCGGATGTAATCTGATTGAATGCCCTTGTCACTCGTCAAGCGGCGGATTGACAGCTGACTGCTCACATTTTGTGACTTGGGAGATAAAAACCTGACTTTACTTCCCTCCGAGGAGACCACCCCCATCCCCTGAAATATGGGCTCGAATCAGCACGCCGTCATTTATGGAATCTATTTATTTAGCAAATCTAAACTGCAAACACGCGACAAAGAGGGCACAATCGCACATCATTTCCCTCTGCGGCGAAAATCTTGAGATTGATGAAAAGTCACATCTGTTCTCGGATCAGCGGGACATGGACTCATTTAGATTAGGGACTGAAACCAAACAGACTCTGGGCTTATGCTCTGATAGATGGTAATACACACGATTAAAATCTCCGATTGATGGCTGGTTAAGTGGAAGCAGATAAAAAAAAGAAAGGAAAGTTCAATTAAAAGCCACTCAGAGTGGTTCTTCCTCCTCTCCGGTGTGACTTCTCCCCGCGCTGCGTGTATTCTCATGGGAGGGTATTACCGACGTGGCGGAGGGGGCTAGTGAGTTAACACGTGTGTGACGATTGGGGCGCCAAAGGTGAGAAAAGCTGGAAAGAGGGTTAGACGTTTAGCACCACAACATTAATGGTTCCACGCTGCGAGTGATAATGGACGTTAAAACGATTGGTGCACACTGTTCCGCCGACGGTGTGAATTTGTGGGAATCTTTTTTTTATTTATTTATTTTTTTTTCCATGTCAAGTACTTGGTGTAAAATGAAAAGCCATTTGTAAAACAGCTGCTCTGACATGCAGTTTAGCCCTCTAAAACCTGCTTCTTTTTTTGTCTTTACAGCTCAGAATTGCAGTTACACACTCCACAGTCCCAATGGGACCATAGAGAGCCCTGGATATCCTTATGGCTATCCCAACTACGCCAACTGTACGTGGGTTATCGTGGCGGCGGAGCACAACCGGATACAGCTGGTGTTTCAAGGTTTCGCCCTGGAGGAGGATTTTGACATCTTGTCAGTGTACGATGGGCCACCAAGCCCCGGAAACCTGAGGACAAGGTAAATGAGAACGTTTCCTTGGATTTGGTTTGAATGCTAACAAATGATCTGATCTGATCATCTTTATCTGATTTGTTGTGCTGTCACACATGGAAATAGAAGCAAACCAAAAAATGGAAAAGAACCAAACTGTCTGACCAGTACCGTAAAAGTAAACCAACCTGTGGTCATCTTGTTATTTGTAGCTTTGTTTTTGCTTTGTTTTTTTTTTCTCTGTTGGAAAAAAATGCCTCAACCAACCTGTAGCCAAATAACTTTTTATTACACATTCATTCACGGAAGCCAATAGATTTCAAATTAAATGCATTTTTACCACATTATAAAAAAAACCAAAATGGTTTATTCAATTTTATACTGAATATTTTACATCTGTCATTAAAGTAATTCTGATAGTAAACTCAAGAGGGAGCTCCCTAAAATATAAAAATGTGCAAATCAATGCAAAATTAAACTAAATTTAACTTCATCTCACACAGATGTGGAATGTGCTTCTAAGGATAAGATAAGGAAGCCCTAGAACACTTTTGAAAAGTTACACTGTCACTCTTACCGGGTACTTTTTACCCAATAAAAAGTATTTCTCATAAAAAATAGATCAAAATATGTCAACACAAGATAAATTAGAGTCATTTCTTTGTTTTTCAACTGCGGTTTATGTAACAAAATAGAAAAAAATAAAATAAAAACACAGGAAGAGCTTAAAAATATGCTAAAAAATTACTGAAAATTTTGAAATTTGAGAAGAAAAAATTCCTCAAAAAAATAATAAAATGATGAAATTGTAGACTTGGGCTTTGGTCCATCCAATCTTGGGGCATAAAAGTAAAAAAAACAAAAACAAAATATTGAAAATCATGTAAATACTTTAGCTCGGGTGAAAATCACCCAACAATAGTACTCTAGTGTTAATTCTGGATGTATTTTTATGCTAGTTTCGCTTTTCCTTTGCTCCCCCTAGTGGTGGAATTTGGCATTTCGGTCATTTTTTGTAACCCTTTGATATACTGTCATTTTACTTATGAACACGAGCAACGTAATTCCAGTATATTCTGAAGGAGAAAATTGGCGCAGCTTTTCTCTTTCAGAATCTACTAGAATTAGGTTGATCGTAAGGTAAGATTTTGTGTTTAAGTGCCACCGGTGACAACTCAGGTGTTAAAGGTAACTCGGGTGTTTTTCTCCATCTTTACACTTTTTTCCTTACTTTAAAATTTCCGAGTCCTTGTCGACTGATCCAATGTTTCCTTTTTTACAGTGTGAATAGACAGAGCAGAATATGTGTTTTCTGTGCATGTAGAACTTTTTTCTAACATGTCAAAAATCTAATCAAAAATGACTTGTTATTTATGCAAATGGTTAGCATTTATCTTTGAATCCAAATAGAGGAATAAATGAACTGCAGGTAGCAGTGGAGCACACATGGTCTCGAAATATCCTGCAGTTGCAAACATTAATTACTAGGGGGCAGTATAGATAATCTAAACTGGAAAAAAAGACAGAAAAAGAACAGCTAGTCATGCTAATTACCAGTGCTTGAACCTTCTTGATGCATCAAATTAGCCCATGTTGACATTTTTCTACTCTTTTTTTTTTTTTTTTCTTTTGTGGTTATTATACACAGCACTTACTTCATTTAGTCCCTGTACGTTACTTTAACCTTTGTCTGGGTGTAGGACCGGCGCACAAGAAACCCTGAGTTTGCCTCCCAGGGCGTGTAATGAGCTGAGCTTAACCCAGTGTGGGTCCTTAGGCAAGACACTGCCTAAACTATGTAGCCACATGGGGGCCGGAGGGTCTCCCTGTGACTGTCCCTAGCCCAGATTAAAAAAAAAGGCTTGTGTCAGGAAGGACACACTCTGTATTCTCTGCTGAACCACCTGGGTGAATCAGTGCTGTGATTGGCTGAGACAACTCCTGAAAGTCTTTCATTTGATCCAGATCAGACTTCAACCTTTCCTAACTATTGGAGAAAATGAACTCTGGTGTGAACCAAGCATGCCAATGTCAATGTATCCTGAATTTCCCTGAGGACCTCCAAAGGGATTAATAAAGTATATTCTATTCTATTCTATTCTATTCTATTCTATTCTATTAATTTAGGTTCCGTCAGCACCACTTTGTCTTAGAGCTTTAAGCCAAATTAAAAAAAAGACTGCATTGATGCTGATATCCAGTTATTTGTAAAATCATTGAGTCAAATTAAACAAGCAGATGTTGGAAACAATCTGTTTGTAAATGAAAATTGTAAAGAAAACAAAGTTAAGAAGTTGAATCATTTTCAGATATAAGATTACAACAGGAAAAATGTTTCTGAAAAATCCAAATTGCACTGATGTTCGAGTTTAGGAGCAAATTTTGTGAACTATTCTTTATGGTATTTTGGTGATCATTACGTAATACAGCAGTACACTCACTTGAATATGTAAAGGCTTTAGAAATATTAGTCACGATTTCTTTTGTGATACAGAAAGATGTTCAGAGTACATAGGTCTATAAATCTTTGGCTGTTAGGCTCTTGGCCAAACTCAGACCACATCGATGACTAGACCCCAGAGCCTTGATGCTGATGGTGCTTATGGGGGTCGGCCATACTAAAGCACGTATTCTGGTAGGAGTACAGGGGGGAAGAGAGCTGGTAAAGTGTCTAGAATATAGAGATATTTATAGATATAGTTATGAATTTAACAATGAAAATTTTAGTATGATTGCCTCCAGCAACAGGTTAATCAAATACAAGGATGACGGAGTGTGTGTACATCAACAGAAGCATCAAAGGTTTGACGTAGCTTTGAGATCATTCACATGCCTGTAATAACCTGATAACTTGAAGTTTTCAGGTGTTTGAAGATTGATTTTAAAATAAAGCAACCATCAGATAATTTCTGTTTTTTATCCATTAAAGTATTCATTTAGGAGAAAATACATCATCGCAATAGGGAGAGATGTCTTGAAGTTGAAGTCATGGCATCTTGAGTTAAACTCGTCTTTTTGAAACGTGTCACCACAATGTCACTGGATACATGAGAAACTTTACTAACGGAGAGCTCTTAGGAATGTAATTTTATATGATACAGAAAAATGAGCTTCAAATAAGTAGATAGTCTTTGGGGGTTTGACTTGGGACCGTTGACGTCTTGAGTACTCAGACCATAGATGTATAAGTTGATAATGGTTAATGGCTAGACTATCCCAAAGTATTGTTCCTGGTGGAGTATGGCATGTAGGAGAGTTGGTGAAACCGCAAACAAGTTTGTGATTGGCTGAGAAGAAGGAGGGTAAATTAGTTCTTGGTTCATAATGAAGATGTTATAAAATTTAAAGTGAAACAACAGGCCACAGTTCCTTGAATTAAGGTTGAGCTTCCTTAGTGAAAGTGTCCCAGAGGATTACTTTAACTAAGCTCCATCAGAAGTGCTAGTTTCTGTCATTTTTCCAAATGAAATTTTATTGTTCAACACATTCTCATTTCTAACTGCTCACATACTGTGGGGTTAAGGACCTCTCCACATCACTTTTTGGGTGTTCCCAACTTGTAGTATTTTTGCGTGTTGGCTGTTCCAATCCGGGCATTTTGGCGGACTTGATACCGGACGTGGACCAGTCTTCAGGACGGAGCTGGTACCGGTACTCTAACCCTAAGCTGGTCTGCAAACTGGTACCACGTTTGGTACTTTCCAATACAGTGTGGTTCTGGTACCGGTTTGAGTCTGTGACCAGTACTGTGTTAAACTTATGGCTAGGGTACCAGTATAGTCTACATCCTGGTACTGGACCAGTACCAAATTGTGGGTGATAGGTTGAGGAGCTCTGATTTAATTGAAGAAGCCAGCGCGTCAAAAGACGAGAAGTTTGGGACACCTAAAACCGTTTGACGCAGAGGGCCCTTAACCAAACTTTAATATTTGACAACTTGGGAATGAGAATGTTTTCTCTAGATCCATCAAAGTTAAACTGAAGCGTCTGGTGTCTTTCAAACTGTTTTTCTGGTCTTTGTTGGACTTTTTGTTTCACTATTTCAATGGTGTGGTCCTCTCCGTTTTGTCTGTATGCTTTGCATCTCTTCTAACACTGTAGCCTTCGCGTCATTTCCCTGCAGAACTCAAATGAAAAGAATGAAAAAAAGACCATTTTGAATTGATTCTGCACATTCCTCCTCAGCCTTTTCTTCAGATCTCTGGGCCACACCAGCCTTGCTTCATGTAGTAAAGACACAACCAAAATTTCTCTTATTTTTCTGTTCATAGCTTAATTTCAAGTTAATCAGAAGTAATGATTCCCTTATTTTCTGCATTTTCCGTCAATGAACTTATTTTTTAACTTATGTTATATATAAAAAGCATTAAGCTGTAAGAGACGAAAGAGTAAATGGTTGTGTCTCCATCACACACACAAAGCTTTACTGAAACTCTAGAAAATAAAACACAATTTCACAATGACACTGTGTCCACTGAGTCATGATTATGTGAATAAATACAAACTCCTGTGATGAGTCATTCAAACACGCGGTGACGGATGTGAAAAATATTTTGATTTACAGCAAATACATTCAAATTTTTGCAACGGTACTACAGTCATCATCATCCATCAAAGGAGACGTTGGCATCTTATTAAGGCCATAGAACAGCAAGCTACGTGGGAGTGGCCACAGATGAAGACATTTTAGGAAGTGTTTTCATTGCGCTTTTGCTAAATATATCAATTTCAATATGTTTCAAAAACTACCTCCTCGAAGCACAATTTTTTTTTTTTTTTTTAAGAAATACAAGATTTTTTCCAATTGTTCTGTTTCTATTTGTCAAAGTTATTTGCGATAATTTCTAGTTAGACGTTAAAGTCAGACTGACGTTCACAGAATTCTAGAATTTATTTGTAACGCTACATGTTAACCTTGTTAGAAGGGTTAGCTATGTTCGCATATTTACGATACCTGCTACTCCCAACCTTGTTACAACATTTAAAAAATGTCACACAAAAAAATTGCGCTAGCACCCAAGCTAGCTTAGAACTAACTCCTAACAAAAACAGACTGAAACTGCTACAACACATTACTGTGACTACGCTAACTCCCAACCTTGTTAGTAACACAAAAAAAAAAAAATCACAGTTTAAAACCGCTACATGCTAGCAGTGCTAGCTATTTACAATAATACTCAAAATTGATGGGAACTTGTGAGAAAAAAATGATTTAATACTGCTGAGAGAATGCTAACTCCCAACCTTGTTTGCAACACATAAATAGACACATCATGTCTGAATTCCCTCACTCATATGCATTATATAGTGCACTATATGGTGCTCTATAGTGCATTTGTCATTCTATAGGGCTGTGCGAATCTATAATTCAAATATCGAGTGCCCAAGAAATTTCCCAGAAGCCTATGCAAAAACTAGCACGCATCGGAGCTCACTACATTAGAGAATATAAACCACAATGTATTGCTGCTGAACAATTTTTGCCAAAATAAAGTGTTTAAATGTCATTTTTTAATAAACATTGCACATTTTAATTATGAGAACACTGCGGAGTCACTTAAAAATTGTGAAAAGTTTGTATTGATTAGATTTTCACTTTGTGAAATCGGTGACGTCATATTTTATGTTAAAAAAAAGAAAGTAGAGTAGTGAGCTTGGTGTTTGAATTGCTTTTACTGTAAAATCAATGCCGCACTATATCGTTTTTTAGGTAATTTAAGGTGGGAATTCAGACATTGCCAGAGTCCAAAATTACTAAATGTTAGCCAGGCTAGCTATTTATAATAGTACTTGTAACAAAAAACTACTGATTTTGCTTTAAAAAACAATGTTTTGAGAAAATTAACTCAAGCCCCTTGTGGGTTGAGACAAAAAAACCGCTGCATGTTAGCCAATTCAGCGTGCTAGCTTAATCACAGTAACATCCATTTTAACCTCAAAATCACTTTCACGTTAGGAAGCACAACCAAAATTAGTCTATAGATTAAAAGTAATTTTTCTAAAAGAAAAAAAATAAAAGCTTTTAAGTGCACCTTGTTGTGCAGATGCTGTCACTAAAATGAAAATACAAATGTGAAAGATATGGGGAAAAAAAAATTACCTGATGTTTTTTTATTCTTTTCCTCATGCTGTTTTATCTTCTGTCATATTTGAAAGAGATTTTAGAGAAAAAAAGAAAATGAGTTCAAATGCAATCTCTAAATGAGCTTGGAAAGGCAGAAGAGGCAGAACACGCGTATCTATTTTGACTGACAAACACTCCCAACTGGCTCAACACATGCAGAATTTCACACACAGATGCACAACTGATTATTCCGTCCTCTCTTTGCTCTTCTCTCCCACTTGTGTCTGAAGTAATTTTTCCTCCATCGTTCCTGCTTCTTTTCCTTCTCATCGTTTTTTTTTTTTTGTACCTCATTTGTCCCTTTTTGTGCTCTCTGCATTCGTCGTGTCAAAAAAGCAGATTTCAAATCTCTTTAACAGTCATGAAAAAACAACACATTGCATAACGTTATGCTAAATATGTCTTCAAAGTCGACGGATTTCTCCAGACTTCTTTTGCTGAGCATGTATGTAGTCATACGTGTGTGTACAGCCTGAGGTGTGTCTGTGGGCCAGTTGCCTTTGTGAGTCATAGACACTCTGTCACCAAAAGCTTTTTGTGAGTCAGCCTGCCGCTGCTGCATTTCATTGAACCACGAAGCGCAACTGACACCTGGGAGGCTGACAGAAGTTTCAGCAGTTTGAAATAAAAGAAAGAGAAATAATAATCGCTGATGAAAGTTGTGCACTGGAGGAATGAGCTTCTGCAGCTGTTTGATTGCTGATGATTACACAGAGCTTTCATCTTCAGAGACGGTCGGGCTGGTTCAGTAAGTTAAGCTGATGTGCAGGCAACGGCAGAGGATCAAAACTTTCTATTTTAACTTTTTAGCTTATTCGTTTTGATTCTGGGGGAAAAAAAAACCCCGACATTAATCGCATTAATCACAATGTTGTGACAGATGAGAGGATTACTAATCCCACGAGTGAGTTGTTCGTTTCAAAGTAAATGTTAACCCTGATAATGTTTATCTCGTAAGCATTTTTAGTTAATCTCTCAATGCTCTCGCAGTGGGAAGTTCCATTCTACATAATAATTTATTTATTCATGATTACACAGCCTGACAGAGAGATGTAGGATGGAGTTTTTATGGTACAAAGTGTTCATTGGAAGGAAACTGGTGATCCAGTGTTTCGTGAGGAGAGTAATCAAATCAAATCAAACTTTTCATACGTATGGAACACAAAGTGCTTTACACAGTTCTGTGGAGAGAAAATAGACTCACAGGATTTGTGTGTGCGTATTTCCTGATTTGTAATAAATTTGTGCCGAACCGTGTAGATCAGGGGTGTCAAATGTCAATACAAACAAAATATTTAAACTTTAAAAACGTAACTTAATGTAACTTGGAATATTATTCCAGAATAAATCAACTTAAACCTTGATTAACTTTCAATATTTAACTCTAAAAAAAAATTAATCAAAATTATACAAATTAGCAATAAGCGCACGATGACATCGGGCCATTAATAATAAAATGATCTAGAGGGCCGGATAGAATTACCTTGACTTTGACACATGTGGTGTAGATTGATCTGTATTTTTTAGAAAGATAGAACTTTATTTGTCATTGTCACAGTTAGGTGCAGGTCAAACTGAACGCACAAAACCTATACTGTACTGTACAGAGAAAAAAAGGGATATTTCTTAAGCGTGTTTCCTGGACCGCAATGCTTGGCTAACTCTGCTCTTTTTATTTGCTCACACTTGCAGTTTACATCAGTCTGTAATTATGAACATTTGCTGGCAGTCAGAGAGTTTTCCTTTTCCTGACGGAGAATGTTATATTGGGATAGTCTGCTGACTGGAAAACAGGGAAAAGTCTTTTTTTAGACTTTAGAAAAGCTCAAACTTTAACCATGTCAGTATTTACACGTTTGTTATCTTTAACTTTTTATGCTTTAATTAGTCTTTGTCATTAATTTTATTTGTGAATTTAGATTCTGAATAACAGATTTCCCTTTTTTACATTTTCCCTACTTTTTTGTTAGAAATACAAATTAATAAAAAAAAAAACTTAATGAGAATAAACTAATTCTTATATTAAAATGACACTTTTGCTAGATTGGATTCATAAAAAATTCTGATATCTGATACTAAAAAACCAAAAACAATCAGATTTTGATTTTTGAGTTCCTGAGACCCTTGATCTGTTTTAAAAACAACAACAGGATTTCCACAGTGTATCCCTGACAGACCTCAGCTCAGAAATTGAATCTTTTTGAACGTCACCTAGAATATCCATTTTTGAAGCTATTAAGTTTTTAATCAGATACTTAATAGCTGCACAGACAGGATATTGTGATTTTACATTTCTGCTGATCAAATCAGATACTCTGTCTAGAAAACATTTTTTTTTAAAAGTGAAAAATAAACTTTATCTCTTAGATTTTCGTTTAGCCTTCTGCCATTTTGCATTCAGTCTAGGATGCTGACTTCATCTTTTGCGGTGGAAGCTGCTGGGGCGTGTGCAGATGTTTTTCCGAAGTGATGGAACGGAGGGATTTAAATCTCAGAAATCTGAAATGGGCGAGGTAGTCTGAAAGGGGAAGGTGTGAAATGACAGATTTTCAGGGTGCAGGTTGGACTGAGAGGAAACAAGTAGGACCGGCGTGTAGTGGAGGGAATGGCGTGGAGACAACAGTCAGCATGCAGTCATGCAAAGCTTTTTAATCTACGATTGTGTGTGGAAGCAGCACTGTTTGTATGTGTGTGAAAGTGGAAATCATATATACAATATATTACAAATTGCTTATAGTTTTCAGAAGTAATGTCTTATTTTTAAATATCGTTGTCTATCATTTGTAGTGTGTACAGTATGTCATTTTTTTTATACCTGCAAAAACAGACAACAGAAAATGACAAATATATTCCATTTAGATCATCAGGGTTGATGTGGTGTAAAATGAAAACAAATAGGTTTTTTTTTTTAATGTAAAAGTCTGAAACAAATAGAGGACTGACTCTCAACAGATGGTAGAAAGACACAATTTTCAGGAAAAAAACAAAACAAAACATAAAGCCTAACAAGTAATTTGGCTCTCCAATTTATGTTACAAGAATTAAAAAAAAAAAAAAAAAAAAAAAGGTTTAACATAACTAGTTGGGAATTAGCATGGTCTCAGTAATGTTTGTTTTAAGTGGTATCATGAAGTTTTGCTAACATGGCTTACATGCAGCGGTGTTGGACTGAGTTTTGTGTGTGTGTGTGTGTGTTACCCCGGGCTCTCACCGCTAGCGTTACAGCTCCGATGCGAGCGCCGCAGTCTTTACGTAACTTTAAAAGAGCGAGAGGAAATCCCACTGCTGGCGTTCACGTCCTGCGTCTGCGGTCAGGCCGCTGCGGCGCTGCAAATCCGTTTGGTTTGGTTCAAATTTTCGCCGGACGACACAGCTGAACAGCAGCGAACAAAGGGGGAATGGCGTGAAAGTATGTGAGTTTGGAGTTTTGCGAGGTCGGCAGCAGAGCCGGTGGCTGCAGACAACCTGTAGCTTATATTAGCCATCGGCTTTAGCTAGACCGCTCCCTCTTCACACCTGTGCTGTAACGCTAGCCGTGTGAGCCCGGGGTTAAGGTTGGGAATTAGCATAGTCACAGTAAAGATTGTTTAAGCTGTATCAGTCAGTTGTTTTGTTTAATTTTTACAATTTTCAAACAAGATTTGGAGTTACAGATATTCTAAAAATGCTAACATGGGGGATGTGTAGCAATGTTGGATTCTGTTTTTTAATTTTTTTTAACTTGTTAACATAGTTGAGAGTTAGCATAGTCAGAGTAATGTTTGTTTAAGCGGTGTCATTCAGTTGTTTGTTTTTTTACGTTACTAACAAGGTTGGGTAACAGGTATGCTAACATGGCTAACGTGTAGTGGACTGTGATTGTCTATTTTTTTTGCATGTTACTAATAAAGTTTTGGGTTAACAGTCACAGTAACACTTCTTTTTTTTAACATGTTACATATTAGGTTTGAAGTTACAGGTAATCTGAATATGCTAACATGGCTAACATGTAGTAGTGTTGGACTGTACATGTTTTTTTAAAATGTTACTAAAAAGTTTGGGAGTTAGCATAATCACAGTAACATTTGTTTTATTGGTAACATTCAGTTATTTCACATGTTACATATAAGGTTGGGAGTTACATGTATTCTGAATATGCTAATATGGTTAACACTTCTAAAGTGGCTAACGTGTTACAAAGAAGTTCTTGAATTGCTGTGAACGTAGTTATTACAGTCTGACTAATTTATCTCTGACTCTTTTGTCTAACTTATTTCACTGTATAGATTGGTGCGCCTTATGACATACTTTTAAAAATAAACCATTCATTGACGATGTGCCTTGTAATCCAGTGTGGAAAATACGGTAATTTTACCCAAATTACTGAAGATGTAATGAGTAAACATTGCCTCAAATCCATCAGTAATGCCTTACAGCAGTGTTTCTCCAACCCTGGTCCTCAGGGCACAGCGCCTTGCTTGTTTTCAATCCTTTCCTGCTCCAACACACCTGTTTCTAATGACTGTCATTATCAGCCTTCTGCTGAGCTTGATGATGAGCTCAATCAGGTGTGTTTGGGTGGAGGAACATACAGGACGGCGGGCCTGGAGGACCGCGGCCCTGTTCTATCACATTACAGCAAAAAGGAAGATGTTACTGTGAAACATTATTTGTGTAATTAAAGTTAAAGTCCCATTATTTGTCACGCACCTAGGTGTGTGAAATTTGTTCTCCGCATTTGACCCATCCCCTGGGGGAGCGGTGAGCTGCAGACACAGCCG
This sequence comes from Oryzias javanicus, assembly GCA_003999625.1. Lineage (NCBI taxonomy): Eukaryota > Metazoa > Chordata > Actinopteri > Beloniformes > Adrianichthyidae > Oryzias > Oryzias javanicus. The sequence goes on from CM012447.1 coordinate 221,657, forward strand.
CGCTCGGGAACCATTTGGTGGTTTAACCCCCCAGTCCAACTCCTTAGTGCTGAGTGTCAAGCAGGGAGGCACTGGGTCCCATTTTTAGAGTCTTTGGTATGACTCGGCTGGGAATTGAACCCTCAACCTTCCAAACTCAGGGCGGACACTCTACCACAAGGCCACTGAGCTGAGCTGAATGGGTTACTCCCAACGCAACTCCCTCGTGAGCTCTTCAACACCAGCAAAACTAAGACTTATTAAAGTGAAGGAAGACGGAAACTCCTCAAAAATACACACTTTGAAGCATTATATAAATAGCATTGAGTAGGAAAACATTTCTGAGTTTGTGAGAGCAAGAATTCCCCTGATGATTTTTCAGATTCTTACCTTATTTGACTCTAATGAAACACTTTTAATACAGGGGTCTGCAGCCTGTGGCGCTGGCGCCACATGCAACTCTTTTACTTTCTCCATTGTGACGTTGTGAAATGCTTTGCAGCTTTTGAAAAGACGTTTAGTGCACATTTTCTTGTTTTTTGCGGCGTAACAGTAGATGTGTTTCCATTGACTATACCAGGGGTCGTCAACCTTCATCAGTAAAAGAGCCATTTGGGCTTGATTTCTACTGATCAAAACCTAGAAGGAGGCGCATTGACTTACACTGCATTTAAGAAATTTGAATTTGCATTTATAACCTCCTTTTTGTTTTTTATATAAATGTAATTAGTGTCTATTTTTGACACGAACAAAAGCAAAACAATATATAAAAAGAAATTAGCATCTCTCAAAAAGGGATTTTTTAAAAATGTTTTAACTTTAGTAGCAAAAAAGCTAGCTTGTTTTTGTTTAATTACTAGCTGAACTTTAAAACATTTCTCTGTAAATTAAATCAGCCAGAAATTTAAGCATGTTTCTGAAATAAAAGCTTAATTCAAAATTAGCCTAAAAGCCCAAAATTTGCTAAAAATGTTAGCATATTGCTAAAATAGTAACTTAACTCCAAATTAGCATAAAAACTACTTAAAGGCCAAAGAAAGCTAGCTTGTTGCTTAATTACTAGCTGAACTTAAAAATTACCTAAAATTCCTTAGAAAACTAGCTTAGTAAAAAAACGTTAGCATGTTTCTAAAATAGAAGCTAAATTCTAAATTATCCAAAAAAAAATTCAGTAGATAACGAATTGAACTTTATTAATATCCCAAGGGATACATTTATCAACATATTTTTAACATATTAGATGAAAACCTTAGCATTTTACTAAAATATTAGCTAAACTCCAAATTAGCATAAAACTTCTCACAAAACTTAGCCAAAAACGTTAGCATGTTGCTAAAATTCTAAATTAGCCTAAAAACTCCAGTAGGTAACAAATTAGCCAAAAATGTTAGTATGTTGCTAAAATAATAGCTAATGTCCAATTTTTTTAAATTTACAATTAATTTATTTTTATTCAGCCAGAGAGCCACTATGGAGAGATTAAAGAGCCACATGTGGCTCTGGAGCCACAGGTTTCAGACCCCTGAGCTACTTTTATCAAGGCATCTGATCAGTCAGTTTATAACTTGCAATGAGGAAAAAATAAGAAGTCTTTGTGATTTTGGCTTCTTGGAGCCAGCAGATACTTCCTGTTTGGATGCGAGGTGGGAGGGGTCACTTAGTACAGTCCTTTTATACAGTCGATGATTCAGAGGAAGCAGGGTAAAGGGATTACAAAGAAAGCCTTTGATTGAACATAGTCCCCCAAAGCTGTATCCATAGTTTGAACACATGCTGTCAGTGTCCTTTTATGACTTCTCTAAGCATGTGGCACGGAGGAGTTGAACCTGCTCTTATTCTGCGTGTGAAGAATTTAGTTAGTGAGTCATATTTGCAAAGAGCCGCTGTGGGCAGGGTCAGGGTGAGAACAGGCGACGCACAATGGCGCCTCCTCCCCGAACACTCGCCGAAGCAATAATTCTCCCTCCTTGAAGGCCTCGGGCATCAATCCCTCGCAAGATGTACTTTGGTAAATGACTCCATTGCATTAAAGACGCATGCACACGTCCCGAGTGTGTGTTTGTGAACACGCATTTACTCTTTGTTTGCTCACGCCGAGATACTTGGCGTCTGCGCCTTGTGCGACATCTGTGAAAGGAGTACATATCTAAATGTGGAGGTGGAGTGTTTGATTCCGCGTGTCAAAGAAATATGGCTTCAAGGCTGCACGGGTTTTATTAAATTGTGGAGCTCGTGATGAAGCATCTTATTCAACATACAAGCACTCCATGCAGACATGTGGATAGATGTCTTTTGCACATCCTTTCAATGCATTTGCCAGCAGCAACACACACACACACATATACACACTATGGATTTATGGCTCCCTTGAGTCTTGGCTGTTAATAGGAAGACTGCCACTTATCAACGCCAGCTTTAACGACAGCCTGCTAAAAACAGGACGAAGAATGATAGTTTGTTTTTCATCATCTCTCGCTGGGAAAAAGTGAAACGATGCTGAGATTTACGGCATCTGTTCACCTGTGAGGCAGAATTATTAGGGCCAGTAACCCCAGATTAGAGAAATAATCAACTAGAAGTCTGTGAATTTATATCCTCCATCTCTTGTGTTGCTATGGACGTCCTCCAATCTCTTGGGGTATCGGTGATCTCAGCAGGACACTCTTTGGCGTCGCGGTGACGTGCCAAGACGACAGTGATAAACACGCCTCAAAAAGTTATAACTGTTTATCCCAAAAGTAAGCATAAGTAAGCCTTTTTGGTACATAAAGACTCAATCACACTTTCGACAATTTCCTCAGTCTTTGCATCAAAATTTTCAGCTCGTTTAGGACATTCCTGCTTGTATTTAGGTAAACTTTATAGTTTTTGAAATATTGAGTAAAATATGCCCCATAGGAAATAAATGAGAAATTGCTCAAATTCTTCAAAGACTTTGTGTACTTTGAAAAATTGTGAACTTCCACATCCTTTCAGATAGAAACCATTCAAACTTTAACATTTTCAGTAACTACTGGGTAATTTACAATTTAACTTTTAATTTAGCAACAAGCTAGCTGTTTTTGGCTAATTTAGACATTTTTCAGTTCTTAAGGCTAATTTGGAGGTAAGCTAACATTTTAGTGTTATGCTAAATGTTTTGTTGAAATTTGACTTTTTCCAGTTCTTTTGGTTAATTTGGAGTTTAGCTAATTATTTAGCATTATGCTAGCTGTTTGTTTTTTGTTTTTTTTCCAAGATTTGACTTTTTTAAGTTATTCAAACTATTTTGGAGTTAAGATAAACTTTTTAAATGATGCTAGCTGTGCTGTCAAAATTAGTTTATTTTAATAATTATTCAGGCAAATTTACAGTTTAGCTAATATTCTAGCATTATGTTAGCTGGTCAAAATTTGACCTGAAGATATTTAGGACAATTTGGAGTTTGGCTGATAATTAAGCATTATGCTAGCTGTTTTGTCAAAATTTGACTTTTTCCAGTTCTTCAGGCTAATTTAGGGTTTAGTTAATTCTTTAGCATTACGCTAGCTGTTTTTTTTTTTTCAAAATTTGACTTCTTTAAGTTATTCAGACTATTTTGGAGTTAAGCTAATCTTTTTACTTTATGCTAGCTGTGCTGTCAAAAAAAATGTTTTAAAATAATTCTTTAGGCGAATTTGGCTAATATTTTAGCATTATGTTAGCTGGTCAAAATTTGACTTGAAGATCTTTAGGAGAATTTGGAGTTTGGCTGATATTTTAGCATTATGCTAGCTGTTTTGTCAAAATTTGACTTTTTTAAGTTCTTTAGGCAAATTTGGAGTTTAGCTTTTTTATTATATTTTAGCGTTATCCTACCTGTTCTGGCTAAATTTAAAATTTGACTTTTTAAAATTATTTGGGTAAATTTGGAGTTTAGTTCATATTTTAGCATAATGCTAGCTGTTTTGGAAAAATTAGATATTTTTCCAGTTTTAGGCTAATTTAGCTTTTAGCTAATATTTTGGCAAGCTATCAAGTTGAGCATTTTTAGCTATCAGTTACAGCATTTTCTAGAGCTCCCAGGCAAGAGGTCTAGAGGAAGACCAAAGAGGAGGTTTATGGATGCAGTGAATGAAGGTGGCTGGTGTTAGAGTAGAGGATGCTGAAGACAGGCTCAGATGGAGGAAGCTGATTTGCTGTGGCGACCCCTGAAGGGAAAAGCCGAAAGGAAATTTTCAGCTATTGACTCTTGCATCAACAATCAGCTTACAGCTAATGGTGTATTGGAAGATTGGAAGCCATTGGAAGATTGCAGGTCCAAGTGTCCTTGAGCAAGACAGGACACTGAACCCCACATTGCTCCTGGTGGGTATAGGTTGGCACCATTGCTTGTGTTCCCATTGACTATGAAATTGCACCAATTAAATTTCTGATAATACATTTGTCAGATGGAAACTTGTCAGTTTAGAAAAAATGAGTACTTATCGAAAAACGTTTTTGCGCTTGGAGGAAATGGGTTTTGGGACTCACACTTAACCATTAGACAAAGGTAATTTTATGAAGGTGAATTTTCATACACATTAACATTTAATCTTCTCATTAAAAAAACAAAACAAAACGCTAAAATGGCCTAAGACTGCACACGTAGACGTGTTTGGTCCTCCCCGTCCTTCTGCTGTAATGGACTCTTCCATCAACAGCAAGTTAGTAAGCAGAGAGTCTTTGAAAAGATTTTTTTTAGCGACAGAATGAAGAGTTTTTATCTGAGCAGCTTTGAATTAAACAAAAGACAAAGGGACAGCAAGAAATGCGTTTTTACTTTTCCAAAAGTCCAAAAAGAAGAAAAAAAAAAAAAAAAAAAAAGATAAAAGTCAAGACTGAGAAAAGTATGAGGGCAGAAAAGGATAATTTTGAGAATATTGCTTTATATTATATTATTAATGCCACACTATTGGGATCTGAAGTATTTTTGTTTTATTTCTCTCTTTTTTTTTTTTTAGCAAAACCAGGCACATTAAAGAAAAGACCAAAGACTCATGTGTTCCTCTAGAAAAAAGGCAGCATTCAACAATTTAAATTATTTTTTCCAGTAGAAATAATCTACATTAAAAACACATTCTTTAACGTTTAAATGTTATTTCAGTTTTTTTAGGGGTATCATAACATTTCTATATCAGATTCTAGACTTTGATGCTGTCTAAAAGGGAACCATCAACCATTAGTGGATGTTTTACCATAGGTAACAAAAAATAAATAATAATAATGCAATGGCATGTTATTGTTTGCTCGGGCCTCCAAATTACTAAGTCTGCCACTTAATGGTACAGTGAATTCTAAGCTCTTAAAGCAAGGTAGAAAAGCACTGTATATTGTGTGTACAATTTACCTTTAATAATAAAAAAAGAACAGGATATTAATCTTTAACCTATTTTCATAAATTTCATGTGAACTAGATTTCAGAATATTTTTTACTCTTTATAAAAGTGGCGCGGTGGCTCCATGCTGATCTTGTGAAGGGTTCTTGGTCTACTGAACACCGTACAATATCCTGCTTTGATTTTTATGAAAACTTTACCAAAGTTTCACTGAACACTTTTCTTGTAGCCAAGATTTTTACCCTTTATTTATTTTGTTAAGCATGCCTTTTGGTAAATGTGCATTAAGGGTTGACTTGTTGGTTAAAAATCTTGAAATTAACATCAATTCCATCAGTGAAATAACCTCTAACATTCCTATCATGGAAAATATCACAAGTTGTTATTAATGAGGGATGCTTTCACGCTTTTGTTCTCTTTGGTGGTGCTTTAGCGGACGGTTTATGCACGAATCAAAGAGCATAGAAATCGTCCATAGCATGAAAGATGAACCCAAAGGGTTCAACAATAACTCTGATTGAGACGCTAACAAAGACAGGGTGATAGAGAGATGTTACGCTTCTCCCACAGCAAGTAATTCTTTCCGTTTATTTGCATGACAACTTATGCAAATCAGGTCACAAATCATGTCCAATTACAACACCTAGGGCAGAGTGTGACTCATGTGCACAAAGCAGGTTAAACATGTGCAGCGTGTCTGAGTCGAACAACGGGGAGGGGAGATCTGAAAGCTCAGCTTATTGGCTTTGCTTTATTTATTTATTTGCTATCTTGACTGCCGGTCATTTGTGTGTTAAAAGAATAAAAACGACAAGTTTTCACTTTTACTTTAAACAACAGAGAATTGAAGGGCTCCCTTTATAACTTCATAATTTATAGAACAACTGATTTCTTTTAAAGCTATATCAAACAATGTTTGTTGCTGACATAAAAAAAAATCAGACTTTTTTATCTGTTGTAGTTATTATTTTTCTGTTTGTTCAGATTTGCAGCATTCTGTTATTAAAAAAATATCTGAAGTACCTTATTTTAAATTATTCAGCTACACTTTCATTGAAGAAAAAAAAAATGGAAAAAGCTATTTGATACATTTAAAAATTTCTTTTAAAAGATTGCAATCTTAGAAAGTGCAGACAAAAGATCAAATGAATAAAAAGAGGATTTTTAAATCAAATGGATTCAACATTCCTGTTTTTTTTTTTTCCAGATTAAGCAAATTTCTTTTTTAGCAGACTTGTTATGTCTTTCTGTGTGTCCAGTTGATACTTAACTCCCAAATATTGTTGTATTTTAGGCACTAGCTAAAAGGCACACTTAAAATCCTTACTTCTTTAAAAAAAAAAAAAAAAAAAAACACATTTTGCCTTATAACCAAGGAGACCTTAAATATGGAGCGATTCTAGTTGTGTTCTAATGGTGAAGAGATTTTTAGAGATCCTCTGTCAAAATGTCAGTCTGTTTTTTTTTTTTTTTTTTACAAGTTCCAAACAAATTATTTTATTGTAAATATGATAATGCGGCTAACATGTAGCGGTATAGGACTGTGGTTTTTTTACGTTTTTTTTTTTTTAAAGTTTGGAGTTAGTGTGTCACTGTTGCGTTTGTTTCAAATGTATTCGTCTGTTTTTCCGTGTTGCTGATTGACAGATTCACTCAAGCTGCTTCCTGTGGAAGAGGACTTTGAACAAGCTTACTCCTGATTGGTTACAGTAGTTCCCATAGAAACATTGACTTAGATCAGGGGTCTGTGGCTCCAGAGGCTCATGTGGCTCTTTGACCCCTCTAATGTGGCTCTCTGATTTAAAAAAAAAATACAAAATAAAAGATTGTATTTGTGTTGAAATGTAATATAAAATAAAAAGTAAGTACAAAAGTAAAATAAAAAAAGCTAAACTTTACTCAACTTATTCATAAACAGTTGTAGAACAAGATGTACTATAAGTCAAACTAAAAACTATTTTTGACAGATTTTAGATCGCTGTGTATAAATTGGAGGTCAGTAAACACCACCTGAATGAAGTGGTACCAGATTATAAAGCAGATTATCTATTTTTGAAAATAATCAAGGATTTTATGTGTGTTTTATGGGCTAAAAATACAGTATGGCTCATTTAATTCATTCTGATTTAATTTGAGTTTTTTACATTTACAAACTTCTAGATGAGATGCACCACAAACGGTAAAATAAACGGTTAAATTTACTACATTTGGACAATCTGTGACACAGATTGCATTTTATTTTGAAAGGAAGACCAGTGAACCTCTGTTAGAAGTTTTCAACTGTTTTATATTTTGGAAAAGTCAATTCTCCCTTAATGTTAATGTTTTATCTACGCAATAAAAGTTAATTTGTATCTATCATAATAGTAACAATAACCAATAAAAATCAGTGCCTTGTATTTCTAAAGGGTGAGACTTTGTGGCTCCAGTTGGGATTTGGTCAGTGAGACACACGACACAAAAATGAGATTTCCTACTTATTACTGCTGTTAACTAGAGCATAAACATAAAACATGATTGGTTAATGATAGAAAAAGTGTCTGAAGTAATCACAAATCTATATGTTTAAGCCACTCCCCTCTAAATAGTTCCCTACTATTATTATGCAACATGAGATAAAATGCACTAAATCATAAAATAAACTCAGCAATCAGAAAAGATCAATTTTTTTAACCAAATAAATTAAATCAATACTAAGTTAGCAACCCTTACTTTTAAAAATTACTATTATGTTATTTTTCTTCAGCCACTATGAAGGGGTAAAAGAACCGCATGTGGCTCTGGGGCCTCAGGTTCCCGACCCCTGACATAGACAATGGACCAAATACATAGAAAGTGGACGCAAAAACATATTTTTGGCACTAATGGAACCCCATACAGCCCAGCCTCAGCCAGACTCTGCCTTCAGCGGCCCCAAGGTAACTGGAGTTTGAGAATCCCAAGCTAAAGAAAAGCTCCTGTGTATGTATATATATATATATATATATATTATTTATTAAAAAAAAAAATAAACAATCACAAGAGCCTTGTAATTTGAGTAATATTACCTAACCAGACACCTCTTACAATCTAATCGTGGTTTGCTTTGTTTTATGGGAAGGCTATTATGGATAATTTGCTCCCAGCGTTCTAGTAAAAACGTGATTCACAATATTGTAAACAAGCAAAGAAAATACATACAATGCAATGTTGATTAATATGGAGCACATCACTAAGTGTTTGTTTAATCCAGCTGCTAATTCCAGATTCATGGTGTTTTGTTAGTGTCACACCGCTACCTTGTCCTCCAGCTCCCCTCTCTGTTCCGTCTGTCTCCTCTGCATTCTCCTCCTCTGCTGCTCTTTGATTCTCCTCCCCACAGGAGCCGGGGAAGAGCGATGGCTGGAAAGTCAATAGAATCGCTCGGCCGCTACATCGGTCACTCTGTCCCTGTTAGTCCTGCTAGCTAATCAGATCTTCTGCCAAACCTTGTTTTGGGCTTTATTAGTGGCATCCCACTGCAGAGTAAGGAGAAAAACAGAATACCACAAAAGGGGAGAAAGGAGTGCACTTCATAAAATTTTGAATACGCTTTGGTAGCAGAAAGCTCTGCAGCTTAGACTCAAACTGTTCTGGGCACATCAGGAATGTATCGCTGCACATGTGGTGAGTCATTAATGAGCTAGTCATTCATGAACACTACATCATCTGAACCTGTAAGCACATTTGGATATTATATTCATGATACTAATGCTCTTAAAAATGTAAAAAAAAAAAAAAAAGGCATTAATATACAGTAAAACCAAAGCCTGTTTTTAAAACCTTTCTAGATTACAAGATTTTTAAGTAATCTAATTAATAATTACATTTAATTAAATTATGGATTAAAATGATTTATCATAAAAGTTAAAATTTTAATAACATTTCTTAATTTTTTCATTGGTAGATTAACACAAGGAAGATCCCGTGATACATTTAATACACAAAAGTTACTGTATTTTTTGGAATATAAGTCACGGTTTTAGCATAGTTTGGTAATTTAAGTGTTTTGTTTTTTGTTTTTTTTTTTTAATAAAGAGCAGCAAACACTAGAGGGCACTGTAGGTGCGTGTATACAGTATTTGTTACTGACGTCAACGCAGAAGAAGAAGTTCCACAGGATAAAGAATTCAACGTTTTTAGCTATTTGAAGTGATATGACGAGTTTAATTGACTTGTAGAATCAATTAATCGATCTGAATTGATCTAAGCTTAATGGATTAATAATCAATCCATAAAAGAAGAGATCTATCTAACGCATAGATCTAAAGTCTGCTAGCTTGATGCTAACATTTAATGGGATTTTCCATAGAACGGCTAATGCTAACGCTTGGTCGACCTAAAAATATATCTCAGACTAAATAAATTTTTTTTTTAAGGAACCATTTGTGATCTGAAACACTTTTTCTTATTTTCTTCTTCTCTTGGATTAAGGTGTAATGCTATAAAGCCCTCGAGACTGATTAAACCACGTCAATAAACTATGAAGTAACGCAGCGTAATTCATACTATGTAAATATAAAGGCGTTGTCGGAGGAATAAAGGTAATTAGTTAGATTACGTTGTTACTTATTGTCGTTAATCCAAACACTGGTAGTGTTCCTGTAATCAGTCTATTGTTGTTCTTTATTCTGGAAATGTCCTTTAGTTAAATTTCTACCAAATGTGCTACGTATATACAACTTTTTTTCTTCTTACTGATGTTTTTTTTTTTACTTTTAGCAACTAAAAATTGTACTTTGCCGCAAAAATTACAGTAAATTCTGAATCAGTGCCGAAGAAATGTGTCAGTCTATTTTATAAAAGTTTATTTTTTTTATTAATTACTTTTTATTATAAGATTTCTTCGTCCAAAAAAATTAATAATAATAATTTTAAAAAGTTATCTGACTGAGTGATAACCTGAGCAAATACAGATTTAGTTTGGTTTTAATTATGTTTTTTTCTGTTTGGCTTTCTTTGAGCCAAAAACAAAACATCTTTAAACTCAGTAAATGTTTGTGTCATCACGACAGCAGCTTTAATTCTCGTGGAGTTTTTAGAAAGTCTCTGCAGGACTGCTTTAATTGAACCGCATTTATGGCCCGTTAAGCTCACGCTGATGATATACCATTATTATTTACAACCCAACTTCAAATTTTAATTAATTCATTTAATTATTCAGTGTACTAAAATGGTAAATCGATAAAAAAGACAGGATGCACACAGTAAATAACACTCCTTATTTAGAAATTAAGTTACTTTGTCTTCACCCACACAAACATTTCCTCCCTGATAGGAGATACTGTTATTCCTGACCAAAAAGTTACAGACGGCAGAAATCAAACCTGACACCAGAACTAGACAGTTGTTGCTGGACAGCTCTCTAATTTTATCACCTTGGGTCTGCAACTTGCAGCTCCAAAACCACATGTGGCTCTTTTATCTCTCCATTGTGGCTCCACGGCTAAACATAAAATAAGTCATGGAGACCGCTGACCCAGCCATGTCGACCATTGGAGACCGCATCTCTCTGGTAACGGCTGCTTAACCAAGACTAAAGAAAACAAATAAACAAAGCCAGAAAACTAAGACTACCAAGGTCCAACCCCAAACTAAAATAACAAAACCCAGCAGTGTAAGACTTGAAAAAGAGGGGAGAAAGAAACAAAAATACATAAATGAAAGAAAAATAAAAAAGCAGGATTACTTAGTTAGCATTTATTATAAATAGATTAGTTAAATTAATGACTAAGGTACTCATAGATGATAAACTATGTGGGTTTTTACATCCCTGTTTGCTCGGTTCTACTTCCAGAATGCAGATTTTAAATGTAAAGCAAAATTTTGGTAAAAAATTGATCTTTTATGAGTTAAAAGCACATATTACTGGCTGCACAGAGCCACACTGAGATGATCCTGTTTGGCACAGAACGTCTTTTATTTTGAAAATAAGTAGAAAATGAATAAATAGATAATTGGGAGATACTAGGTTCTTTCATATATTTGCTTTTGTTTGTGCAAAGAAAGACATAATTCATATTAAAAAAGAAGGTCATGAATGCTAATCTAAATTTCTTAAAGGCTAAGAATATACAACTCCTTCTAGGTTTTGATCTGTAGAAAACGAGCCCAAACGGCTCTTTTTCTGTTAAAGGTTGCCGACCCCTGAGCTAGACTCATCTACACTTTGGGTATCGAACCCGTATCGACTTTCCTTTAAAAAATTCATAGAACACATGCCCTACTGCAGAAGTAGTCCCAGGCCATTACACTACATTACAGAACGGATATGTATGTTTTTATTTGTTTACACTAAGTTTTGTGCCAAATCCAAGTAAATGAACAACTTTTAAAATATTTCCCTATTACTGTATTAGTCCAAAGAATGCTTAACCCCTTGATGTTAAAGAACTTTGGCTCCTTTAATTCAGCATCTAATTAAATTTAAAACAAAAGTATACATTTTATATATAAAATTTAGGCAGCAAAGCGAAAAAGTCTCAATTACAATATTATCATATTTTATAATTACATAATTATTAAACAAATCTTAAACAATTACAAAAAATTAAACTTTGGAACACTGGAACTCAAAAAACTATTTGTGTTCGGTATTTTGGTTATTATTAGCTGTCATATTTTGGTATAATGTTGTTTTTTATTATTTATTATAAATTCAAAATCTGTAGTGACCAAATGCTTAAAATATATAACATATATAAAATGCACAAAATGTTTTTAAAATAGTATCATTTATTAAATATTTTAAAATTATTTTTATTTAGTTAATCATCTTTCTCCCAATAAATAAATGTTAAATTTTCTACATATACCTACATCGGAGCCTGGGGGTGTCCAGGTCTCGGTGGTGGGTTCGGGTCCTTGCTCTCGAGAGCTGGGCCTCTCCAAGAACGTCATCAGTGTGTGAGCCTGTTCGGGCCTTGTTTACATCACTCCTCTCGGACCTCCGTTTCTCTTGGGTGCTCCTCTCCTCGGCAGGGGTGGGCGGCCCCTACCCTGCTCCCCCCTGGACCTCCCGTGGCTGGAGCATAGGGTGGGTCTCCCTGGCTCATACCTTGGGTGGGGGGACACTCGGCGCTCCTGGGTGGGGTGGTGGTTTGCTCTTCTGGGGTTGGGGGCTATCTGGGGGTGGGGCCTCACATTGGCCCTCCTGGCGCGGTGGGGGGGCTGCTCTTCTGGCTGGGCTGGGTCCTGCACTCTCTGTGCTCCTGTGCCTTCCTGCTCTCGGGTGTGAGGGGCCCCTGCGGCGATCCCGCGTGCCTCGGTCTGGGTGTTTGACGGGATTGCCCGGCGGGCAGATTCTCTTCGCGGCTCCATGGTGGGTGTTGGGGGGTCCTGGCTGTATATGTAAAAAAAGTTCTACATATACCTTGACAGACATATTTTTTCTGGATGTCTCTCTCGCAGCATACCTCTTGGCTTGCACTTTGCTTCATCACTTTGCCGGGACGAGAGTGGCACAGCAATGGAATGGTGTTATTTTATCTCTAATTATTTTCTGCCCCTGGATTATTGTGAAGCGATTTGTGCGGAGCGCTGAAAAACACAGGGGACGCGGGAACGTCACCTTGTTCCATTTGTCAGCCTTGATTTGTTTGCTGTAAATGTAATTGACTTGTGTCTCTGCTAAAGGAGGCAACGAAGAATTCATTTTTAAAACCAATTTCCTTCTGTCAAAGCCTTTCTATTGCAGTGTAAAGTATTCTACGCTGAATTACATTCATTCAGTGTATTGGTATTGTTATCACACTACTTTTATTGAAGAGTCATTTCCTAATATATCTTTATATACTGTATTTTCTGCACTTAAAAACCCTTTTTAACCCTTTTTTTATGTTTTGCAAAAAAGGTTTGGAGTCACAGGAATTGTGAATTTGCTAACTGGCTAAGTTATAGCGGTATCTGTTCATTTTTTTTCATGTTACTAAAAAGGTTGGGAGTTAGCAAAGTCACAGTATAATGTTTTTCTAGCAGTGTCAGTCTGTTTTTTTCACATTTTGCAAGAAAGTTTGGTCGCTACAAGTGTTGTGAATTCACTAACTTGGCTAACATGTAGCAGTGTCTGACTTTTTTTTACATGTTACTAACAAGGTAAGGAATTATCATAGTTACATTGAGGTTGTGTTTTTGCGGTATTAGTCTGCTTTTTACATGTTGCCAACAAGGTAAGAATTACAGATATTGTAAATACGCTAGCATGGTTAACAGGTAGCGGTGTTGGACTGGCTATTCTTTAACAACACTGGGACTTAGCAAAGATACAGTAGCGTCTGTTTTAGCATTATCAGTCTGTTTTACTGTGTTCCACAAACAAGGATAGTATTTACAAGTGAATAAAAAATCTCAACTAACATGTTGTGTCTGAATTTTTTTTAAATGCGTCATTAACAAGATGAGTAGTTGGCGTAATCACAGTAACTCTTGCTTTAGCGATGCCAGTCTGTTTTTTTTTTTTTTTTTTTCGTTTTTCCATGTTACAAGCAAAGTTGAGAGTTAGCAAAGTCACATTAACAGTGTCAGTGTTTTTTTTTTTTGTTTTGTTTTTTTCTTCACATTTTGCAAAGATGGTTGGTAGCCACAAGTGTGAATAAACCAACCCGGCTAATGTGTAGTGGTGTCTGACTTTTTTTTCGTGTTACTAACAAAGTGAGGCATTTTAATAGTTACAGTGAAGTTTGTTTTAGCTGCATCAATCTGTGCTTTACATGTTGCAAATAAGGTGGCGTATTTGCTAACATAGCTAACATGCGTCCTGTTGGATTGTGTTTTTATTATCAAGGTTGGGAGTTAATGTAGTCATGGTAATGTTAGTTTTAACGGTATTAGTCTTGTCATGTTTTCAAACAAAGTTGGTAGTCACACAAATTGTGAATATGCTAGCTGGCTAACGTGTAGCGTTTTTTTTTCTGAGTTACCACCAAGGTTGGGCGTTAGCATAGTCACAAAAATGTTTGCTTTAGCAGCATCAGTCTGTTTTCCAACATGTTGCAAACATCGTTTTAGAGTAACAAGTATGTGAATACGCTAACCTATTCACAATGTTTATTTGAATGAATATGCTAATATGGCTAATGCTTAGCTTGTTACAAAGATGCTTCTGGGTATGTCCAAATTCCTTCCCTACTCACTATGTAGCGTGTTCTCCATTTTGTAGCGCTGTCTGATTCTACAATTCCAAAATGTAGTGCCCTAGAAATTTCCCTGAAGTCTTTGCAAAAACTAGTTTGCATCAATCGTACTAATATTAGCGAAAACAGACCACAATGCATTGTGGTCGAGCAAATTTAGCCCAAAAAAAAAGAACACAGAACACAGTGGATTCATAAATAAATGAAAAATATTTATAGTGATTAGATTTGTACTTGAATCAGTGATTTCTTATCCAGCATTTAAAAAACAAAAGAAAAGTGAGCATGGTGTCTGAATTTCTTTTAAAATCAGGGCACTATATATAGTCCTGCACTATAGTTTTTAGTAGTTAGGCATTAGGGTGGGAATTCGGACATAGCCATATACTCGAGTGCTGAAAATTCATAAATAATCCCAAAAATAGAAAAGTAGAGATGAAAAATATATATACTTAAAAAGATTTAAATGAAGGAAAACATTTTGAGGCAATTCTTGGTTTTAGACAACATTATTGGTGGTCATCCGTCTGGTACTTCACATTAAGTCACTATGGTGCAGGAAAAAATGTAGATAAAATCAGAACAATCTCAAATGCTGTTCATGGAGCGCAGATAGCCTGAAGATAAAGAAGTCACACTAAGTTGCTGGCTGGTAGGCACAAGTGAAGTTGTGTACTTGCATGTGTGTGTGTGTAAGCCATTACGCAACTCTTAGTCCAAAACCAAGGGGGAATTAGATTTAAGAAATAGATCTAATTTAAGATGATGGAGCACTTATCTCTGGTTAAGCACTGGCACCATGTTCCATCACCTCTCCACTCATTTACACTTGCTCATCTTTGAATGGGGATGATTACATTTGCTTTTCTGCCGAGACAGTGACAGCTTATTATTTCTGAGGGGACTTGTACATTTTTTTTTTATGTAAAAAAATATATTTCTTTCTTGGTTAGTTTGTTTTTGCAACACTTTTTGTTTTGGTGCTTTAAAAATCAACCAAACATTGCAACTGAATATGTTCCTTTAATTGATCTTATTCTCTAGTCTTTGGCGAAACCTCTCGAGTCTCGAGTTATTCTCTGCACCATCACCCTCAGAGATGTCCAGGATCTCCTCCCAGCCCTCACATTTTTTGCCGGGATCCACACCTGCCTGTGTGAATATTAACTTTCCGCTGCACGCCGCAGCAAAGGCTTTCTTCAGGAGAAAATTAAATTATTGAAGTCAAAAAGATGTTAGTCGTGTTTGAAATATTGATGAGCTGTGGGATGTGCGGGAAAGCTGCATATGTGATTTACAAATCGCTCCTGCCACTCGCGCGTCTCACCTTTGTTGTGCATCTTTAAATGTTTGGGCAAATCTGCATGAAAGGAATATTTAGAGCGCTAATGGAGGGAAATCGCACAATTCAGATGAATTATTTCTCTGTAAAGAGACTTTTAAGAGTGGAAAAGGCAACCACATATGAATCGTAGAAAGAAAACAAAAAAAATAATTAGATTTTTAGTGAAAAAGTTTAGAATTTAAGTAGAAAATCGATTTTAGTTTAATGTAAAAAAAGAATAAATAAATGCAAAACCACCACCGGAACAGAATTTGACTCATTTGGAACGATCTCCGGCCACGATGGCGCGCTCTGTACATGCAGCTAATTAAAGTCTTATGATCAGAGAGAAAAAAAAGAGCGTGCATTAGCCGACATGAGACCGCATGTGAGGCGAGGCTCCGTGGACGCGTAAAGCAGAGCAGAGCATTGTATGCAACATTTTCAGCTAATTAATGAAGCGACTCCCACAAAGCAACCACAAAATTGAACAAATCGATGTTTTGAAATCCACACTAGAGCTGCTTGAAATCCTTAAGTTTTGTTCTCTATCCGTCTCACTGGTTGTTGAACAGACACACAGATTGTGTTTGCGTATGAGTGCGAGGAAAGTCTTTATTGTTCGTGTGTTTCTTGTTGACATTTTTTTAGTAGTAGTGTTGTTTTAAACCGACTATATGATTGTTTAAGACCCACTCTGATGAAAATAGGGTTTTAAACATTTTCTTGCAGCATTTTCCTGATGATGGAGAACATATAAATAAAAAATTTAAGATGAAAACTGAATTTATTATCTTAAAAAACACATATTTTTAATTCCACTTTCCATGAACTTGGAAATAAAAAAAATCCCCAAAAAGTATTTTAAAAAAACACTTAAATTATACTTTAAAGAAACATGTATTTTTTTTAAGAAAGAGTTCATTTTCCCTAGACACCTGATTTGTTACAAGAATAATACTTGAATTTTCACAGTGTATCACTAATCAATAGCTTTGATGTTGAATTTTATTAATTATCATTTACCTCACATGTGTTAAAGTCGAGGCCCAGGGGCCGGATCTGGCACCCTGGGTGATTATATCCGGCCCGCCGGATCATTATATATTTTTATTATTAACGTCCTTATGTCATCTTGCGCTGGTGACATATTGCAGCACATTCTAATTCCCAAGTCGTCACATATTGACGTTTGGTTAAGAACCCTTTGCGTCAAACGTTTATGTTTGGGTGTCCCCTACTCGTCGGTTTTATTACCGGTCTGGTACTGGGACATGGACCGCACCAGTATCCAGCCTCACCCAATAAAAAACGCCCCCTTCTGTTGTCAAAGCCACACGAGCGCTGATGTCAGTCACAAAGCCAGCCTCACCCAATAAATAGGATCCGAACGCCTGTTCTCCTAACCTTAACTCGATAGTGGACAGTGAATACTGGACGCTGATTCTAGATGCGGGCCAGCCTAGGGTTAGGGTACCGGCACCGGCCGTGTCCCAAGGTTTGGTGCGCGTTTAAAAGTTTTTACAGTTTTTAAATTGTAGCTTTAGTCTGTTCAATAAATGTTTATCCTGTTCATCCCATGACCTAAAGTAAGTTTTGGATTCTGGCCCCCTGGGCGATTGAGTTTGACACCCCTGATTTACGTGGTTTTAAAAAATATGATTCGCTTTCTGCCATGACATAATTAATTTTCACCCATAGATGAGCATCTAGTTTTCAACAGTTTTTTGAAGGTCCATTTGGAAGAAAGTTCTCTTGTGGTATTTTTCTGATGATCTATAACATAAACTCAAACTTCTTTGTATGCGCTTTTCATTCAACCGAAACACAAGTGCTTAACATAAAAGCAAATGAAATAATGATTAAGAACGCAAAAAACACAGGGTTAAAAAACACAGAGAGAACATGATATTAACATAGAATGAACACCACTCCCTCCCCCAGTTCCTCCCTGCACCCACCATGTTCCCCCAATGTGACCCTTAGCAGCAAAACTGAACAAAGATTAAAGAACTGTAGATCTAAGGAAATGGTCTGGTTTGGTACTACTGTGTAGAAACGAAAATACAACGATCCAGGCCCAGCTCGTCCACGGAAGTTTATCATTTTACTATAAAAAAATTCACATTGAAGTAAAAATAAAAAGAGGAGATGAGATAAAGTTCAATAACTACAACAGTCATGTAAAAGTTAGGTTAAAAAGGCGTGTCTTGAGCCTCTTCTTAAAAACCTCTTCGGGCTCTGAGGCTGTCCGAGGGCCGTAATAGTGGAAGAAAACCTCACCGAGTGTTTTGGTCCTCACCTTAAGAGAGGCCGACACTGGAGGACCTCAGGGTCGGTCAGGGTTCACATCTTAAAACAATTCACCCGAATAAGAAGACCATAAAAACATTTATGAACTCTAAAATCCATCCTGATATAAAGAAAATGAAGCTTGAAACTGCCTTTCTGAGTATTTCTTTCTTCAAACTGTTTTAAACAGAAATGCTGCATGATAAAGATTATTTTGATGATGTAGTAAATACAGGGCGTGGGCCACAAGTTCCATCCTGATGCATCCACTTGTAGACAAATAGATCCATGAACATCTCTGTTTGTTTTCCTCGTCTGAGCTGGAATCTGGAACGATACGGTAAATTTTTCTCGCCATTTTTGTTGCCCCACTCCAGGCCTCGAGGGCTGCAGTGTCTGCATAATTTCCAGAAATCCAAGTCCTACTCATGACTGATTACCTGGTTCAGATGTGTTCAGCCAATCAGAACATACCAGAGCAGGGAACGTTGGACAACATAGAGGAATGCGGCCCTCGAGGCCTGTTGTAAAAAGAACTGCTGAGGGGAAGAGGGGATGGGGTTGCTTTGCACCAACAACTCAGAGGCCAATTTCAAGTAAATTCCCGATCCTGTTCAGAAACTACATCTTAGAAAACAACTTTATTTTGTTATGTTGCCTGAAATCCTCAAAATTAAAATTAAGAGACCCCTTTTCCAAGAGATCAAACGATGATTGGAGTGTGTCTTTACTTTTTTTCTCTTTGTGTTAATGTAACAAATTAAATCAAATCCTTACAAATCTTTTTAAATCTTTAAAACACCTAAAATAGATTAGAAATGAAGCAAAATAAAAACCATTTTAATAAATGTGTACATTTCTTATCATGTGTATCACCATAGGCTATAAATTAAATTCATTTGCATTTATTTCTGAGGATTATTAAAGAATCGTGCTTGAAATTCGAAAGTGTCCAAACCAAAGCTGTACGTTGCAAAAGTGATTGGTTCTCCAGTTATTACCATTTCAGAATCACCTCTTTGTCTGCAAAGCTATTAAGCAGCATGATTGCCACTTTTAATACCAGGAGTTTTTAGCTGGAATTGAGGGCACTGAAAGCAACTCTATCAAGGTCAGATCGTGCCCTTGGGCAAAGTGATGTGGTACATTGGAGCTCTCCCAACAAGAAAGGATGAGAGCTGATAGAAATATGGTGTAACTGTGGCTTTCTATTAACTGCAAGAATCAAATTGGACGTGTGGGGGAATGGAGTGTCATTTAACCTCCACAGGTTTAGGCTTTTTTCATGAATGGTAACGACTCGTGAGCGTAGATCACAGAAAAGCTTATAAAGAAACAATTTCAGAGACTTCTTTTTGTTGTTTTTTTTGGCGATAAAATCAGCTTTTTCTTTGCTTCGGCTGGTGTCTGTGTGAGTTTGTGTACTTGGCACCTCGGCATGAGTTTTTGAAAGCATTGCTGGTTGTGTGATGGGCAGTCAGCAGAGAGTTAGAGCTCACAGAGCACAACACAACATCAACTTCTGGCCTTGAGGATTGACAAGTTACGGGTCTGGTATGGAATGAACACACACACACACAAAAAAAGCACACACAGTCACAAAAACATAAAAATGAACACAGCGCGCCTCTCTGTGCACTTCTCCCCCGGTTCTTACCACCCATCATTTATTGGCTAATGTCTCTCCTCTACTCAGCCATCAAAATCCTGCTGCTGTGTCTGTTTTTTTTTTTTTTTTTTTTCTGTCCTCCCTCTTCCCTTTAGAGAAAATATCAGCTGCATCGGCACTGTGCTTACCTTCCACCCTGAGGGTACACAAGTGCCTGCACACACAAACACACACAGACTACTCCAGTGACTCAAATCTGAAGAACAAATGACTTGATTTAGGGAATTTCTGATTGGAGTTGTAATTATCATGTAGTTTGTCCTCTCTCGGTGGGTGGAGTACTCCTGCGCTTTAAAGATCTTGGGGTCTTGTTCACAAGTGACGGAAGATCAGAGCGTGTGATTGACAGACAGGTTGGTCCACCGTTTTGCGGTAGTTGCACCGGTTTAGTGCGGTGAAGAGAGAGCTGAGCCAGAAAGCAAAGCTCTCAATTTACCGGTCGATCTTCGTCCCAGTACTCACTGGGTCGTGACAGAAAGAACGCGATTCCGACTACAAGCGGTTGACATGAGTTTTCCTCGGAAGGTGAGAAGCTCGGTCACCCAGAGGGAAGTCGGAGTAGAGCCGCTTCTCCTCCTTATTGAGAGGAGCCGGTTGAGGTGGCTGGTCTGGACGCCTCCCTGGAGAAGTTGTTCCGGGCCTGTCCCACTGGGTGCAGGCCCTAGGGAAGACTCAGGACACAATGGAGAGACTACAACTCTCGACTGGACTGCGAACACCTCAGGGTTCCCCCAGAGGAGCTGGGGGAAGGAACCGGGGGGAGGGAAGTCTTGACATCTTTGCGTAGACTGCTGCCCCCGCGACCCGGTAGACTCTGCGTAATTGTCCTTTCATTGCAGAAAGTGTTCCTCCCTTCGTTTTAAGTAGTTGCTGTTTTTGTGTGGCCACAGATAAATGTTGCACTCTCCACTTGTGAGGATTTCAAAAATCTTCAGTGTTGACGCTCAGTTGCTACCACTGGTCAGCAGATGTGTGGACTTCCTGTCCAGGAATGACTTTGTCTGGACCTCGGCGGTTCTGCTTCTCAACCTGCTGTTCAACAGATAGGAGGAGCTGCTGGCTTTTATCTTGCAACACACGTTCCAATGGCTGCATGTTCTGACTTGGAACTTGACGTAAAAAGATCTGTTGTAATTGAGTGACCACCAGAGTTCTGACGCAGAAGAGACTCATTTACACACAATGAATTTTTCATTGAAAGTGGTTGCTTGAAGTTTCTGAGTCCAATGTGAACATCAGAGGGGAATTTCTGATGATCTCCTGCAGCTCCACAGGAACTAAGGCCCGATCCGAATACTCCCCTTCTCACTTCCCCTTAGCCCTCCCCCTGATTTGAAGTGGCAGTTGAAGTCAAAGTTGTGTCCGGAATTATTATTTTTTACGCTACACATTCCAAACAGAGGGGTCCAAAGTCCGCTATCGCGAGAGTAAACCTCGCCGCGCTACGAAGCGCTTCTCTTCACTTTGGTGCTCTCTGAACCACAGATGTTTACATTTAAACGTAAGTAATAACTTTATGTTGCAGTGTGACCACTTTACATTTATAGAATTGCTGTTGTAATGTATATACTGGAAGCCCTGCGCTAATGCTAGCTTACCGGTGATTCTGTTGACGTCACTGAACGAAACTCACGTCGGAAATATTTTTTACCACCCTCCGTTTGGAGCAAGCACTGAGGGATAAACGAAGGCGGAGGGCTAAGGGGAAGTGAGAAGGGATAGTATTCGGATTGGGCCTAAGTCCTCGTAAGCGACACAGGTGTAGTGGTTCGGGCTAAAAACGGCATAATCCTGAGTACAAGACCACTGGACACGCTGTTACAATAGATCAGAGGATGGGAATTTCTCATTCCCTAATTTCGCTCGTACGTTTCTAAAATCTCCTCTTCATTACCATACGTCCAACCTCTTCCTCTGGAGTCAACCTTCTCCACCTTTTCTCCACCTTTCCCCTTCTCTGTCTCTCCCTCGTTCCCCTGAGTAGTGGTTAGATAATTGGATGGGGGGGTGGTTTCTTCACTTAGACGATGGTAAGGCCAGTCGGGTTGAGCGCCCTCTTAATAAAGCTTCACCCAGGCCAAGCACACACTTAAACTAACACTTGCTTCCACACGTACACTCGAGTGTGCGCGGAAGTACAAACACACCTGCGATTCTCCTCTGCCGACTTTATTTGGGCTGTTTCTTTGCGTTCTAATAAACCCATTTTGTCGTTTCTCTTGCCATTTTTATCTTTCTTGTCCAAAGCCCCTAAGCCCCCCTACCCATCAGTTTATCACTCACTTGAGACACCTGCGCTGCATTTCCATTCAGACTCGTCGGCTGCATTGATATCTCACATCTTTCCTTGATATCAGTCTATCCCCAGATGCATTTTTTTTTTCCTTTCTCCACAGAACGAGCTGCGTGCCTCAGATTGCCATTGCCCGTATCGCATGGCACCGTTTAATGTTTGCAAACCTTGCCAGCAAATCCACCTTCTGTGTGTTTCCTCTCAGCTTGAAATGTGATTCATAGCCATATCTGACTCACACCAGGTGATCGGGAGTCGAATGCTGTGAACCTCAGTCCCAGTGGGTTGAACTCCCCTCCTCCTCAGGTCTTCGTTTACTCTCTATAAACCCCTTCTAGCTTGAGTGCGCTGCCTGATCTAAAAGGGCTGCCTTCAAGCTTAATTTGTGGTCATCGAAGAGGCTGTTTGCATAAATGTGTCTAATTATTTAGCTGACATCCATCTGCAAGAGTTGCAGAATACCTTATTCTATGCAGCCTGTGTGTGGGTAGAAAAATGGGAGGTCAGAATTCAGTGAGTGAAAATGTTCTGGCCCATTTTTTTTACAGGCATGCTGTGAATGACAGGTCTTAGTGAACATTTAAACTCACGCAAGTGTAAGTCAAGTAGGGCTGCCACGATTAGTCGACTAATCGACTATTCAAATAGTTGATTAGTCGTTACTTTATATTATATGGAGTTGGAGTGTAGTACATTTGAAAGTTGTAATGGCATTATTCTAGCTTTTTGGACTACTTTGACATTAATTAGATGTTTTTAGGCTGTTTTGGAATTTAGCTGATATTTCAGTTACATGCTAGCTATTTTGGTTATTTTGTTATTTGCTTTTTAAGGCTATTTTGGAGTTTAGCTATTATTTTAGTTATATGCTACCTATTTCGGCTATTTTTGCCTTACGTGCTAGCTATTTTGGGTAATTTAATCTTTTTTTTTAAGTTTTTGAGGCTAATTTGGAGTTCATACTTGGAGCTAATACTCCAGCTGCATGCTAGCTGTTTTTTCTAATTTAGGCTTTTTTTTAGGCCATTTTGGAGTTTAGCTAATATTTCAACCACATTCTATCTATTTTGGCTAACTTAGGCTTTTTTCAGTTTTTAATGCTAATTTGGCATCTAACTAATATTTTAGATAGCTAACAGCTGCAGCGTTTTCAGCTAACAGCTTCAGCGTTTTCAGCTAACAGCTTCAGCCTTTTCAGCTATCAGCGTCAGTGTTTCCAGCTATCAACTTCAGTGTTTTAAGCTATCATTTTCATTATCTTCAGCTACCAGCATCTTCAGCTGCCAAATTCCGCTTACAGCATTCACACTAGCATTATCGGAAGTAATGCTATATATCTAGTTTTTAGTTAGTTTAAAGCTAATCAAGGTTAAGATGTGGGCTTTACATCCAGTTTGCGCGTGAACCGATTAGTCGACTAATCTAAAAAATAATCGGTGATTAGTCGACTATTAAAATAATCGTTTGTAGCAGCACTAAAGTCAAAGTGTAGTAGAAGTAGTTGTAATAAGACCCCAATACCTTACAATAATGCGCAAGGAGTCCATTAGTGTTGTTCAAGTAATAAGTGTGCACCCTTTGTGCGCTCCATGTTTTCAACTTGACTTTTAAATCAAGAAATTAGTCAGTCAGTGTGCAGTTTGTTTGGACAGCCTTTTGACACTTACCCCGCACTTGCATTATTTGTGCACGGCCAGTAAGGAGCCAGTACTCATACTTTACTAATTACTGGAGTGTGTTGTAAGGCTCAGTATGACATCATACGTCATAAATAAGGGATAATGCTCGACAAAGTGTGCATTATCAGAAATGTACGCAAGTCGTAGCGAGGACGGTTGCTTCTGTGAAGTGTGTTACTACTTGAACAGCACTAATGGGCTTGTTGCACATTATTGTTGGATAATGCACACATTAAAGGGCATTATCTGCCTATACCATTGACACTTAGAAAATAATTAATATTTAATTGATGCTAAGTACTTTATTGTTCTTGTTTCAGTTTAGATGGCTTTTTCACAACAAGCAGACTGATATGTGGTGTGAAATGATAACATGACAACAGGCCGCTGAGCCAACACTGACTTGGACTTCAGCGGCAAGGAAATATATATATGTATATGCTAATCATAAAGCATTAGTTCAGAGACAATTCTCTTTTTTTTTTTTTTTGTCTAAATGATGTCACAAATGTTTTTTTTAAGGAAGCCTGCGCAGCGATATAAAACATTTGGGGTATGTGACTGGAATTTTATTTTTTAGGCGTGCTGTGTATCACTGTGGATTATCATTTTTTAATCCACACTCAGCAGCCAGTCGGAATCCAGTATCCATCCGGATCACGGTTTAAGTGTTTGTAACTTAAATTATCCTTTCAAATGTTTCACAATACACTTACCATATGCACAGCATTAATATGTTCCACTTTCACAAGGTGGCCACACAAACACGGGAACTGCAAGACACACCTGTGCTCCCCATAGAATGCACCCCCTCCTCTCTCCGACCGTCCCAGCACCCATGTGGTTCAACCCCCACACAGATGCATGCAGGTTTTTGGGTTGTCTGTTCCTGTTAAGGGTTGAGAGGTCTTAAGAGGAGCACAGGTGTGTCTTGCAGTTGCTTTGAGGCTTGTCCAACCACCTTAAGGGACATCACGGAAATAAAACATGCTATTGTCATGCGTGAGGTAAGGGTACGGTGAAATATTTTTGAGAATATGTAAGTTAGGCACGCTTAAAACATATGTTGGTTTAGAGTGATTCAGAGACCGCGGTAGCAGAGAAGCTCCGCGAGAGACCAGAACTGGGAGGTCTGCAACAGGTCTCACGTTAATCCCCCTAATCTACCCTTGCATGTTGTGTAAGTGTTCACTACCACCTGACACCTGCAGAATGCCTGTAGAGAAACAATGCGCAAACAGTTTTCCCTTACGGGTTCACCAGTTGGTCTACGATATTAAAAGCTCCTCCTTCTTCCGCTGTACAGATTAGCCTATTTTTCACATGCAGACAACCCATTTCCACCCTTAAGGGCAGGTGTGACTAAAGCTTCAGGTATATTGTAAAGGAGACGTGACCCTTGTACAGAATTAAAAATGACTAGTGATCTAAACTCAAAACTGTCTGGTTTCTGTGTAAGCTTAAAAGATCAAAATAACATTTTCACTGATGTTTTTCCCAACGAATAAACAAGTGAGTCTTAAGACAGCTTGATTCCACACAGACTAAGAGGCAAGCCTCAACAGATCGTGTAACCCACTTTTGTTTTGTCAAGTTTTTTGTTTTTTTTTTTTTTTGTACCGAATGCTGCTGTGCTATGAAATAAAACTCCACTTGTGGCTGTGAGGATTTCATACATGTCAGTCGAGAAGAATCGGCAGCAGTCTGGACTGCTTATCATCAGTGAAATGGCCGTGCAGAAAAGTGCAGATAGGATCGATTCAGACTTCAAGGGAAAACAGATAAGGGGGAGAAATGAAAAAGTGAGTTCATAAGCATTTGAAACTACATCTGTGACCACCAGGTACAGGAGTGCTGAGGTTAGCATCAATCTTAAGCTCAGAGAATAAAAGCTGAGGGCAAAAACGCTGGAACTTGACTTTTGAGATGGAGAAACATACAGCAGGTTTGGTGTAAATGCTTTTGAGATTTGTCCAGAAATTAAGGTTTGATCTATTTGAGGCATGGGATCTAAGATTATTATGTTTTATTGGTGGTTTGGAGAAATATATCGATGTAAAACTGAACAGATTGGATTCAAAAACATGACTTTTATGCTTTTTGGCAAAATGTAATGACATGAGTTTGGTTATGATAGGATTGTAATCGTCAACCGAATTAAAAGGTTTAGAAAAAAAACAAAA
Source organism: Oryzias javanicus (assembly GCA_003999625.1). Classification (NCBI taxonomy): domain Eukaryota; kingdom Metazoa; phylum Chordata; class Actinopteri; order Beloniformes; family Adrianichthyidae; genus Oryzias; species Oryzias javanicus. The sequence goes on from CM012447.1 coordinate 247,561, forward strand.
TTTTTTTGGAAAAATTTGAAGTCAAAACAATAAGGAATTAACATTTAAGCTTCTTTCTGCTTAAAATTTGTGTCGGCCAGCCCTCTGTGCATCAAATTTACTGCTCAACACCTGCACTATAATGTCCCGGCCACGTATAGGAGGAGCAACCACCAATGTTTGTCTGGGCTTCAGTCATTGCCACATCATGGAAAACATGGACGATGTTGAGCAAGTTGCTTATGGAAGATTGTTCCTATAAGGAGCTTTGACGCTAAAAGAAATGCTTTTTATGTCGCGCAACAAAAGAAAATACATGATCATGATGGCGCAAGTTATGGTGTGAACTATAAGGGACTACTGTTTGAAATAGAGAGGAAAATCAAAATAGAATAAATTTAAAAATGAATTGAAGCTGATGGTGAGAGCCAACCTAGACGTTCAAACATTGAGTGGTGGAGTATAGAGACCGTGAAGCACAAATTGGCACAGAGAACTGTAAATAACGTCTAAAAAATTGTATGTAAATGTTAAAGTAAATATATCTGCGTAATCTAAAATAGGAGGTAACATTTGTAAGATTAGTCTTTTTCTGAAATGGAAGTTAAAGCAGTGAACCTATGTTTTAAGATGGTAATTTCGTTTACTAGTTGTTGATAAAAGATGAGCTTGAAAAAAGAAAAATATATAGGTTCAAGTCAAACATCAAGATATTTGAAGACATATGTTTCCTCTAGAATAAAAGAATCTCAAAAAATACTAATGAAGATTTATGGTACATCTGGGTTTTGTAGTGTTTGTTTGAAAGATCAGAGAACATGATTTGGTTTTATTCAAAATAAGTCACCAACTGTTGAACTCAGTTGAAATAAATCTGCAAGTACTCATTAATGTCTGTGACGTTTGGCTTGGAGCAATAGATAATTGTATCATCAGCATAAAGATGAATGGTGCAGTTTAAGCAGAAATGTAATTAAAAAGGAAAATAGGAGCAGCCCTACACAAGAACCTTGAGGAACACCTTTATAGATTACCACAAGGTCTGAATGAGAGCCAATAAACGACACACATAAATGATCTAACATTCAAAAATAAAAATTAACGAATAATAGAAAGGAATTGTTTTGCTTCTTTCTGGTTTATTCTGTTGTTCAGGGATGTTTTGGCGTCATGTGAGTCAGTTCACCAAACCAAAACCACAGGAACGTTATAGTCTACAGTTTATATGGAGATCTGTTGTTGAATTTGAAATAAAAATAACCTAAAATTTCTTCTTTCAAACTCTGTGTTCAGCAGTTTGATGATCTTGGATTTAAATTCCCCACAATGCCACATTGATTGGAAATATGAATCATGCAGGTATTTTTTTGTTATTTGATCGCTCTTGTCTCAACAATGTTTTCTCTTTTTTTTATAGGTTCACAGGGTTTCAGCTCCCATCACCCATCGTGAGCACAGGCTCCAGGCTCACCTTGTGGTTACTGTCTGACTACGCAGTCAGTGGACAGGGATTTAAAGCCGTCTATGAAGGTAAACTTTTCCGTTTTTTTATTTTTCCAAGCAAAAAAAAAAAAGAGCTTTAAATTGACCCATTAATTTGGTTAAGATTTTGATTGTGGTTTTCTTGTATGACTTTATATAACAACAATCATGTTAACATTTTAAGGAAAATAGTTTTTTTTTTTTCTAACAAAAGAAAAAAAAAACTTGGAGCACAAGTGGGATAAAACGCTTGTTCATTTAAGCAATTTATTTACGCGTTTTGCCATTAAAGATAATTTGTTTTTCTTATTCTGAGTGATTTACCTCAACCAGGGGACCTTTAAACATCAAAAGTCAGAGTCTGGGGCTAAAGATAAAAAACTGTAAAGAATTTCTTAAAATCTATATATACAGGACAGCTGCCTGGTCTGGGCTAAGCTCTTTTATCATGATGATATAGAATGTTTCCTGACCTCCACTGAGTAAATATTAATAGTTGGCTCCTTCAGCTCCATGCAGGTTGCTCTGGGAGCTTTGCAAGATAATAACAGTTATTACTTACCAGTATTTAGCCAGCGTTTTTCAAATATAGCTAAAGATGTTGGTAGTTGAAACATAATGATAGGACAGATGCAATGGAGCTATTGCAAAGAAACAAACGCAGCTTTTCTGTTTGCACTTTTATCTGCAATAAGTTTGGGGTTTTTTGCACTCATTTGACAAATAACTTCAGATTTGACAGCTCAGGGCAATATGTAAAATAACCTTAACTCGTGCTGTGATTTGATTAGCCGGAAGATCAAATAAATGACATAAAGCCCATTGAGTAGCAGGGTAACAAGTACAAAGTCGTGATAATTACCTGTCGACATTCTCGCACAGGTGAGACTAACTGTGGTGACCCCGTATCATCTGGGAAAAGACCGAGTCTCTGCTGTGTTAACATGTGGAGCTGTCTAATAATTTCACTTAAATGCTAATAGAGCATGGAAAAAGTATATAGGCCATGCAAATCACAGGAAGGCCTAACTGTAACAGAATGGATCGGGGGCAGTGGTTGACTTTTTGTCCCCTGGATGTGCCCATAAATATCTTTATGTTTCTATACAGCCATCAGCAATTTGGTTTTCTTTACACTTAATTTGTTTCATAATAAACAATGATTAAAAGTTAAAGTTCTGTTAGTTTGGGCACACTTGAGGATGTAGATTTTTGACCCGTCCCACTGTGGAGTGGTGAAGTCTGTATCTAAATCATTAAAGACCCACTCCAATGAAAATCCTCTTTTTAACATGTTCTTGTAGCATTTTTCTTATAACAAGATGAGAGAATTTACGATTAAAACTATGTTTCTAAGAATTTCCTACTTCTAATCAGGAGCAGTTAAAACTGGATGCTTGAAAAATCTCAGACTAGTGACACAGCTACTGAGATAGGCGTGGCAACGTCTCCTCACCGTGACCCGCTCACACTTAAGCGAGACTTAATAAGTGTTCAACACTCGTGCTTTCGGGAATCGCCATTCTGGCTCAAAACTATACGACTACATTAATCCAACATTTCTCTATTATTTTTGTGCCGCTAATGTTAGCTTGATAAGCTAGCATATCGGCGCAAAAACAGAGCTGTCAGCGACAGGGAAGAGGGTTAGAGTTGCTGTGCGCTAGCATTCCCGCACCAACTCAGCAGTATATTTCGAATAGGGCTGGGTTGATAAAATTGATTTGAAATTGATCTAAGCTTAGCAGATTAATAATTGATTAATTGACTTATTTGAATTAATAATTGATTCAAAATAAACATCAATTTAGCACATAAAGCTAAAGTCTGCTGCTTGATGTTAATGTTTAATGGGATTTTCCATAGGAAAGCGAATGCTAACGCTCGGTCGACGTAAATATATATTGTTGACTTAACGAATATCTATATATTCTCACAGGCATTAATTTTACACTCTATTACTGATTTTTTTTTAAAGAAACCATTTGTGGTTGAAAGCACTATTTTTTACTCATTCTTTGCTTATTTATCTTTAAAAAGTTATATTTAAAAAGTGTACTACTATAGGGCATTCGCCACCTGACAATCACCCACCTGAGTCTTCACTCAGTGCGAAGTATTGTTTGTGCCACTCTGCCTGCACATCTGAGCGTTATCTTCTCACCTGTTTTTCCGTCTTCCTGATTCTCCTCGGATTCTGTCCATCCGCTGCCTGCCCTGACCCACGCCTGAACTGTTTTGCTCTCTGATACTGTTATGCCAGCACCTGACCTCAGCCTTACCCAGCCTTGCTTTAGCTCTGTAGACTTTTAGTGGTGCTTGACTCCTGCCGTCCTGTCTGTGCTAATAAACTTGCTACCTGTGGAACTAGCCATCTGATGGTTTGTGTCACAACGACCCTCTACGGGCTCGACCACCCAAAAACCCACAGCACCAATATGGTGCATATGGCAAACTCTCTACTGCCCTAACTTGGTCTTTGATACTTTACTGGAGATCTGACACTAAAAGGCCAATTACCTTTTGTATAAAGCGGTTTTGAGCAGTGCCTTCTGTTACATCACCATACATTTACTTAATTGGTTGACAATAACAGTAGATGTGCTTTGGCCTTAATATGTAGTTTGAAAAGAAAATTCTGAAAACTTTTACCAGTTTGGAGGTTTTCAAACTGGATTTTTATTTAAAATAAAGTTAAACTCATTGATTGACATGTTCTCCAATTTTGAAATATTTTTTTGTGAAATATATCTGGTTTTGTTCCAGGTATTTGTTTAGTAGTTGTGAAGAGGCACTGTTCTACACTACGTCTCCCAGGAATTGAATTCTCCCAAAAAAAAAATTGACTTACAGAGGAAATTCTGGAGGTGAAGAAACGTTTGAATTCTGGTTGTGAAAAATGTTTCTTTACAAGAATGCAGCAAGAATGAGTGGGAGTCTTACCCAGCTGTTTTTTGTGTGTTCTGTGGAGAAAAAAAACAAAAAACAGCGACCGTGTCCCTCTGGTGTGGACTGTGGAAGGTGTTTTAGTTGTATCAAGCCCTTGGCTATGAACCATTCTTATCTACACATTGAGGATGACAGCATGGTTCAGATTGTTGGCAGTAAGTTCAACTCATTTCCATCACTGGGTGTTGGGCTTTGCTGGGATAGCCTTTGTTGAGGATTGTGTTCTTAAGGGGGAAGTTTCTTTTGAAGCTTTTATTTGGGGTCTTTTGCAACTATGATATGCAGAATCAGTTCTAAAAACTCTGACTAAACCAATAAATAGTGGGTTGTTATATCACGATATTTTTAATTAGAAATTTGCTCTTTTAGCATTACTATTAACACAACCTACTGCAAGAAAAGAGGAGAATAGAACTGGTTTATGGTTTCTGTCTTCAGCTTCTGCTGGAATGACATTTTCAGAAAAATTGAATTATGATGAAGTAAAAGTGCCAATCTGCTGGTCAGTCTCCTACATCAGGAAAATATTTTAAATGCAAATTGCCTAAGCCTAGCTTAAGCTAGTGTATATACCAACAACTGATCACAAACAGCAACTATTACGTTCTCCTTCCTGATAACTTTCAAACGAACAGTTGATATTTCAGGAAGTTAAAAGAGACGCCATCCATAGATCACTACCAAATAGGAGTCCCTGATTGGTCAAAGTTCGACTTGATTTAGCTTGCAACCAGGGCTGAGTTGATAAGATTGATTAATTAATTTGAATCAATTTAAGCTTAATAGGTCAATAATTGATCCATAAAAATAGAGATCGATCTAACGAATAAAGCTAAAGTCCATTAGCTGGATGTTAATGTTTAATGCAATAGGACGGCTAATGCTAACGCTTGGTCAATGTAAACATACATTGCTGACTAAATGAACAACTTTAAATACTCACATGCATGAGAAACTTTTAAGGAAAATTTTTTAAAGAAACCATTTTTTGCTCATTCTTTGCTTATTCTTCTTGAAAATAGTGTACTGCTATAACGCAAGCTCCACCTAGTGGCCAAACTGAAACGCCCAGGAGAGGCAGAACAATGTTTACAAAGTAAATGATCTGAACATTTTTGTTAGAGCTTCTCCTTTTGAGAATCCAGGTAAGACTGTATGTTATTAACAATCTCATTATTTCACTAATAAATTTGACAGTATCGGAACACATACTAGATTATTATTGATGTATTTCTAAACAAATGTCTAAATATGTAAACCGTGTAAACTCAAAATTGAATTGAATCAAACTGAGTGGATTGAAAGAATTGGAAAAGAATAAATCCAGGCTCTTGTGAATCAAATTAATCTGGAAATTATTATCAATACCCAGCCCTAATTGCAACACGTGTTCAAAGGACATACATTTTGATTGTAAAGCCCAAAAAAAGATTGCATGTGTGTAGCTATGGATGAATGCAAGAGTTTTTCAACGTGTGGAGGTGACTGCTTGAATGCGCATTGCCTAGGCGATGTGAATGTAACTGTAGAGGCATTATGATCTAGAAGAGGCCAGAAGTAAATGTCCACTCCTTCTCCTGCTAAGAAAAGGTAGTGCAAATGGCTCCAGGAGTCTACCAGCAAGAATATTCAGCAAAGCCAGGACTTGCCTTTTTGGCGCACTAGAAAAGAGATCTCTGGTGATCATTCTTGCAGTGATGCAAGATCAATGCAAATCTCAGAAAATCAACTTTCAATGTGGTCAACAGATCTATCTGCGTATACGCGAAACGTTGATGTGATTCAAATTGTACCATGAACTAGGGCTGGATATCGATTGTAATTTCCAGAAACGATTTGATTCGATTCACAAGACCCTGAATCGATTCGATTCCCATTGTTTTTTTTTATTCTTCTATTTCATTCAATTCAATTTTGAGTTTACACATTTATACACATTTGTTTAGAAATACAATAATAATCTACTATGTAATTTGAATATATTTATATTAATCTGATACAGTTCACAAATTGTAAAATGTATTAGTGAAATGTTGAGATTGTTTATAGCATACAGTGTAACATGGATTCTCAAAAAGATATATTCTAACAAAAAGTTTCAGATCATTAACTTTGTAAACAGTGCTGTTTCTTCTGAAGGACGTTTCAGTTTGGCCACAAGGTGGCGATCACACTATAGCATTACACCTTAGTCAAAATGAAGAAGACGACAGAATAAGGGAAAAATGATGTTTTGGACCACATATTGTCTCTTTTAAAAATATTTTGTTAAAAAAGGTTGGAAATTTCATGCCTGTGAGTTCTTCATTTAGTCAGCGATGTATTTTTAGGCCGACCGAGAGTTAGCATTAGCCGTCCTATAGGGAATTCCATTAAATGTTAGCTTCAAGCTAGCGGACTTTTAACTTGTGTAACATTTATGTTTTTGTGAATTGACTTAAAATTTATTTATGTGATAATTGTCTTAATCCACATTAAACTTAAATCAATTCAAACCGATTTTTTCAACCCAGCTCTGCCATAGACATCACATCTAGAAAAGGATGTGTTTATTCACCTGCCTCTTTTTGTATTTGTGATTTTATGCTTTACATAATCAGGTATTTGGTTTTTGTTACTTTTCTCCTCACATAACTGCTTGGAGGAGCTGTGGGTGTAATTTCCCTCACAGTTAATGTAATTAGGTTAAAAATGTCGGCTTTTTTTATCCCCCTTTTTTGTTGATAATAGAAATGATCTTTTTTGAAATACTCATGTTTTATTGCCAGTTAATCCAATTAATATTTCTATTTTTTGGATTCCAGAGGACATTTTTATGTATGATGGAAAGTTATGAGGTTCTTTATAAATGCAATATTGAATTTTGAATGGTTAATGTTTGGTGGACCTGTATCTTTGCCTCCTCTTAGACTGGAAGACCTTGAATTCAGATCCAGTTGGCTCATGCCCTAAAAACGGACTCTCTTAGAATTTGACATCAAGGAATAGATTGGAGGATTAGATTACCAAATTTTCCCCAAAAGTGACTGCAACAGCAGTTTATTAACGGCATTAACAGTAGCCCATAGATGTGTGATAACTAGTTGCACTTCAACTTCGATATACACTGTATATATATTTTTTAGGGCCGTTAATTGATTTTTTAAAAAGAGATTTTTATTCTCAACAGGACTTCTCTAAAGATTAAAAAAATGTAACTAATTAATCACAAACTTGTAAAAAAAGAAAGCTCAAGATTATTTCATTTTCTTTTTCTTTAGTTACAGTTTTTGCCAGCCACTTATCTGCAAATAATCATAATATGAAATCACAGCAAAATTGTGTATTTATTTTGAACCCTTTAGAATAAAGGGCCTAAAACTCAGTTTTTATACATATATTTATTTATTTTTTGACTTTTTTATGCGGGAGTTTTTATCTATATTTGAATTTACCTCTGTATATTCAAGTTGACGGACTACTTGCCTGCTTATTTGGTATCATTTTAATCAGCACAACATCTTCTATCTTACACAATCTTTATTCTGTCATTGTTCCTTGTTATATTCACATACTAGACATAAAATCATGCAAAAAGAGAAAATTCTATCTAGAAAAAAATTGATTAATTTTGCTGTAGATACCCTAAAAAATGTTTATATTTTTTTAGTGGAAACTTGTTTTTAAAAAGAAAAAAGAATAAAAATTATCAACAGACTTATCAACATGTTTTTGAATGAAAATAGTTTTTAAAAAGTTGCAAATTCCTTTAGTTCACATCAATGAACAGCTTCTGTTGGTAGAGGAACATCACTGACCTCACAGCTCCATGATATGACCTTTCTTATGAGGTTGTACTTCAGTCTGCCTGTGTGGATTCAGCTACCAGGCAGCGCAAAAAATAAGAACTTCTCTCCTAAGAACACTGCTGTCCGTTTTACTGGAATTCTGTTTTTTTCTGTTTTTTTGTTCTTTTTTTTCATCTTTTCTCTTTTTCCTCATAAATGTCCTTTAATGTGTTTGTGAACAATAATAAAATATTTAAAAAAATAATAAAAAATAAAAGAAAATTCTGCCACGAAATGTGGAATTTTTAGACAACGCTGGTGCTTGTTGTAAAAAAATCTTTGTCGGTCCCCATCCCAAATTAAATTAATTATTGGTTTTCTCGTTGTCGGATTTCTAATAGAAGACAGCCCCCCCCTCCCGTGGCACCAATGCTCTGCATTATACAGCTCTAAGATTTACTTCGTTCTCCGCCTTCTTCATTAAAACAAAAGATCACGTTTGTACAAAAATAAATGCCATAATATCTATTTAATTTAATCAAATTTCAATCACAGGATGTAAAAAAGTGTTTTCTGCTGATCTTAAATAAATATTAACGTGTTAACTCTGATCGATTAATCGCGTGCTTTAAAGCGTCAACGTTCACAGCCCTAATTTTTGTGTTTAAGATTGTTTAATTTCCCAGCACAGCGTTGAACCGTGAAGCTTCTGTCCTCTAATACCTTCTATTTCTATTAGAAAACATTACTTACCATCCACCATTTTGGTGTGAGCCCATCTTATCTGTATTAGATATCTGTTCTTCTTTAGCCCACACTGCAATAAGCCTAAGTGCTGCACAGTCCATCTCCCCATCTCTCCGCACACTGCATAATGGCCAAGACCAGGAATCTCTTTCCTTTTGTCGCCACGGCAACCATCAGACTATTTTTTTCTTCCCCTCTTCTCTTTTTTCTTTTCTAATTTATTTCTCTCGGAAATTCTTCATCTGTGTTGCTAAAGATGGCAAATGACGTAAACATTTGCAGAAATCTCCGCAGACGAGAAGAACCGTCTCCTGACGTCCAGCTTCAATCCCTGCATTTGACCGCCGTTTTCTTTTTTTCTCACCTTGAATTAGTCATTAGGACATTCAGACTTTCCTTTCATCATCCCTAATAGCATTGCTCACTCCTTTTCTCCCTCTCCGTTGAATAATAAAATGCTGTGATGATCACCCAGTCATGTTCCGCCGAGCTTCTTTTTTAGTCTTAGCTGCATCGTCAACGCGCCTCGCAAGTGGGTCATCTAAAGAAAAACCTCAGCAGGCCTGCATCACAACCCCTGAAGTCTACATGCTCAGCTATGGTGTCTGAAATAAAAAAAAAATTTAAAAAGACACGAAAACTATTTTGTAATCTCTTGTTGTATTGAAGCGATATGGAAACGATTTCATTATGAAACTAAAATATGATAGTTGTATTGTTATAAAAAGTAACTGATGTTGTTCCCATAATGCATCATTTATTTGCTAAATAGTCCATCAGTCCTTTCACCTCTTTATTTAAAAAAGGACAAAAGATTAGGTTTTATAGATGAAGAAAATGGAGGAGTATTTTGCCCAAACGGAGAACTGAATGTTCACCCCGACCGTTACGCAAATGAACTCTCTGTGACCCTGATTGTGTTATTTTGGTGACTGTCGAAGGTTAAGTTGTTCATTTGCTGGCTCAGACAATTTTGATCCTGGGTGGTCAGACTGACACAGAACATTCGCTTTCATCTCTCATCAGTTAAGTATTGTAAGTCGTGGTTTTCTTGTGCAGATCATCCATGTTTTTTTACCTGTTTCCGTGGATGCATTTTGAATCCAGATGTTTATATTAACATTTGGGTTTTTTATGCTCTTATTTTTTAGATTATCCTGAGTAAATGGCTTTTTATATTACTTCTTCCATTCTTGACACAAACACAAATATAACAAAGTATGCCATTCCCCCGCAAAAAATTAAACAAAAAAAAACAAAGATTTAATAAAAATTTGTGAATTTTCTATTTTCTGAAGCTTATTTGAAGCTAATATGCTTCTATGAAAACTCCAGAACAGGGGACTCAAACTGGCGGCCCGCGGGCCATTTGTGGCCCCCAAGTTGATATTTTGCGGCCCCCGCCTTAACATGAACTATCAAATAACTTCTGCATGTTCGTGCTTCTTTGATGATAGCTTTGCATTTGCTTTGTTATGCTTAAAACGTTTCATTTGCTATTGTTGGATCTCAGAAAAGTCCTTAGCAACAGTTGCTAGCGTTGTTAGCTCCTGTCATTTCACAGGACAGTAGAAGATATTGCTTTGTAGAATATACATGAACAAATGTTGGTTGGAGGTGGAAGTAAAACCATTTTCTATGAGTGACGTCATATTCACTCAGTCCAGTTGACATATACAGGCAGTGGTTGTTAAGTAAGGCAGAGTAAGATCTGTATATTAGAGATTATTAAAGATATCCCGGCCCGACTCATGACAGATTACGTGTTTAAGCGGTTTCCTAAACTTCTTGGGGTGTGGCTTCAAATATCCCCTGACTAGAGAAGTATTAATCAAGAAGTAGACGGACACGCCTGTAATACTACACTCTGGCTACTAATTCCTGCCTCTTTGTTGTACATTGAAGGTGCAGGGTTTGTTTAGATCAGGGGTGGGCAAACTTTTTGATTTGTGGGCCAGAAAGGGTTCTAAAATTTGGCTTAAGGGAGAAAACTAAGGAGTGATTTGGTAATTAACCTCATAAACTAAAAAAATAATATGGAACTTAGAGAAAAACATGCTTTAATTTGGATTCAAATTCACATATATTTATTTAAAAACAGAAAATTGGGGAATTTTAATTTATAAATTTAGATTTTTGTTGAGAACACCATTAATGAGAAGAACCCAGAAATACGATGAAAATAAAACAATAATTAGGATTTTTGATTCAATGTATTTTAATTTGGAGGGCCAGAATAAGTTGCTTAAGGGGCCACATGTGTAGTTTGCCCACCCCTGGTTTAGATGGTACTTTTTTTTCCCCAGGGAGGTATCTAGAGGTACACGTCTTTTTTATAAGGGCAAGTACTTGCTGTTAGACGGAGTAAGCTAAACTAACCTAATGGTAAATGAAAGCTGAGCTATTTATTCACAAATGTTCTAGGAAAATATGGGCTGTCTGGCATGTGCAGGTAAGCTAAGCCTCCACTCTGGCAGGTTGTAGCTGTTATTAGTGTCTGGCAGGGGAATGGGCTGCCAGGCTGTCTGACCGTTAAATGTGTCTGACACTTAATTAATGGCGAATTGTGGTTCGGCACTTCTCCTTCAACCTAATGAAGACGCTTTCTGCTTACACACCCACACTAACATAAACACACACATATGTCACTTCCAAACAGGTTTTTTTTTTTTTTTTTTTTTTTTTTTTAATTTACAAAAAAATGTTCAAGGAGTTTGATATCTTCTAAAGAGAAAATCTGGTGTTTTATATAGACCTCAATCAGTAAACTAGGTTTTTTTTCTTTAATGGTGCTTTCTGAGCTAATAAAACAGTTTTTTAAAGTTGCGCACTATTTAAAGTCCAACTCCAGTCATCACGGATCCGTTCTAAAAGCATTCCCAGTGGTTTTTTAATTATAATTATGACACTTCTTTGAGCAAAATGAAAATAAATCTGTCATTTTCTTGAAGATATTTCTAGTGTCTGTGGATTAGAAATTAGCCTATCAGTTGTGTAGGTGCAGAACAACCCCGCCTCCTTTCTCCTCTCCATTGGTGAGAGCTCTCTGTCTACAGACTCCCCTGCTAGCTTACAACCCCAGCAACAAACCATTACCGGTGCAACAAAAATGGTGAAGGAGCTATCCAGTTTGGCAGCTCAGACAAGGAAAACAAAAGACCCACATGGATTCAGCGTATTTTCCATGTCACAAATACTCTTTTTTTTAAACTACATTTCTGTCTGCTCCTGATTCAGAGTGATTTGAAGTAAGGAAATACTGAAAAATGCAATTTTAAGCATCATTTTCCTTAGTCCTCTGTCACAAATGGGAACATCCATGAACTACCAAATCAGAATCCCTGACTAGTCAAAGTTCAACCAAGTTTAACTTTCAACGCATCCTCAGCTAATGCGATTTGTGCCTTGAGCCCGAAGATGGTTGCAAAAATTTGTATGTCAGGAGTGTCAAACATACGGCCCGCGGGCCACATCCGGCCCGCCAGATGGTTTAATCCAACCCAGTCATGAAGAGATGTCTCTACCTCATTCCTGTGGTGAGTTATGGTTGTTTAAAGAAATGGCAGCAATAAGGAATTCTGCTGCTTAGGGAAGCAAAGGAAAAGAAATACCGGTATAACAAGAGATCAAGAAAAATAATAAGTAAGTTAATAATATAATAAGTTTGTCACAAATGGGTTGGCAGCAGGTTTATTTGTCCAGACAGGAACTTAGCACAGCTAAAAGTGACAAAGCTAAATCAGACAGGATGAGGTCAATCACAAGAACTGGAGAATCAAAGAAAAGAATAGAGATGTCAGGTGAGGGTCGAGACAGGCGGCAAGAAATTAGAGATGAAGCAAGATCAGAAACGGCAGGCAGGATGGCATAAACAAAACTTCGCACTGCACTGAGTGTGTGCTGTGCTAAAAGTCGTGGGTTAAAAGGTCATCATGATAAAAAAAAAAAAAATGTCACAACAAGTAAATAAAAATGAAAAATAAAAAACAAAAATAAAACAAAAACAAAAAAATGGGTAACACTTTAGAATAAAACGTCTTAACAGATTTTATTAACAAACATTATTAATGTGTTTATAATGTGTTTATAAGGTGTTAGTAGGACATTCATTAGCACAATAAATCAAATAAGGTTCATTAACATACTTAGAAAGATTCAGTGATCTCTAAAGTGAGATAATTGTCTGCAAATTAATAAGCTTCTTACAAGTTTAACAAATGAATTAATAATCTTTATCAATATTATACTCAGTGTTTTACTGCACCTCATCTAAAATGTTACCAAAGTTGAAATGACATTTGACATTTTGTGTTTTGGTGTGAACGTTGCGTTACATTTGGTTTTTGTATCTTGTAGAAGTTTTCAAATGTTTTGATTTTGCCAAAGCGATTTTAGTATGTCAAATATTTCCAATGAACTTCTTTCTTTATAAGCGTACAAACGAAGGTTTTTTGCCTTTTTCACCTATTGGAAATGTAAAAAAAAAGCCTCCAGAATGTGAAATTTCCACCCTGAAATACATTCTTTTTTATCGATCTCTGCCGTCTCTAAAGGAACTGTTTGGCCTGTGACAATGAAATAGTTTTCTTTATTGGCAGTAGAGTTTATGCTATATCCATTACTCTTTCTGATTGGTTAAATGTTTAGAAAAAGTGACAGGTATGCCAACATGAAGTCGGTTGTGATGCACTCATGGTCACGATGGTCAGAGCACAAAAATATTAGGAGATAAAATCGGCAAAGGTTTTCATATTTGCAGATACCAATAACTGGATGAAGTTATTGACAGAAACAGATGTAGGCGATACTGCACAGGCCATCACCAGGCTGTCCCATTATACACCACACTTTCTAGTCCTCATTTTCATAGCAAAGGCAGTAGAAATGCTAAAAAGATAAGCCTGCATTTTTGTGGCCCTGCAGCTTGAGCGTTTGGCCATGTGTCCCATGCAAGCTGTCTGTTTTTGTGGCTGTGTGTGTCCATTGTTCTTTCATGAGAGGGCACGTTATTTTGTGATGAACGGAACACATGTTCTTAGAAAGCAGCAGGGAAACCTTGTCTCTGTGTGGTGAAGTAACTGAGGTGTGAGCAGTCTGGAAATGGCACAAAGTGACAGACTGAGAGAAATTCTTGGGCAGTGGGAGAGATGCCTTGGCAGTTTTTCTTTATCTCTCTGTGTGACAGTGGGTGGTTGTATGCATTACTATACAAGGTTTTTGTGGAGCCAAGAAGAGCGAACATTGAGGTGTTTCTCGCCTGCCTGTCTTTATTTTACCCAGTGTGAAAGCCCCTCTGTGCTCCCCGCTGTTTCCACACCGGCAGACTTCACACTGACAGCTTATCTTCTCTGCATCTTAACAAGAGGAAAGGGAAATGGTTAGGAATACAAGTAAGTTGCAGGAGAAATACCAAGAGGAATCTTAAAAATAAAGCGATAGAAGAGGAAAAGAAGAAAATGCAACTTAAAAATCCTGTTTGATAGCATGTTGGTCCTTTTGATTTAATTTGATTTCTTTTTATTTTCCAACAAAATAAAAGTGACAAAGTTCCCCAAAAAGTACTTTTCATTCCCACATTCTTTTGACATTTGAACCATACATTTTTACATACTAATAATTATTCACATAAACACAAAAAATATTTATCTAAGCAATGTCATACTGTCCTAATAAGATTCTCATTTTCTAATTTTAATTTTTTTTTTTTTATTATTGTGTATATTTTACTCATTTGTATGCTTTCTTTGATGATATTCCACAACCCAGTGACAGACATGCACAGACTTTATGAGTTGTCCTGACGCAATAAATAAATCAATATTTTCCATCTGTTTCCTTAAATAGTTTTTCCTAAATCTTACATACACATTTGTTGGCATTTGTGTGCAATTTGGCATCACACACAAAATATATTTGACAGAAATGTTGTATACAAGTTTTGCAAATTTGAAATGTTTCAAGTTTTTTGAACTGGAAAAAAATGTCTTCAAATTAAAAGCATCTTTGGTTTTTCCCTTCTTCAGGGTTTTAATACTCCGTTTACTTTGGGGCCACTGAAGGCGGAGTTTGGCTAAGGCTGGGCTGTATGGGGTTCCATTTGTGCCAAAAATATGTTTTTGCGTCCACTATCTATATCTTTGGTCCAATGTCTATGTGTATTGAACAAGTTTGTTGAACATAACTATGCACTACTAAGCAATATCTTCTGCGTGTCCTGTGAAACGACAGGAGCTAATGTCGCTAGCAACTGTTGCTAGGAGACTTGTTTGACGACCAGATCCAACGACAAAAGCAAATGCAAAGTTTTAAGCATAAAGCAAATGCAAAGCTATCATCAAAGAATCGTGGACATGCAGAAGATATTGCATAGTAGACATTCCGCTCTCCTTTGCTTGTTTACGTTAAAAATGGGGTCATCTGGACCCCACAAGACAGTGGGCTGAACTTTTTTTGTAATCTATGATTTTTGAGTTTCACTAATGTGCATGGCAGACATACAAGCCTGTCCACATTTGTCATGGAAGGAATCACACATTATTATATGGTTGGATGGTTGGTTCTACATCTATAATGAATATTTTGCTAATAATCACTGGAAAAAGGGATAAACTGAATGTTGTGTTACACTGGGGGCGGAGCTTTCAGAGCAGACTCTTCCTGGAGAGAGCTGTTGGCATCGATCTTACATCAGCACGTTTCCAACCGCTTATTTTTGTGGGTATGGGAGGGGCTTCTGCAGACAGTGCAGGTTTTTAGAGGATTACTCTTAAAAGCACAAACAGAAAAAAATACAGCTTTGAGGTTCTGTATAGTGAGGAATGGACAGTAAAATGCATTTAAAACCTCAAAAAGCAGAATTTTCACGTAGGGCCCCTTTAAATTTCAAAATTAAGGCGGGGCCCGCAAAATATCAACTTGAGGGCCACAAATGGCCCACAGGCCGCCAGTTTGAGTCCCCGGCTTTATACAAACTGACAGAAATGCGAAGAAGAGTCTTGCTTTGCTCAGATAATAAACACAAGGAGAACCGTGGCACATTGGCTTCATGTTCATGCAACTCTCAGCCTTCTACAGGGGCATTCATTTTTCAGTGGGTGAGCTCATCTCTTTAAACAGCTCCATAAACTCCAGGTGCCCTCTGACTTTGCAGCCAAGGATAAAGTCATGTCACCCACAAAAGGTCATGATTAATTCACTTCATTAGGAGTTTGTTAATAATATTAGACTGGTTACTTCACTTACGGTTCATACTTTCCCTCATCTCTTGCCCTACCCAGCTGCAGTTTTTATCTTGTGACTTGTATCTCTCGTCAGGATTAGGTCATTTTGCTTGATAGCAACCAATCTCTTTTTCTCCCTATCTACTAAATCTCTCTGCTCAGTACAATCCTAGTTTGTGTGGATAAATGTGTTTTATTGTAGTTGGATTAGGGTTTGTGAGATCTGATTAGGTATGAATGTCGTAGTGCAGTACCCTATCGCCCTGCGCCACTTATCAATTCATATACCAACCTCTCCAAATGTTGATCCATTGCCAAAGTGCAAACTTTCTCTATATCCGCAATCACATTGATCAATATTTGGCAATGTAGACATAGCGAGCCAAACATGATTTCAGAAACTACTGAACAATGGTTATTTTCACCTACAAACATCTCTAGCGTTTAAAGAGAATGGTCAGAAGAAGAGAAAATATCCAGTGACCAGCAGTTGAGTGTAAAGAAATATCTTGTAGCATCTCTGAAACAACACGTCCAACTTTACAGATGGACTACAGCAGCAGGAGACCAGACCAGACCAGGTACCACTCATGTCAGCTAAGAACAGAAAACTGAGGCAACAATTCACACAGACTCACTAAAACTGGACAAAAAAGATTGGAAAAGGTTGTCTGGTCTCTTCAGTCTCCATTTTTGCAGTGACATTTGGATGGTAGGGTCAGAATTTGGCATCAACAACATGAATGCAGGGATCCATCCTGCCTTGTATTGTATTGTATCAACGGTTCGAGCTGGTGGGGGTGTATTATTGTCTTGACACACACTTTGGACCCCTAGTACCAGTTTAGCCTGGTTCCAACAGCACTGTCTACACGAGTATTATTGCTGACCATGTCCATCCCTTTATGACAGCAGAGTACCATCTTCTGATGCTACTTCCACTACGTCATACTGGAATCATCTCAGACTGGTTTAAACATGACAATGAGTTCAATAGGACCCTAATCACCTCCACTGTCGCCAGAACCCAATAGAACCTTTGGGATGTAGTGGAATGAGAGAATGTCATCATGGATGTTCAACCGACAAATCTTAAGCAATTGTGTGATGTTGTCATGTCAATATGGACCAAACTCCCCGAGAATGTTTCTAGTAACTTATGGAATCTATGCCACCAATTAAGGAAGTTCTGAAGACAAAAGGGGTCCTACCCTGTACTAGCAATGTTGACCTGGTGAGTTTAGATGTAAAATGTATATTTTCTTTTGAGATAAATGTAAAGACTGAAGACTTCTTAACCTGAGCTCCATTAATCTGAATGTTAGTTTGATAATAGAATCCTTAAAAGACGGGAAATCTTTTACATATGATTTTTAGCTTGATGATACACTGGGGGGCTTTGGAAAATAGAAGGTAAGGCTTGGCTTTTATTTTGATAAGTTGTTGTTCATTGGCTCTACTCAGTAAATCCAGATGGCAACTTATTGATCCAGAAAGTATTAAACCTTTGGAGTAAAATTGCCATGCAGAAATATGATGTTTAATTAGTGTATATGGGACAAAGTCTCTGGATTCTCTCAACTGGCTCTTTCTAATTAGTTTGTTCAGAACATTTAACAGCATAAAAATGTATTTACAGAAGATTCCTGCATTTGCCTTGAACGCAGTTGCATTTATCATAAAGTAGCCATTGGATCTAGCCAACCATTAAGATAGTCTTCTACTCATTTACTGTCCTTGATGAAAAATCTAGCATTGGTTATGAACAGTAACTGGATCATTTTCTCTCTCGACTTTAATTGATATCAACCAAGCAGCTCCGTCTTGGCTGCTGTGTTTAATCATTTCTCAGTTTACAGGCTGCTCTAATGGGAAGCCATACATCTGCTGGGATTTATCGACTGACCGCGGCCAATTCTCTCCACATAAGACTTTATTGACAGTTCAGTATTTGCTAATTAACCAACTAAATGTCAAGGGGTCAAATTTAAAATGTCGTATGGATGATTTTTGTTTTTACTTGTCATGATTTTCTTCACTGGAGATAATTTTAGTCACGCTTCTCACATTTGTTGCCTGGGAATTTATTTCTCCTTGTTGCGGGTTTGATGTAGACGTAGCGTTAGAAGTAATGGTTAACGATTAGTTATTGGATCACTAATTGTTTTGTATCTGATAGTAAATTTGTTGGTCTATATATGTGATTAAATGACAGAGGCTAAAAAAAAATCACAAACCATAAAAGATTTATATGTGTATACATTAGAGACCTCTAACTGTCCCTGCCATCTCAGTCAAAGTGCTGTTGGTCATTATGGGGTCCAGATGACCCTAGCCTTACATTGATGTGTTATCCCTCCCTTGACAAATGTTGATGAAGGTGGATTTCATGTCTGCAATGGACACCAGTGGAAAAAAAAATCATGAAAAAAGAAATTCATTGATTTGTCTTGTGGGGTACAGATGACCCAACTCCCAGAGTCAACATACCTAGGATAGCACAAGGTTTATGCCAGTCACATGCAGTTGGAAGAATGAGTGCTGTTGGTTTTTGGGTTGTCCAATCCCGTGTGGGGTCGTAGAGAAGAAAGGCTGTGTTTTAACGGGAGCCAAGGTGTTTCTCTAAGATCCCTTGGAGACTTTTGCATAAGGATGTTATGAAAACGGAATGTAGCATTCTTGTATGTTCAGTTAGTGTATTGGGAAGTAAGTTGGATGCACTTGTGGAACACGGGTGATGCTGTTGTACGGTTCCCATAGTCCACACTCTAGTTCAGGGGTATTCAACTCCAGGCCTCGAGGGCCGTATTCCTGCAGGTTTTCCAACATACCCGGATCTGGCATGCTCTAATTGGTTGGACACACCTGAACCAGGTAATCAGTCATGAGTAGAGTTTGGATATCTGGAAATTATGCAGACACTGTGGCCCTCGAGGCCTGGAGTTGAATACCCCTGCTCTAGTTATTAGTAAGGTCCAAGTTATTGACCTTTGTATGAATGCTAACCAATGAGTGTGCATGTGATATGTAAGTGTCCATAGAAAGTACACAAACAACACTGATTGTCTGATTTCCTAATATTGTTGCGTCCCTGATGGGCAAACCTGGCTCAGGTATATAGAGGAATAAATACAAACTCTTACTGGAAACCAGTAAGAGTAAAAGGAACAGAGTTTCTTAAATAAACAAAACCCTGTGTCCTGAAAGAAAGAACAAAATGAAATAATTAGTGGGCTGGTTCAAGCAAAAAGACAAACCAAAAGGGATTGGAACCTTGGCCAAATACGACATAAGTCAGGGAGACAGACATCAGAGTCTGAGTCAGCAGCTCCCTGCTAATGGCTGCCTAACCAAACTATCTAAAGAAAACAAATAAACAAAGCCAGCATATCAAGACTACCAAGGTCCAAACTAAAATAACAAAACCCAGCAGTGCAAGACGGCTGAGGACAAAGAGGCGGGAAAACACGTGTTCTTCTATAAGGTCACCAAGCGGTTAATGACCTTGCTATTTCGTGTAGGCCACTTGTGCACTGGTTAAGGTTTACCCCTTTTTTCACTTGCAAACAGCCTATAACTGGCTTTGAGGGCATTTTTGGCTTCTACTTAATTCATACCGGCATCAGCAACATGCATCCAACCACTTTGACTGGAAAGTCTATGTAAATTAATTTAAATGTACATTTTGGACAACTGCTTTTAGAACTCTTGAGTTCACAAAAAAACACTTGTTGAATGTTAAACCATTTGAATCTCAACCAATCAGACTATGATTTAGCGTGACATACAAATGGCATCCTTTCAATTCACGATAGTACCACCCATTTGAAAATTGATTATGACCACGTGGGCGGCCGTGGTGCAGCGGTAGGGCAGTCGTCCCATGATCGAAGATAGTGGGTTCGATTCCCTGCCCGCCCATGTGTCGAAGTGTCTTTGGGCAAGACACTGAACCCTAAATTGCCTCTGGTGGGAGGTTGGCGCCAGTGTTCGGCAGCGGAGCCACCACCAGCGTATGAATGTGTGTGTGACTGGGTGAATGGGTCTGTGACTGTGAAGCGCTTTGGGCCCTCGAAGGAAGGTAGAAAGCGCTATACAAGTATACGCCATTTACGCCACAGAGAAATTTGTAATTGCAGTTTTTGGAATTCTTTAACACCAAGTCTATTCAGGTAAGGAGCAAGATTTACCAGACTTGCTCCACTTTGACATTTCACACCAACCTTTTTACAACCATGCGCTAGTATCAGGCAGCGACGTGTTCATAAAACGCAAAACGTCCGGTGTAAACATAGTGTAAGGGTGTTAAGCATCTGATCTCAAGTGGGCCGGACCAGTAACACAATAGCAAAATAACCTATGGTTAGTTTTTTTTCTGTAGCTTTTTTTATTTTTATTTTTCTCAGATGGAAAAAAATGTATCAACCAACGTCGTAGCTTAATCACTTATTACATTATTCATCATGTTTATTTCTTGATTTTTTTGTTTTGCCGGTCTTTTGCTTCTTTTGCTCCCACTAGTGGTGGAATTGTGCGTTGCGGTCATTTCTTTCAATACCTATAACTCGCCACAGGAATGGGCTAGAAACTTTATTTTTCCTTGTATGATGTTTTTCTTCATGACGGGGCCAGATTAAACCATCTGGAGGGCCAAATGTTTGACACTCCTGCTCTATGTAGAGATACATCTCTGCTGGTTTGGGGTCCAATGCACTGAAGAAAGACAGACACATGTAAGATTTACTGAAGAATAGAGTGGAATGAGAATGATGAAAAAACTTTTCTTCACTGAGCACTTCAAAACAAGAAAAGAACTATCACTATTCATATACAAAGGTAGAATGTTTGGCTTTTTTTTGTGTGTTTACGCTCCCTTTCAATTTCTGTGTGACTGTCACACCACCTGTCTGCGTGTTTACCTGACATGCTCTTGCTTGACTTCACCGGCATCGGAGCATAAAGTCACAACACACCTGTTTGCTTTGCGATCAGCTCGTATCCATCACTTGGCATCGCTTCTCGGCCCATTTGAGACCAAAAATTTACAACTGCTGTTCTGTGCAGTAAAGCAAACATGACGAAGGCGTGTGGATGTCAGGTCAAATGAATACGCAGGTGGATCTTCAGTGTGCTAACTTTGACATTGTAATCCATCTATCTGTGGCTCTGTGGAGGAGTTGTCTCCAGTTGGCCTGCGTGAAATGAAGAGGTTAAGGAATGAAAAGAAAATGGAATGGCCTGGGTTTGACGTCAGTGTCTTTGAAAAAAGTAATCTCTATGATGTCACACAATATATTTGTGATTGGTGTTGACAAAAAAGAAGACTAAATAAAATAAAATACAGTGTGTTTTGTATGTCAAGATTCAATTCTTAGAAAAAACTTCATTTAATAGCTTGTTTTTTTTTTATTGTGATGCTGATAAATACCTATAATAACGATAGATATATATCATGTATAATGCTGTGGGGTCATTCGTTTAAATCCACGGTTGGGTCACACCAAAGACTGAAAATTGGAACCCAACGTCTCCCTGCTTGACACTCAGCATTAAGGTGTTTGATCGGAGGGTTCCCAGTTGGTTCCTGAGCCCAGCTGTGGCTGCAGCTCACTGCAGCCCCAGGAGATTGGTCAAAAACTGACAACTTATTTTGCACACCAAGGTGTGAAAATCAATGGGACTAACTTGAACTTAGCTGGAAATTTCAAATCAGCAGGGGGTTTTCTCCTAAAAAAAAAAAAAAATACATATTTGTCTTTATTCTGCTAAGAAACATATAATGCAGCTTCAAATCGGGCATGTTTCGTGCATGCCTGTTTAGCATGGTGTTCACACTAGACAAGCAGGGAGGGGCTTCTTCTTCTTTTTCATTTTGCTAGTTTACTAGCACGGTTGGAAGAGGCTATAGGTGCAAATCTCGTTAATCTTGCTCCAAACTTTTTCTTTCACAGCTCTGGTTAAAGACTAATCCTAATATTGAAAAGTAACTATAAAGTAAAAGTACAAAGGTAAAAATAAAAGGAAAGTAATCTACCGAAGCTTCACTCAAGTCATTCACATACAGTTGAAGATAGGGCTGGGTATCGATAATAATTTCCAGACCCTGGATGGATTTGATTCTGATTTTTTCAATTATTTTAATCTACTTAATTCAATTCAATTTTGAGTTTAGACATTTATACTCATTTGTTTAGAAAAAATCTACTAATTTTTGAATATTTATATAAATCTGATACATTGTGCCTATTTTCAATAGAATCTCCAATATTGAAGAATTATTCAAATGTATATTTAAATTTGTGAATGATCTAGGAGAGTAAATGAAAATACAGTCGAGCAGGACATTCATAAACAAATATTATATATTTTTCTTTTGAAATTTGTAATGTTATCTTTTATTAGTTACGTAAAATTCAGTTCATTCAATTCTTTGGTTTCCGTTAACTGAAAGTTACGTGTCACGCTCACGGCCCTGTCGCCATTTTGGTGTCACCATAAAAGGGTCAATGCCTGAAAAAGATGTTTTGTTTCTCCCAGGTCTTTAATTTATATTTATTTATTGACTGGGATGGCTTTAACACAGGAAAGGGAAGGGTTGGACCAGTGTGTCAAACACACTGACCCTACAGTGCCCCCGGTGGTCTGGCCAGAGCCTTGCATGGCAGCTCCGTCCCCATAAGTGTGTGAATGTGTGTGTGCACGGGTGAATGGGATTAGTGTCTGTAATGCACCTTGGGCTTTAATGAAGGTATAAAAGTATTCTTTAAGTATACGACGTTTACCATTTTCATCTTCAAAACGGTATATAGGAGCCGAAAAAGGGTTGTAATCCTTTAACGCTCTCCCATTTCCCCCAACAATAGTCTTCCTGTTTACCTTGAAGTCTCCCATGCCCTTTTTATCCTCCTTAGTTTTATTTAATTTCTGAAGAATGACTACTTAGAGGCACATTATTCCATTTTACAGACAATGTTCAATGCCATCAGTCCTGTGAAGGTTCCCCTTCACACCTCAGTACTTTCCACACGTCATTTGGCCTTTCCTCCACTTGCTCTTGAGTGTTTAGGAGGAAAATGGCTGCATTAGGTATTCATCAGTGTTTGTCTTTCACATAAAGCATTAAATATTACCTGCACAGACCAGCACACCAAAACACATCTGTAGGAGAGTGGATTTAGCAGCTGCCATGGGGTCTCTCATGCCTGTCTGTTTTTTTTTTTGTCACAGCAACAGAGACGCTCCAATGTAATTATCAGCCGTCCTTCTTCTGTTCTCTGAAGATGTAAACTCTCTGCTAGGTCTTTTCTGGGCGATCTGAGGCGTTCATCCCCAAAAGTTAGACCTTCTTCTATTTGGACTTCCTCAAAATAGAAGTCAGTTACCTTCTCTACACAGCCCCTAATGGCAGAAAGTAGAGCTATGTCCGTTTTTGTCTTTCTGCATTCAATTTTTAGCTCCTTTGTGGTGTTGAGGAGCAGGTTATTCTCTGTCCATCACCATGAGAGCAGCTGTAGGCTGACTCATCCCCTCCTGATGTGAGTCCCAGCGGAAAGCAGGGGGGCTCAGAACACAGCCCTGTAGGGGGAAGGTGCTGAGGTTTTTGGCTCACTCTGACCCTCTGACTGAGATCAGACTGAAACCTTTAAGTCTGAGGGCAAATGGGTCCTGAGGGCCGAAGTCCTTGAGCTTGTCCACCAACCTAACAGAAAGAATGGTGTCAAGTGCTGAGCTACAACCCGCAAAATGTAAAACAATCTAACTCTCTTTGTGAGCTGATGACAGTATAGTTGAATGAAACCCAACTTTATTAATATTGATATTAGAACAAGATCATAACAGCAGTGGAACATCCAAGTCTAGTAATATAATCAACCAGTTATTGTTATGAATATCATGTAAAAAGGCTTGGTGTGTAGGAATCACTTTTTGTGCAAATCCATATTTTAAAAAGGACTTCTGGTTGGCTACAGTGTGGTTTATTTTCCTTCTTTTTTTGTCTTGAAGTTGTAGCCTGTTTCTGTTTGTTCCCCGCATTTATCCTTGTTCATTTGAAAATAAATGTTCCACATACAAGTTTTCCATGTTACACACTACTAGACTATTTTTACCACATTACTGAAATGTAACTGAGAGAATCTTGTCATCTTCAAAACCAAAAGATTTTTCGGTGTAAAAGATTGTTCAGACATAGTCATGTGTTAAACTTTACAGCTGATATGGAGAGAAAATAGACTCACCGATTTGTGTGTGTAATTCTTGATTTGTGTGAAACTTTGTATGTGTGCATAATTCTTGATTTCTGCGTGCAAAACTCTTCATTTGTGTAAAACTTTGGGATTGTGCATTGATAATTCTTGATTTTTGTAAAACTTTTGATTTGTCCATGCATAATTCTTGATTTGTGCGTAATTCTTGACTTGTGTGTACAGAATTCTTGATTTGTGTCTAACTTTGGATTTGTGCTTACATAATTCTTGACTTGTGCAGACATAACTCTTTATTTGTGTAAAACTTTGGATTTGTGCATGCGTAAATCTTGATTTGTGCAAAACTCTGAATGTGTGTGTGCATATTTCTTGATTTGTCACTTGTGCATTTTGTGCATTATGAAATAAAAAAAAATACAATTTACACATGCACAAATCAAATTACAACAGTTTTAAAGGAACTGTACGCATAAATCTTTAAAAATTACCCACAAATCACTTGTTGCGCACACACATAACCACATTTACATATAGATTTGATGTGAGACTCTTTTCCCGTCTCAAAGATTTGTCCATGAGTGATGCGTTTAAATGCTGCTTGAATGCTGGGTGATCAGAGTTTTTTATCAGCCACTTTGAACTTTGATTGTGAATAATATTTGGTGAAAACTTGACATTTTCCTATTTTCTAAAACAGATATGCCCTGGATATTGTGCCTTTAAAGATTTGTGTGTATAGTAATTTTAATTGTGCTTTGAATATTTTTGAATTTCATAAATTTTGTATAAAATATATTGTATGAGTTACAAATCAGAATTACGCACGCACAATTCTGGGTGAGTCTAGTTTCTCTCCATAAGTGATTAAAGGTGTAGCTGGAGAATCAGGTTATTTTTCAAAACAAATTATTTTTGAAATTGACAGATTGTCGAAAACAAAAAGATTATTGATTATTTCTTCTAATTCTGCCAATTGATCTGGTGGTTGGGGAGACTGTTGCGATGGCCTCCTCTCCAAAGCAGGAACGCCTGGTCAGACTGGGATAGACTTTTTGCTGTGAGACCAGATCTAATCCAGAGTGTTTGATCCTCTAGTAGCACATTTATCATGTTGGTGGAATCCCGACTGAGAATAAAAACTATAGAGTTACAAAAACAAGCCAGATTCACAAAGTTAAATAGCATTTTATGTTCTTCAGAGGATAAAAACTCAACAGCACACTTAAAGCTATGCAGTTTTTTAAATAGGAGTTTATGAAAAGGATAAACACTTAAACATTGTGTTACAGGTGGAAGTTGCGATGGATAATGAGATCGAGCTGTTTTGTGTATTCTTCGTATGTTTGTATGACTCTACAACAGGCCAACGGGCACCAAAGAGATCCCTATGATGAATGAGGAACAGAGTTTGCCATTTCAGCAGGTGAAGTGGTTAAAGAACGTTGGGCCCAAGGAAAGACGTTGTCACTGTGATTCATCCCAGTGACGTATGGATGAACCTCAAGGATGTTGTGGCTGGAGTAGAGGTGGGAGGATAGAAGGCCACACATCATGCTATGGCACGGGCCAGAGTACCCTGGAAGACGTGCGGCTTTACTCTGAAGACGGGCGCTGCCACTTCAAGATCCAATATGAAGGATTTATGAAGAAATCGTCTAAACGTATTTGATGGATCTATGATCAATAGAAGGTATTCATGGAGAGATTTTGTTATAAAATACGACTAACATCAGCAAAGACTAGAATAATAATAAAAAAAAGTCTTTAGTCCCTTTATTTCACTAACGGACTCTTTGTTTACGACTTACCCAAGTTTGTTTCTAGTTCTTTATTTTTTTTGTTAAATTACCATGAAAAGAATTACCACATAGTAGAACTTTAAATCGTGTTTGTTATAATTGAATTTGGGCACACAATTGAAGGCTGTGTGAGGCTTAGTGTCTTTCCCTTGAAACACAGTAACTGTCAAGCCTGCGGTTTAAACACCAGATTAACATTTGGCAAATGGCTGCTCAACCCACTGAGCTCCAGACACTTTGGGAGCTGTGGTTTAAAGCATTTTTGTCACCTTTGATTGAATACAGATCCACTCTAGAGTGAATGGTGTTTTCATATTCCCATCCATATGGACATTTGGTTAAGGATCCCCACACACCGATACAACATGACTGATCGGTGCGTACAGTGCCCACATTAAGAAAAAACTTGGGTTCCTGCAGTCTAAAATGGCTCTCCGGACATAATATCTCGGATACTTCTGATGGTACCCAAACAAAGTTGCTAAACAACCAGCACCGGACGCAGTACCGGTGCGAACTAGGCCTAGACCGGGACTGGGTACCCTATCCCGGCACCAGATGCCGTAACAGACACTGGAGCTGGGTATCGGCTTTAATTTCCAGAAATGATTCGATTCACAAGAGCCTGAATCAATTTTTTTTTTTTTTTTCTTCAACTCAATTCAATTTAAGTTTACAAAATTTTAGAGTTTTTCTCGGGCACTTTGATTGACAGCGACTTAAAAGGAGAAATACTCAGAAATGCAAACATGAAATGATTTCTTATTATATATTTTTTCTCTTTCAGAAAAAAAAATCCACACATACATGTTAAAAACTCAAAAAACATGATTTTCATTAGACTGTTAATTTTCATTAACAGTCCTGGTACATCGCCTGTCCATTCTGGAATAGGATAGATAAAAAAAGGATTAAAGTGGATTTTTAAGACTTTTAAGTGTTTTTTTTTATTACAATGCTCCTCAATTAATATTTAATTGACCCTACAATATTCAAAATAACACTGCCAAATGTCATAGAAGATGCAATGTGTATTTCCAGCGTGTTTGTTTTCTGGGGACTGGAAGAGTAACAGTTGGAGAGTTATTGCCATTACTAATAACCTGAAATGGAGAATATGACAGGAATATTTCATACATGCACACACAAACAGCACAGTGCATACAAGCTACTACTGGAACTTCTCCACTCTGACAGTGCTGTGCCCTCGATCAGCTTTAATGCAGTTAAATCAGTCATCCTGTTCACCCCCTCACAACCGCCCACCCCTTCACGACCGTTCCACACAGATTCACAAATACACACTCAGGCATTCTCGGCTGCTGGATAAACCTTTCCCTTTTTTCTCACATCTGTCATCGTTGCCCTCCACTTTTGCAGAAACCAGAAATAGATTTGACAAGTTAGAATGTCTGACTTTTCATAGCAGGAGAGGTGAGTGTGTCTAAATGATGGCTCTGTTCCATTAATCTGTGCCAGGGAGGCAGTGAGTGCAGCGCCTGGCAATGGTGCATTCAGAGTCAAAACATCTTGTGTTGAAGTTTTGGGATGGGTTTTCTTGAAGTTTTTCTACTTTTCTTAAATATCAAAAGCCAGTAAATATATATATGCACACACGCACACATATATCTATATATTAGGGCCGGGAATTCATTAACAAAATTAACTGCTTAATTGTAAATCTGGAAAATGTCAGTCACAATTAATCAACGTTAAATTTCCCGACGTCGCGGGTGGCGAGCGGTTCAGAATGGACAGACACGCCTCCAGACAGAAGATTCCAGCCGAACCGACCTGAAATCCAGCTGGATCAAATTGTTCCCCAAAACATTGTCAAACACATAAAGAAAATGTATCAGGAAAAAAGTGAACAAGCTGGAAAAGAAGAAAAGTAAAACAGAATTCTGGGAAAAGTGTGAAACAGGCAGTGAGAAATTCTTATTTTTTGGGCTTCCTGGTGTGACTTTAGCCTGGATTTTTTTTTTTTTTTTTTTTTTTTTATTTTAACTTAAAAACAGGTTGATTTTTTTTTTTTTATTCTTGTTTATTTTTGCTATAAAACTACACCTTAAACTTTCATTTTCTATGTTGTAAACAGTTTGGTATACATTTTTGGGGTTTCCACAGCAAAATGAATCACATTTTTTTAAGATTTCTTGTTTTTGCGTGAATTTATGTCTAATGTGTAAATATAACATGTAAAAATGACGACACAGTAAAGAGTTTTGGGTTTTAGGGTTTAGAGTTTTAGACTCTACAAAGCGTTATAAATAAACATGTGACATCATCTCATGGTTATTTGCAGACAGTAAGTGGACGGCAAACACTATAGCTAAAAGAAAAATATCAATGTCAATTAATCGTGATTCTTTTTTTTTCCAGATTTGCAATTAATTTGTTAATTTTTTTAATTGAAGTAATTTTTATTTATTTTTTTATTGATTTTAATTGGTCTTAATATATATTATGTATATATATATATATATATATATATATTAAGACCAATTAAAATCTAAAAAATATATATATATATATTTATGCTCAGCCTCCATCAGTTAGGTGTTTACCAACAAGGTAAACACCTAAGCTGTTTAGTGCTTTTAACAGTGAAATGAGAGCGGCATAATTCAGTGCAGCCTTGGCATGCTTGTCCTGCTTTTTATCTGATGAAAGAAGACATTTCAATTTTTGTTCAGCCGTGGTTTAACTCTGTCGAGCTGGATTCCCCTTCTTTGTTTAGAAATCTTATCCATCTTAGCGCTGCTATTGTTTATAACTTTATGCTTTGATTCAGGAATAGTTTGTGAACCTTTTTAAAAGACAAAAAAAATGTGTCTTGCATTATTGCATCAATAACAACTCATAATCTTATGTAAATGTTAATGAGTTCTGAAATTATTCACACTATTTTTTTTTCTTTATTTTATATAATTTTTTAATTATTTAATGTAAAATGTGTATAAGTGACCCACATCAGTGCTTTTTTGTATAATTGAAAAAATATTTTCTTTTACTTTTACTTTCTTGCATTCTTAACTAAAAAAAGGAGTAGTTTGGATATAAAAACAGGCAAAATTACCAAAATCGATCATATTTCTGCACCACCAAAGCAGGAAAAAAATCTTTTAGAGACATCTTTCACTGCTGAAAATCTGTTCTTTCTTCAAAAGCATTGAGTGACAGAATTTATTTACTCAAACATAATAGTTAACGCTAAATATTACAAGGATGTTTCAGGAGAGCTCTGTGTCTCATACAATACAAATTCTGACTTTAGATATTGACAGCTAATAGCTAATAGAAAATAGTTTGTTGTATTGAGAACAAAATGATCTTTTATGTAGTGGGTTTTGAAACTGAGACATTTTTTTTGGTTTTACAGTGAAGAAATCCAAAAAAATAATAATAATTATTATAATAAAATTCTGATAAAGATGCAAATGCATATTAGATATATGTAGTTGTTAAATTTTTTCCAACTGTAAGAGAATTATTCAAGTATTCTTTTGTGGTTCAAATCCACTCCTGAAGATTTTCATGGTGAACATTTAAAGATTCCTCCTGACTGAATGTTATTTTATTGAAATAAAAGTTCAATATGAAGCGGTTTGTTTGATTTTATTTCTGTTTCAGTTATTTCTCTCCTGTCACTCACACCACATTAAGGTTGTCAATTATCCACAGCTGACTTCATTTGAGTTAATCCTCCTCAGTTTATTTAAGCGGTTGGTTTTCAGTTCATCTGCATTGCCATCTTTTTTATTTTCTGATAAAATACAATAAATACAAGATTTTATTGAGGGTTTTCTATGCTGCCATTCATGAATGTAGAATTATATATTTTTTCATTCCATTCTATGGATGTGAAAACATCCTGACTCAAGAGTTTTGATTTAGAAATGAGTCTAAAAAGGAGGTAACAGTTAGATCTGCATGGTGCATTCTGTGCTTGCCTGGGCTGAGTCCAGTCCCTGTGGAGGAAGTGAGTTACATCCAAAGTCCAGCACAAGCTCTGGCCCGAGTCCTCTGTGAGACCGTCACCGGGACTGCGAGCAGAATGACGGCGCCCATGTGAGTGTGTGACGCACGCTAGCTACTCGCCATCTCCCAGGATTTCTGTCATGTAACAATTGTTGCAAAATGCATGAATTTCACCAAATCTAGACAAAACAAGAGAGTGTAACGTTTGGTGGCGTCATCTGTTGGTGGTCGTGGCTGATCTGACACAGAGTAGTTTGGCTAAACGTCATCAAAGCTTCAGTTTAAGAAAGAAACACAAACTGTTTCTATGACGACCTAGTCTGTTAATGCCTAGTGTGTTATCAGCTTCAAGTTAAAGACCCTCCCCAATGAAAATAGTCTTGTTGGTGTTTTTAAACATGTTCTTGTGGTGTTTTTCTGATGATGGATGACTTAAAGATAAAGTTAGTCTCAAAACTGCCTGCCTGAGTATTTTCCCTCAAATCCTTGTGAATCAGGAGCAGACAAAAACAACAGTTTGAAAAAAGTCGTGTTTCTGACCCAGAAAATATGCTGGGCAGGCTCCAAGCTCTCTGCTCTGCTCCATTCTGATGTATAGAAGCATGTACGTCTGGATTTTCCTCTTTTAACCTGGTGCAGGGTGATCAACCTGCAGATCCAGAGCCACATGTGGCTCTTTTATCTCTCCATAGTGGCTCTTTGGCTGAAGATTAGCTATTATTTTAGCAACGTTTTTGGCTAATATGTTTTCTAGTGGGGTTTTTAGGATAATTTAGAGTTTAGTGAATATTTTAGTAAAATGCTGATGTTTTCAGCTATTTTTTTACTCACCTTATTTTATTTTATTTTATTTTTTTGGGGATAATTTAGAATTTAGCTTCTATTTTAGCAATATGCTAATTTTGTTTACTAAGTTAGTTTACTGAGGAATTTTAGGCTATTGGAGTTCAGCTAGTATTTAAGTAACAGATTTGGCCTCTAATTAGTTTTTTATGCTAACTTGGAGTTTAGCTAATTTTTTAGCAATATGCTAATATTTTTTGCTAATATATTATCTACTGGAGGTTTTTGAGATTAGCTTTTATTTCAGCAACATGCTAAATTTTGGCTGATTTAATTTACAGAGAAATGTTATGCTAATTTGAAGATCTAGTAATTAAGCAACAAGCTAACTTTTTTTGCTGCTAAAGTTAAAAATGTAAAAAAATATATTTCTTTGTAAGAGATGCTAGTTTATTTTTTATATATTTTTTTTGCTTTGTTTGTTACAAAACTAGAAATTCATATTTATTAAAAAAACAAGAAAGAAGGTTATGAATGAAAATTAAAATTTCTTAAAGGCTAACGTAAGTCAATGCCGCTCCTTCTTGGTTTTGATCAGTAGAAACAAGCCCAAATGGCTCTTTTACTGTTGAAGGTTGCCGACCCCCAACCTAGTGTCTAACTGTAGAGCTCAATAGTTCTGATTTAGCATTTTTTGCTGCAACACTAGCATTGGGTTGCTAAAGGCTACAAAACGAGCAACCATCGAACTTTGACCCATCAGGTACTCGGATTTATTTGGTAGAGATGAATGGATAATGTGGCTTTTAATTCAGGAAGTGCCATCCGCTGCAAATCGAAATGTGAAATTGATCACAGAGGAGAAATGAATGATTTCAGTTCGTGTCCGGCTGGAATTATGACACTATTCTTTTATTTATTTTTTTTTATTTTATTTTTTTATTTTCGAACAAGAACAACGATAAAAACAGAAAGAAATGAAAAGAGCAAAACAAACAAACAAGAAACAAAGCAATTTCTCTCACAATCAATCTTGAATGCAACAAGAGATGTTCATAGTTCGAAAAAAGGCTTTGGATGAAGCTAATAGTTTATCAACTCCAAGCCCCTTTCATCTTTTCAGCCCAAATTAAATATACAATATCTCATTGACTATATTAAGCTACATGAACAAAAAATAGATAAAATTTCATCAATGAAAAGAACAGGGAAAACAATCACATTTATATAAACTAATATTCACATAAAATTCAACATATCTTTACCATTGTCTTCATATTTATTAATATATCGGAATAGAGTTGTGAAAGAAAGCGTCTGGAACAAGATTAGTCAAATTGCACCGCTTTGACATTTCACACCAACTCTCTTCCAACTGTAGGTGGCAGACATGTGCTAGTAAACGGGAAGTGGGGCGGGGTTGCTCCATAACTTCTATCACGCTGCAGATACTATATTAGAGAAAATTTCAGGCTAAAAACGTCATAATTATACTTTAAAAACCACCGGAAGCACTTTGAAAATATACCAAAAGATGGTTGTAGTGGCACTAAAATATAATGTCATACATTTAATGTTATGTTGCTAGTTTGTAACCTGTGAAACTGCCATGGATGTCATTAGGGGATTCTCAAATTCGCTCTAACGTAAACATTTTCCTTCCCCTCTCCAGCTCTGCCCAGTTACACCTGCGGTAACCCTGGACAGCTTCTGAACGGCCAGCATCAGGGTTCCACCTTTAACATCGGAGACAAAATCCGTTACAGCTGCAGCGCCGGCTATGTGCTCGAGGGTCACACCACGCTCTCCTGCCTCGCCACTTCAGCTGGTACTGCAGCCTGGGATTTCCCTCTTCCCTACTGCAGAGGTATATTATTCTTAGCGTCTTGTTCAACAGACTCCATCTTTTGTTTGACTTTTAACAGGTTTGACTTTGTGGCCAAAAGAAAGCGACACAAATATCCATCACTTTGCCTGAAGATGAATAATTTGATTCAATAACAAATGATAAAAAACAGATGAGCTTGTTAATTGTGAATGGCGGGGGGACAGATGGGCTGAGGTAAAATATGCAGAATTCAAACATAAAATCTGGCGTAACTGCTAACAATAAAGAATGTCATTTTTTAAATTTTTTATGGACTATTTGACGCCACACTCCAGCCCATGTTTGTATGTATTTACAGATGTCTCCTCGTGGCGTGACATAGCTTTCTGCAGTTTTACTGATGTCTTATTTGCCGTGGCGGGACCCGGTGTGTTCACTCCCTGTGAGGTGCTTGCGCCAGTTGTCAGTTAGCAAGTACCCCCGCGGCAGTGACACCTGCCAGTGTGTGCCGTTTCTCCCAACAGGACACTGTTTTTGACGATTACTCTCTGTTAGCTAGAGTGACACCACTGCAGAAAAAAAAGATAAACGACACTATAATATTTTCGAACCAAAATGGAAACAAATGTTGTCAGTTTCCATGTCAATTTGCTGTCTCGTGCGTTTCCATGTGGCTGATGGTGTGGTTTCGGCGCGCCTGCTGAGCAGACCGCTGAGACACTGCGCCATCTGTGGCTAGGCCGGGAGTCAGGAAGCCCACGTAGAAGCACACATGGCCGCGAACCACGTGCCAACACCGTCTCCACCCACCCGAGCGCATGCAGGCACACACCTGTACTCCATTTACCAGTGAGAAATTATGCCGTGCACATTTTTCCTGATTTTCCTCGTTTGAATTTAGCCAAGAAACCGCAAACAGTTACTCCATTCTGCCCTTTAGTTCTTTTCTCCTTAATCAACTAACAATTAGTGTGAGAAATTAGTTTTCCATCTCCCCTCTCAGGTCCGCGCAGACTTCGCCCTGCAAAAATCCCTCAAGCACTCAGGGATGTGATTATGCCACCTTTTCATCAGAAATTACACGCCAACAAGTTTTAGAAACTGGCAATTTCCCCTCTGATTAATTGAGGTCTCTTAATATCCCATAAAAGTCAACTTGTACACCTGAATGCTCCTTCATAATGCATAAGTGTATTGTTAATGTCAGTCCAATTATAAAAGCTGCTCGTATGTGCAGCACTGGAGCTGCAGGAGCGGAGAACGTTTTGGCACGGACGCCATGGTGGACTGTAGAGGGGTGCCAGCACCCCTGAGCCAAGGATGACAGTTAGTGATGGAACGAATAATGTTTAACATGTTCTGTGTCATGCTCATCAATTCATGTCCTGAAGCAGTTATGGACCACAAAGACCGGATTGTTTCAGAATTCTTCTTTCTTACTGCAAAAATGTATTTCTATAGTGCCTGGTAAAATTCATGTTGGGCATTGAGATTGACCACCACCTCCCCAAACAAAATGATGATATTTTAGCATGAGCCTCCAACAAAACTAAGACACATGTCAGGGATGGCCAAAGGATCTGTGGTATGGTGGCCATTTTTGAACAAACTGTAAAATTTGATGATTTTCTCATGTTCTCAAAATATAGGAAAATAATATGTTTTTTTCAAGCATACAATTCCAAAATCCAGCCCACTGGAAATTTCCCAAAAGTCTCTGCAAAAAAACTAATGAGCATCAAGGCTCACTAGATTAATAAATATGGACCACAATGCCTTGCTTTAAAAAATTAAGGTTGGGAATTGATTAAAAAATATTAACTAATTAATCACGATTAACATTTTTTTTTTTTTTTTTTAGTCACATTATTTGCCAGCCACTTAGTATAGAATATATGCAATATTGTACATTTAGAATATTTAATTTTAACCCTTTTGGAACCAAAAGCCTAAGACTCAGTTTTTTTTCCAATTTATTCTGTTTTTTGAATTCGACAGACTACCTCCTTGCTTATTTTGTATCATTTTAATCAGCACAACCACTCCTATGTAGCACAACCCTTATTTTGTCATTATTTTCCCATATGATATTCATAAACTAGATATAAAATCATGCATAAACAGAAATTCCTCCTGGAATAATGGAATTCATTTTTCTGTGGAAACCCTCGAAATGTTTAACAAACTGTTTTTACAATGTATAAGGACATTTTAAAATTTAATTGTATCAAAAAAAAATTAGAATAAGGTTTTTCAACAAACAAATCAACATGTCTTGGAAAAGCTCAATGATGTGATTTTTTTTTAATTTTTTTTTTAACTGACTTCACTACCAGGCAGCCCAAAAAATAAGATTGTGTCTCTTGTTTTCATCAGATGTCCATTTGATATTTTTACTGGAATTCTGTTTTTTTTTCACTTTTTTTTTTCTTTTTCTCATATACCTTTTTCTTTATTGTGTTTGTTAAAAACTGTATTATTATTATTTTTCTTTTTCGTGAAAAGTTTGATCCAGCTGGAATGTGCTCACAGGTGGGGGCGTGTCTGTTGATTCTGTACTGCTCGCCTCTTTTAACAGTGATGGGCGGGGCTTTCAAAGACGACCGCTTAGTATCCCCAATTTTTAAACATCTCTGGTGCTCGTTGTTTAAGTAAATTCATGTTAGCCCCCAACCCAAAATAAGATGATAGTCCTTTCCTCATTGTTGGATTTCTAATAGCGGACCGCTCCGTATGTGTCGTACCCCCCCCCCCCACCCCCACTCACTGCTGCTCTGTATTACAGTTGTCGATGGACGTTCCTTCTCCGCCTTTGTTGTTAAAATAAAATATCCCTTTCGTTTAAAACTACAAATTAAAACCATAGTATTTCTTAAATTCAATAAAATCTCAGAGAATTTAAACATGTTTGTTTATTTTAGACAGTTTTAGACCGGCGTTAATAAATATTAAAGCGTTAATCGGGTTCCATTAATTGCGTTTGTTAACGTATCAACTTTCACAGCCCTAGAAAAAAACAAATGTATTTTTAATAAATCGTTCAAGTTATTGTCATCAGAACACAGTGGGTTCATAAATACTCTTCATAAACTTTCATATTTATGATATTTTTGCTTTGGCAAATGGGTGATGTCATAACTAGCCTTTTAAAAAAGAAACTATACTGTGAGCAATATTGAAAATTGTGTTTTTAACACAGACTTAGGGGCTAGGGGAGAAGTGAGGGAATTTGGACGTAGCTTTTCCTTCTTTTTTGGTGTCATATTAATAGAGCTACGAGTTGGTAAAACTATTTTTTTTTGCTAAATTAAATGGATGTGAAATTGGGTGCAATAAGTGTGTTAAGCCACAAGTTGACTTGTCATTTATTCATTATATTTTTTAGTAATACTTT
This sequence comes from Oryzias javanicus, assembly GCA_003999625.1. Lineage (NCBI taxonomy): Eukaryota > Metazoa > Chordata > Actinopteri > Beloniformes > Adrianichthyidae > Oryzias > Oryzias javanicus. The sequence goes on from CM012447.1 coordinate 283,697, forward strand.
GTAATAAGATTTCATAACAAGCTTTATTAACAAACATTATTGGGTTCATAGGATGTTTATAAGACATTTATAAGCCAAATGAGGTTTATTAACATACTTAGAAAGATGTATTAACATCTAAATTGAGACCATTGTCTACGAATGCCATATTAATAAACTATTTCCAATCTTTTTTTTTTTTTTTTGGTAAACATATTTTATTGAATTTTTTGTTTTTTAATACAAGTACATATTTACCCCTTTCCCGAACCCACCCCAGCCAAGGTCATCTTTAAAGTAATAATAAAGTACAATAAAATAACATTTAAAAAAAAAGAGTTGCAACAATAAAAAATAATAGTAATAAAATTAAAAATAAATACAAACATAAAAATAAAAATAGAAAATAATTTTAAAAAAATAATAATTCAAGGAAATAACTGTTTCCAATCTTAACAAATACATTAACTATCCTTGTCAATATTATACTGAATGATTTGCAGCGCCTCATCTAAAGTGTTGCCTATTTTTAGTAGTTTTGTGGGAAATCAGTTGCAGATCCACCAGGAGTTTGTAGCTATTGTCTGTTTGCAACGGAGTGACAGAGTCACAAGTTGAAGTTGAGAGTCCTGAGACTTTCCTTCAGGTGTGAAAAAGGCAGCGTTATGTGGAATACCAATGTATTTCCTCCTTCTTTTTTTGTATGCACTCCATTTCCTGTCATCCGCACTGCAAAAATCACCTGTCACCCCTCACCTCATCTTTCTCCTTCTTCATTGTCCATTTTCCCACCACAGGTTTTTTTCTGGTCCATTCTTGCGTGTCACCTGTCATCTTCTTCATCCCGTTCTCCTTGCTCCTCTGTCGTGGTTTCCCATTGAATTCACACCTCACAGGTTTCCGCTCCTCCGTATACACCCTCTTGCCCTCCCTTAGGGGGTTTGCTGTAGTGACAGGTAGGACAGATGATGGGCAGGGCCTAATGTTTCTGAAACTCTCTTCTCTCTGAAACACTCCACCGTCAAACCTTTAAAATCACTCCCACCCACATCTCTAATATGAATGGATAATTGGTAAACTAAGATTTTTTTTTAGCCTTTTCTACATTTAATTCAGGAGTGCTGCGTCCGGATGTATGCAGATTGCATAAGCCTCATTCTAAAGTGACGTTCAGGTGAAACATTTCATCAAACCTGGGGTCTATCCAGGAATATAAATAACATACTATAGTCTAGAAATACAATTCTTCATGAATTTTATCTTGAAAAATGAAGAAAAGCTGTATTTAACATCGATCTGAATTAATTAGAATTTAATCACTTCCCTCCACATTGCATTAGTTTGCATCATCCTGCGTATCCTGCTTCCTATTGACAGTAAAAGCACTATCGGGTATTTTGAAAGCGTTGCCTGCTGTCTCTCTGGCCTATGGCAAAATATACCAAAATATGCTGTAACACACTGCTCATTTTTATTCTTCTGAATTAGTAAAAAAATTACAAATGTTCACTTATGGCTAAGAGAGGAATGGGAAATTAGAATTCCTCCCAAACTTCTGTTTTAACTGGGTTAAAAAGTAGTGAAAACAGTTTTTAACTTCTAGACGCACACATCTCACAACAATATTTTTTTTCTCACAACAACATGAACAGAGTATGAAATGATTTGTGATTATTTCAGTATTATTTAGTTACTTTAGTTGAATCCTTTCTATTAGTTGGAAAGAAGATGTAAGGGGCAAGAAGAAAACATACTTGGCCTTTAAATACCCTACCTTTATTTTTTTTTCTTAACACAATAAATTAATCGGTAAAAATTGAAATTGTGGCTTTTAAAATTGTGAATCAAATCGTGGCTTGACAGATTTGTGACATCCCTACCATCTATAGTAGAAAAATAATCATTTTTGTAATAAAATGCAGAAACTTTATAGATACTTCAGGACTTCAAGCAACAAGTTTCAAATCAAAATAACCCTTTAGTAAGTTTTAGAGCAAGGATAAGTATAAACTTTACATTTAAACTGTTTTTATAACCCTGAGACTGTTTAAAGAACATACTGTACTTGAATATCTTATGGAAGACCCTTTAGTGGAGTCAAATGTTGCTGGCCTTTAACCCACCTGTTATAAAGATTCCAGCTTAAAGATTTCAATTATCTGTCGGCGCCAAACCGCCTTTGAAAGTAATCAAATAAAAAATAATTTTGGTTTACAACATTATGTTAAACAATATGTAACAACATAGGACCTCTCTTAGAATCATCTGTAAGTCTGCCTGAAACCAAAGTTGGTACAAAGTAAAATTCTTGCTTGCTGTTTTCATTTGTTTGTTTGTTTGTTTATTAGGGATCCCCATTAGCTAATGGACATTCCAGCAGCTATTCTCCCACTTTCTTAAAACCACAAATGCGATACATAAACAGATATACTCGTACATGTATACATTCACCACAAAAAATGGAAACAGAAATAATACGACATATATAATAACAATTAAACAAAAACAAATCAATTAGACAAAAACACAAAAAACTCCACGATTATCAAGGTTCAATCCAGGTTGGAAACTCTGAATTCAGCCTGCAACAATACTTTAAAACCAACAACACATCAAGTTTTAGTCTAATGCAGCTTTGCTATCGTTGTTGTGTGAAAATAAAAAGTCTTAGTCTTGTAGAAAAATTTTTTGTATTCATCTGTGTAGCTAAATATTGTGGTAATGAATTCCATGCCACCATTGCTCGATACTGAACCATTCCCTGACCATAACTAGACCGACATGAAGGTAAAAGAAATCGACTCTCTCTTGATTGCTGTGTAGAATGTTGATGTACGTCACTGAAGAAACATAAATTATTATATAGAATCTCAGGTCTTTTATTGATAATAATATTATGAATGAAAATAATTAAAAGGTACTTAATTCTGCCTCTCACACATAGCCAGCCCAACTGCCGATGCATTGTAGTGACACTTGTTGTAAAAGGACAGTTTGAAACCAGTCGAGCTGATTTGGCAGAAACATAAAATTCAAGTTTGATAGTTGAAGTTTTTCCTTACACAAACTCCCTTTTTTGATTTCATTTATATTTTCACTGCATCACCTGTTTGTGGGACTAAACATTCCTCTTTTCCCTGCACTTCCTTCAGCGGATGATGGATGTGGAGGGACACTGCGGGGTCAAAGCGGAGTGATCACCACCCCCAATTACCCAGCTGAGTATAACAACAATGCTGACTGCACCTGGACTGTGCTGGCGGAGCCAGGAGACACCATCGCCCTGGTTTTCTCTGACTTTCAACTGGAGGAGGACTATGACCTCTTGGAGGTCAGCGGCACTGAGGGATCTTCACAGTGGTGAGTAGTCGACTGGCAGCATTTTCTTTTCCCCCCGATGAGGGAGCTTAAGAGGACAAGAAGTTAAGGGCAGTCCAGCATGACACCGCTTGCACACAAGAAACCCTGCAAGAGAAAGGAATAAGCTTAGTGGGGTTTGGCTAAAGGTGAGTGGGTGTTCGATAGGTTTTTGTGGAGCTGGATTATAGCTGTCTTGCTGTTCGTGTCTTTAAGTTGACAGATAACTGTAATTTCTGGGATGGACACTTCAGAGCGTTCACCTTACTCCAGCATATTCGGTGCTTCTAAGGTGTCATTTGAGCACTCAGTCGCTCTAACACACATTTCTAGGGAAGTCAGTCTCGCACAAACAGACGCGCTGAGCTCTAATGATGAAGAGGCAGGATACCGCGCCGTCACCGTGGGTCCCTCGCCATCTGTGGCAGCTCCGCCTTTCTCTGACAACTTTCTCAACTCAGGAAGTAATTAGTGAACTTGATTGCAGACGCGAGTCTTATCTTACAGCACTAAAGCCCATATGGGTTGAAATGTTTACAATCATAGTTACTTCTTCAGACACGCTTGCTTTAGATTTGTGCTAGAATTGTCCAAACTAACACTTTTCACTTTTTCCTTTCAATTCTAAAAACCAAGATATATTAAGACTCGAAACTCACTTTTCTTTTGAGATAATGTGAGGGCATGGTCTCTGTGGGACTGTACCTTCGCCATGACTGAGGTATCTAAGAACAAGGAATGCAGGAGGTTAGTAAAGAGGATGGAGAAGGGCTCCTGGCAAGTGAGGCATAGTGCTAGTCAGATTTGATCACACATCGCAGTCACAAGGACAGCTCAGAGGACAGCATGGTGCATAGGGACATGACTGACAGTGTTAACATGGGATTCTTTAGTTTTTTTTCTTTTTTAAATTCACTTGTATATCCCTAGAAACCCAAAAGAGAAGATACGTTTACTATAGGTAGTTATTTTCAGCAAGATGTTCAACACTTTCAATGAAAATACTTTGTAAATGTTTCAGGTTTCAGGATTCAAAGCTCTCACGTTCAATCATTCAGTCAATTATACTTTAGTAATCTCAAGAGAAACTGGTGGACAGCACATACAAGACATATTGCCTAATGGAGGGCAGCAGCCACTCGAAACTAGCGGCACAAATCTCCCAGAAAAGAAAGACACATGAGGAATGAAATAAAAAAATCAAGCTTCTTTGATCTGTGTCGTAGTAGGATGGCATAGACTGAAGTACATGAACATAGAAGCGCATTGATGTAACATAGACCAAAGGTCCACACAGAGAGTCACCAAGACATTGAATCTAGGGCAAGGGTTACGAAGAGGGAGCAATGCCGGTTTCCAAGACAACGGGCTCCGCTAATCACACCTGCGGCGGATTGTTTTGGTTCCATTTAAGGATTTCTTGAAGGTGAGGAAAGCAGAGTGTGGTCTCGGTAGCATAGCTACAGAAGTGTCCACGACAAAACGTGTGGCTAGGTTGAACTTTGACCAATCACGGACTGGGATTTGGTGGTGACTTATGGATGGCAACCCTTTTAATTCCAAACAAATGGTTTCCCTCCAGAGTCCATTTTGAAAGTCTACGTCCACTCAACAATTAACAACCTTCACAACTGTCCATCTACTCTTCATCTTCTCTAATATCTTTATTTTGTTCAGTGTGCTGATTTATTTTCTATTCAAACATTTTTTTTCCGAATACAAAAACATAGTATCCTGGTTTGTCTTGAGTCTGTCTCAACAAAATTCTAGACAACACCTAGTTCTAACTTTAAACTCTTTTGTTTTGGTTAAAATTCTTTTATTCTTCTCCCTGAGAGCTATTCAACACACTTCTGTCCTGTGCTGTTTAGCTAGACTCCACTGCTGCTGCTACTCTTCAGTCACTGATCTCTTTCAGATTAGGTCTGAACAAGATGTAATCTACTTGTGCCTCTGTCTCAAGTCACTCTATGTCCTTCTGAAGGTATTCGGTGCAGCCGTTTCCAATTAATGGCTGAAGTTTCCCTTTGAATTTACACTTAGAGGGACACAAGCCATACTCTGTTGATGTGGACAAGAAGAATTATTGAAACCAAAATTAACTTTAAAAATAAAAATATGATTCTGAAATAAAAATGAATAATAAAAAAATATATAATTTTTATCAAAAGTTTGGCTTTGGATATGCCAAAAATAAATGGATTTCAAGTTTAAATCCACTTTAAACACTGTTTTATCCAAATCTCAGTGCCAGGACTTTGTAGTCTCTAAATAGCAATGAGGTGAATGTCATCTAAAGCTGAACAAGGCCACGTCGACCACCACTGGTGTTTTAGTTTTTAAATTTTACCTTTCATACTTGTATATTTAGAAAATTATCCCCAATTTTTCAGTAAATCACATTTTCTTCCATGTACGTATCAATTAGCTCCTATATACTTTTGCTTAAGTGGAGTCTAAAACTACTTAGTTGTGATGAACTTACATTTACCCCATGGTGTTTACACGGGACAAACTGTGCAACTAGCGTATATCTGCCACCTGGAGGAATCATGGTGTGAAATATCAAATTGGTGCAAATCTTGCCCCATGTATTTCCCTTCAAAGCTCTATTCCAATAAATTAAAGACTTGGTGTCTCATAATTCCAGACAGGCTTGAATTCCAATCATTAATTTATCCTACATGATCAGTTTTCCAATGGTTGGAAATTTGAACATCACTGCTCAATCAGAATCCCTGATTGGTCAAAGTTTGACCCGGTTTTATTATCAACACACATTCAGTGGCCGCTCGTTTTAAACATAGAGCCCAGAAACGGTCGTAGAAACTTTCCTAGATTCAGAGTTTTGAACACAGAAGCCAGAAACCCACATTTACATAGTCTATTTGGTGGAAGTGGTTGGTGTGAATGCAGCATCACTGAATTTATATTGAATTGAATACTTTGTTTTATTACCTTGGTTAACCACTTTAAATAAAGTTTTGGCCAAAAAATTGAAAGAAAGCTTTTTTTAGTCATTGCAACACCATCGTAAACACAACAGAAAATAAAACTACTACTATAAACTACAACTATATGACCATGTCTGTCATGAAAACTTTAGAAAACTCAGTTTCTCATGAGATTTTGTTTTTTTTTTTCCGTTTATTTTTTTGTATGCCTTCTTCTCTGACAACACAGAACTCCCTTGATACATGCAACCTATTTTTTTTTTTTTGTTTAGAGATCTGAGAGCCCAATGTGTTTTGATCCCTTTAGGTCGTCTTCTATTCTTTCTACACTCACTTTTAACACTTTGCCCTATGGGCTTGAGACACTGACATTTTGTGAGCGTATGAATTATCCCTGCAGTGCTGATACTTGTCAGCTTCTTCCAACATGGGGAAGAGAGCATGTCTCTCTGTGTGTATGAGAGAGACGGTAAGAGATGAAGACGTGTGGAGAGTAGTGCACAAGCTTGAGTCACCTGAGAGAGGATAAATGTTCACTGAAACTGTTTTTTTTAGGTCCACAGGCTGTTTCCTTGGAACTACTATGAAGAAGCCATTTCATTTTGTGGAGACAAACAGATCATTTAAAACATAAATTTAGTTTTTCTCTACCTTCAGAGTTAAATTCCCACTCAAATCATCTTTTAAACTATTACAAAAGCGTTTCTAGTGGTATTTTAAATATAATTATATCGTTTTTAGTCAAATTAAAAGGACCTGTGTTGTTTTCTAGGAATAGTTTCTGCAGAGCAGCAGTTATTTATTAGAAATTTGCCGCTGAGTTGTGGACAGGACTGTCGCCGTGAAATAATCTCGCCCCCTGTCCCATTACCCATCTGTTAAACACACTCCCGCTAGCTAACAGAACGTCGCAACCAAAACCTAACATTACTGGTGCCACAAAAATGATGACAAAGGGAAAATAAAAAAAGGACATCGGGGTGTCCGAATCCAGGCCTCGTGGGCTGGTGTCCAATATCCCACCCAGCAAGGCCAAGTGGGCCCCATATGGTTTAAAATTGGGTACAAAATGTGTCCCCAAATGGTTTTGTTGATAGTTTCCATGGTGGACCCACCTGTGTCTGCCCACATTGGCTTCAGTGGACACTCAGTGGGCTAGCTCGGTATGCTAGCCAGCTGCCCGGTGGACAGTGTAGCGTGCTAGCAAGCTCTGCTGTAGCGAGCTCCTATGTAGCAAACTAGTGTATTGAGCTAGAGAGCTCATCTGTAAAACGCTACCGAGCTCTGCTGTATTGAGCAACGCAAGCTCAGCTGTAGCATGCTAGTGAATTCGGCTGTGGCATGCTAGCGAGCTCAGCTGTAGCATGCTAGTGAATTCGGCTGTGGCATGCTAGCGAGCTCGGCTGTGGCATGCTAGTGAGCTCGGCTGTAGCATGCTAGCGAGCTCGGCTGTATTGAGTTAGCAAGGTCGTCTGTGTTGAGCTAGAGAGCTCATCTGTAAAGCGCTAGCGAGCTCTGCTGTATTGAGCAACGCAAGCTCAGCTGTAGCATGCTAGCGAGCTCGGCTGTGGCATGCTAGCGAATTCGGCTGTGGCATGCTAGCGAGCTTGGCTGTGGCATGCTAGCGAGCTCGGCTGTAGCATGCTAGCAAGTTCGGCTGTATTGGGTTAGCAGGATCCTCTGTGTTGAGCTAGAAAGCTCACCTGTAAAACGCTAGCGAGCTCGGCTGTGGCATGCTAGCGAGCTCGGCTGTAGCATGCTAGCGAGCTCAGCTGTATTGAGTTAGAAAGGTCCTCTGTGTTGAGCTACAGAGCTCATCTGTAAAGCGCTACCGAGCTCTGCTGTATTGAGCAACGCAAGCTCAGCTGTAGCATTCTAGCGAGCTCAGCTGTAGCATGCTAGCGAGTTCGGCTGTGGCATGCTAGCGAGCTCGGCTGTGGCATGCTAGCGAGCTCGGCTGTAGCATGCTAGCGAGCTCGACTGTATTGAATTAGCAAGGTCTTCTGTGTTGAGCTAGAAAGCTCACCTGTAAAACGCTAGCGAGTTCGGCTGTGGTTATGCTAGCGAGTTCGGCTGTGGCATGCTAGCGAGTTCGGCTGTGGCATGCTAGCGAGCTCGGCTGTATTGAGCAACGCAAGCTCAGCTGTAGCATTCTAGCGAGCTCAGCTGTAGCATGCTAGCGAGTTCGGCTGTGGCATGCTAGCGAGTTCGGCTGTGGCATGCTAGCGAGTTCGGCTGTGGCATGCTAGCGAGCTCGGCTGTATGGAGTTAGCATGCTCCCTTGAGGCCTGGATTTGGCCACCCAAAATATACAGTACATAGATCTATTTTTATTTAAGTGTATACATTATAATGAAGGGTTCTTCCGGACTACCGACTGTAGTTCTACATAACAACTGCACTTTTTTAAACATTTTTTCATCCGCTCCTAATTCAATGATTTGAATTAAGAAATACTCAGAAATACAAATTTAAACACATTTTTCTTTATATATGTCGTCCATCACCACAAAAACACAATTTCCATCAGAGTGTCCATGATAATAAGGTTGAATTAAGGCTAAATGCATTTTGTTTCAGTTATTGATTTCACGGTTTGTTTAATTAGTCCACGGCAACATGAAGTGCTTCCTTACACAAATCTGCTGTACGTTTTATGTGTTTATTTTAAACGTCGTGCATTTGTCTCATCTACAATGTCAAGCTGTTGACTCCTATTCTAGCATCGTCACAGAGCCGAAGCATGTGTGCTAAAGAATAATTATACATTATCTCCTCAAACACTCCATTCTGTTTGCCTGGAAGCGCCACCAGAAAAAGCTGTGCATCTGTTATTACCTCTGCAGATATTTGCTTAGAAATCCAGCAAAATGTCCATTCGTACGCCATTGATTTTCAGGATGATGACTGCCTTTCAGAACTTATGGACATTTTATGTAAATATTGCGTAAAAATAATAATAATTTTTTGATGCATATGATTTTAGCATCATTTTTTTTTCTTTTGCCTTTATGCTGGAGAAGAAAAAGCTTTCAACGTCGGAGCCTTACCCTTAACTCACGTTGTCGTCAATAATCCTGTCACGTCACTCTGGCATATCTGTAATTTAACAATGTCTCTGTCCTTCTCAGACAGAAAGTCACTTTCCTTTGCCATTTAGATTTAATAAAACATATTAAGGCATAGTTTTTTGATTGCTTCAAAAAGTCAGCAATTTTTTTTTTATCTATCTCTCTATCAGTCTATCTTTATACATACAGTATCTGTCTCTATGTATCTCTACTATCTATAATGGAAGGTCTGTTAGAAATAAACATAGATATCATCATTGGTATATATTATTGGATTGGAAATCACGTGACATAAGACGTGACACACATGCGCCATTACTATGCATTGAGTTTCCGTGTGAAGAATGGAGGAGGTCTGAAGAAATAATCATTACAGGACAGTAATCACATTTTAATAGAGAGAAATCAGACTGGGAACTGTGAAGTGCATGCTAAAGTGAGTGCTAACGACTCGCGGGTAGCATGCTAGCTTGGTCCTTTGATGTATGTTTTTATTAATGTTTCATGTTTTAAAACATGGATGAAGTTATTCGCACGTATACCAGCACAAAACTGATGAAAATTCATGTAGGCACAGCATGTAATATGTGCAGCCAAGATGCATGTTGCTGCATTGCTGTGCTAGCAGAGTAGCACCTAGCTATTTTAAGAGCCTATGAGGCTAAATGTTGCTTTTCTTTATTTTATTTTTTAGGTTAGAAAATAGGAGTGGGTTCGCACATAATTTCTTTCTTTCTTGGTCGCACAGACCATAGAAAGCCCTGCTAGAAAATACAGCGTTGACTTTCTGACATAAACACTTAAGAGAGCAGGAGCTGCGGTCCAAAACTTGAACCTTCCACACCATTTACAGGTATTATCACTGTGTTTTGAATCGTATCAGTTTGGCAGGTGTATTTGATGTTCTAGAGTTTAGAAAATGTTTCTTGTATCAGGTAAAGATGCTAGCTGGAGCCTTATTCTCAAAGTACCATGAAATTGTCTATTTGAAGGTAAATTGTGAATGTAATTGAGATAAATTTACAATGTATGTATTCCAAAAATGAGAAAAGTTGTAGTTTAATTTGAAAATGTTGTTAACAGTGTTTTGGTATTTTTGTTCAGTTTGTTAGCACTTTAAGTTGTTTTTAATAGGGGCAGGACTTTGTTGCTAAACTTTGTCAATCATTTCATTGAACATCAATCTTCTTCTTGTCTGGGCTTGGATGACATGCATTTACAAACTCCGTTATATAGATTTTAAGACAAAAGGCTAAATCAAAAATCACAGTTAATTTAACAGCAATACCTTACCTGTAGCAGAAGGTGCAACTATTTACTGATGAGTCTTTATATAATCAAGCTTTAATTCGAGCCATATTCTGTGAAAATCGGTTAAGAAATGAGGGATTTAGCTCGATTTTTACATTCTGCTTTGATGTAAATGGAATTTTGTTGCCTTGTCCTGAACATGTGCACTAACATTAAAGTGGAATCTCATCTCGTATTAATTCTCATCCTGACTGCTAACAGGAATACATGTAAGTGGTTTTATAAAGTACCTGAGACTCGCCGATCACCAGGGCTGGAGGGATTGAGAGGAGCTGCAGGAGTTTAGTAGACAGATGAGTCACCCTGAACTCCTCAAGGCATTGAAAGATATTGCACTGTCTTGGTTGACTCCTTTCCCAAACACATCGACGCTGAAGATATTGGATTAAGACTGGTACACTTGGAAGTTGTGTCATTCAGTAATCAAACTGTTCTCACTCTCCTGGTGGCTTTATGAAGCAGTTGCAACTGATACTACTTTTTTGTTTTTCAGATGCTCCCTTTAGGGGTCAACACAGCAAATCATCCACTTCCATCTAATACTATCCTATGCGTCCTCATCGCTCACACCAATCACCCTCATGTTGTCCTTTATGAGTTTAGACAAACAGCCCTCTTCCTTTTTCTGCTCCCACCATTTGGTTCTGTTCTGCCCTTCCTTTTCAACTTCTTCACTACCAGAGTCATCCTCACACCACCATCCTATGCTGTCTGGGACACTCTACCAAGACTGTACAGTTACTGAATTGGTGCGGCAGTGGCACAGAGGTAGAGCGGTCGACTTCTGATTAGAAGGTTACAGGTTCGGGGCTGCCTTGCCCAAAGGCAGGTGTCTCGAAGTGTTCATGGGCAAGACACAGAACTGCACATTGCTCTAGGTCAGGGGTCACCAACCTTCTTGAACCTGAGGGCTACTTCATGGGTATTTAGTTAAACGAAGGGCTACCATTTTTAAATAACAAATTTTGTTTAGTTATAGTTAGTTATACATTATTAATAATGAAAAATGATACTCCTCTTTGCAAAGACACTGATTTCTCACTATAATTATCAACAATGACAACAAGCTAGGAAAGAAATATCAATATTGAGCACTTAATTAATCTCAGTAATTGTTACATTTTCAGATGTTCACTTAGATTTCATGGGGAAAACGTCCCATTTTCCTTGTGTTGTACCATGTTAATCAATTATGTAATGTTAAAGAAAAATCAACTTACACATTTTTAAACAAATTGTGTCACATTTTGAACTAAAGACCAAATCTGCAACATTTTCAACAAAATTAATGATCTTTGACTTGAAATAGGTCAGAGGTCACCTAAACTTATCTGAAGTTCATGTATCATCAACATATTTGTAAGACATTTAGATTTTTAATTCTAAGTAAATGCAAGTGTCATTAAAAAAAATATCAACAGAATTTAATTTTAGATGCAGCTCACAAGTGTGTTAATTTTAGAAGAGACCTGAGGGCACCTTGTGGGAGCTTTGAGGGCTACCTGGTGCCCAGGGCACCACGTTGGTGACCCCTGCTCTAGGTGGTTATAGGTTAAGACCAGTTTTTGGCAGCGTAGCCTCCGTCAGTGGGTTTATGTGTGACTGGATGAACGGTAGGGATGTGAATCTTACAACAAGTCACGATTCGATTCGATTCCGATTCTTGGGGTGCCGATTCGATTCTGAAACGATTCTCGATTCTCGATTCAGACATTTAAAACACAAAAGGAAAAATTTTAATAAAAAAAAGGGAATGTATTTATGATACTGTGCAAACTTATATTATTCAGACCCTCAAGGATTTCACAGAAGATTTTTATGATTGTTCTGGCCCGAAATGGCCGATGTTGCAGCAGCTTTTGTAAAAAGTTGCAATGTGTTTGAATATATACATATTTTTAAAAGCGCCTAAAAAATTTAATTATGAAAATACAAATCATATTCTCATGTTCCAATTCTTTTTTTGACATATGCACAAAGTAAATACAGCACAGCATCATCCCCTTGAGCTGTCATTTAACTTGAATAGAACTGTACCTGTTGTGCAGCAGCTGTGCCCCGCGCAATATAACAGACTGATCTGTACCTGCGCCCCCCGTGCCCGCGTGCGCGCCCGGACAGCGCACCTTCACCCCCCGCGTGCTCGCAGCGCATGCTCACCTGCGGTGACCGTTCACGCGCGTTATGAAGAGAAAAAGTGTGAGAGGACTATAGAACGTTAATTAAAGAGACCACGACGGAGTCGGAAGGGAAACGGTCACGTGACTGTTGTCACGGTAGATTGATCTCAATAAAGTTGTGTGAAAATAAAAAGCGCAAGTGCGCAACAAATCCTCGGGTTTGATTGGATTTGCATTAAAAGTTGTTATCGAAACATCAGGAAATCCTGGAGGACGAATGATTTCAACCAGTATGAAAGCAGAGAAAGACTTTTCAAACTTTAAGCTCCGGTGATGGACGAGATATGAGCGAGCATTTGAGGTGTTCCCGAAGTGTCTGATTTAGCAGATTTTACACACTGCTCGTCATGTCAAGCTCCTTAACCCCAGGATTTGTGGAATCCGAAGTGCCCCATACATTTTCAAATTAATAACGGACAGGAGGAATCTTTTTCTCTCATGTTGCGTAGCGCGCGCTCAGTAAGCTCCCTCGCCTCCAGGGAAAACAAACTACGTAGCCGTTCGGACAAACATTACGGCTTGCAAGTAAGCTAGCAGTTCGAGACATTAAATAAAACATATAAATGCAGGAATATGGCGGGAGGGGGCAAATCTTCTTGGATATTTAGAATCGATTCTGAATCGTAAAAATGAAATCTAGATCGAATGTGAATCGATTTTTTCCGACACCCCTAATGAAGGTACTGTGACTGTAAATTGCCTTGAGTCTTCTAAGGAGGGACTAAAGCGCTGCACAAGGATATGCCACTATTTACATTCTCTGCTCTTCTCACCATATACTCCCCTTTTTTGGCCTACAAATCAAGTTATCGTCCCCCGTTTCACACGCCTATACTTTTTTTTTAAGTCTGCCGCAACTATCACTGTCTCCCGTCTTGCGATGCTCTGAATTGCCTCATCCATCTTCCTCCAGAGATTTTCCTTATCTTTTGGCTCACGTCCTACCTGTTGGGCATCACCACTGGCATCATATATTCAACTTCAAGCTTTCCCTCACCTCTAGAATAGTTTTAGTTACTCCTCCTTTAGGATAACTTCTACTCCATTCCGCTTTCCTTCTACACCATGACAGAACAGCTTGAACCTGCTTCCAACCTTTAAGCCTTTCTCTGTTTCCATCTGGTCTCACGTACACAAAGGACATCCATCTTTAGACCAACTCTGGAGTTTTCCCTACTTTCAAAATTCTTCCTCTAAGTCTGGGACTCTTGCCTTTACTTTTTTTATCTCTTCCTGTTCACAAGGCTCTCTTTTTACTACCATTAGTCCAACTTGATGGACTTAATGATTCAACTCTAGAGCAGGGGTCCCCAACTAATTTGGCAAGAGGTCCGGTAACCCTGTCAGCTTGGTAGACCGGGGTCAGAACATACAAAAGCATTCAGACAATAATTCACTTTTCTTTTCTTTTATTTAATTGCAATTTGTAAATAAATGGCAAAGACTTTTTTAACTTTTTGTTTCAAAAAGTATTTCTGTAACTCATCTTTGTACAAAAATACTTGAATGTACATAACTACATTTAAAAAACATATTGCATATAAACTTGCTTCCTTGTCGTGCAATATTAATGCTCTCTCACAAACTAACATTCTATTTTACTTAAAGTGCAACAGCTAACATGAATGAATCTCAAAAAGCATTTAACTTTCTGTTTTAAAACCCTTAATAGTAGGTTACAAATAATACTACATATTGATCATTCAAGTAATAAATTTGATAAGTGCAAAAAAAAAGTTGGATATTAAAATAAACTGCAAATTAGACTTATCTCAGTGAGAAATGTGCATGAGCACTGGCAGCTAACATCTTAAATCAGAGAAGGAAAGGAGTCAAAGTCATTCTGATGCATACGTGCACATGCTCATTGGTGAGCTGGGAGAAGTACTTGTTCTTAAAAATGTTAATAGAGAAGGCGGATTTACAACTGTAGGTAGAACCAAACATTATTAATGTGTACAATGACACTTTGATGAGAGAAGAAAACTTCTCTTCTGGCACAAAACCTGTCAGGATCAGAGGAATCACATTGTCCTATAACACTTCATCAGCCTGCACTCGTCCATTTGTAATAATGTGGCCTCTTTAGAAAAAAAATAAAAAAATCTTCACTAAGAAGGGATTTTTAACAAATATCAAGAGCTGGTCTTAAAAAAACGTTCACAATCCTCCAGATAATAATAATTTTTATTTATATAGCACCTTTCAAGATAAAAATCACAAACTGCTTCACAGTAAAACAAAGAGTAAAACAGAGTGTAAAAAAACAGATCTATCCTCAGAATGACCAGTTCTCTGAAAAGACCGAACGGTCTTTTCTGTCATCCATCTTCTTTTTATGCTGTTTGTTTAAAAAAATATGTTACAAACAAATCAGCGATCCATGAGAGCAGACATAGTCATTCTGGCAGGATGAACGTACCTGTCGGGCCTTTACTTGAAGCTGCCGTCCCTGTTCCCCTGCAATACAGTTTCATCGCCTCCATCCACTCTTTGAATCATTTCAGTCACTTTTTGTGCTCGCCCAAAATCCATTCCACTCGTAGTGAACACTCGTGAGCTCGTTGTTGTGCTGTTAGCGTCTCTGTGGTGTACGCTCGTATTGTCATTTCAGTTTGTGTATTTTCTATGCCCACCTCGATTATCCTGGCAGGTAATTTATTTGAAAAGTTTTGGGTTTTGTCTCGTAGCGCCACTTGATATCAGTGCTTTGAACAAAAGCAACAGCCTCCACACACTTTTAATCTTGTAGAACTCCCCTGCTGGTAAAATGAAAGTTAAAGCTTCAGTCCGCTCATCTCGAAAGACACGATTTTCAGAGTCCACTTTCCTAATTTTAGACGGCACCATTGTTCACTCAATCACTTGATAACTTTACGTCCCAACTTTGTAAACATTAGCATGCCACCCCGGTCCAAGTGTAGCTGTCCTCGCGCCCGCCTGTTCAAAAATCGCTAAAATGAATGTAAAATCATACTTTTTTATTAAAAATGCTTGAAACTGTCACTAATATAACTCCATGGCCTTTTTTTTAATCAAGAAAAATCAAATGGATTCTAAATGTGTAGCAAGGAAACTTTGTGCTAATATGCGACACTTTCAGAATCCTTTGGAACTATATTAAATTTGTAAACGGTCACAGAGTTATGGTAGTTCAAAGCTCGTGTTATATTCTGCTGCTTTTTACAGCTCCAGAGGTGAAGGGTTATAGAGAAAGCTCACCTTGTGTCTTTGAAGTATATTTTATCCAGGTAGTGAGCAAATGTGCAAAAATGTTTGAGACTCCTTGAAATGTTTGTGAAACTTCACAACATTTAAGAGACTATTTTAGGGCCTTTTTTTACCAAAACACACACAAATGCAGAACTTTCTCAAGGCTAGTCCTGGAGAGCCGCAGTGAAGCCAAGATACACGTCAAGGACCATCATGTCAAAGAAAAAAAAGAACCTTTGGGTGATGCTGTGAGAGGTGATATAAAAATATAACTTAAATCGCTATAGCATACAGTATTTTAAAGGCTTAAACTTTTTTAAAAGCGGTAATGGGGTATTTTTCTATGATTGAGTTGAAATCTGTGTATTTATTATTTGATTCGTGGTCTGCAAGAGTATTAATGTTTCATAAAAAGTACATTTTAAGTACTGTTGATGAATATACCACTATGTATCTGAGTATAGCACAGTTAGTATTTTGAGAACACTTGCAGGACCCAAAATACAAGAGAAACGATTAATCAAAAGGGCACAATCAGTTAACGTAGTGATAAAAAGATGAATATTTCTTTTCTGGAAGGACTATTTAAGGACCACACTCCTGACCCACTCTTGTTTTAAACTTGGCAGGAATTAACTTTCTTAACGATTGACTCCGTTTGTATCTATTCCTGTACTTCCCAACCCAAGAGTCCTCCAATCAATGGTCGCTGATCAAGATCAGGTGGTATACCTTTAAATAACTTGTTCTTCAGATACTTTCAAGACCAATGAAAGATAAAATTAGCACTAGGGGTAGTTTTGCTCTAAACCCCGCTGGACATGAATCAGAGGCACTTTTTCT
The DNA here is from genome assembly GCA_003999625.1 of Oryzias javanicus. Classification (NCBI taxonomy): domain Eukaryota; kingdom Metazoa; phylum Chordata; class Actinopteri; order Beloniformes; family Adrianichthyidae; genus Oryzias; species Oryzias javanicus. The sequence continues at coordinate 300,605 of CM012447.1, forward strand.
TTATAGGGCTTATAAGACACAAATCCACACAAATACATCTTTTTTCTTTTTAAATTGAACCACTTCTAAGCTGCTTTCTCTCTGACACCAACACTTCCTGTCTCCTTCATCTTATTGATCAACATTGACTTGATTCAGGCACGGCAGCGAGTCTGTCTTCAGTGCTGCTTCCCACACATCTCACTGATGCTGCAGATTGAGTCCTATTCAAAGCTCCATACGTGTTGCGCTACAGTCACATGTAGTGTGTCAAAGCACATGAATGGTGTGTCCCAAGGGTATGATGCTGTTTCATTTAGTGCCAGAGCACACAAGCATATTTGAGTGTGTGTGAATGCGCCTAAATCCCAACGCGTACACGTTAGTAGAAGTTGTAAACGTGCGCTAAAATGAAACCTAACATGACGTTTGTGCCATGTGGGGTTGCAAAAAGGCTGTCAAATATATGAAAAAGACTATCTGTGAACGCTACTTGATAATTTTTTTCTAGTGGAAGAAATAACACCAATCAACAGTGCATTGGATCCCTTTGTTTTACATATTCTGATATTTTTTGGTTTATAAAATCTACATTAATCCATATAAACACAATTCTTTTTCCATACATTGCACATCGACCCCACAAACACTTTCCTTTTCATTCCTTCAAAATAAAAGTGTCACTGACGCGTCCCTTTTACCGCGGAAGCACGGAATTTACTGCTTGATAAAACTTAATGAAACTGGCTTGCATCCGTTCATCTATCTTCTCCGGCTACGGAACTGATCGGTGATACGGCGTCTAGCCAGAGATGCCCAGACTTCCCTTTTTCCTAGTTCTGCCAACCAAAACGCATTTACCCTCCAATGCATCCTGGTCTTCCTGGATTAGTCAATATTATTCTAATTTATTTCAACAGATTTAGCTGTGAAGATGAATGGCATTCTTCAGAGAAGTTACCTTAGATAGAACAGAGGATCAGGATGGAGGAAAGTTAAAGGGGAAAGCGACACTTGAATCAATCTGAGTGGACTCATGGGCTGTTTGCAAAGACACTGTGTGTGGCAATTAGATTGTACAAATAGGTCAGTGAGGACAAGGAGATGGGCTTTTTTTTTTTTTTTAGATCTGATTGAAGGAAGCTGTGCTTGGCTTAACACATTCAGATTTTCTTGAAGTCTCTTACTAGGTGAAACTTAACTTGTGTAGACATTCAAAATAAAGTTTTCAGACAAGAGAACAAACAGCAAAAATAAATAAATATTATAATTTCTGTTTATACATTTTAAAGTCCCAAGTTAAAGTCCCATTAGTTGTCACACACCTAGGTGTGCGAAATTTGTTCCCGCATTTGACCCATCCCCTGGGAGCGGGAGCTGCAGACACAGCCGCGCTCTGGAACCATTTGGGTTTAACCCCCCAATCCAACCCCTAATGCTGAGTGCCAAGCAGGAGCACTGGGTCCCATTTTTTATAGTTCTGGTATGACTCGCCTGACTTGAACCCATGACCTTCCAATCTCAGGGCGGACACTCAACCACAAGGCCACTGAGCTGGTTTAAAGCATATGTTTTTAATTAATAATAATAATTACATGCGTTAATGTTGATATATATATATATATATAATATAAATATTACATGTTAGTAACTTCAACCAACTGATTATTGGTGGTAATATGACATGTTGTTTTTTTGATAAAAGAGAAATACTTTGCTGAAGATGTTCTATAGAAGACATATTTAAGATGAAACAGTTTATACTATTGGGCCTTAACAGCAGACAACCATTTAAGTGTTTTGAGTGGATTAGGATCTAAGTGTTCTGTGGTTCACCCCTCCACTATTGCACTTCCCTGCAATTTTATCCAATTCCTTATCTTTGAAAACACAGCAACAGAAAACAAAGATGCATCTCACAATGCACAGGACCTTTTTTTTTTTTTTTACAAACACATACACACTTAAAGGAGGTACAACGCCTGTAATTACATATGAAATGTAAAAATACATATCTATATAGATATATTTATATATACAGTGCTCAGCATAAATGAGTACACCTTCTTTAAAAAGTACAAATTCTCTCTCTCTCTCTCTCTCTCCACCCCAAATGGGGTGTTTTGACTCACTTGGGACAAAGTCTTTATACCTGATATGTGTTAAGGTCCTGAACATGTTAAGGTGTCGAGGTGGACTGATTTTTTTTTGGCACGGGGTCGTCCCCAAGGGGCTGTTGGAGGTCCCTGTACAAACCCCCCGTTGAGAAACGGGCGGGCGACCTCCAGTGGAGGATTGTACATGGGATCATAGCCACGAACTGGTATCTGGCGCACCTCGATCCTAGCACAGGGGAGGGGTGTCCTTTTTGTTTAGCTAGGGACAGATACCAACGGAGTCGGTCCAGCACATGTTTGCTGAATGTCAACGTCTGACAGGTCTCCTTTCTTTTTTGGAGGGGCTGGTTAAGGGATTAGGGGAATCCTTTTCTCTGGTATGTCTTATTTACGGCCCCAAATGCGTAGCTCGCAAAAAGATTGTTCACACACTCATGAATTTTCTTGTGGCCGAAGCAAAGCTGGCGGTGTGGAGGTCACGGAAAAACCATATTCAGGGGACCGGTTCTGATGAGGCTTTATTTCTTTTAAAACAACAGTTGGCTGCTCACTTAGGAATTGAGTATAGATACTATAGACTTGTGAACTCGATGATTTTGTTCAAATATGGGCTGTCAACAACGTTTTGTGCTCTGTTACCAACGGTAGTTTGGTGTTGAATTTTTGATAGGTTACTCGCACTGCTTTCTTGATTCTTTATTTTCTTTTATGTTCTTATTACCAGTGTTGTTCGCTTTATGCTCTTGGTTTGTATGTTTGGGGTTTATTCCCCCTTCTCTTTGACCCCACCTCCATTTTTTCATGTAAACTCCTTTTTTTTTTTTTTTTTTAAGAGATACACTTTTAAAATAAAGGTGTTTTGAAACTCAAAACTAAACTCTCTCTCTCTCTCTCTGTATGTTTGTTTTTGTTGTATCAGTCTTTTTTTAACACATTGCTAACAAGGTTACAAGTATCGTGAATCTACCACAGCTCCTAACGCTTCTACATAGCATGTTGCAAAGAAGAAGTTCTAAAATTTAGTGTGAATGCAGTTAATAAAGTCTGAGTGACCGGCGGTCTTCTCTCTGGAAATGTTGTCTTACTTAATACGCCTGATGGCTCGGTGTGCAATACAGTTCAAAAATAGACCACCATCGACTGTGTGGCTTTTAATACGGAACACACATTAAATTCAATTTTTTTTTGTCTTTTTTTTACTTTAATCATCTTCTGTGTATCTGTAAATCTCCAGTACTTCTTGACCAAATCAAGAAAAAAAAGAGGAATTACAGGAGAGAGAATGGGGACATTGCAAGGTGAAATAAAGATAGGGCACGCTTACTATTTTTGAATGTGATACATCTTAATTTTCACGCGACAGCAGGTCAGGAGAGTGTCTCTGGCTGGTTCCACTGTATAAACTCACTTCTCCTGCACTGATACTATATTTGAATCCGGGTGGCAATGAATAGTTCTTCCCTTAGCTCGAAACCTGTTTTTGTGTCATGTATCAGAAGACCACCAAAAATAAATATTCATAACAACAAAAACATTTAAAAAAAATGACTTTTTTTGTAGCTGAATATGTTATTTTGTTTAAGTAGTGATGCAGGATAATGAATTTTTATGACTGATATCAATAACTATTAATTTCCTACTATATCTATTTATATCTCATATTGATATTTTACATTGTTTTTAATACCAGAATAAATTGTAAGTGCAAAGTAAAAGTTTATAGTTCTAACTTAATCCAACAAATGCACACACTATGAACTGCAAAGAAGGTGAACAAAAGACTGTTCTACATACATTTTAGTGTTTAGTCTATTTTTTTTTTTTTTTTTTGGTAAAATGTGACCATTATTCAAACAAATATTAATTATGACTCTAACTTGACAAAGAAACAAGTAAACTAAAGTAATAACCGAAAACTAAGTGCAAAATAAATGTTAGCTGGTGCCACCTTTTATTCTTACCACACGTCGTCTGGATTTATTTTCAGGTGACTTGTAACATTTGTTTTGTTACAGTTTGATTTTTTTATTTTTATTTGTTTTTCCTGGTGGCATTTTGCTTGAGGATTTCATAGAAAGAGAGTGAATTGTTTATAACCACACTCTACGGAATGTGGCGCCATATTGGTCAAGACTTTAGTTTTTTTAAACTTTATTGAATATAAACAAGTTTACATAACATGTAAGTACATCCAAAAGAAAGCAATGACTAAAATAATATTTAACATAATATACTTACAACAGGGTAGATGTAATCTACATGTAACAGAGGATAGCAGGATAGGAAGTGATGAGGAGGAACTAACTACTAAACTATATATTGTTGAATTATTTAGTGCCCTGAATTTGAAAAGCAATTTGGACACCAATATAATTGCTATTATATTTTTTTATAATGGGAATTCATCGATTTCTGAAATTAATACCCTATAAATATTAACATTTTACTGGTGACTGTGAATCCACTATGTTCTGATTTTTTTTTTTTTTTTTTTTTTTTAAACAAAGAAAAAAATTGTTTAAACGCAATGCATTGTGGTCTATATTCAACAATCAAGTAAACTTCTAGGTAATTTCAAGAGCACTCAATTTCAGAATTGAAGATTCTGACAGCTTTACACAACCAAACGCCTTGTATAGTGTTCTACGTAGTGAAGGAATTTGAACACAGCTGTAATACTGTTAACTGTGCAACGTCATTATAAAGTTTTAATTATATGCCCATTTTATAAATGAAATTTTACTTAACGGAATTATGAGGATGGAGTCACAGTTATAGATTATTGCTCGATGGCAACTGAAAATACTGAGCATTAAATATGAAATAAATATAAGAAGAAATTTCAAACTGAAATAAGTCACTGAGTAAATATAGTCATTTTAACTTTGAAGTTGCTGGTTTTAATTTCAAATTAATACACCCTTAATTAATTGCTATAATGCTAATTTAAGTAAGTAAAGAGGCTAATATTTATTGCATTTTTTTTTAAATTACAATATTTAGTTTATTGCTCCAGTAAGACCATTGCAGTTGGTGGTTTTTATGAACTTCAGAGAGCTGGAAGACTATTTTTAATAGCAGTTTAACTGATTGCACACCTGGCTTTTCTCTTTTTAGGGGTTAATTCACGGCTAAAGCAGGACGGCGGCTATAGGATCCATTAGACCTAACTCTAAGTGGGTTTTTGCTGGGTTGAGACTTTTGTAAAGTGCCAGAGAAGTGTCAGCATCATATTGATTCTACTGCATAGCAATCTTTCTTTATCCCACTTCCCCTTACAGACAGAGAGGAGAGAGGGATGCACGATTACAAAAAGAAGAAAACATTGATGCAAGGATTTTCCGTGAAGTGCACTCAGAAAAATTGTAGTTTTTGAGTAATTTTATTTGTAAGAATTATTTGTGGGTACTACTAAGCCTTATTAGTGTTGATTAAAAGTATACCATACTAATACTATAAAACACAGGCCTGCGAAGCTGAATCAGGCTGAGATCAGCTTCCCTGTTTTATGGCAACGTGCCATAAAACAAGGAAAGCTGATCTCAACATATTCCACACTTGCAGAGTAAGGAGATCTCAACATATTTTGTATTGTTTTAGATAGAAGCGCGGCGACTTTCTGTGGGAGTCGGGAGTATTCTTTGGTCTTTGAATAAAGTCTCTTTAATTTGGGTCATAATCCTGTTTAGTTAAGTTTTAGATAACTTCATACTGTAAAACAGTTTTTTGGGGATCAAAAAAGTTGTCTAATAAATAGATTTCACTTATATGTTTTATACCTAAACCTAAGACGGTCATATTTGACCAAAACACAAAATGGGTTGAGATTCTCACATCCCCTTACTTTATTAACATGTACAGGTGTTTGACATTGTTTGACACATGGAAGTTTCATAAGGAACAGTGAGTTTGTAAGTGATTAAGAGTGAATGGATATTCACTAAAATAAATAAATGGTCTACAACACGCAGGGCAAGAGTTTCTAATGTAGAGGTTCCACTAGTTCCCACACCTAAGTGTGTAAAACTTGTTCTCTGCTTTTGACTCATTTCCTAGAGAAGCGATGAGCTGCGTTCAAGAAACATTTGGTGGTTAAACCGCCCAATCCAACTCCTTAAAAATGGTAAATGGTGTATATTTGGAGTTCTCCTGCTCCTTTCCGTACATTTTTCAGCACGAACAAACTTAATCACACTTTCAGTGATTTCAGCAATCTTTGAATCAAAACGTTCAGCTCATTCAGGACATTACTTCTTGTGCTTTTGGTATTTATAAACTCTCTATTTTTTTAAATATTGAGCAAATTACTCCCCATATGAGAAATTGCTCAAATCCTTCAAAAAAATTGTACACTTTGAAACTTGTGAACTTGCGCATCTCCTTTTCAGTTAGCGACACCATACAAACTTGAAAATGTTCAGCAACCACTTGGTTTTTGGGTTAATAAGGTTAATATGCAATTTAACTTTTATTTTAGCAACATGCTTTTGGCTAATTTAAACTTGTTTCCAGTTTTTTTTTTTTTTTGGCTAATTTGGGGTTAGCTAATATTTTTGGCATTTTTCTAGCTGTTTTTGGCTAATTTAGCTATTGCTACAAGTTTAATGATATGGGCGTGGGACTGCTCCACTGCTGTGTGTCAGTGTTTTTATATCCATCCCAACTAAATAAATAAATACGTTCAAATTCAAATTTAGACATATTTCTCCTTCTTTGGGCTGTTTTGAGGTTTAGCTAATATTTTATCATTATGCTAGCTTTGTTGTCCAATTTAAACATAGTTACACTTTTTTGACTGATTTGGGGTTAAACTAATAGTTGAGCTTTATGCTAGCTATTTTTGGCTAATTTAGACATGTCCCCATTTTTTGGCTAACTTGGCATTTAGCAAATATTTTAGCATCATGTTAGCTGTTTTTGGCTAATTTAAACATTTGTCCAGTGTTTGGCTAATTTAAGGTTTAGTTAATATTTTAGCATTGTACTAGCTGTTTTTGGCTAATTTAGACGTGTCCAGTTTCTTGGTTAATTTAGAATTTAGCTAATATTTTAGCAAGTTCTATGGGCAAGCAAGATGGCAACCAAAACTGCAATCTTCTGATCAGAGATTGAGCACCCCAATTTGGCACCACAGCTTCCTGTGGCCTTCCCTTAATGCTTCATTTCAAACAAGGAGATTAATTTTTCTAAAATTTGCTATGACATGGATTTGAACCCCACACTCACCTATAACAGGCCGAACACTCTTCTACAAGACAACTGAGTTGGTGTTAGATGTGGTATCACATTCTGCAGTCTTCATCTTTTGATCCAGTGAAGTTAACCCCTGCTAACCTCTGTATGTTTGTTGATGAGGAAGAAAATGATAAAAAAAAAACTCTTTTGGAATGTAATTAATTTAAAAAAAGTTGGCTCAAACTTGTACAGCGATCTCTGGCTTTCGGGCATGAACAGAGAAAATACTCATAGAAAACAGTGCACCATATACCTTGCACTTTGGCCTTATCTGTCTCCAACCTAATGTTTGTCCGGACAAGAAAACCCCCCAAACCCTAACATTTCAATGGTCCTTACCCCTGTTGCTGCAGACAGTATAATTATAGCTCTGTTTTTCAGTAGAAAACTACCGGTCAAGTCCTTTTAGCCTGACCAACTAGATTCAGGCCATGTCCACACGTAGCCGGGTATTTCTACAAACGCATATCTGCCGACATCCGTTTTATAAAAACGGTTGCGTCCACACGTGATCGTTTTAAAAATAATTTCGTCCACACGTCCCCGCATACTTGCGCTGTTGGCCGATGTAATGAGCATGCCAGAACAGTAGTTGGCAGTTGTTTCCTAAAAGTCAGTGAAAATCTCCGAGCAGGAGGAAGGATATTTTGTTGTAAAATAGTCGACTGCAAAGCGCTTATTCTCCTTTGTTCCTCGACAAGAAGCAGTAATTGTGTTTGTACAAAAAGCTAGTATGAAGCATCTGTACCAGCGTAATAATTAACAAACTCCTCTGGTCCATGCTGAGCACTGTAAACAGCGGCGCATCTATGACGTGTATGCACTAATTGTCGCAAAGAGTGACGTTTAACACGCAGACGCGAAAACGGAGTTTTCCAAAATCTTCACTTTAGCCGGAGTTTTCCAAAAGCTCCGTTTTCAGTGACTTAAACCTTCGGTTACGTGTGGACGATAGGCCGAAACGGATAAAAATATATGCGTTTTAGCAGATACCCGGCTACGTGTGGACAGGGCCTCAACTGATCTTCAGCTTCATGTGATTTGAGGTGAATGGATTCCTTAGTGTAAATAAAAGTAAGCCATACCATGAAAGTATTAAAAAAAAAAAAAAACCTTATCTAAAAATATAAAAAGCATTAATTCTGTAAATAAACTTTGCCAATCCCCAGTATGTGTGTTGGCCACTTTTTGCTTATCCTAGACTGCTTGAAATGGCAGTGGTGGTAAGAAATGAGGGAGCATAAATAAAGACAGGAAAAAAAAGTAAGGTTAGCCCCGTGGAGCCAAGCCTAGTTAACACCCTCTAGAGTCAGGCCCCATCACTTGCAAATCAAGGTAGCTATTATCACAGTGTTATTAGCTGAACTTTTCACCCCAACTATGTTATAAAAGGGAATTACTGAAGGTGGGGAGGCCGGTGAACCATTGAAGGCTACGTGCTTGGCATTAGTATGAATAATTAGTGCACCGTTTGCATGAATGATATGGATCAGACGGGCTGGAAAGCTCATGCATATGTATAGAAACGAACTGTCCAAACATGGATGTGCTTGTCCCACATTGTTTGGTATGATAATGACTGTTGATGACATGTTCTGGGAAATTTAAACCTCTATTTGCTTTAAAGTTTGGACGTTGTTTGCACATTTTCTCTTAGTTATTTAAATTGCATCACACTTTATTATAAAAAATGAATTGTAGAATTTTTTGAAAATTTGTTTATCATAAAATGTTCTATGTAATATCTCCTATCTCATGATATCTTCTGCATGCACCATTCTATCTCAAGACACTTAATGCATGCAGATCTAAAGCCAATATCGCAAGAAATGATTAATTGTTCAATATGCAAACCTTGACGGTGACGTGGCCTTATTAGCTGCAGTAGGTCGTGTATTGTATATGGGACAAGGACTTTTCTCTATAAAATATTGTTGGCTATTTTTTTCAGTAAAGAAATTGGCCATAAAATTACAAAATCAGCATAAACCGCTGTTGGTGTTTTGTCATTACATCTATTGTGTTCATAATTAGTCCCTAATAATGTCAGAACATGAAAGAAGCGTGCGGTGCTTCGAGGGTAACTGCTTACTAAGAGAAGAAAGTTTGGGATTTTCTTCCATCGTCATTTATTTAATCTGCATTGTAAATTAAAATGAGGTCTGAACTTCAATATGCCTTTGCTGCTAATGCAGCACAAAGGATTGTTTTACTAGAAGAGTCCATTATTTGATAACCTTGACTATAGGTGGGGCTTTCTTTTCATTATTTTAACCACAAGTTGTGTAATTTGTCATCACTTTGATGTGGCCTCACATATTTTATTTCCAAAGGTATTCTTTCTATCTGATTTTTATAAAAATCCGTTTTACACTTTTTTAACAGGCCACAAAGTTTAAGTGTTGTGAAATGAGTGCTTGGTATGGTCGTACAACTCTATAAATAACTTTTTTACTCATTTTTATTTATGTTTAAATAAAAAAAAAAAAAATTCTAATTCAAGGAGATTTTATTTTAATTCAATAACACTCAAAAGTTTAACCACAAATTATATTTGTAGCTGTTTACGAATGAATATATATTGCAGTATTTTTCAGTTACTTGTCATTTTTTCGTTTCTGTTGCCTTATGCTTGGCTCATTCTTGATACCAACACTTGACCTGTCAGGATTAGGGAAATCCCGCAGCTGATAAATTCAGGCTTAGCTTTGGTTCTTAGAAGAAGGAAAGAGGGAAGCGACTGCTTAAGAGCAGATACAAAAGACGACATTCACATTTTGAACACATAAGGAGGAACAGAACAGAAGAGTGAAATACATTGAAAGAAATGAAACGGCTATCAGCAGTAGAGCTAAAATATTTTTAAACGCCACTAAAACAAACTGAAATGACAGGTGGAAATGTCATATGTTCCTCTTTTTTTCTGTCTATACATAAAATGGTTCTAACTTTTCAATTTTCTATGTTTTTGAGGTGCAAAAATCTAAATATCAAAGATTCTTTTATATTAAATTAAACTGAACTTGTGTTGTTCAATTTATGACAATTCATATTATTTTTACAACATACACTTTAGATTTCTAGAACTTTACAATAATGGAGGAGTTGATAAATTACTTATCTTAAATATAGTTGATAATTAAATAAATGGATTGGCTTTAACTTTTTAACTTTGGAGATGTTATCGGTGATACCTGAAGAGCACACTCTGACATTGGTCTATTTTTAACTGCGAGCCGCGAGCGATCCGCGTCAATCCTGGCAGGAAGCACAAGAAAATCCAGTCAGTTTTCAAAATATATCGGATTTTTCACAATAAAGTACCACAATTGACAAATATGATCATATTTTTGTATCTTAACAGACTGTAGAGATGAAAATAAAGGTATACAGATCAATGTAGTGGGACGACCACAATGATGGCAAAAATAAAAAATAAAAAAAAGCTCTAAATAACCACAGCTAAGCAGAAGAAGCCCCTTTTGACTATTGGGGGAAAAATACATGCAGATACATGGAGGTTGAGCAGAAGGCGCGCTTTCCAACTACGCCGCGCTTCCGCGTCAGTGTAAACCGGGCGTAGTGCGGAGAAAATCAGCTTTTCATATCTGCTTTGTAGGCAGCACTTCACTAACTTAAATTGATAGTTACAGTGGTCAAAAGAATGTAAACATTGGAGCTAAAACTTTGATTTAAAAGGGTTAAAATGTCACTAAAACTTACAAATCAAGGCGCAGATTTAACAGTCTTAAAATAATTTTTGCGATTTTTTTTTTTTCTTAAAACGCAAAGCCGTACCAAGAAAAATAAAATGAAACAGTCTTAAATGTGTATATGTGGTCTATTGAGCCCCAAAACTTATCTTATGTCACCTCCACAGACAATTTTCAGATCTTTAAATTCTTGATTACACAAAACATTAATATAATAGGCATTCATATTTATTTTAGGTGTGTGTTTGTTGGTTTTACAAAATCACCTGTACAATTCTTGCTGTTTCACAGATTTTTTTCAATGCAATTTTGTTTTTATTTTTTCATCTTGGCAATGCCCTCTGCAGCCTGATTGGCTGTTGAACATTGTCAGTCAACCTTCTCTGTGCCCAACACATTCTCTTGCCCACCGTTTGGTTAAGGACCCCTCCACGTCACTTTGGGTGTCCCAAAGCATCCCAACTCATCGTTTATTGGCGTACTTGCTGTTCCTAACCTCCGGGCTGCAAACCAGAACCGGTCCAGTACCGCGACGCGTAGCACACCAGTGTACTGGTACCCTAACCTGACACTGGACCAGATGCTATTACAGGAGTGAACTGGACGTGGAACTGGACGCGAACCAGTGCCAGGTTAAGGTTAGGATACCGTTACTAGGTTAGAGTACAGGTACTGGATGTGTCCCGAGGATCAGTGCCTATCAGGTACTGGATCCAGTACTGTGTCCTAAGAGTTTACGAACCGCCAGTACATCAAAAACGACGAGTTGTGGACTTCCAAAACGTAGAAAAGTGATGACTTGTGCTGCTGTGCCGTGTCTCCTGTAAAGAATGCATTTAGCTTGACAAATCTACTTAAATCTTTGATCACAAAGATCATTTTATAATAGTGCACATATATTTCTATAAATGTTTGAGAGTTTAAAACAACGTTAAGTTTCATATCTGTCAGAGAAAAATGAATATAAAGTGTGTAGTGAGGAGTTTTATACCCTTTAAACATGTATAATTCTGATTCATGAACTGTATTCAATGTTTCATGTGGTAGTTTTTCTTTGTCGTTATTGGATTTGTTGTTTTGGAGAAGACTTTTTTTTAGAACCGCCTGTCTAATGCGGAGTTATACTTGCTTGTGCATTTGTTGTTCCGTTCCTGTTTTCTTGACCAGTTAATATTTGGGGACTGGACTTCCTCGGTATCCAGAAATGAAGCATAATTCTTTACTTGATGAGGTTTGTCTCTTTCTTGATTGGGACATCCATAGACATTTCTAGAAGAGTCAAATTTACCACTGATTTCTAGTTCCTGAAGCATTCTACATACTACACAGATATACATTTAATGATGATTCGTGACGCTTGCTGTAAAGACGACGTGACGTTTGGTGATCAACCCCATGACACAGCGTACTTCCTGGTTGAAGTGTTGTCAGTCCCTTCCCCTCCACCTTTTTCTAATCCCCCTGGGTCTTCGCATTAAAACGGATTCACTTTATTTATAGAAGAAGGCTTTTCTCTGAGCATAGACATATGGACACTTAAGATGCATAGGTAATATTTTAGCCTACAAGCTGAAGACAGAATTTATTCAGAGAAACGACTTAATCCTACATCAGCGTGTTACACTAAATGTCAAAGTAGAATAAAGTCTTAAAGTTCCCTCAGCAAAGTAAAAGTGGGCCAACTTCCATGCCATTATCCAACTGAGAACTCAGCTGATACAGTCCAATGTCTTTTCCCATTACATTTTATTGCTCTCCCAGTCTAAAACATTTGAGAGATGACACACACTCCTACTTTTTTTATGACGATATAAATTGTATTCAGTTTTAAAAACGTATTAACCCATTTCACGTGTTTATGCTTCATTTTGCTTTATTGCCCTGTGCTGTGCTGTGAGATGGATATTGCAGGTAAATATTAACATCATCAATCAACTGTAGGGATGAGAGAGAAAAAAAAAAAAAAAAACAAACACCTGAGGTGAAACGTGTGGCGGTGACGGATTCGCTAGAACACCGCTATCAAATTAAAAGAAGACTATCTGCATCATCCTGAGTCAGGACTACGCTCTCACTTCTCTTCTTAAGTGTGCTACCATCATGCACTTTATACACTGCATGCATGACAAACTGCCTCTGTGTTTACAGAGCAGCCGTGTATTTAGAGTAGGTTGAAACAGTTTTTAGACAATCGGCAGACAAAACAAAGATGTTGATTTAAAAGCCTCACTCCACTTATCTCCTGATCTCATTTTAAAAGCGTTTCCTTTTGTTCTTTTAAATGTGATTATGCCACTTTTTTTTTCTTTCAAGAACCTGTGTTGTTTTCTCTGACATAGAACCTCATAATGTGACAGGGGGGTTTCAAGAGGAGAGTTTCTCTTCCTTGTTTTCCTGTAATGAGCCATTCAGTTGCAACAATGTGGGTGTCCCACCTAGATGATTAAACCCTGCACTGATGAAGCCACTTGGATGAGGAGTGAAATGTTTCAAGGAAAAAGATTTTAAGTACAGTTGTAATGACTCATTTTTAAGACCCTAACAAAAAGCATAATTTTATCTTTATATCTTTTGGATGGAGGCTGATGGGCACGATGCTTCAGCCCATTCTTTTTTGGTTGATTCAGAATATCATATAAAGGTTGTGAAATGTTGAATGTATACAACCAACCAAGTAAAAAACTTCATCTACTAGTTGTTAACAAGTGGATCCATCAAAATCAAGCCGAGCAGGGGATGTTTGTTTGCTTAAACTACAAATCTTTTGAGAACTGCAATGTTTCGTCTGCCTCTGATTCACAAGGATTTGAATAAAGAAAAACTTTGGGAATTCATTTTTGAGCCTGAATATTTTTATATGTTCTCCATCATCAGAAAAAAGACACGAGAACATTTGAAAAATATATATTTTTTTAAATATATGTGTGTAGTGTATATGATGAATTCATATATTTTTAAATGAATAGAATGGAACGAACAATTTTACCAATATTTCAAATGTAACAAATTTTGATAAGTTCAATATTAAAAAACCGGCATAAAATAAAAAAAAGAATGCAGTTTTTATCCTATGTTTTAAACTTAAGGTCCTTTTTAAGAATTTTGGCAAATGTTGTTAAAGACGGAAAGTGCAGTGCAGGAATAATTGCCACCTTTATTCCTTCCTTTGAGGATTAATGATGCCTTAATACAGTGTTTTCAACCTTTTTTGAGCCAAGGTACACTTTTTCCTTGACAAAAATTCTGTAGCTCACCAGCATTCAAATATGTAAAATAGGAGAAAGTCTATTTTCTGTAATGAGGTACAGTCCCTGGAAGCTGCAGCTTTTTTTTCCTAAATGGTAAATAGTTTTCAACAATATTTATTAACTAACTCAGTAAAAAATTTGCTCAAGTAGTTGTTTCTCCCTTTATTCATTTATTAATTGTTATTAATATGCAATTTATGTTGCCTCACCAAAAGAAAAAAAAAATCAATAATAAATTCTTTCCAAAATGTGGTTTATTTTTTTATATTTCTATATTAGAGCAACTGTAATTTTTAAATAACTGCATAATCATAACATGCTTGTTTTTTACACAGAAAATACACGTTATATTCATGTTTATGTTCAATTGTAACAACACAAAAAATAAAATTTTGAAGTGGTATTATTTTTTTCTTTAGTTTTAATACAAAATGTAACTTTAACAAAAAATGTTTTATTTTATTTTTGGGGGAATAAATTGTTTTATTTTAGTAGCATGGAGCAGAAGTGCTGTCACTTTAACACAATGCATTATGGGAGCTGTCCAGAAACTGACGCTGATGCTTGAAAACGCTCACATCTCTGAGCTTCATTATTTTGTTCACTTTTCCCACGGTCTGACACACAGGAAGCTAAACGGCTAAACAAAAGCTTTGAGACTTCATGAGCCAAGTCGCATCAAAAAAGTGAGAATGTTATAACAACTTGTGATTGGTCCGACTGATGACATGATTAAGCCTCCAAGAATGATTGGTGGAGACAGTTGGAGGGGCGGAACTTTTCCAAAAAATAGCTAGCTGTGGCTAAATCGCCAGACAGTCATTCTTATCAAAAAACTTTATTGGAATGAAATGAACACAAAGACAAAAGGTGTTTCATATTCTTAACTTTTAAGTGTTTTTCAGGGCCTGTTTGGATGAAAATAGAGCTGATCTCCTGGTGATAGAAAATGTTTGTAGATTAGGGAAAATGAATGATTTCCCAACGACATATATAATATACACACACACACACATGCATACTTTTTTCCCTTAGCGAGTTTCAAAACGGAGGAACTTTGACAGTAACCTTCTGCCAAGCATCAATCGGTCTCTCTGTGACAGTTTGATGAAAAGCCGGAGGCTCCACACTGAAGTAAAGCATGTTGATGTGTCCATATATGGAACAAATCCTCACAGCACATGCTTCTTTGGTTTTCTTTTTGTTCTGTTTGTACAACAACCCTGTGTTATCTTCTAAAAACAACTTTGACTTTGTAAGTTGTGAAGCCTTCTTGTTTTTTCATGTGGGTTCCAGCAACGTGCACAAAAAGTCTGCTTAGCGTGAAAAAGCAATGCTAAAATAACATGGAGGAACTGTAAACTCTGCGTTAAAGGATTTATTTAGTTGAAAATGTTGTACGGTTAATGAAAACTGACACAAGTCCTTGAGGTTTTCAGTGGGATGTCAGCTGTCTGTAAGGTTCTGCTTGGGGATAGAACTGCTGCTTGTATATTAGTTTGAGGGATTTTAGTTTCTACTCTTAGGAAAACTTCTCAGCAAGAATAAAAAGATCGACTTTGTGAGGAGTCATTTTATTTCCCCAGAAGTAGTTCTGCAGCAGATTCATTCTCTGCATCACCCAGTGTTTTGCTCTTGTCACAAAAGCTCTCCGAGGCCTCCAGCGTGTAGCTTTTAATGCACTGTCAGCATCCAGATAGCAGATTTCACTGAGTATCTTGAGGATAGTGATGACGCCCACATAAGCCTAAACAATGGATAATAAATAATGCACACTCAGCCTTATCTGGAAAAGGTGCATGCAACTGGTCCATTTGCAGTTTTTGACTGTGCTGCTATGAATCCACAACCTTGTGGTTTTTAAACTTCTTCGGTCCATCTCCAGAAAACCTATAAACTTAGATTCATACAACTTTAAAGCTAATGTCTAAAACTATTGACAGACGTCTAAAACTTTTATTGCATGAAACCTATACGCAGCAGGTTTTTTGGTTGCATCTTAAAGGGAGTGCAGGTCTTGCAGTTCCCTTGAGACTTGTGCCGGCACCTTAAGAGATGTCACAACAATGTGTGTGATAAGTGTATCATCAAGTAATTGTAAGGATAATACAAGTTAAAGTCATCTATATTCATTCAAACAGTGTCCTTATGTCATACTCTAGTCATTAATGAGGTTACTACTTTCCGATTGTCTCATTTCTACAGGCTACACGCAAGGTGTGCTCATCTATTACTTGAACAGCACTAATGGACACAGGTTTTGGGTGGTTGAGAAACATGACAACTATCCATCCTCATTCTAGTAAATGGCCCTTGCATACACCTGTACAGAGCTTTACATCTTAGAAGGCTCGAAGTGCTTTACATTCATAGTTCCATTCATCCATTCACACACTGATGGCCATTCCGCTGCCGAACACTAGAGCCATCCCATAACTCTGTGTGTTTCGCACAAGGACACTTTGTCCT
The DNA here is from genome assembly GCA_003999625.1 of Oryzias javanicus. Taxonomy (NCBI): domain Eukaryota; kingdom Metazoa; phylum Chordata; class Actinopteri; order Beloniformes; family Adrianichthyidae; genus Oryzias; species Oryzias javanicus. The sequence continues at coordinate 317,366 of CM012447.1, forward strand.
CTTGGTGGGCGGGGCTGGATCCTTACCTGCAATCTTCCAATCAGAGGTCAACTGCTCTGTGCAACACACCTTTGGCAATATATCGCGATATTTCATGAGGCGATACTTGTATCAATTTAAATTGTTGGCAAGACGATACTCACCTTACCCTGCTGCTTCATCACAACTAAATGTTTCGAGAAAGAATTTGCTTTTTTCTTTCCTCTATTTTTGAAGCTCCAGGAATTTGAAGGGTAAAAGCAACTTGTAGCCAATATGAGACACGTGATGTGATCATTAAATCAAATGAATTTTATCGTTTTGTTACAACGAGAGACTCTGTAATATGGTAGTTTTTTTTTTCCACAAGTCATAAGAATCTAAAAGAATTGTTTTGGCACAGGCGTGGGATATATCATGATATGTATCATTGTGAAACCTGCATCGCGACACATACGGCACCACCAGACAATACGTCACCAATATCCCACCCGCAGCATGCCCGTAGTTAAAAAATGTGCATGGACATTTTCACTCTAAGCTTTCACCAGGTGATGTATGACCTTAAGAGTTTGTGTGAGCCATGTGTGTACTTCTGTAAAGGTCTGCCCACTTTCACTCACAGACAAGCAAAATCCACTCATAAGAGCAGTTGTGACCAGGCACAGGTGTGTATTGTTGGTCCCTTTAAGGGATGTCAAATCAAATCAATCTAGCACTTTTCATCTAAAAAAATAACACAAAATGATTTACAACAAAAGCAAAACAGTATACATAATATAAAAACAGGTAAAAATTAAAATTAAAATAAAGCCCCCTTCTCCAAACCAGCCCACAATACCCCCAACCCTTTCTCACCACCCACTCCCTATAAAAATTAAACAATAGGAAAATAGAAAAATCGGCTGAGCATGTAAATTGGTTGTGGGAAACTAATAGTTGGGACCTCCCTCTCAATGAACAGCTGCAAAGCCAGCCAAATGCAGCATCACAGGTTGGGGTCCCACCTCACCACAGCTAGGCGGTGATGCAGGCCCCCATCCAGAGCCGCAACGGCTGAACCGCGGCTGACCCAGAGAGAGAGATCCCAAATGAGGAAGCACCAGATATAAAATTTAAAAATAAATACAATTGTAAAATGAGAATAAAAAGTAAAGGTAATGAAGAAATTAACAATAAAATAAGGAATATTAACATAATGTATTAAAGGCCTCGTGCGGTGAAAATCATGATTTTTCTAAAACTGCAATAAAACATTAGTATTTATGTCACAAATGAACCCCCGTATAATTATTTTGTCATCCGCGGCCCCGTGCACTCTCTACAAGCGTTTAAAAATAGCGCGGTCGCTCAGATTTTCTGCAGCCTCCGATAAGTAGGTCATAGGTCGTGTGACGTCACGGCAGGAACACACAGCTAGATCCCCTATTGTTGTGCTGACTTTCTGGGCTTACTGACTTACTTCGCATGATAGAATTCGGACTTCCGTGGATTTAAGGATTTATACGGGATAATGGTGAATAGGTGTGTTGTATTTGGGTGCTCTAATGTGCCGAAGAAGGGGGTCTCCCTTCACGAATTTCCCGTGAAAATGAAGGAGAGGGAGGCATGGAAGAGGTTCGTGTGTCGGACGAGGAACGGGTGAATGGACAACAAACAACTCAACAATATGCAATAAGCTTTTTTACGGCCAAAAGCTTTGTAAACAAAATGCAGGTGGATGGGACTTGCCAAAAGTCTTATTCTCAAACAGGATGCTATCCCGTGCTTGTACCCCGAAGGGACATGCCACAGCCAGGCTGCGGGTGGACTTGCCACACCTACTCCCCAACCCAGCAGTGCAATGAGAAAAAGACAGGTTTTACAGGTAGGTTTATAAATCCAACGAAACCTAAAAGCCGTTCCTGTTGTTTTGAATGGGCTGCAACTGCGTATCATATGCACGCAAAACCGTGTTTGGCGTATTACTATGCACGTATTCCGAGGGTGCAAAGCCGTGGAATAGGGACGCATTTCACTGAGACCGGGTTGGACCGGGTTGATAAATCATGGGTTTCATAGTTTATTCCCACATCATTTTAAAACTCTTATATCTTTATATCTAATATCTGGTTGTACAAACAATCGTATTTCAAAAGAAGCTTCATCAACACACATATGCTTAATTTAAGATTTCATTACAAAAAATAAAAACATTTTAGGGCCAAAGGTCTCTTCAAAGCAACACAAAATACATACCATGACAAATCCTGCAGCCTCCATTCGGTTTCGGCTTGATCCCCGCTAACGCTGTGTGAGCTTTCCCTATCGTCATCCGAAGCCCGGTATCCTCAGATGAGGAAACCTCCGGCTCAAATTGGTAGGGCTGTACACCTCTGAACCCTGTGTAGTTAAAATTTCCCTGTTTGATGAAGGGTCATCACTTTTATCCAAAGAAATACCATCTAAATCGTGGTCTACGTCGCTTCCCAGACCGTCCGCCATTGTTGTTTACACTCTGGGATCCCTGAGGTGACGTCACGCGCAGCCCCCGCCCATCACCTCCTATCACCCAAATTTAAAGCTGTGCAGGACCATAAAATTGATCAATAAAATCGCCCTGGATCATTTTAAGTGAATATTTTTATCAGATTCGTTTTCTAAGACCCATTGACTTTCTAAATTTAAAAAAAAAATTTGCCACTGCACGAGGCCTTTAATAAATTAGTGTAAATTCATAAAACATGATAAAATAGATAAACAGAAGTAGCAAAATTAGCTAAAAGCCAGGTTAAAAAGACGCGTTTTGAGCCTTTTCTTAAAAGTATGTATGCTCTCTGTGGCTCTCGGATCCTCTGGCAGATCATTCCATAAACGAGGTCCATAATACTGAAAAGATGCCTCTCCATAAGTTTTGGTTTTTGTCATGAAAATGGGACGAGCGACTAAGATTAATCTAAGTACAGGTGCCCTTACTCCACTGGGCCCGTGTTAATTCATTCTGTAACTTAAGACTTTCAGTTAATGTAGCAAAAACAACAGATGAGGGAGCTTATGGCTGGAAATTGGCATTTCAGATAGATAACTAAAATATGCTAGCAAGTCTGCATTGGACAAATCAGAGGAAAGACGGCCGTCTTCTTAAGTTTAACCTTCATATATGTTAAAACAGAAATTATGAACTTACCTTTTAAATCTTTGAAATCATCTGGAGAATTCAAATTTCTTTTAGAAAAACATACTCCTCCAAATTGAGTCCGCCAAATTGAGATCCAACTGGAAAGGAAAATGGACGCCGTGATCTCATCATGCAGTCGTGCAGGCACAGGTTGACCCAGGACACTGTGCAGGGGCAGTCTACAGAGCATGTGCAAACCTCACCACACTTAAGTACAAGTTGGCCAAACTTAAATTTTGAAGTAGACTGTACAAAAATTTTTGTTGGAAGGATCAGAATTTAATATTTCCAGTTGTTTCCATTATTTGAAACATTTTAGTTGACCTGACTCACAAAAATAATAACATGGTTTTTCGCCCATAGACGGACCTTATCCACAAACAGCTTCATTTTTCATTTCTCTAAGTCATTAGTCACATATATTTGATCTGTTTTGTTTGTGAGAGCCCTGTAATGAAAGAAAGGGGCTCACACAATAACCGCAGTGTCTTCAATGACTTGTCCAACCATAAAAAGAGACAGATGTAGAGATGCCCCCACACTGTGCAGCGGTCTCCGAGGAGTGCAGGGAGAATGATGCCTGCAGAGAGCAGAAGCTAAACTGCCAAGTCCCTCTCACAGAGGAGAGGAAGGCACAGGCAGGATTTCTTTTCTATCAAAGTCATGAATGAGTCCCTAGTGTTTGACCAAAAAAAAAAAAAAAAGAGGGGGGGGGCTTACTTCTCCATTTTGCTTCTTCATGATTTTCAACCGTTTGAGTTTTGGTGTTTTTGTTTCTCTTCTTTCTTCTTCTGGTGTCCTGCTGGTTTGCTGTGCAGAGACAAAATCTACAGTTTTTTTTTTTTCTTTAAATAAATCTTTGTGGGAGCAAATAATGCCTCTCAGAAAAACTTAACTTTAGATTAATCATATAAAAACAAAACAATTGACCTTTTCCTGTTTTTGTCACATCAAAAAAGGATGCATCACCTCATGACTGAGCGTATTTGTCTTACTTGATGTTGCACATTTTTTAAAGTGACAACTGTTGTGCTCGTTGTGAACTGTGATAAATGATGTGTTCGTGCTGTTAGTCACCAGCACAAAGAAAGCTAAAGGGGGGCTTTTAGGCTGTTTCTTGAACTGTATAGGTTTAAATCTTGGTCACCTTTGAATCTACAGAAAGCCATTCTTCAATGCCGTGCAGGGATGGATTGTTGAAACACGTATTTACACAACTTTGTCTTGATTATTGGAGACTCTGAGATCCGTTGGTTTGTCACTGGTTCCACAACAACTGCATCATATGTCACGCAATAAGTGTATGTTCCATTTTTATATACTATGCGGAACGACACTAGTTCATTAGAAATTTGCCTTTAAGTTATAAGCGGGGCTGTTGTTACTTAATAACATCCCTCTAGACCAGGGGTCTGCAACCACGTCTCCAGAGCCACATGTGGCTCTTTAATCTCTCCATAGTGGCTCTCTGGCTGAAGAAACATAAAATAATAGCAAATTTTAAAAAATTGGGAGATTAGCATTATTAGCAACATACTAACGTTTTTGCTAATTTGTTACCTACTGAGTTTTTAGGCTAAGTTTAGAATTTAGCTTCTATTTTAGCAACATGCTAACGTTTTGGCTAAGTTTTCTGGGTATTTTATCTACTTTGGACTTTAGCTAATATTTTAGTAAAATGCTAATTTTTAGCTAATTAGTACTGATTTTTACTTTTTTTTTGATAATTTAGAATTTAGCTTCTATTTTAGCAACATGCTAACGTTTTTGACGAAGTTAGTTTTCTGAGGAATTTCAGGATATTTTGGAGTTCAGTTAGTAATTAAGCTTTTTTTTTTGCAGATTTGGCCTCTAATTAGTTTTTCATTGTAATTTGGAGTTTAGCTAATGTTTTAGCAATATGCTAACATTTTTGGCTGATTTCATTTACAGAGAAATGTTATGCTAATTTGAAGTTCAGCTTGTAATTAAGCAACGAGCTTGCTTTTTTAACATAAAAAAATACCTTTTTGAGAGACGCTAGTTTCTTTTCATATATATTTTTTTGCTTTTGTTCGTGCCTAAAATAGACATTATTCACATATAGTAAAAAAAACAAAAAACAAAAAGAAGGTTATGAATGCAAATCCAAATTTCTTAAAGGCTAACGTAAGTCGATTCGGCTCCTTTGTCACAATCCCGTGATTATTGGAGACTCTGAGTTTGTCACTGGTTCCACAACAACTGCATCATATGTCACACAATAAGTGTATGTTCCATTTTCATGGCGTCACTTAAAGTGTTCACATGAGCCTCAAGGGAACTGGAAGACAACCCACATACTGTACAACCATTTATTATAAGTCAAGGCCCGGGGGCCAAATCTGGCCCCCACGTAATTCTATCCGGCCCTCCAGATCATTTTATTTTAATGGTTTTATTATTGTCTTGCACTTATTTCTAACTTGTAAAATTCTAACAAAAAATATATTTTAAGGAGATTCAAATATTGAAAGTTGATTTATTTTGGAATAATATTCCTGCCTGTTTCTGTTTATAATAATGTAGAAAAGTAAACATTTAGTTTTAGAGTGTTCGATAAATATTAATCTTCATATTATATATTATAGTCATCAATTCTGCCTGAAAACATAGTGATGGAGGTGGTAATTGCAATAAACTAATATCAGAAGACAAATGAGCGATTACAGGGGAAATATTGCAGCTGAAGCAGCAGATGATGGGACCTTCTTATTCAGAGTTAAACTGCAGCAGCCGACCCCAAATCAGTTTAAACAGAAAGCATTATTCCTTTAAATTGAATGATGAAATGATCGTTTTAACCTTTTGAACTGGTACTAATGCAGATTTTGCTGTTGTCGACAGTTTTTGATTCAATCAATCCTTTGGGTTTACGCTTTAGTTGTAGTGCTGTACTCTTCTCTCCGTTGCTCAAACTGCCTCATAGGCAGACTGCAAACGTTGAAAAACCATTTATTTTTATGAATGCCAGTAAGTTGCAGGTACTAATGAGCAACTGTTAAATCATGCATGTGTTTAATGGCCAAACGATGCTAAAATATAATAATAAAAGTTTAAAAAAAAAAGATGTTTAGTATTTAATAAAACCTGCACCCGTTAATGCTCCCCCTATATGCGTTTAAATATGACCTGCGCTGCAGAATTTTTGGTTTATTTATTTGACTCTTAACTCACTAAAGATCATCTTGGGACAGTTTTACATTTGCCTCATGAGTTAAATCTCAAACTCACATTCTGCTAAGGGAAGGTGAATCAGTAACAGTAACTACTTAGCAGAAAGTTCTAGATAAGAAAAAAAAACAGCAATCAGATTGTTGAAGGTTGAATGTGTGATGAATCTGTAAAGTTTTTTTAACATTTATGTACATTTTGACTAGTTTATATGTGAAGACTATTTTAGCCAACAGGAACGTTTGTAAAAACTGAATGTGTAGACAGGCTCCGCCCATTCCAGATTGGTTTTACACCTGGTTGTTTTATGATGTTAACCCCCTTCTGTTACCATCTTCACGCTCGCGTCCTCCCTCTTCTTCTTTTCTGTCCGTTCCAACAAAAAAAACTTACAAAAATAATCAATTTGAATAAAGTTTAGCATGAAATACAACAGTGGTTTATACTCGATAAACTCTTGTTGCATCTGTTTGCACGGTTGTTGGACAGGACAAGTTAAATATATATATATATAAAAAAAAAAAAAACTGAGACTAAAGATAAATTAACAAAACTTTTCTAACTTGATACACTTATTTTAATTAAAATTGTGGGTAGATGTTTTACTCAACTCAGAAATGTTAGTTGATAAAAACTGATATTTTTAAATTTAACATATCACAGAACTTTTGTTAACTGATGCAATATTTAATAGGACACTGACGACTAACATTCAATCTTCTCTGATCAAAGGAGTTCTGTGAGGAATTGATTTCTCTCACCGCCATGTTTTTTTCTTAACAATTTTTAAACACTTTTTAGGAGTTTTTATGTTAGTGTTTTTTTTATAAACTATAATTAATCATGATATGTGTTTTTAACCCTTTTTTTGATGATGGCTTTTTATCTGTTGTGTTTGATTCCTGTTGTGGTGAGTAAATAAAGTAACGGAAATCAATCAATCAATCAATCAATCGAGGGTTTGCGTTTGGCTATCATAACATTTTCTAGAGAATTAGTCCCTCTCCGATCATCTATTGATCTATTTTCAAAGCATTGTCAGTGGTCTTTTAATTATAATTATGCAGATTTTAGCCAAAAAAAAAAAAAAAAATCTGAGTACATTTTTATGACATCATTGCTGCAGAACGACACTAGTTCATTAGAAATTTTCCCTTAAGTTATGAGGGGGGCTGTTGTTACTTACAGTTTTTCTCAATCGCTTTGGTGCGTTTCTCAGATCAGAATTGAAGTTCTCATAACTATTAGTTCAACCTCCACAACAGTTAGTCATTTGTGCACATCATAGTAGCAATTTTTGCTCTCTCTGAACAAACTGCAAATGATTTTGGACATGAATCAGTTGCTTTCATACATTCTCTGCTTTTTTTTGACATTTTCATTTGCTTTTTTCATGTCAGTAGTCAAAATTAATTATACTTATGGATGCTGAATAGTCTTTCTCAGTAAAACTAATAGTCTTACTTTCATTGCTTGAGTCGTTACACTCAAAATTGTTGAACTAGTTATCAAATATCAAATATTAGCCATCTGTCAAGCAAATTCTGGACCTTTCTTTATCATTTTTTCCTGAAAAAATGTTCCTAATGAAATCATCTTGACAATGAGTAATTCAGCTGTGACTCATGAGGAGGTGTGTGCAATTTTACAGTAGTTGTAACCAACGACAAACAACTTGTTCACTGTCAATTATGGAGGAATCCTATGAATTGTCAATGGAAGAGGGGTGAGGATGTGGGGAGGAAAGGGAAGGGGAAGAGGGAGAAGAGGCAGATATAGGTGGATTCCTAATGAAATAAGGGCTACAATTGTGGACCATGTTGTCAATCGGCCTCACCATGGAGGAGGCTGGTCGAAGGGTGCAACCCAATATTGGAAGAACTACTGTCAGTTCAATAATTCAAACATTCCGTAGGGAAAACAGGTATGCAAACAGTAATTTACTGTTCTGTTACATGTGCTGTATATTGTTCACAGCTCTACCAAAAAGGTGATTTTATGTTTGACATCTACAGTGACTTTACTACACATTTCAGATGGCTGTATAAGTAGGCCATAGTGCTGTCTTGAGCATTTTCAGGTGTCACCAAATATTTTTTCAATGGAAAGCACTGAAATTATAAACTGTCATAGTGAAAACATGACAAAGTCATTTGACTATCATGTTCATAAAGATGGCGTCAAGACTTTTCATTTTGATGGCACTGACAGTTTCATTGACATGAATACTTGCTTTTGAGGAATGGATTATCAGTTTTGAGCATGCGATGTGCTTTTGCAGGTTATCCACTAGGTTTTGCAGTTTGCACTAATTGTTTAGAGAAATGCACTAACTGTTGTGCAAATGTTAATAGAGTTCTGAGAAACGCACCAAAGCGACTGAGAAAAACTGTAATAACATCTCCCTAGACCAGGGGTCTGCAACCTGCGGCTCCAGAGCCACATGTGGCTCTTTAATCTCTCCATAGTGGCTCTCTGGCTGAAGAAACATAAAATAATAGCAAATTTTAAAAAATTGGAGATTAGCTATTATTTTAGTAACATACTAACGTTTTTGGCTAATTTGTTACCTACTGGAGTTTTTAGGCTAATTTAGAATTTAACTTCTATTTTAGCAACATGCTAACGTTTTTGGCTAAGTTTTCTGAGATATTTTATTCTATTGTGGACTTTAGCTAATATTTTAGTAAAATGCTAATGTTTTTAGCTAATTAGTTAATGATTTTTTTTTTTTTTGGATAATTTAGAATTTAGCTTCTATTTTAGCAACATGCTAACGTTTTTGATGAAGTTAGTTTTCTGAGGAATTTCAGGATATTTTGGAGTTCAGCTAGTTATTAAGCTTTTTTTTGGCAGATTTGGCCTCTAATTAGTTTTTCATTGTAATTTGGAGTTTAGCTAATATTTTAGCAATATGCTAACATTTTTAGCTAATTTGTTATCTACTGGGGGTTTTTGGCTAATTTTGAGTTTAGCTTTTATTTCAGCAACATGCTAACATTTTTGGCTGATTTCATTTACAGAGAAATGTTATGCTAATTTGAAGTTCAGCTAGTAATTAAGCAACAAGCTTGCTTTTTTAACATAAAAAAATACCTTTTTGAGAGATGCTAGTTTCTTTTCATATATATTTTTTCTTTTGTTCGTGCCAAAAATAGATATTATTCACATTTATTAAAAAAAAAAAAAAAAAAAAAAAAAAAGGTTATGAATGCAAATCCAAATGTCTTAAAGGCTAACGTAAGTCGATGCGGCTCCTTCTAGGTTTTGATCAGTATAAAACTAGCCCAAATGGCTCTTTACTCTTAAAGGTTGCCAACCTCTGCTCTAGACTCTCCCACTAGCTTACAGCCCCTCACACCCTCAACCTAACTTTACCAGTGCGATAGAAATGACGAGCAATTTTGTGGTAATCCAGCCGTACCGTTTTGAGCCAAGGAAAAACTCAGACCTATATGGATCTATTTGTCTGTAGGTGGATGCATCAAAATGGGGTAAAGCAGAGAGGTTGTTTTCCTGTTCAGGATATTTTCTACATCACAAATATGATCTTTCTCAAACAGCATTTTTTTGTCAACTCTTGACAATGATTTGATTAGAGAAATACTTTTAAAAAATCTTATTTTTCTTTTGATATGTCCTCCTTTATCAAAAAAAGTACCACAAGAACTTGTTAAAAACACAATTTTTACCAGAGTGGATTTTTAAACACACAGCAGTTGGAAATAAATGATTCGTCAACACAAAGCCTACTATCTTAACCTGACTGGCAGAGCTTTAATGCATTTTTTTCACTTGCAAGGAATACATATGTTTTTGTGTGAAGTAATACAAGCACTTGTACTCATTTGTGCTGATACACAAAGTACTCACTGCACTCTGTGTTCAAGGGCTTTTAATCAGAGCAATGCAAAAACAAGAAGGGAAAAAAAAAAAAAAAAAAAAACAGCCTCTCAAATGCTTTTCTTCTAACTCAGCGGTGAAGTTATTTCCGGATATTCTGGTGTCTCAGGGAGTGCAACAAGCTGTCTGTGCTTGTGGGATGTGACAGTGTTGCCAGGTTCAATATCATTAGCTTGGTTTCACCTGTCTCCTCACATACGGCGTCATCTCACACTCACTCTAAAAAACCCATGGCTCATGCACACCAGACACAAAGAGAGGGGGGTGGAAGATGGAGATTAATGGGACACCACAGCTTCACACCCATTTTGAACTGACACTCCATCTTCATAGAAGTTTCTAATATTAATTTATTCAAAAAGTAAATAAAAACCTAATTTAAATGTATGGGTTTGTTACTGTGTAATGATGAACCTTAGACGGCTTCATTTGTTTTGTGAAATTACAATGTATTTGGTGGATTTTTAATAAGATTGGATGCATTTTCTATAGTTTTTTGCAGTTAAAAGTATTACCCCAAACAGCCTGTAGGGGCAGTAAAGTCCTGTCAACTTGTGTTAGTTTACTTTCTCTGCCCCACCACCATTTCTTTGTCACCTTTTTGTCCTAGTATATCTCCCGAAGCAGAGAAGGGCAAGTCTCAGTAATCAGCTCGGGGATATTATTGGAGTTTGTTTATTATTGTGTTTGATAAATCTGCAGGGATGGCTCACTTCACACTGACCCTCTTAAAAGTGACCTTGGGAAATTCATTTGTTTTTGTTTTTTTTTTTTTCTCCTCGGTTAACTGCCGATCCAATACTGCCCAAAGATGATTACAGCAGCGCACATATTGTTTTGAGTCAGTGGTGCGATTGATGCTCGGTACATGTGTTTGTTTGGCTCTTTAGCAGCGCTGCTCGGTAATGATAGTGAAGTGTGCTGTCAGCCAGGCCTGACGAGAGATTCCACAAATAGGAGGGATTTGAGAAAATGGTCAATTAAGCCATTTTCTAATCTTCTGTAGGATTGCTCAACTGTTCATCCACCTTTTTTTAAAGGGATTTTACCTGCTTTGATTGTGGTCATTTAGTTTGTTTTGTCACATTTCCTATACAAAAAAATTAAAAAGTGCAGCATCAACTCATACTTTACCCTTTAACACAGCAACATTAGCTCCAGTATTGACGTTTTTTAAAGTACTAAAGCCTTTCAACTGTTTTTTTACCAGGGGTCTCAAGCTGGAGGCCCCAAAGTGGATATTTTGCAACCCCGCCTTAATATGAAAATTCATTCAAACTTTGCATTTTCTGTTGTCGTTGGATCTGGTCGTCAGAAAAGTCCTTAGCAACAGTTGCTAGCATTGTTAGCTCCTGTCGCCTCACAGTACACAGACATAGAACATAGACATGAACAAATCGTTCATTTTAATTTATTTCATTTCATTTATTGATTTATAAAGCACCTTCCACCGCCAGTCAGGGAGGCCCAAAGTGCTGCACACAGGGAAAACAGAGTATAGTGCAAAGGTAAAACATAAAAAGAAAAACAAGTAAAACAATTTTTAAAAAAGATTAAAAATATATATATAAAACAGAATAATTTTTTAAACTCTCCAACAGCGTGATTTCTTTAATAGCCAGTGGCAACTGATTCCAGAGTTTAGGAGCCAACACAGCAAAAGGACGGTCCCTCCAGAACTTACGTTTGGTTCTGGGAACCAGTAACACACACCGGTCTGCAGGGCGTGAGAACTTTAGTGAAGGAGTAGTTTAAAACCAGACTGGAGAGATAAGGAGGTGCCGTACCTGTGAAGCACTTAAGAGTAAAAACAAGAATTTTGATAAAAATCAAGTTCTGCAGTTCAAAGAGGCCACAATCGAGGTTATGTGGTCAAACCTTTTTTGTCCCACAAATAAATCTTGCTTTGGACCAGCTGCAGCCTGGCTATTGAAGCTTTGGATAACCCATCAAAGAGCTGTAATAATGTGGTCTGGACAACACAAAGGCATGGGTGACAATTTCAAAGTTCTTTTTTGAAATAAAAAGACGTTGCATCTGAAAAAAGCCGGACCTGGTCACCGCATTTACTTGGAGATCGAGTTTCAGAACAGGATCGTTAATAGTTACTCTGAGTCCAAATTTGTATTCCAACTGCTCCAATCAGAAGTGAGCTTGTTGGAAGGCCACACCCCTACCGCTTGAAAACAGGCTTGTGAGAATCTAACACATTCTCACTCTCGACTCATCACATGTTGACGCTTGGTTAAGGACTCCTTCCGCGTCACTTTTGGATATTTTCAGTGTCCCTAACTCGCCGTTTTTTGACATTCCAGATTTTCGTAAAATCAAGTGTCGGCAACCCTTCGGACGCAGTACCGGATGTGGTACTGCATGTGGACTGGTAACCCGGTACATTACCGGACATGATACCTGACCTAAACCAGTACCAGACATGGTACTGCATACGAACTGTGCCCAGGCGTAAACCATTACTGGGTTAGGGTACCCGGTCATAGACCAGTTCCGGTTAGAGGCTCGTGGTTGGAGATCCGTGACTTAATGAGAACACCCAACACTTCAAAAAATGATGAGTTGAAGACACCCAAGACGTCATAAAGTATCATTGCAAAGTGGTAATCCCAACATAGAATAGCTGTTCATTTCTTTACAGAAGTCCATAGGATTCTTGCTTCTTGGAACTAGCGGGTATTTCTCCAGAACAGGTCTTTAATCCACTCTATGGTTCTTGTTATCTTTCTTTTCCTAGATGTGATATTATCATGTTAATATATACTGTGTTGGGTGGACCAGGAGGGTCTGTGAAGCAGTGATGCTTGTCCATCACTACAGAAAGCAGAGCCGCCTCAAACTACAACTGTTGTTGAATTTAAAAACAAGCCCCAGCTTTGGTACTGAAAGGCGTATCTCACGACCTCTATCAACTTGAAGATGTTTTGTGAACCACCAGGTTTACTCCAGATTGTGTTGCTAAGCTTTAAGTGAGCGTTATTATCCGTGAACCCTGGTGTCTACGGCTGTTTTTTTAAAGATCTTTCAGTCGTTGCATATTCTGTTGGGGTGAAACATGTTTAGTGGGAAAAGGAAGAAATCCATCAAAAGACTTAACAAGGCTTCCTGATATGGCCAGAGGTCTGCTCATGAATTACACATTAGACAGACAGACAGAGAGGAGGAAGAGGAGACATGTTGTCTGTGTCGGACTAGTCTTCGGGTAGATGTGTAGTCTCTGATGTGTCTGCTGGTTTACCGTCTTATTAGATCCTTCATGTGTCTCAGCAAAGTTTTCTTTCTTTATTTAAGAAGACCACATTAGACAGAGCAACCCTCAAGGCCCTGAAGTATTTGGTTTAGACTGAACTTTATTGCCTGGATGGTTGTTGTTGTTGATTGAATGGTTGATGGGGGAACAACTCATTTGAAGCCTCTGGTGTTTGTCTGGTCTCAGTCACATCTGAAGGTCACGGTTCCAGATCTACAACCAAAACTTTGTTAGTTAGGTAGGAGATTGTATGCGCCCATGTATAGACAAATACTTTAGTTTTCTGTTTATTGGGGGAGTTGCATTCTAGAAATATATCTGAGGTGGACGACTTGATTTTTTTATTACAATAATTAGATATTTTAAGCACTAATACACAAAAACTGTATACAGTTTTCTCAGACATTCATTAACTTATTTAAACTATTCTCTCTCAAAGTTCAAACTTTCATAGACAAACATGTCCAGTATTAAGTAATGAAAATAAAGATGCGCTCACGATCTAGGTTTTTTGTAAATTTGGAAGTTTTTCTTTCTTCTGCTTTTTTTTTGTCTTTTTATGACGCATCAAAAATACAAAGACACGTACTGAATACAACTTCATAATTGGAAGTATACTTTGGCGAAGAATACATTGTGTGTTGCTCTTTGTCAAGATCTATATATGTAGATTTGAATATCATACATCTTCCAATAGTGGAAGGTTTCTAATAGATGCCAGTCTCCAATAAACGCCGGGTCTAAAAGGTGTTCGTTACTCAAGATACCGGCCTCTAATAGTGGCTGAGATCCTTTAAGATCCCAACGTCTCCTGGATTTGTGTTGTGATCCAGTATAGTGACGGCCAACAAATGCTTTCGTGTGGTGTCATGCGCCAAGGAATCTACACCACATTTTTGGAATAGATCCTAAAGCAGGGATGGGCAACTCCAGGCCTTGAGGGCCACACTTCTAACAAGTGTGAGGGACACACTTTGCCTGCTCTGGTATATTCTGTCTGGACACACCTGAACCAGGTCAGTAGTCAGAAGTAGGGCTTGAATATCTGGAAATCATGCAGAGACAGCGGTCCTCGAGGCCTGGAGTTGCCTATAACTGTCCTAAACATATCCAAGAATGGTGTTGGGTAATTTTGAGAAGACGGCTGCAGAAGGGACCAAATGATTTCTGGGTGGAGGTGCAAAGAAAGCGACCAATGAATTAGAAGAATTGGTTTAACGTGGACTACTGAACAAAAATGTAAAGGTGCGCATATCTCCAGAAGAATGATTGGCTGAAAACCAAAGAAATTTTTTTTTTTTTTTAAATGCCGGCCTCCAATAGACACCTGTCTCTAATAATTCCAGACCGGATGCCACTTTTTTGGAATAAACGCCAGGGCTACATAAGAAGATAAAGGGTACAAGTATCTTGACAAGTCTGTATGTTTTTTTAAGCTGTATGTACATCTTTTTGTGAATTTGAAACATTAACGCCAACAAAAAAAAGATTTTTCTATGATTAGAGCATCAGAATTAAAATAAAAACCTTTAGTAAATTCTCTGGAATGGCTCTATTAAAAAAAAAAATGCTTTAACAAGATTTGTTGTTCTAATAAGTCTTCAAATTTCAGAAGACTCGACTTGGTAAATAATACTCTTTTTACTTTCTCTAAACCAAACTTCATCTGTTATGCGAATGACTTGTTTCTGTACTGGAGATAGAGTTTGCATCCGATCAAGACACAGAACACAATGTGCTGTGAAACATTATTTTTTAAAAGGTTAAAATTGTGAATATCACAGAATAAATCTGAGGCCACGAAACTTGAACCCCGAATGTTTTCTTTGCAAACCCAAAACGCATTACTTACAAGTACTTTAATACACTGAAAAAAGTGAAACATTAGATTAGTTAACAAAAGTTCTATAATCTTTTATAATTAAAATTATTAGTTTTGAACAAATTGAATTAAGTTGACAGTCTACTCAACTCTTCAATAAATCTGATAAAACTAATATTTTAAGTGTAAGAAATTTCAGAGCTTTTGTTACTTTTTCCAGAGTTTCACTTTTTACAGTGTGCTCAACGTCGTTTACTTCTTTAGACTATGAATATCCTTGTTTATTTGATATCTCTATCGTTCTGGGGTGTTGCCAGGTTGAACTTGGCCCTTGTGCTTTTCGTTTGCTTCCTGGTAATTGTTCACACCTGATTGTGTTTATCCGCTCAGCTGTTTCCAGTCTGTTAATTACTGGCTCAGCATGACAGCGAGGTTCAGTTTGTCTTTGCTGCATCACTTTCACATTTTTTTTCCGTGGATTTACTTTGGGTTCAAGAAAACTCTTCTTTGAACCGCTGTCATGTTTAGTTTGAATTTATTGACTTTAGTCCGCGCCGAACCCGCCTCAGCTCTACTTTTGAAAGTCCATCCATGCATTATAATTGTAAGAACACATTTTGTGCTGTTGTTGGGGTTATTTTTACACGGCCCTCTTTAATAAGCTTGCATGTGCAATAACTCCCATAGTCTCATTAAAATGCTGATAGCTTTTGGCTTCAAAGCCACAGTGACCCGTGGTCTGCTGCGAGCACCCGGATGTGCATACTGAGCAGAGCCCTGATTGATCTGCCAAAGTAGAGTAATTAATGGGAATGTTGTTCACTGAGAAACTGGCCTTTACACAAGCAGACGCCCACACACTAATGAATGAGCCTACGTAACACGCAGCGACCAAATGAACTTACACTACAAAATCGCCTTCAAAGGTTGACCCTGATGTAAAGCTGGTGAACTCTGACCCCTAGTCTTCAGTCTGCTTATTATGTGTTGCACAGCTTGATATTTGCCCCAGAAATAACACCAACTTACATAAAACTGTGGAACATTAAATGAAAAACGTATACTTTATATCAGAAAAGTTGAGTTTTTTTTATTTTAGGATGATAAATAAAAAGCTGAATCAGGTGTCTCTGATGAATCAACACTATTGACTATCTCTCCCTGTATTGCATTATCATGTTTAATAATTGAACAAAGTATTATTTATTATTGAATGATTGACTTCCTGCTTTGGGAGCTGCAACGAAACAGTCCCATCACTCAACAACTCAGACTTTTTTTAACTTAAAAATCAAATTTGCTACGATTTCAAAATATGTTTGAGTGAAAAATAATCTGACAGAACAAACAATGGGGGTGGGCTGCAGGAAAACACCTCAAGGAAATGCAAACCTTCAGAAGATCCCAGAAACCTTTTTTATTTACTGCTTGGATAAAACTTTAGGCTTTGGGGTAACGAAGCCTTGATGAATGTTTCTTCTTAATAGATAAAGAATATATGCAATATCTTACTACTGATTTCCCACCAAACATGAGTCATGTATCACATTCGAGTCTGCTGCCTCTCTTTTGACCTGTGTTGAATTTGCTGCTGGACAGCTGTCCAAAAATGTGTTCATAAAGATTCACACTCCTGATATGTGTGACAGGAGTTGTATATCTGTATATCACATACACGACACACATCGTGTTCAGAATCTGGCTTTAAAGAGTTCTATAAAAGCATTGATAAGAATGTCTCCATGTTTGGGTTCATGGGGTCATTCAGAGACTCCCCCTGTACTTTGAGGTTGACCGTCTACTGCAGGAGCTGATGGCTGCTTTCAGCGGTACTTCCATCTCTCTGTGACTCAGTTTAATGACTTGCTGTCTCACATTAGTCAGAAGAGGGAAAAAAGTAAATAAACATTAGGGAACCTCTTTTTTATTGTCTCAATGCAAATGAGAAGGATGTGATAAAGGTTTGGAGGAGAGCGATCACATTCTCATGTTGGTTCTGGACTACATCCACCGATCACATCATCAACACATCACCAACCAACCCTAAGGGTATATTTTTAATTTTTATTTAGCTGCTAATCTAAACATTTCTAAATGTATGCATCCTTTCTTCATTTATTACCCCAAAGAAACTCAAATGGCTTCTTCTGCTCTGTTTTTGATAGTTATCCCAGCCAGCGAAGCCAAGTGAGGCCTATATGGTTAAAATTGGGCAGAAAATGTGGGCCCCAATTTGGTTTGCCCACAGTTTCTTTAGTGGCCCCACCTGTATTTGCCCGTATTAGCTTAGGTGGGCTCTCAGTGGGTCGGCTCGGTATACTAGCTAGCCTCCTGGTGGACAGCGTAGCATGCTGGCAAGCTCCACTGTATCGAGCTAGCGAGCTCCGATGTATCAAGCTCTGCTGTAGCGAGCTAGTGAGGTCTGCTGTAGTGAGTTCCAATGTTTGGAGCTAGTGAGCTCTGCTTTTAGCGAACTCCATTGTTGCTAGCTTGTGATGTCTGCTGTTGCAAAGTAGTGGGCTCTGTTGTGGCGAGCTCCACTGTATTGAGCTGGCTAGTGCCGCTGTAGCGAACTAGAAAGCTCCTCTGTATTAAGCTAGCAAGCTCCAGTGTTTTGAGCTAGCAAGCACCGTTTGCAGAAAATGCCGCTGTAGCAAGCGCCCCTGTAAAAAACTAAAAAGTGTAACTTCAGTGTTTTGAGCTAGCAAGCACCACTGTGGCAAGCTAGCAAGCTCCAGTGTTTTGAGCTAGCAAGAGCCGCTGTAGCAAGGGTAGCTGTAGCAAGTTCCACTGTAGCAAGCTAGCAAGCTCCAGTGTTTTGAGCTAGCAAGCGCCGCTGTAGAAGCGCAGCTATATCAAGAGCCGCTGTAGCAATCTAGCAACCTCTGTTGCCCACGGGTGTCTGGCTAGTGTGGCCAGAAATCTCACTGAGTTCCCCCTTAAGCCAATGTAGGCAAACACAGGTTTGGGCTTTCATGGAAACCGTAAACAAACGCATTCGCAACCCATATTATCTTCCCACATTTAAGCCATATGGGGCCCACCTAGCCTTGCTGGCTGGGTATGGTCTTTACTTGTTTAGATTTGACTAATTTTTTTCTTTGATAAATCTCTCATTGGGTCCTTTTTTTTTTTTTTTTTTTTTTTTTGGTCCACATTGGGGGAAATTTTTTACACAGCCCAGTACATTTCAATGCACATGCAGAAATGATTTCATGTTGCTGCACATATGCACACCTGTTTGTCTCGAGACGAAACACTTTTTGTCCTCAAATGACTGGAACTTTAAGATTGAAATATATGCTTGCCTCATTAGCATACAGTTCAGAAAGCACTTTGGGAGTTTTTAATGTATACTTCAACATTACTTTCCCAAAGCGATAAAGACAACTTTTTTGTTCAGCCTGTGGAAATGTCAGGGCTGTTATTTTTTGTTTATTTGTGTACGTCTTAATAAATGGGATGCCATTTAGTTAAGAGTTTGACATTACAGATCCCCTTAAGTGCTGGTCTTACTCTAATAGATCATGTAAGATTTGTGTGTTAATCTCTCTTGATTGCGGCCACATTAATTTTTAGAAACATTAGTATAATTACCAGAAACAAACCAGACAATTACCAGGGAAGAGTGGCAGTTTCTGTATATCGGCTACCATTGATCTTGACTTTATTGGAAACATGATGGATTACTTAATTGCTGTTAGAGAAAAAAAAAAAAAACGAAGCACAATCTTTTGTTATGAGCTGATGCTAAAGAATTAATTTCCTATAATTAGCTGGTAAAATCCATCCAAAAAAGATTGAGCGCTGCAAAAGCATATGCATATAATATAGTTTTGACAATAGTTATAAAACAGACGGAAGAGCATTAATATGATGGATTTGAATGTGATCCAGTAGCGGAGCCTTTGTATCAGAACGTTGGATCAATGCCACAAACTTTTTATTCATCTTAGAGAGTAATCCGAGTGGACGCATCCGGTTCACTTAAAGTGAACCAGAGTTCATCTTTTCACAATAGAACAAGGCTCTCTGACTCATATTTTGAGGTGTTGGGCTGAGCTCTGGTTCACTCTGTCTGAATAGGCTCCATGCTCGGAGCTGAACGACTGGACCAAAACGACCACCGTAGCCGGTCATTACAGGATCTAAAGGTAGCAACCGATTAGCCACCAACAAACGTGGAGCAACGATGAGACATAGCAGCTCACTGAAATGTGGTCGGATGAATGTAGGGTCTTTAAAACATCTTCTAATGCTGGGGGAACCAGGGTGCCCCAAAGACCACACAAGTCGCCCTCAAGTCTCTTCTAAAAATAGACAACTCACTTGCGAACTGCGTCTAAAATTCTATTTTATTCTGTTTCCATTTTTTTTTAAATTACACTTTAATTTACATTGAAGTTTTAAAAATATGTCCACGATACATTGATTGATTGATTGATTGATCGATTGGTTTATTTCAAGCATAGATTGAAAATACAGGACAAAACACAGAAATATTTCAAACTCATTACAGAAACAATCAGATGCGTTGATTTGAAAATAGAAAACAAACAAAAATAAAATACACTTATGTCACATTTGCTTCATTCGTTCTTTGTGATTATTGACTAAAGTCAGTAAAGTTTGATTGATTGCTTGAAAAGGAGTGGGAAGAAGCGAATTTATATAATCCCACCCCTACTTGATTACTTCATTTAACTGTTTTGCATAATTATGTCTTCCGGTTGTTTTTTTTTTTTTTTTTTCCTCAATACATTCCCAATAGCAAAGTAAAGTGCTTGTTGATTATTGATTAATCTCGTAAAACATTATTTCAGTAAACAGTAACATCAATCATACATCATGTAACAGATATGTAAAAACTCACTGATTATCATCAAAATACAATGTCATATTAATGCAGAAAAATTATAATTACACATTGAAATCAAGTTTTCAAGTAACATTGGAGTGCTTATTGATCATTCTACATGAAATTAAATAAGTTTAGGTGACCTCTGACCTACTCCAGTTCAAAGATCTGGTTTGGTCATTTGTTCAAAAATATGTGTTGATTTTTCTTTAGCATTATATAATTGATTAACATGGAACAATATAGTGAAAATGGGACATTTTTCCTATGAAATGTAGTGATGTAAGTGATCATCTGAAAATGTAACAATTAAAGTTCTGTTGTTGGTAATTATGTCTCTTCACATAGAGGAGTATCATTATTATGATGTAGAACTAAAGGCAAACTAAGCACATTTGTTGTTTCATAACGGTAGCCCTTCGTATGACTCTGTACCCATGAACGAGCTCTTAGTTTCAAAAGGTCGGTGACCCCTGTTCTAATGCGATACACACACGCCGTTTTACAGACGATCTGTATGACATAAACACTTACCGTACCTTCTTTGCCGTCTTCTCCTCAGTAACCTCAGTAATGTAGCGGTAAAAAGTGTTGTAGCTCACTATCTTGACAGGGAGCGCAACGCATCCCCCGCCCTCATAATTCCTGGCCAATGGCTGAAGAGATCTTTAGTCACATGTTTGTCTTTTTTGTTTCAGAACAGAAATAGACGCCAGTCTGAATTCAGAACTCAACCGTATTAAGCTGACAGTGTACAGACTTTTCCAGTCTGAATAAACTCTCTATTGAACATATGTGATAACTTTTCAATTTGTGGACACTAAAACATCCCCAGAGTATGAAATAATGTGAACACTTTTGTCACACCTGTCCACAGGTTCACTGGGCCTAACCTCCCCTCGCCAATCATTAGCAGCAAGAACTGGCTCCGCCTTCACTTCACCTCTGACAGCAATCACAAGCTGAGAGGCTTCAGCGCTCAGTACCAAGGTAAGAAAAAAGAAAGGATCACTGTTTAAAGTAAATCTACATTGTAATGAAATCGATATGTATTTATTTAGCTTTATACACTTTACTTTAAATAAATATTTTATATTTCATTTAACTGTCCACGAAATAAGCCAAGAAAGAACTATTAATATAAAAATAACAGCTTATTTGAAAAGTTGTATGACAGAAGCAGCATTTTACTTAAAGATAAGATTAATTTAACCCTTAGAGTTGACACCAGCAACACATAAATACCACTCTATCTGCCTCAGAACCCGCTGTTATTTGTGTAAACAATTGTAGAGTTACAATAGTTAAAAGAATGTCAACACTTGAGCTAAAGTTCAGATGTTAAAGGATTATATTGCTAATGATGTTTCATGCAATAAAAGTATGTGTAAATGTATAAATAAACTGTCATTGAGGTTTTTCTGAGTTTCTAACTCCTCACACTTTGGTCATAAAAGTGAAAAAGTTTAGCCAGAAAAGTCACAGATAAACACTGTATGTTTATGTGGGGAAAAAAACTTTAACTTTGACTCAAAACACTAGATTGATGCAGTTACACTTATAAAAAAAAAAAGAAAAAGAAATTGGCCAATTGACCTCTAGCTGGAGTGATTGATGAACTGTTTAACCTTTTACCACCGGAGCTGTCACTGGTGACAGCAAAGTAACATATGCTCTTTGAAATACCATTTTTGACAATTTTTTAATATAATTCCAACTAAAAAAATAATAATTCTGCACAATTCCTTAGAAAGAACAAAAAAAAAACAGGCGATTCATTGTGTTTGCACCCTCTAAACTGGTCAGTCTTCAGTATCTAACGTCTACTCTGCAGCAGACAAGATGGCACCAGAAACTCCTCTTTGATGGATCCTTTGATGGATGGAACTGGCGTGCACACACGTGCAGAGACAAAACCGCTCTCACGCACACACGGATGTAAAACCCTCCTTACAGCGTATATCAATTTTCTCTCCCACAGCTCTTTGAGGTTCCAGGATCACCTCTGACTCAGGATGAGCTCGAGAAAAGGATTAGTTTGTCTTTGAAAGAGCTGATCTGAAAGGATCTCACCTCCAGACATCCACCGGCAAACTGATAGGAAAGACAGAAACCAGTGAAAAGCTTAGAGAGACAAAATGTTCCAATGCATTTCAGTTTTAATCGCAGAAAAAGTGAAATCTGAACTTAAATGTTCTGTTGCGTTCTATTTTACTAACACTAATCTAGTCCGATTGAGACCAACGTGTTGGCCATATTAATGTTAATGTAGAACATTAATATATAAATAATAAACTAAAAAAAGAAAATCTACTAAATACTGTTCAAAGCAAATTAAACTCTTGTGAAAAGATCATAATTCAATGAAAACACATTCTGCAACATCCGGTAACTTTCATACCAGGTTTTCAAGGACTTGTGTCGCCCACACGCGAAAGGCCAACGCAACTGGAATGAGATCACTCCTCACTACTGAAAGAAATAAAAGAAAAATAATAAATGACCTCTTCAGTGTTTTCATCGTGCTGGTATTTAAACCTCCCTTGGAAGTGCATTAATAACATGAGAGGGTAAAATAGAAGGTTTAATTTGTCCAAGAACGGTCAAAATGATGGTGAAACTGGATTTTTGATATATGTTTTTATATTTGATGATAGTTTACACATTTTTGTTGCGTACAAATCCTTTCTTCAGTTTGACTTACTTTAGTTCTGTTTTTAAACTTTTTACAAATTGACAACCCAAAACCAAGCAAAAATACATAATTATAAATATTACAAATTCACATAATCCAATGTCTTCTGCATAAATCAGCTAATATACTCCAGTACAGATAGGAAAAACCTCTGTAGAGCAATGTTATCATATAGATTTTTTTGTATAAGTCACATTTTATCTCTATCTCTCTCTCTCTCTCTCTCTCTCTTCTCTCTCTCTCTCTCTCTCTCTCTCGCTATCTCTCTCTCTCTCTATCTCGGTCACGGAAAAACCATATTCAGGGGACCGGTTCTGATGATGTTTTGTTTCTTTTTAAACAACGATTAGCTGTTCGTTTGCAAATTGAATTTAAATATTATAAACATGTTAATTTGATTGATGACTTTGTTAAAATTTGGGCTGTTAAGAATGTTTTGTGTTCTGTCAGCAGAGACAGTTTGGTGTTGAATTTTTGATTGGTTTGTTGTGCAGTTTTCTTTTTTCTTCTTGTTGTTTTTTTTTGGTTGTTGGTCCTTGGTTATTTCTTCTGACTATCTTTCTGCTTCCATGTAAGTGGTTTTGGTAATTTTGCAAAGCTACACTGTTCAATAAAGGTACTTTGAAACTCAAACTCTCTATCTCTCTCTCTCTCTCTATCTCTCTCTCTCTCTATCTCTCTCTCTCTCTATCTCTCTCTCTCTCTCTCTCTCTATCTCTATCTCTCTCTATCTCACTCTATCTCTCTCTATCTCTCTCTCTCTATCTCTATCTCTCTCTCTCTCTCTCTCTATCTCTCTCTCTCTCTATCTTCATCTCTCTCTCTCTCTCTCTCTATCTCTCTCTCTATCTCTCTCTCCGTATCTTCATCTCTCTCTCTCTCTATCTCTCTCTCTCTCTCTCTCTCTCTCTATCTCTCTCTCTCTCTCTCTATCGCTCTCTCTCTCTCTAGCTCTCTATCTATATATATAAATATATAGAGTGAGAGAGAGAGGGTATTATATTTATTTTATTATATGCATACTTCCCATATTTCTAATGTACCGTATTTTCACAGCCATAGGGCGCACTGGTTGATAAGGCGCAGTTTGAGTTTTTGGTGCTTTTTCTGTATTTAACATACACATAAGGCGCACTTGACTATAAGGCGCGGGCGGGCATGGTAAAACCAGGGTTGGTCCGAAGTTTGATTCCCAGCAGAAACAGTTCTGATTCACGCGGCTCTCCCAAAACCGAAACAAGCTGCTGCAAACGGAGCAGCGGTTCATTAAAGGTCTATTGGTCTTTGGACATGTCAATCATTTCTACTTTGTAAGTACTGTGAAGCTTTAGCCAATCCCTTTACTTTTCCTGCCATAGTGGGCGGGCTCATATAAAAACTCTGTTCAGGCGAGCACGAGAGCGCGTGCTGCGCAATGCTTGAAAGTCTGACTTTATTTCACAGCAGATCAGAGTTCCACAGGTGCTGCATCACATCAGCCAATTAGGAACTCAACCTTCAGCATGGGCTGTTTTCAGTGACCCGATCGGAAATAAAGAAATAGAATTCGGATCCATTCCGACTTTCTTTGTCCTGTTGCTGCGGCGGCTCTGTCTGCAGACAGCCTCCCTTCAGCGGGGTTTGCTCGCTCCACACGCCAGGGGAGAGGGAGGTGCTGCAGGGAGCGGGCAGCGCGGGCAACCTGCTCAGCTCTAGTAAGAATGGGGAGAGAGCGATAGTTGTTATATGAACGAGCGGGACGGGCCGCTGGGCGCGGCAGAGGAGTCGCAAACTCAGCGCCTCATGGTGGAAAAAAAGCACAATTAATGTTTTCCTATTTCTGTTATATTCCGGTGGTTGGAACTGCCGAAAACCAACGAATCGGTGCTCGCTGCTGGAGCACGTGCTCAGACGGACAGCGGACCCCGGGTCCGGGTCCCCCGCCCACCGCGGCTGCCGCTCTGCCTCCCGTGGATGAGAGGGTCTGCTGCTGCTGTTGCGGCGGGTGGGCTACACGCGCGAACACGGAGTGCACTTTCTCCCCTTTTTTCGCAGTGAGGAAGTGAAAGTTTCCTCGTGCGCTCCTCCACCTGCTCCACTGACAGGTGAAGGCGTGCGTGAGACAGAGCGGCCGCGAGCAAAAAGATCCGAGCTAAAGTACCGATCCATATGCAGACAGAACCCTGCTTTTAATGTAACATAACATGGTTTGAGAGACCGAAAGCAGCAGTAACCGGTCCAAACACCGCACTAAAAGAAAAGTGCAGGAAATGTTAATAAAAGGAGGGGGAAATAAATACAGACACAGGCGCTTTAAAGAACAATGATTATATAAAATTAGCTGACTGAAAGTTCACAGGTTGCCTCAATAATAACAAATCATCTGACATAAAATGTAAAATTAATTAGAACTAATATTTTTTATCTCTGCTTGTGGGGAGAAGCTAGGGAGCACGGACACGCGCTCCCTCGCTCCGCACAACACGCGCAGACACGCGCTCCCTCGCTCCGTCCCACACTTCACCATTCAACGTTCTTATGTAATCCACCTTACAAAAAAACCCAAAAAAAACAACGCAAAAGGCGCACCGCTCCATAAGGCGTGCCGCACATTTTGGAGAAAATTTTTGCCTTTTAGGTGCGCCTTATGGTCGTGAAAATACGGTATTCTTCCAAAGTTAATGTAAATCTATAACTGCATAGGACACTTGTTTTACAGCTTTAAGCTGGTTCTTGCGTCCTTTCTACTATCGTTTATTTCTCCGTCTTGTTTTCTCTTTCAGTGAAAAAGATGACAGAACTGAAATCCAGAGGTGTGAAGATGTTGCCAAGTAAAGACAACCACCACAAGATCTCCGTGTGTAAGTCTGAAGCTCTCAAACCAACTCAACTTTTGCAAAGAAGAAATATGAATCAATATGCAAATATTGTGTAATTTTTTTTAGGGAATAACAAAAAAAAAGTTTATTTAAGCATTTCCCATTGAAGCTGAATAGGCTAAAGTATGTGTGTGAAAAATGTAAATTCTAAAGAAACATGGGAGGTTTTATTGGCTGCATGTCTGCCTTTTGAATTCATTCACAACCACATTTTTTTTCAGTAATTAAAGTCAAATCTTCTGTTTGTTGTCGGATGATTGAAATGAAACTCAGAAAAATCTGTGTGATTCAACTTTCCCTTTGTTAGTCTGGGTAGAAATCCTTTATAATTGCGCCTCCTCCACCATCCTGAACAGCTCAAGGTTTCTTGTAATGGATGGTCTAAAAAAAAAAACAAATGTACTTTGTTTTTACGGAGAGAAAAAAAGATGACAGGCTTACCTGTTTTAATACAAAACGAGTACTAAAATTAAGAAATCATGTTTCACACAATTCTGAAGCAAAGAATGTTACGGATTTCGATAAAATAAACTAAATACGTTCAACATCTTGACTTTTTCTTTCATGTGGAACATGTCTCTAATGGTTACTGCAGACTGCAGTGAAGTTTCACTACTCTTACTTTATATATAAAGTTGTAAAAGTTTAAGGGGTGTTGGTCCATGGTGTGTTTTTACATTCTTTTACTTTGATGTTGAGTTGAGATACTGATTGCCCCGGTAATGTTTACTGAAAAAAACCCAGTAGACCAATATTACATTTTCCTCTGGTTATCAGAACAAAATAAACTTCAGGAGTTATTTGGTCTGGTCTGTCCAGGACAGAGAAAAAACAAGGAGCGGGTCTTAATAAAGCAGCTCCAAACCTTTTCTTTATTTGTTTTTCTGCAAAAGTGAAACAGTCCTTTTATATTATAGTAAAGTTACGGTCACACTGCCATCGGCAACACACGATCAAGCGACCGCTTCCAATAAAAAGTCTGTTTTGAAGTTCAAAACGCTCACATTCCTGCATAGTTACGGAAGTATCTATGACTGTCTTTGGGATCTACGAACAAACTACGTCATTAAACGGGCTTTGCAACTCAGATTTTCAACCGTTTGTAAATTGATCATGAACGACGAACTAAAAAATGATATTTGTGAACGAATGGAATTCTTTGACGCCAAGTTTTTCAAATATCAGAAAAAGTGAAATAAGAAGAAAAGAGCAAGATTCACGATATTTGCACCAAGCTTCATCCAACTGTCGTTGGTGGACACTATAGTGAATCAAGTGGAGGGAGTACAAGAACGAGGGTTCTTGAATGCGAGTCAAATGCGCAGTGTTTGTGTAGCTGAAAGGCTCAGTGGTTACTGTATATCAATTTAGAATACATGAGCATAGAAAGCTAAAATAATCATTTGTCCAAAAATGTAAATGTAACAGATAAAAAATGACATACCAATTAGGGCTGGGGAAAAGGAAATGTTATTAAATTTGGAAGAAATAGATGACATTATTGACCAGAATTCAAGGGACATTATTGAAGGAAAAAGGATTAAAAATGATGGTAAATGCTCTCTGAGACCCCTTCACTTGCTGTTTTAATGCTAAAAAATGTGTTTTATTGAGATTATGATTAGCATATGGAGGTATATAAATTTGCATTCCTAATCTGCCCCCTGTTTATTTATTTTCTTATTAATCATTAATTATTTTATTTATTTAGAATATTTTATTATGAAGTTGGTATGAATTTTCTGGACATCATAAAACGTATTTATGTGTAGCAGACTGGTATTAGTCTGATGTGGATGGACCTTTGATTCGTTCTCTTGTAAGTTGTTTTTTCCTTTCTGGTCTAATCCAAATTAAAATATTAATAGAAAAATACAAAA
Source organism: Oryzias javanicus (assembly GCA_003999625.1). NCBI lineage: Eukaryota > Metazoa > Chordata > Actinopteri > Beloniformes > Adrianichthyidae > Oryzias > Oryzias javanicus. The sequence continues at coordinate 344,972 of CM012447.1, forward strand.
AAAAAAAAAAAAAAAAAAAGCAAAGAAACGGATATTTAAGTTAAAGATTTGGTTGTGGATATTCTCAAAATCTCCTCTAAAATCTAATAATTACGCCTTTCACGGCTCCAACAGAAATCTTAAATATTTTTTTTTACTTCCATGAATTTTCCTTCTCTAAGCCTGGAAGTTCAACCTCCAACAAACTGAGGAGCAATAAAGGGATGAGCAACTGTGTCACAGACATTAATGGATTCATATAGCAGATGTGACAACTTCATAATGAGCTAAAATCATGTGTTCATGCAGAAAAGATCCAATGATCATATAAGACCAATTAGGTATTGGAAATTAACATTTCCATTATATATTCAAAATTAAAACATTGTCTTTTATTTGTAAAAAGTATTTTTAGTTCCTAATTTTCTGAATGTGCTGCATATTTAAACCATTTTAGATGAGGACATTTTTTTTAATACAATTAAATTAATTTTAATTTTTTATTGCTTTTATAATCGAAACAACCAAAAAAACAAAAAAAACTGAGACTGCTGTTTTTTTATTTTGTAAGCTTTTATGTTTTGCTTTTCGCAAACAAACTTTGTCAGTGGGATCGCTCCATTTTTTTAAACAATGTTTATGTGTAATTTGAATTATCTTCGAATTGTACTTCCCTAAAATAAATAAAATAATTTAGATTCTTGGGGCATAAAGAATAATTTTATAATTTTTAGAAAATGAGAGCATCTAGAACTGTTTTAGGAGTTATAGAGAACAGTTTGAAAAATATTTAAAGTTGTTTGGGTCCAATTAGACTGTCCTCAGCTCTCACTAACCCGTTGCATACATCAAGCTACCATGTTAAATGGGATTTTCTGTGATAGACATGGATGTAAAGCTTGAATTAATCCTTCTTTGTTGTACTGTATACAAAAGTGTATATTGTTACTAGAACTATATCTTGTTACGTGTTGTGAGCATTTCTGCCAGCTCCTGTTCTTGCTTCTACTTATTATGCTTATTTTCCTTTTTTGTCCACGGTTAGATAAACATTTAGTTTTTTTAACCACATTTTTAACTCTTAATTGTCTTGAATGTTTGTTCTTTTTTTTTAAAGTTTTTACTAGTGACAATTTAGACCTTTTTTGCAGCACAATATGTCACTTTTATCTAGAAACTAACACCAAGTTCTCCAGAAAAATCACAATAATGTAATAAAAAGTGGACCATATCGGCGTCCAGTACCGGTACCAAAACAGGTACTCTAACCCGGCACGGTACCAGACACGGTACTGGACCCAAATGGGTACCAGGTGCAGTACCGGACTATTGATACCAGACCCAAAACCCTCAGAGAAGGCAGGATCAGCAGGACTCCAGGCCCCCCACATTTCAAGTGCCGCAAAATCAAACATTTTTGGAGTTTGCCAATGGTCATGAGGTTCAAGTTAGAGATTTTTTTAAGAGGAGAGGGTCTAATTAAGAATAGGGCTTAAGGTCAGATCTGTTGGACAGGGCCCCTGGGGTTAAGGTTAGGAAAAGGGGCGCTGGGGGGGCATTAGTTCAATTGCTGGAGCCAGTGGTTCTGTACAGATGGACCAATGGACTTTAGGTACCAGTGTGCTCCGTGTCCCGGACTGGTTCCGGTTCATGACCTGGAGGTCTGTGATCTCATGGGAACAGCCAGGATGTTAAAAAAAAAAACAAAAAATTTGTTTTGGGGGACACCCAAAACATCAATTTTAACACAGAGGGTCTTTAACCACATGTCAGTATGTGACGAGTTGGGAGTGAGAATGTGTTGGAACGTCACCACCCGACCCTACAACCAACATGAAGACAAAGACTCGACAAAAACACACAAATGAGGCTGCTAAGAGAGGACAGGAAGGTTTCCTGCACCACCATCAGCCTGTGATCTCACCCTGGAAGTGTTTTGGTGCAGAGCCAAAGAATAAATCTCATTTCTGCAAAAAAGAGAGGTCAAGCCTTGACTGGAGCGCCACAGCCTGACATCCCAAGAGCAACTGGCTGGCCTGCTTTACCCTCAAAGCAGACCTTCATCAATCCCCGAGCATGGACGTGTTCAGGAGCGTACAACTGTCAAAGGGAGGGAGCTCTAACAGAAAACGTCCTCATGAAACTGGAATACATGTCCACCGTTGATTGTCAGCATTTCACTTAAATGACCTTGACAACAAAATAGGACAATGATTAAGGAAAATGAATACCACAGAAAACCGGAAACTGCAATAGTGGGTGATATTGTTGTTAAAATGTTTGCATGAGCAGCACTCATTCAAAAAACCATCATTTAAAACATTGAAGTGGCAGAAAAACCTTTGATATTGTAGGATAGTGGTCTCAAACTGGCGGCCCGCGGGCCATCTGCTGCCCTCAAGTTGATATTTTGCGGCCCCCGCCTTACTATGAAAGTTCAATGTCTACTAAGCAATATTTTCTGCATGTTCTTTGATGACAGCTTTGTATTTGCTATCGTATATGGTCTTTAGAAATGTCTTTAGCAACCGTTGCTAACGTTGTTAGCGCCTGTTGTTTCACAGGATACACACGCAGTTTTTTTTAATTTATTTTTATTGTCCTTTGTTTCAAACACAAAATGACAATAAAATAAAAATTTGAAAAATACAAATATAAGAATTTAAAAGTACAAAAATACAAAATAAGCATAAGAATCTAAAAATACAAATATAAGAATTGAAAAGAATACAAATAAACAAGTAAAGCAAACAATGTGCTTGAAAAGGAGCGGGAAGAAGAAAATTCTTTTGTGGTCCCACCAACATTTTTTTGTTACCTTGTCTATTTACAGTTTTTTTTTTTTTTTCTCAAAACATATGTACAATGACATTTGTGCATGTTTATAATGATCATGTCAGTCCTTGTAAAGATTCAGCAGTGACAGCTTGTATGTTTTTTTTAAATATACGTTAACTTTTGCTTTGTTTTAAACCTTCGTTCAACCCATTCCATAAATCCACACCATAAAATGATGGACACATTTTCTTTTTTGTTGTACGAGTACATTGTTTTTTGAAATTCAGCTGCTTTCTTAAATCATAACCTCCGTCTCTGTCCTTGAACATCTGTTGTATGTTTAATAGAAGTCAGTTGTTTCTGGCTTTAAACATAATGAGTCTGATGAATCATGTGGTGTGCCTCAGGGTTCAGTTCTTGGACCTTTACTTTTCAACCTGCACATGCTCTGTTTAGGTCACATTTATGCAGACGACTCTCTGCTTTATGTGGGTTTATCTAACCACCGCAGCCCATTAGAATCTGCAGATGTTTAGAACAAACTGTCAAATGTCCTTCAAGAATGACAGAACAAAAGTCTTTCATTGAAAACTGAAGAGCTGATGTCTAGAGGAAAAAGATCACCGATTGAGTTAGAAATCTTAGTCATAATAGACTTGAGTTTCAGGGCTCCCGTGAAGGCCACGACTAAATCAGCTTTTTATCATCTCAGTCAAATAGAGAGACTCGGAGATCTCACGCTCCACTAGAGAAGCGCATTCACGCCTCCATCTCCTGGAGGCTGGATTACTGCAATAGTCTGTGTGCTCATCCAAAAAAGTCCGTAGTCAATTCAGGAATGCTGATGTCTGATTTTTACCCAATATTAGGAGAACTGACTACACCACTCCAATGTTAAAGACCTGCTGCTAGTTTAAGGAAAAAGCGTAGTGGTGCGGGACCCAAATTCCTGCCAGATCTCACACACGCAGATTCTTGCAGAGGAGATCTGCTGGAGGCCATCAGCTGGTGAAACACGGAGTCCGAACCAAACGGGGTGAAGCTGCTTTGATGCTCCCAGATGGAAGCAGATATTCACCGTTTCTATATTTAAATCGAAGCATTTCTGGAAAGCACTTTCAATTGGTTGTGTGTACATAAGATCCCACACAAATGAAATGGAATTGACTTTATGTCTTCCTTATTGTTCAAATACATGTCTTTTATTTAATTCTCTGTTCTTCTTCTTGGCCAAAAAAAGATGACTTGTCGGAGAAGTTACCTTGTAATTGCATGGATTGGTCTTTTCTCAGCGTCTTCTTCACCCTCGGTCGCTCTCAGACCTATAAATATCTGAGAGCGACCTGTAGAGCAGACAAATGTTCTTTCTTTATGACTTTCTGATTGACTTGTATCATTTACTCCGTCTACGTCTTCTTGCAGGGTGTCAAAATATCGGATTAATCATGATTAATTAATTGTATACAAATTAATCTGTATTTTTTTTCTAATTGTGTCAACTTTATTTCCAATCTATAACTTGTATCCTTTATGTAGAGGATCATTTCCAATGAGGTGTCTTGTATCATAAATTAAAGGACGAAGCGGCGGTCAGATCATTCGTTCATCTTTGATAATGCCCACCTTGAAGTGCATTATCACAAAAAAAATTACAAAAAGAAATAAAAAATACATCAATTATTTTTTTTCTGGTAAGTTTTTCGCAAAAAATAGACTATTTCATACATGACAACATATACGTTGTCATGGTAACGGCTCATCTTTTTTGATGCGTTTAATGACGTATTATTGTTTTGTTTAACTATTTATTTCCCTAATTGTTTAAGGTTGAAAAAATAATCACCTTTGGTAGTGTCAAAGGAAAAGTTGGACGTCTGTCATGATAAAAAAACTTCTTAAGCCACTTTTTAAATTGCATTTTGGTCTTTCACTACAAAATACCTCCAAATGAGATTTCTCACTGCAATTATTGGATTAGAATAAAAGTAGGTTTGATTTATTATTTATAGGTCATAATTAATTGCTCAAAAATAGTAATTGCTTGAAAAAACACAATCATCTTACTTTAGATTTAATGAAGCCACTTTATGTTTAATACAAATAACATCAGAAATACTTATCGTAGATCCACTGGGGCAACGTTTAGGCTTCATTTATTTTCCATTTCTATTCTTAATGAAATAGTTATTGGCTGTTAGTATTCTTTCCTTGAGTTTCTGCTGCTGACAGAAAGCTTCGGTGTAAATTAGCTGCTGTCTGGCCTCACTCTGGGACCCGGGCCAGTGAGCAGGTGTTCCATCGATGGACCTTCCTTACCTTTGACCCCTTTCCCTTACCACAGCTCTCCCAATTCGCCAAGTTTATTTGACCCCTTTTGACTCGTCACCTCCCCTGTTTTGCTCCCTGTGACATCATTTACCAGAGCTATGCTAGGAGAGTGTGCGAAAATATAAAAACCTTTAGGCCTCTTTAGGAATTCAGCAGGTTTCAAAGCATCATATTTGTTCAAAAATAGTTGATTCTTATTTGTTTTCACCACTTGAGTTTAGAAGACTGTAGTTTGTTTTTAAAAAATTCCGTCATATATAGTTTTTAATTTTTAACTCTGTTTTCCTTTTTGCCATCAGTATCTCAGATGGGTGTTGCACAAGGACACAACATGTGTCCAGATCCTGGAATTCCAGATAGAGGAAAGAGAAAAGGCTCCGACTTCAGGTAATTCCCAATAAAGAGTTTTATATTTCAACTTTCTTGTCAGTTCCACCTAAAAAAAACCTTTGGTTCGCCTGCACTCTGTCCGCAGACGAGGAGCTACGGTGCATTTCTCCTGCGATGAAGGCTATGAACTCCAGGGCTCCAAGAGCATCACTTGTCTGAGAGTGACAGACAGCTACGTTGGCTGGAGTGACCGTCCCATCTGCAGAGGTAGAGCTTGCCGTGTCTTTTCTATCCAGGCACATATGTAATGGAGATGGATTCAATATGACCTCTATTTATGTTACCACTCTTAGGTTTTTCAGCCTGTGACTCGGCTTTCATTTTGAGGCGGTGCGCATTCCATTTCCCTCCTTTTTTATATGCAATATTCACCATTCCGGCATGACTCTGCTGACTTTGACCTTTAGCCGAGATTATTTTGCATCAGTTTTTCAGCTGTGCTCTGTATATTGCTTCCCATCAATCCTGTCCTCTTCACCTATGACTATTTTTTGCCAGACAGTAAAAGCCAACAGACTGTCAGGATCATTTTACTGATGCCGATGTGATCCTCGGGTCTCACTTTTTTAAGGTTACTCAAAAATTGGTGTGTAGGATCCAACTGTCCTTTCCCTTCTTCCTCAGGTTTAATAAGTAAAATCATCCAAAATCAACTGACAAAAGGTTTATATATATATATATATCAATTATTTATTGATGTGTTTTCCACTTTTTTTTCCTAAATACTGACAAATATTTTGTGTAAATCCGACGACATTCACTGTTCCCTTTCGGAACAAATATTTCTCAATATTTAAAGCACAACTTCAAAAATAAGCATGAAAGAAAATCTCCTCACAAACAGGAAATAAAGCAGGGCCAAAATCCAAAACACACCTTAAGTCGCGGGCCGAACAGGATAAAATTTTAAAACCTTAAGTTCTGAGAGTTGAAGATGCTGAAATTGATAGCTGAAAATACGGAAGCTGGTAGCCAGGTAACATTATAGCTAAATACCAAATTAACACAAAAAAAAAAGAAAAAAATAGCTAATCTTCAAAATAGCCTAAAAAAATGAAAAAAGCCTAAATTAGCCAAAATATCTGGTATGTAATATTAGTCTAAAAAACAAAAAAAGCCACAATTCGCCAAAACAGCTAGCATGTAGCTGAAATATTAGCTAAATTCCAATATAGCCTAGAAAATAGTCCAAAAAGCTAGCAGAATGCCATATTTTAAAACTTTAAAACTTTTAAAACGTGACTTTTTAACATAATTCTGAATAATATAAAGGCAGGAATATTATTCCAGAATAAATCGACTTAAAACTTAAATAACTTTCAATATTTTACCCTCCATAAAAATATATTCTGTCAAATTTATACAAGTTAAAGATAACCTCATTAATAACAATGAAATAAAATGATCTGGAGGGCCGGATAGAATTACCCAGAGGGCCGGATCCGGCCCCCGGGCCTTGACTTTGACATGTGAAATAAAGGAACAAAAGAAATCAACTTTTTCTTTGACTTTAAGTTGATGCGCTTCGGAGTGTTGAGTTTGTTTCTCTGTGAAACGATCTAAAGCATTTTGTTAGACGTCAAGAAAAGCTGCTGAGGCAATAAAACAATACTAATATAATATTAATATTTTATTAATTAAATCACTCTTAAATAATAAAGTTAAAAAAAATGGTAAAGTATAAAAAAAATCAATAATCCAGACTTTTATTTGAAATTAGAGAACATTGCTTTGTGAGTGTAGAAATAAAGTCAAGATTTATGACTGTAAAATTCAATTTCTGATCAATTTTATTACCTTTTGCCCCATTTTAGTTGCAACAATTCATGTTAGCATTTAATTGATCTTCAGTTGTGTTGAATTAAATGAAGAAATAATCACAAATTGTGCTTTTGTTTTCTGCTTTTGTAAACAGCAGCAACATATTTATCAGTTGAAGATTAAAAAGGCTCTCCTCATTTTTTTTTTTTAGACTCACATTTTAGGCCTTCACGTTCACCAATTCACTTACAGGTTCAGAGAACATCAGTCTGTGCATTTTACAAAGTGCTTTTCTGCACTATGGAAGAAAAGAGTTGGAGTTCAAGGTTGGGCTTGAGGACATTAGTAGATGTGATGGCAGAGGTCCAGAATCCAGGCATTGCCCTTTCTATAAGCTCTTGATTGCCCAACATCCAAAAAAATAAAACCATCCTTATGACCAGAGTGAATTATTTTGTCTTTTCTAATTTGAGTTTTTATCACGTGTTTCTTTAAATAAATCTATATACAATTAAACTTTAAGTAGAAATAATACAGTATATTTAAATCATATAAAATTGATGTCTTAAAGAGAAATTCCTTTGATAATTTTCATCTGATCATAAGGATTTAATATATTCTTTTGATATTTGAAAACTTATTTCTATTTATTAGATTCTATTTATTTTCTCATTTTTTTATTAGTTTTTTGCTTTTTTTTACATGTTTCATTTCAAAATCACTTTTTTTTTTTTATTTTATTTATTTATTTATAAAAAGTTTTTAAGAAAGGTTTTTTATAATGGCTTTCTTCATTTTGCTATAAAAGCTAGCATTCATTAGCCCGTTAGCTAGTCTTTTTTATTTATTTATTACTTTTTTTAAGGTCAGCCCAACAGTTTTTGAACTTTCACGCTAATTATTTCAATATTTTACTCTAACTCCTGCAAAGATCTTTTAAAAAAAAATTCCGGATAGGTTTCACGGGAGCCACTGGGCATGTGTTCTACACCTGGAGGACCTCACTTTGACATTACTCATTAAAGTTGGAATAGTTTATTTAGCACTTTTCAATTACTTTTCGGCTCACTTTCACATACAAGCCATTTCCTCAGTGGCAGAATTCCTTAATCTGCCGTGCAGAAACCCTTGGGCTCTGATAAGAAAAGTCACCTTGTCCTTTCAAGCTTGATTTGTTAACTCTTTACTGACTTTTTAACTCTGAATATTTTATATCAATCAATAATTTGTGGCTCTACATGTAACTAAAGTGTAATTGTACTCAATTGAGTGTTTAAATTAAATAAAACAACCGAAGAAGTTCACATGAAATTTCTTTCAACACTGCATTAGTATGCATGACTTGAAAGTGTCTGGCGTTTCGTATATGACCTTTATTGCTACTGGATAATTTATACTGTTAAAGCATGAACGTTTCATGCATCATATTTACTTTCTCGACTAAAACGTTTTTGTGTGCTCAGGGGTAGTTTCCAAAATTCTCTAAGAAATTTCTGTTTATATTTAATTTCTTTTTACATTTTTAGTCTGTTTGACAGCGTAAATAGATAAATGATAGTGACATACGACTATGGGATTAGATTGGCAGAGATTTGTTTTCATTAAAAATCTACTTTTACTGTTTAATACAATTTAATCATAAAAAGCCAATCACATAAAAACATTGACAGATTTTTTTAAAAGATTTTTTAAATCCATTTGATGAAATCCACAAAAAATGCAATATTCTCATTTATGAGCTATAGATAGTATTAATTATGAGTATTGGGTAGTAGTGCTTCCAGTTTTGAAGACTTATTTCCCCACCAAGAAATGTAAAACTGTGACAGCAAAACAAAGCATGATGCTAACTTCTCATTGATTTTTAAGTAGAGCCGCTAGCAGCTAACATTCACATGACCCAAATACATTTTAAATAACAAACACACTCTATTGTGTTCCTCACAGGCACAAATTCTCGAGTTCTGTGGAACAAAATGAAAATTAAGCGCAGTTTTGAGCTCATTTAGACTTTGCTCGTCTTCTTTTTGAATTAAATCTAAAAACCACAGCACTCCTGCTCCACCTAGTGGTCAAACGATAAGACAACTTCAAGTAGAAGACAGAACAATATGTTTAAGTGTGTTCTTTGATTTTATTTGCAACAATATTAATAAAAATGCACCTTATTCAACCCTCTGGAACCTAGAGCCTAAACCTGTCTACTGTTGCATTTACCTCTGTATTTTCAATTTGAAAGACTGCATTCTTGCTTATTTGATATCATTTAATCAGCACAACCTGGGCTATGAGACAATATCTTTATTTTGTCTTTTTTTTCAATCAATCAATCAATTTTTATTTATAAAGAGCATTTCATGGCATTGCACCAGCCCAAGGCGCTGAACATAAACACAAGAAAAACATTAAAAACAGTAATGTTAAAATAATTGCCCCAGCAAACCTTGCTCTAGCTCCACCCACTTTTATGTTATATTCACATACTAGACATAAAATTATGCAAAACAGAAAATTCTGTCTGGAAAAATTGGATTCATTTTGCTGAGGAACTGTTTTTACAAGATAGAATGAAGGTTTTAGAAAAAAAAAACAAGGACTAATTTATTTAAAAAAAAAAAAAAAAAAAAAAAAAAAAAAAACTTATCAACAATTTTTAAATGAAAAAAAATAGGTAAATTCACAGATTCCTTATTTGGGCCACATGGGAACATTTCCTGTTGATTGAAGAACAGCATACGCACTCACAGGTCAATGATGTGACCTTTATGCTGTTATACAGACAGTGATCAGTCTTCCTGCAGCTTCAGCTTCCAGGCAGCCCAAAAAATAAGAATTTCTCTCCCGAGAACACTGCTGTCCATTTGACATTTTTCCTGGAATTCAGATTTTTTTTCTTTCCAATTTTGAGCTTTTTTTTTTTTTTTTTTCCTCATACATTTTCATAATTATGTTTGTAAGGAATGATAAAAAGATTTTAGAGAGAAGTTTGATCTAACTGGATTACTGGCAGGCTCGTCTGGAATCTGCTCTCAGGTGGGGGCGTGTCTGTGTCCTCCGTTGTTCGCCTCGTAACAGCGGCGGCGGGTGGGACAGAGTTTCCGCGAATTTTTTGACAATGCCAGTGGTTGTTGTTGTAAACCCCATCCCACAATAAAATTATGATTGGCTTCCTCCTTGTGGGATTTCTAACTGCGGAGAGCTCAGTTTTGCTCCGCCCCCACTGCGGGTGCGCTGCCCTGCCTTGAAGCAGTCAGATTGAAGCTTGTCTTACGCCTTATTTATTAAAATAAAAGATTAATTTTGTCCAAAAACTACAAATAGGGGTCATATTCTTCCTTTAATTCAATAAAATATCAGTTAAAGAAGATAAAAAAAGTTCATTTAAAACTGAGTTTTACCGTGTTGATCTCACAGCTGCACAGCAGGACGCCTGAGGGCGTTGACCCCAGTCTCAAATTTCATTCACACATTTTAACATGGTGCAACTGTATTATAAAGTATGATTATCAGCAAATTTGCTTTCTTTTGATACTTCTTATATTTATGTTAAACAATACATAATAAAATATTAGTTATTTCCACCATAAAGTTTTGAAAAACTTTTCCCACAAAAAGTCTTTTATGGAGGCAGCCATTTTGAAGTGAGCAGAAAAGCCTTCTACTGCCTCTAGTGGAGTGATGATGCACTACAGGGCAGAAAACATGGACTGTGGTATATATAATGACTTTTTATGGAACGTTTGGATCATGCTAATGAGATTGGAGTCTCAGAAATGTGCTTAACAAATAAAGTGTGATGGGTTAATCATTTCTCTTTATATTTTTGAAGGGTTAAATGTACAAAAGACGCTAATGTTCAGTTTGATTTTCTTTGATTGTATTCAAGCTTTATATTTAAATAAAATTATCCAGTTCTCATGATTTTAGCTTTACATTATTACCGCGACCAGATACTGCCTGAGATCAGAAACATCCTCATATTATGCTTCTTCGTGACCTTTTTTTTTCTCTCCCTCATCACCACGGAGCTGAATTTCTTATACCCTGCGCCCGCATCCATTTTGCAGCCTCTTAAGAGCCTCAGAACGAGGAAGTTCAGGCATATTCCTCCTCGCATATTCCACTCACATTGTTGAAAGAAACTTTAGAGTTGTGGAAAGATGAAAGAAAAGCAACAGTAAGATGCAGCACATTAGCAGAGCAGCAGAAGCTTCAGAGATTTATCCACGACTCTGTTGAATTCAGACAGAATCAAAAGTAGGTCACCTGTGTTTCGTGTGTTCTACAAGCTCAACATCCAGACGCTGTGCTAACAGCCAGAAAGAAGACAAACTGTTCTGTAAAGTTTTGTAGAAGTCTTGTTTTAAAATGATTAGATGTAGCTTTTACAGTGTGAAATAATATTAATTCTGTACTTCAATTTCAAAGAAGCAGTCACACTTTTCTTAATATATGCCTGATGTGGAGCTTTTTGGAATGTTTTTCATTTCTTTTTTTTCAAAGATTCAATAAAAATGAGAAGAAATTCACATCACAAGATTATATTTGAGAATAAGATTTATGGATTGACATTTTTTTCTACATATTTTCTTGATAAACTGATAATTATGTCCTCCTTTTCTACATTGTGTCCAACAGCCCCCATGTGTGGAGGCCAGCTGAGGGGACCCAGTGGAGTCATCACGTCCCCAAACTACCCTGTTCAGTATGACAACAACGCCAACTGCACTTGGATTATCACTGCAACTGATTTATCGAAGGTAAAACATCTGAAGCAGGAGTCTCAAACTGGCGGCCCGTGGGCCGTTTCTGGCCCCCAAGTTAATATTTTGCGGCCCCCCGACCATTCTACACCAGCTAATATCTCCTGCATGTCCATGCTTCTTTGATGATGTATTTGCTTAATGGTTAAAACTCTGCATTTCCTGGATTTGGTCATCAGAAAAGTCCTTAGCAACAGTTGCTAGCGTCGTTAGCTCCAGTCGTTTCACAGACCACTTAGAAGATTTTTCTTAATAGAACATAGACATGAACAAATGTTTAATAAAACTTGTTCAGTAGACATAGACATTGGAGGCAAAAACATATTTTTGGCACAAACTGAACCCCATATGGCCCAGAGTCAGCCAGACTCCGCCTTCAGTGACCCCAAAGCAAATGGAGTTTGAGAACCCTGATCTAAAGTCTGTGGTATTTGGTGTTTTTGGTATTTTTCACTTTTTATACTTGTCTTGTTTTGCTTTTTTTCTGTTGTTTTGAATGCGTCTAAAGTCAAAATAAATGAGATTGGGGTAATCGAGAGAAAATAGAAAAAAAGTACAGAAAACTATTAAGATGAACAACAGACACAGCATGTTGTGAATAATAAACCTGTTTTGATGGAGAGAAAAAGAGACCAAAATGGACTGAAGAGTTATAGAGAGAGCTTTGAGTGGATGCTTAGAGGATATCATGGGAGCATCATCACTCTTCTGGGCAGAACATTGACTTTGGAGTTACGTCCAAGGTCATCAAGCTGCTTCACTGCCAACAACGTCTGTCAAAATTCTAACACTGTTGTATAAATTGGATCTCCTTGGAAAAGTGTTGAATGAAAGATTGCTTTAGAGCTGAGAAGGTGATGAGGAAGTCGGGAGATAGATGCACTACAGAAACATTTGGATTTTAATACATCTTATGGACAAAAATAGACACCGGGGTTTTTTGATTTGTCTTTCATAGTGAATGCAGGAAATGTTTCTTTCAGCTGAAGGTGAAATAAATTTCCAATTGAGTCCATCCACATAAACCCAGATTAAGACGAACGAGGTGAAATATTTCATACCTGCTACATCTTTTTAAACGTTAAAATGCTCCACAATATAAGTTGCGGTTGTAAAAAAGGACTAAAAAAGAAAAACTGGAATAAAAGTCTCATTTTTGGGGAAAACTGATCAGAATCAGGAACAGACGTTTCATAAAGAGTCAACTAAACTTTTTATATCACATTAATTCACTAAATTCAATTAATTCTGTTTCTTCTGCTTTGGAGAAAATTCTGCCGAGCACACCATGAAACGGTACGGCAACTCTTCTTCTGCACTGTTGTCAGTAGCAAATGCAAAAACAGGCATTTACAGTGCCCCCTAGTGGTTGTTACCATGTATATTTTTTTAAAACAACAATAAAGTCACACTCCTGGCCAAACTGTGCAAAAAAGTGAAGCTTATACTGTAAAAAGTGAAACATTGGATCAATTGACAAAAGCTCAGTAATTTGTTACATTTAAAAATGTTGGTTTTTATCAAATTACATCTTTAAGTTGAGTAAATCAGCAACTCAAAAACATTTTTTTTTATTAAAACTAATAATTTTAAATGTATTTTTTTGTTCATTGATCCAATGTTTCAGCTGAAAAATGCAATAAATTTAAGAATGCTTTAAACAGAACTGCACAGAGTATTATAGAAAAGAAAGCTCTTTTGTCTCAGAAAGTCTATTTATTTTTTAACTTGTGTGAACAAGACAAAACGTAACCTTTTCTAGGACTATAATTCAAGAAATGATTCTAAACTCAATTTATGGTCACCTTTTGTAAGCTAAACACTCAAATTTATCAACATCTTTGTGAACAGAGTTGTTGATATTGTTCTTTGTTGTTTTTCTAATGAAACAAGGTCATTTTTTAAATCAAATTTAGTTGTGCTCACAACTTAAGATTAAAGATTAAAATAAAAAAGACCTTGCAGTTTTTGTGTGTTGATCCTTTTCAGAATATATTTTCACTAGAAACGAAACCCCAGATGACTCTGCAGGAAAATTATTCACATAGGTAGAGATAAAATCTACTTTACCAGTCCATCAAAAGGATATCTCACAGCTGCACTGCAACATGGTTCCAGTGTTTGTTTGGGTGTTTTTTTTTTTCTTGTACTGCAGCTCTGAGCTGTCAGATGGGAGGCCGGTCTGTGGTATGAAACTCTATTTATCCAGCGATCTGACCTATTTTGGCCACACATCATCAATCTTTTCTCTGCACCTTGGCAATTTTCATTAGGAACGAGGTTTAACATAGGCCAGAATGCAATTTGCATTTATATAAGCTTTTTCATTAGGCCTTGCTCTCTTAGCCCTCTGAAAACATTAAGAATTTGGCAGAAATCATTGGCAGTCAATTTAAAGTAACAGACACAGACAGTTCTTATTCTTCATTTTTGTCCATATTTCTTTATTACTGTCTTGTCAGCAGTTTGTTTCATCACAGTCATACCTTGTTTTATTCTCTTCTTATTAAAATTTAAAATTGTTAAGTGTTAGAGATGTTTCATTAATTTATTTTGAGTCTAAAACAGTTGGAAGTAACATGATTTTTTTTTTTTCCTTGCTACTCTGTGTCTGTCTGGTTCCACAGTGAGAACTCTTCTCTCACCTTTTCTACTCTGTGCATTATCCTTGAAAACAGCCTCAGATCCCCTGTCTCCTCCCCTGACGTGCTTCAAGTCTTTTTAAGTCTGTTCAAACAGGCCACAGAGGTGTTTAACCTTCTGCTGCTTTGATGAGCAGAGTAGAGGTCACGCCGAGCATCTGCCAGACAGTCCATTACATGAAGAGCGGTATAAAATTCCTTATCATCAAACGTTAAATTGATTAAAATCTATTAAGACCAATATATTTTTTTTTATAGAAGTAAAATGTATTTACCTGTCAATAATTGGGCTATTTTCAAACTCATTTCTTATTTAAGTCACAACAATCTTTAAGGTGCATTAAGAGAGATAAAATATTCAGAGATAAGTCAGTTTGTCTGTCAGACTTTATCAATTGCGTTCATTGTACCTCTAGAAATTGTTTGGAGCAAGATACATGTTAAAGTATTCACAACACCTGTGACTTCCAACCTTGTTGGCAACACGTAAAAAAAAGACTACTGATACCGCTAAACGAAACCTAACTGACGATGCTAACTCCCAACTATGTAATTTACACTTAAAAAGAACACAGTCCAACATGTTAGCCATGTTAGAAGCATTAGCTGCATTAGTGTATTAATATTAACCTTTAACTCTCAGCCTTGTTTGAAACTTAAAAAAAAACAGACTGATACAGCTAAAACAAATGTTAAGTGACTGCGGGAATTCGTAACTTTTTTTGTAACCAGAAAAAAAAAACAACATTCCATCATGACAATACGTAACGTTAGAAGCGAAGTTGAGTTACTGTATTTAATTTATATAATACCTGTAACTCTCAACCTTGTTTGCAACACATAAAAAAAAAAAAAACTGACTGTTACCACTAAAGATATTTGTACGATGACTATGCTAGCTCCAAACCGTGTCCCGCTACATGTTAGCTTCTAAGCTAAGCGTTAGCTTCTAACATAGTCATAATGGCTGTAACTCAACCTTGTTTACAACACGTAAAAAAATAGACTGATACTACTAAAACAAACGTTACAGTGAATATACTAACACCCAACCTTATTATATACACCCACGAAGAACACAATCCCACCCCACTTCCTGTTAGTCATGTTAGAACCGTTAGCTAACTAAAAAAAACATTACAGTGACTACGCTAACTCCAAAACTTGTGATATACACCCACAAAGAATACAGTCCCATCCCGCTACATGTTAGTCATGTTAGAAGTGTTTGCTGTGTTAGTGTTTTTAAGACTCTCAACCATGTTTGCAACGTTAAAAAAACAGACTGATACAGCTTAAAAAAATATGAAAGTAACTATGCTAACTTGCAATATTTTTAGTAACCTATAAAAACAGTCTCATATGACACTATGTTTCGTTAGAAGCGTTAGCTGCGTTAGCGTATTTACAGTATCTGTAACTCTCAACCTTGTTCGCAACACATAAAAAATACAAATGCTACCGCTTACACAAATGTTAATGTGACTATGCTAGCTCCCAATCTTATTATTTACACGCAAAAAAAGAACACAGAACAGACCGTTATTTGTCCGTCAGATTAGAAGCATTAGTTGTTTTAGCGTATTTAAAAACCTTGTTAGCAAAACATTTACTGAGACTACGCAAATTTGCAAAGTTTTTAGTAACAAAAAAAAACTGTCCAAATTACAATACGTTACATTAAAAGCGTTAACAGCGTTAGCTGCGTTAGCGTATTTGCAATTCCTGTAACTCTTAATGTTGTTTGCAACAAATAAAAAAAGACAACTGATACAGCTAAAACAAACGTTACTGTGATGCTAACTCCCAACCTTGTTTATACACGCAAAAAGAACACAGTCCGACACCGCCACATTTTAGTCATATTAGGAGCGCTAGCTGTGTTAGTGTATTTATAACTCCCAACCTTGTTTACAACATTCAAAGTCCCCCTCCGAAGAAAATCAGTTTTTTTGAGTTTTTAACTTGTATGTTTGGCATTTTTATTATGAAAGAGAATCCTTTCGCTTTTGCATTTCTGAGTATTTCGCCTTTTAAATCGTTGTCAATAGGCAGTTAATACATCACAAAACCACTCCTCATCTGGCCCAACAACTGTGCCGAGCTCCGGTTCTGGAAAAAAGAACAGAATCTTCCCGTTGACTGTGGTCATATGGGCCGCCAATCACATTTCCGTGGTCAAATCAGCCGTCAATGGATTTTTTGTGTATGGTACTTGCTTTAGCCAGACTGAGAACGCTGGAAATTCTCCCTTAGACACCACTGAGCTTCCTGATGTGACCACGGAAGGCGAAGGGCGGCTCAATTCACCGTAGTTGTAAAGGATCGGTGAAAGTTCGGTCTGTGAAGCTCTCAACTTCCTCGTCCGAGCTGACTACCAGCTCAAAACGAAACTACCAGACATTTTTGTGGAGTAATTTACGCTAGCAAGACGCAGAGCCACCATAATCAGACAGGGGGGGTCGGGGAACAGAGCAGCTCAGCTCCAAAAGCCACGCCCACACAGAGGATTTTTTCCAGTGGAAAGCTTCAGATCAACATGAAAAACAGCTTTTTAAGACATTTAGGTTGTGGGATTATACATAATCTTCATTAAAACACTACTAAGAACGTTTTTTTTTTTAAATTTGAAAATAAATTGCCATAGGGGGACTTAAAAAAAAAAAAAAAAAAAAACAGACTGATCTAAAACAAACTTGGAACGTTTTTAATAGTACATACAGAAAAAAAAAAAAAAAAAACACAGTCCAACATGATAATATGCTATGTTAGAAGCTTTATCTGCATTAGCATATTGACAATACCTGCAGCTCCAAGGCTAAATTTCAACACATAAGACTAATACTGCTAAAACTAACGTTGTTGTGACTACCTTGTTATTTACACTTAAAAAGAACACAATCCAACACCTACATGTTAGCCATTTTAGAAGCGTTAGCTGCGTTAGCATATTCAGAATACTTTTAACTCCCAACCTTGTTTAGGCCACATAAAAAACTGATACTACCAAAACAAATGTTCTTGTGACTATGCTAACTCACAACTAAGTTACGGAAAAAAAAAAAAAAAAAAAAAAAAACAAACCCAACTACACATTAACCACATTAGCTTAATCATAATACCTGTTAACTCCTGACCTAATTTCCAACACATAAAAAAAGACCGACACTGCTAAAATAAACATTATTGTGACGATGCTAACTTTCAATCTTGCTAGTAACGCATAGAAAAAAAAAACATAGTTGACACAGTGAACCGCGCCAATCTTATTATCAGACTGACATTTTAACAGAGTGCTCTTTACCTCTCAAAATCGATTCAACATCAATAAACACAACCAGAATTAATCCATAAATAAGGTACTGCAAATTATAAGACACAGTTGTTTTTTTGAAGAAAAAAATAGACTTTTAAATGCACCATAAAAGTGAGGTAGGTATGTGTTGATGGGCCGATGGAAGATATGTCACAGATGGAAAAGGTCTGTTTTCTCTGCGCCTCTTTTTTTTCCCAGATCATTCAAGCATCTGTCACCAACAGGTGTCTTTGGTGCTGTCCCCTTCTGTTGTCTAGGTGATCAAGCTGACCTTTGAGGATTTTGACCTGGAAAGAGGCTATGACACCCTAACGGTGGGAGACGGCGAGGTGGTAGGAGACCAAAAAACCATCTTCCACGTGTGAGTGTCTTCTCTGTGACCTTTAGCTTCCCCCTCTAATCCCTCTTTTGTTCTGCAGCCCCCCTTTTATTTAACAGTCATTTTTGCCGGTCGTGTTGCATGAAATCAGTATGCTGAAGCCTTAGCCATCACTTTTCTGCTGCACTCCACATGAATCTGCTCTCTGTCTTTGCCTGCAGCCCGTAGTCCTCAGTGGTACAGTGCGTCTTTTATTGCATCAGCACCTGATGCAGTCGGGGCATAAAAAATAAATGTTGCACCACATTGTCAGTCTTGTTTCTTCCTTGGTATTAAAGCTGCATCACAGGCTTTTGGTGTTGCATTTCACGTTATTTCCCTCAAGTGAGCTTTATGCTACCAGATGCTTTAAGAAAATGTCACTGGTTGCTGATATTTATGGAGTAAATATTAATAGAACATTTTAGATCGCATTAATAAATTTGACGTTGGACATTTGTGGAGGAAAAAACGTTTTAAGGGGAGTATTTCTAAAACAAGGATTTTCTTTCCTTTTATGGGCTTTTTATGAGTAGGAGCAGAAAATGCTCAGTAGTATATTTCTATAAATCACTGATGCAGGCACGAGTGTGCAGTGGGTAGCAATTTATGTCATGAAACATAAGGTTACAAGCATAAAAGTGTAGCAGAATTCTGTTAGATGGAGCAGTTTTAAACACCACTGAAGTAAATATTAACCATAAAAACACCATTTGAAATTAAAGGCCAGTTGATATAAGTTGAAAATATTTCAAGTTCTGTCAACATTTAAGATTGTTTGTGTTGTTTGAAGCATAATGGAGTGCAATTTAGCCTGCACATTGTACCTGAATGTGTTAAAAGACACGCCTGTGATCTATTTTTAATGTGGATTATGATGGTTTTAGCCAAAATATATATATATATATATATATATATATATATATATATAATATATATATAACTGCTTAATCCTTTCTGTAGTGTGGCAGAAGTTCATTAGAAATTTACCTCTGAGTTGTGGTCAGAACTGTGTTAGTGCAAAGCAACCCCAGCCCCCCTTCCCCTCCCCATTGGACTAGGAAACTTGTGACCCGCCTAGCAAAGACAATCTTTTTCAAAATAGTACTTTTTTTTTCATCTGCTCCTGATTCACAACCATTTTTAAGAAATAAATACTCAAAAATTCAGTTTTACACTTCACTGTCCTTTTAAATGTTCCCCATCATTAGAAAAAGGACACAATAACATGCTAAAAAAAACATTTTCAATCGTGGAAGAAAACCTTTAATTTCATAAATAGAAAACTGTACCAGAGTGTGATTATTTGAAATAAATTGAACAATATATTTCATGTTTTAATGCACATGTGTGACAAAGCCTATTATAGGGCAAAGCATGTAATAACATAAAAAAAAAAAATACAATACCGTTTCTGAAAATGATACATTTAATTATATTTAAGATAGAAATACATCATACGACAAATTATTAGGTAAAGTTTACATACAATAGATTTTGTTTTTGAAATTTTAACTTTAAATCTCATCAATTGTGCAAGAAACAAGTTGTAACTGTTACATTTTTAGAATAAAGTTGTATATTTATTACTTAAAAAGTCATTGGCTCCCTTTTTTATGACTACTTGTAATTTTACGTGTTTTAAAGTTGTAAATTTATTACTGTAAATCTTGAAATCTTTAAAGATTTTTTGGCTAATTTGACATTTACTGAAGTTTTTTGGGCTAATCCTGTGTCAAGCTAGTATTTTAGCAATTTGTTAGCTTTTTTGGCTAATTTGCCATATAATGAGGATTATTAAGCTATATTGGAGTTAAGCTAGTATTTTAGCAAAACATGCTAGCTTTTTTGGATAACTCAGAATCTATATTTATTTTTTGTACTGATTCTGAATTAAGCTAGTATTTTAGACACATGTTAGCTTTTTTCGCTAATTTGGCATCTAATGGGTTTTTTAGGGCTAAATCTGACTTAAACTAATATTTTAGCAACATGTTAGCTTGTTTGGCTAAATTAGAATTTACTTAGATGTTTTGGGCTAATTTTGAGTTGATTTTGAGCACATTTAAGAAAAAAAAAATTTTTTTTTTTGGTTTTTTTGGTGGCCCTAACACTCTGTTGTAATATCATTCCAATCTGTTGCCCTATTTTTTTAATTACTTTCAGATATTTTAATATTATATAGCACTCAGAGAAAAAATTAGTGTAATACAACATTGGGCAACACAGGGACAACATTTGCTAATAAATTATTTTACCAGTTCCCTCTTCTTAGAGTTTTTGGAAAAAAAAAAAAAAAAACCCTAAAGTGTGCTTTCCTTTCCTCCCACGAGTTCACACAAACTTTACAAAAAAAGCGGAAAAACATGAACCTAACTTGTTCAGACAGTGCTGCTCTGTTTCAGATCTAAATTTAGAATCCTTAATCACTAACTCTGCAGCTATACACCTCCTAATTAGAGTTGGGTGGAATTACTATTCAAATAGGATTAAATTACTTCTTTGGCATTGACTGATCTTTCCCTCATTTTCTACTTTCTTCTCCCTAGTTGCTTTACTTTAGAAGCCCTAGATAATAATAAAAAAAAAAAAAAAAGTCCTGGGGTTAGGCTCACTCAAAACGGTTTTGGGGTGTTTTTTTCTTCAGTAGAGATCTCTGATAATGAAAATAACTTCAGGTTTGTTTGTTTTTTTTCTTTTTCTTGCTTTTGTGATGTTGTGAATACGCAGCAGCTGCTGTTGTTGTGAGATCATTTACATCCCAGTTACTCTTCAGTAAGTGGGGTCCTGTTAGAAACAATGAAGTACAGGCATGAAAGACTGTGTGTTGTTTTACAGCCTGTCTGGAACCACCACTCCAGACCTGGTGGTGAGCACCAGCCACCAGATGTGGCTCAACTTCAAAACGGACGACACGAGTGGCTCTCTGGGCTTCAAGGTGTCCTATGAAGGTAAGGCTTCTCCAAATGTGTGATGTTGCGCTTCAATCGCATTTTAGGCTCAGATCATAACAAATGTAGTTATGCTCGACTCTGTGATCCTGGAGACATACACTGCTTTATACTCTAGCATCATGGTTAACCTGTACGGCTTTTTGGGTTTTCCACACTCGTCGAGGGTCGTAGGTTTCGTCATACAGGTAGCACAGATGTGTCTTGCAGCTTCATGGTGACTTTAATGGTGGCAGAATTTTTTTAGTGGGTTGAATTTCCAAGCAATTGAATGTAAATAAACAGTCAAATCTTTGCTTTGAGCCTGTTTCCTCTACCTTCCCTTTTTGCTGTTCTTTCATTCTTTTAAAGAGACACCAATGCCAGGTTCATATCAGACAGCGGCGTGGAACAGAATCTACTTCCATTCGGCGATGGTTTTGGCGTATTTTTTTTATTTTTTTTTTTTGCGCAATCTGGGTCAAACCTGGCAAGAAGTTACACCGAGACACACGAGAAAATTTGGTGAATTTTCAAAATATAAATGATTTTTCACAATAAAACACCACGATTGAAAAATGCAATCATATTTTTGAATGGCGTAACAGCAACAACACAGCACCCCCTTCCTCTCCCCCACCTGGCTTAGACGTCAAGGAGGGGCGCCACACTGGGAAAATTATTGATTACATCAAACTTTTGAGTTATTTTATTTGTTTGAATTCATTTATTTTTAGTTTTATACGAAACGAGCAGTGTGTCAAGCTTTTCTAAAACATATAAGAATATTTAAAAAAAAAAAATCCTTAATATATAACCTTAGCAGCCCCCTCCAGCAGATTGCGCCCTAGGCGGCCGCCATTGTCGCATATGTCTGCCTGTGGCCCTTAGCTTGTCTGTAGAAAAAAATGGTGCATGAACATTTCCGCTCTATGTGCTCACAGAGTGGTCTACGATCTTAAATTTCATGCCCATTTTTGCCCATATCTCCCCACTAGGACAGTTGTGACCACAGCATATGAGTACACTTTCATCAAACTCATTGCAAAACTTCAATCATTTTCCTTTCTGAAGTATTTCCTTGTTCTAAACGTTCCTGACTTTGGTTCTGTAAATATTTTTCGGATCACAGATGCGTCTGAATCATCTGTCACAAACCTTCAATCACAGAAACGATGTTGCTTTGTCAACGTTTTTCCACACTTTCCAATTATGAGAATGGAAAGATTAACAGAAATTCAAATGAAACAGATGTTGAAGCGAAGATAAAGTGGTGAAAGATGACGGCAGAAAAGCTGTTTTACATTTTAATCAGAAACAAAATGTGTGTGACTAAATCTAGAAATGCACAACAGCTTTGAATTGTATTCCAAAAGTCCAGTGATGCATGTGTGCCTGCTGTTTCGTTTCTATTATTTTTGACTATAAAATCGTATTTTAACAACTTCAGGTTAACGTGCAACTCTCATTTAATGCATAAACCAATGTGTGTATTTGTGTTTGCACTCATGTGGTGATAATGAACAAAAAGTGTCACTGATAGTGTGTTAATTAGCGTATGTGTTGTGTCTCTCTGTGTGAGTGTGGGGTGTTTACCAGGGCTTTTCTTCTAGATGAGTCCGCTGTTTGCCTCTCAGAAGCACAGCAAGTCTTCTCTCTTGCCCACAGATGCTTATTTTTCCCCAGCAAAAAATAACAGAGAAAGTGGAGCAGCATGCCGAACCAAAGTGTAATTAAAACAATGAGTTCTACTTAATGAAGGGAAGAAACGCTTTGAAACACTTCACCTCCCAGATTGGAGGAGCCAAAATCTAATTTGCATTCTCAATTACTTGTATTTTAAGCCTGATCATCAAGTGCTGTTGCAGGCACAATCATACCAGTGCACCCCCAACGCTCTCTACCCTCATTTTTCCGTACAGTGTTTTATATTTTTTATTTTTTAATGTAATTCTTCCAAACACGATCGGCGTTGATGCAAATGTTCAGCTCCGCGATGAACCCAGCCAATCAGGACTTCATACTGACGCTGAGGATGTATGATTTGAATCATGCTGATTTATTTACATCCTTATGCAAATTTATTCAATAACCATAGATTTAATGTTAGAAAAGCAACATCATATCCTTCATATTTTTGCCTCCCTGCTGGCAACACACTGCAAAAATTCTGTTTTTAGAACCATACATAAGACAAACAAGCAAAGAAATATGATTTACTTGTTTTTTTTATTTCCTTTATTTTTTTTTCTATGTAAACATTCTCAAATCCTCACCACTTTATGGAAAATAATGATTATATTTATATTGGAAAATACCATTTGGATTTTACTATCGTGTAAAGTGAGCATAAATTGTGGTAGATTGTTCTAATTATGTTCCATTTGTATTATTTTGATGTGGAAAAACAACAGTGGGCTAACTTTATCAAACTGAATTGTGAATGGATTTGTTTTTTTTGTTGTTGTTTTACACTAAATAAGTGGTGTGTCAGAGTATTGTTAGTTTTGTTTGTTTATATAATATAATAACTTTTTATACTCTGATAATGTTCTCACCGAAGTATTCTGTGCACGCCGAGTTTTCCGCTAAAGGTAAGGATCTGATTACCATATTCGCAGGATTTGTTCAAATTGAATAAATACTCAAAATATATATACGGTATTGTCAACCACGAATATACATTGGAAATTGATGATTGTAGTTTATAAGGAGTATATTTTCAGACCAATAAACAGAAATGAAAGACTATATATTTTGTTAAAAATGTTAGCATGCTAAAATATTTGCAATGCATAAGGACCACAAATCTTACGGAATAATTAAGAGTATATATAAAACAAATCTCACTTCACATGGTTATTGGCTCGCCTTACAAAATAATATATTTCTCAAAGATACTTTGAGGCGGCAGTGTACTGAGACAACAATATTTCTTACAAATAATGGAAGTACTACATTCTTCAATTCATCAAAATGCTGCAGGTTATTTGCAAGTTATCATGACATGGTAGTCTACAAATCCAACATATTCATGTGATGGTATCTTTTCATGACATGTAACTATAATTCATTTCTGACTGTATATAAACACTAATCTTAGGTAATTTAGAGGGATGATTTCCCAAAATAAACATGTAAAACTAAGGGTGAGTGTGTTATGTATATATATTATATGTATAAAGATATATGTTATATCTTGTTACTAGTATATATAGTGTAGCTGTGACATTTAAGTTGTATAAACTAGAACAAAGCCATATGTGGTCCATCCATCTCTGCATAATAAGAAATGTAGATTGTAAAAATCTGAACTTTATTTTATTATTCAATGCAAAAAAATAGGTTGTCTATTCTTATATTGCAATATATTCAAATATATGAGTATGTGGTTGTATTTCTTGACATAAATTACATTTTTTTTTTAAAATACTGTAATATATTTTCTTTCATAAGGATAGTTTTCATTTATTTTCTTCTGTAGATCAATGTGGATGCATCATATTGTGGCGGCTTCATCGCAGATGCAAACTAGGGTTCATGAAAAGAAGTAATTGTAGTTTTAGTCCCCCCCCCCCCCCCCACACACA
The DNA here is from genome assembly GCA_003999625.1 of Oryzias javanicus. Classification (NCBI taxonomy): domain Eukaryota; kingdom Metazoa; phylum Chordata; class Actinopteri; order Beloniformes; family Adrianichthyidae; genus Oryzias; species Oryzias javanicus. Next base: position 369,807 of record CM012447.1, read on the forward strand.
CACGCACACTTTAGGATCTCTTGATTGTTTATGACACAACAATTTCCCACAAGTTGTCTTTAGTAACAACTGGCAGAAATTGCAGAGCTTGAATGTTGAATGCACACCTAGTCATTTGAAGTGGTGCCGTGTCCCTTTCCATGAGGAAAACGATTATTCTCAGACATCAAATACAGGAAACAAAACAAATATCATCCAGTGGAGGCATGAAGAAGGCCAACAACATGTTTTTAAAGTCTCCATCATCAAGCCTTGGATAGTAGACTACTGGTATGTGCATTCGCCCACCGACAATTTTTTCTTATGCCTCGTATAGAGAGAAGGGTACATCAATGTTTTCCTTTTATGTGCTGGATTGTTAGACATTATAGGCTGCTTAGTGCAGTTCCAGGATAGTGTTACCTTAGGTAATCCAGATAGTCTTTTCATTGATAGCTTTCTTTAGACATTGTACATTTCCTCCCAAAGAAACACAGAACAATAACTCCCTCTCAGCACCCCTCGTTTAAAGGTGACTTCCACACAAGATCAATGAGTTGTCTTGTGAATGAGGCAGCCTTGGGACAACCATACATCCACAAAAACAGCAGTGAGCTCTAAATATGTGTTCTAAATGATGATCATCATTAGAGCCGGGTATGGATTTATACCAAGCATCACCCCTGGTGCGATTTAAAATCGTATTAGGCCCTGCCATCATTTCCTGGATGGATGATCTTATTTGCTCTGTGTGTTCCCAATCCAGATGCCTCAACAGAACGTCTCAGCATTCCCATCTGCAATCGTCTAGCAGAGAAAAGTACAAAAACCTGGATGAATAAATGTTGGGATAATGAGTTTGCTGTGGGGTTTGAAGGCAGCGGCGCATTTGTGAAGATGTGTGTTTGTGAGCGAATCTAACAATATGAGCATTTGACGCCTGTACAAGAACACGCTAAGGTAATGGCGTTACACTGGACAAGCAGGGAGGGGCTTCTTGCTCTAGACGTTTTCTTTTACAGCTCCATTCCAATATATGAAAAACGTATACTATAAATTTATGTCCCGACACTTATGCCTCGTTTCCATTGAGCGGTCCAGACTATGGAGTCTCGAAAGAGCCAAAACGAAATAAATATATACATCATTAAATAGATAAATAAATGTGGCATTAAATAAATAAATGTTGAAACAAAATAAATAAATGTTGAAATAAATGTGACACAGACAAAAAACTTTGCACCAGGCCAGAGCAACAGAGCAGAGACGATGAGAGTTAGGCCCGCCCACTGAGTTTGACGAGAGAATCTGACAGTTTGCATTTTCATGGTGTGTCCACTTCCTGTTTCATGAAATGTATCATGAAATAAATAAATATATTATGAAATGTTTAAAATTGCTTTTAATGGCTATTTTAATATTTTAATGCCACATTTATTTTAACATTTATTTATTTATTTCAACATTTATTTATTTATTTCAATTTGGCTCTTTTAACCTACAAGGGACAATGAAATAAATAAATATGTCATGAAATACTTAAATGTGCTCTTTTAATATTTTAATGCCACATTTATTTCAACATTCATTTATTTAATGCCACATTTATTTATTTATTTAATTGTCTATATATTTATTTCATTTTGGCTCTTTCGAGACTCCATACAGATCAGAGTGGACTTTTGATCGTTTCCATTACCAAAGGGAACCGTTAAAGCAGAACAGACTGGTACCATTTCTGGTCCCCCATTGGTTGTAGGTCCATATAAAATTGGAAGGACCGTGACCAGCCGTAATCTGGTTTGTCCGTACCACTCAGTGGAAACTATGTTTTTTTTTTTCTCTATGATCAATTTTCAAACGGTTGACACTTCCGAATCATCCATATGTCTCTAGCAAATCGGAGTTCCTGATTGGTCATAGTAACACCTGGTTTAAATTGCAACACACATTTAATGACCATGCGCTTTATGTGTAAAAACGGTCGCAGAAACTTGAGTAGCTACGTGTGAATGCAACAGTTTTGAATGCGGAAGTTTGAAACGTGCGTTTACGCACATTTACATAGACTTTTCGGTGGAAGTGGCAGCTTGTGTTACCGAGGGCAGTGTGAACACAACCTGTGCCAGGTGTCTGATAGAGTAAAACTTCTTGAAGAGTTAGATTAGGGCCTTAAAATAATAAAAATGCAATCCAAGTCAATCGGAATCATCATTTTAGTAAAAATGAAAACATATCTCACCAATCAAGGAGTGAGCTTGTTGGAAGGCCACACCCCTTCTACTTGAAAGCGGGTACACAAAATCTGTTGAACCTTTTGATGACGAGAAACCGCATACTATTATTGTGGCTTCTGATTGACCAGTTTATAATTTGAATAACTTGCACTACAGACAAATATTTTAAAAAAAGATGGATTAACAAGAACATGTTAAAAAAGAGAAGGTATCAGAGCAAGAATAGTTATTCTGACCAATAGAATGAATGAGTAATTATTTATTTCTCACAGAAGTCTATGGGGTTTTGGCTTCTTGAAACCAGGAGGTACTTCCTGTTTGGAACGCGAGGGGGCGGGGTCACTATGTCCAAAAACAGTCAATTACAAATGCATATGATATAAGAAAAACTTGTACAGTTGTTGAATTAAGTCAAATCAAAACACTCTTTGAAATTCATAAATTGCACTGGTATCTGGTAAAAAGTTGTTTCCTGTTAGCTGGCTTTTCTCATCCTAATGGGCCAGTCAAGTCAAATGTTTTTCTACTTTCATTTCTTATGCTTTTAATTCTGCCGCCACAGAAATCGAACAAGGCAGTTGCGGAGATCCTGGAATCCCAGCTTATGGTAAGCGGGAAGGAGCGGGCTTTCGTCACGGGGACAAGCTGTACTTCGAGTGCCTGCCTGCCTTTGAGCTGGTGGGGAAGAAGAACATCACTTGTCAGAAGAACAACCAGTGGTCTGCCAAGAAACCCAGCTGTGTTTGTAAGTTTCAGCGTCTTACATGGTACAGGCTTCACTGCAATCCCTGGTAACATTTTGGAAAAACCAAAAAGTATGAATCACAAAAAAAAAACAACTTTGATATATTTTTCTGACCTTCTGTCAAAGACCAAACTTTAGCTGATAGCCTAAAGGAAATGGAATTTATACACCCAAACCTCCATTAACTCTTAAACAGACAAAAAGAAGTTTAGAATGAGCCAAAGAAAAGCAGCCACAGATAATAAATGGCAGTGATTACATCTTTAATAACTGCATATTAAGGTTCTGGGCACTTTTCCTATTCCATCAGTTCAAATGATCTTTGGTGTTGAAGACATCTTTTTTTTTTTTTTTATTTCAGTACGATAATGCATCTTGGCGGGTTGCAAAAGCTTTAACAACTTCCTTTCATCATAAAACATCAATGGCACTGCCCGCAGATGGTCTGGACCTCAGTTTAATTTAAAGTCTGTAGTGAGAGTTAAAGTAAATAGCCCACGATGAAGCAAATCTGATCCGACTACTGCAATGAGAAAAAGTTGGAGCCGTATCAATAAGGAATGCTCTTTGTGTATTATAAAAGCCATATGGGGGGGGGTTTACTTGTACAGGTGTCGTGGGGTTTTGGATTATTAGGGTCTAGACCAGGGGTGGGCAAACTTTTTGACTTGTGGGCCACAAGGGTTCTAAAATTTGGCAAAAGGGCCGGACAAGGAGCAGATGGAAGGACTGATTTGGTAATCAACCTCAAACTAAAAAGATAATATGGAATTTAGAGAAAAACATGCTTTAATTTAATGCTTTAAAATTAACATATTGTATGCTCATTTAAAAACGGAAACTTTGGGAGTTTTAATTTCTAAAGTTTGATTTTTGTTGTCTTTTTGGTGATCCAATGTGTTGATGTTCTTCAGAGGAAAATGCAAACTCAAAGAAATCCGAAAAACACACACGAACGTCAGAGACACAACACCATTCATGAGAATGAAAATAAAACAATAATTAGGATTTTTGATTCAATGTATTTTAATTTGTAGGGCCAGATTAAGTATCTTAAGGGGCCGCATGTGGCCCCCGGGCCGTAGTTTGCCCACCCCTGGCCTAGAGAGTAGGGCCTAAATCTTAAAGAGTCCACATAATAAATCTACTTATTGAGCTTTTAAGTGTATTGTATTCTTCCTTTATCACTAAAAATAACCCCAAAGCGATATTTTATCCGTTCACACATTTCTGAGTAATCCACTAAAAACCTGCGCTCTCAGCAACAGCCCCTCCCATACCCACAAAAACGAGCGGGTCCTCACGAGCTGACATCACCACGTGAGACGGCCCCTTTCAGGAAAACTCTGCTCTGACAGCACCGCCCCCAGTCTAACACAAACACTTTCTCCGCAAAGCTAGCAGCTTGAACTAGCGGCGATCAGCTAGCTTAAGTACACTCCCCCTGCTGGCCAAGAAAGGCTCATTCTTTAGCATTTAAACTTCGTGCGGTGGTCATAGGAGCATACAGGGTGGTGGGATATTTGCTTGATTTTGATTAAAATCTTCATAATCAATATTAAAACACTAATGGGAACGTTTTTGTTTTTTTTTAATAAAAAAATTGTGCTCTGATTATCCAATTTCCTAAGGAAATTGCATTTTAGGATGCTTCTTTAATCCAAACATTCCATTTTTTCTGTGTGGTGACTCCAAACATTTTGCCAGAGGTTGCACGTGGGGAAGTGCTTACATGTTTAATAGCTTGTCGTACTGTTCTCAGTCCTGGACAAATGTGGATTTGGGGCTGCGTGAATAGAGGTTGCTGTAAACGCGTTTGTACAAATGTTGGAACCATTAACCATGACTGTTGCAAGCAGCTAATTTTATTTATAGCAACCATAATTAAAGAAGTATTTTGTGTTTCTGCATGAATGCATCTTTCATATAAGTGGCCTGAGGACAATTTCATGTGTAAAAGGCAAACAGAGAAATTAGTGGAGATAGTGGATGAGAGCAAAAACAAAAGCATTTAGAAACAGTTCATCCCTGTGTCATTGGGAGGGACAGCCAAAAAAATAACCCTCAATAAATATGAATGATAAACAACAAAAGTTAAGCAATAAAGGATTGACATAAAAAATATATGTTATGCAGAAATGTTTGCTCTACTTGCCTTTTTAAGGTATGACCTAAAATTACAAATTAAGACATCCATAAAGCAGTCCGTTTCGTTTTTTGGGCCACTTTTTCCTTGAAAAGAAATTCTGTGGCACACCAGCATCCAAAAAATGTAAAAAAGGAGGAACTCTATAGTCGGTACTGGTGCACATGATTTCACGTGCATATTTTGGAATAACTGAGACAGACAAAGCTGGAAGTTGCGACTGTTTTCCTTTTTATTGTAGTAAAAGTTGTGACAGTTTTTAGGCAAATTGACAACCAATTCAGTTGAAAATTTGCCTCCAATTTATTTGCAATTTTTTGAAGCAAAAAAGGAATGAGTTATTTGTGTTTTTTTAGTCATAAATAGGCTCATACATTTGTTTTTTCCCAGTAAATGCCGGTTGTCTTAGTCGTTTCCGCTAGAGGGCGCTGCATCTGAGTATAAGTATTTGCTATCGACAGTTTCAGAAGAAGTGTCGCCCAAACAAATATGGAAGAAAATCTGATTGTTTTCTTTTTAAACTTTGATATTTTTCTTATACAGATGAAAAGATTATTGTATGTATTTATTTATTTTTTTTGTTACGCTGGGCTTGGTGATTTGCTCTAAAACGTCAGACTTTTCTCCTAAAAATGCGACTTATACTTCAGAGTGACTTATAAATGTTTTTTTTCTTCTTGATTATTTTTTGCTTTTCGACTTGTACTCCGGTGTTACTTAAACTCCAGAAAATGTGGTAATCATGTTATTTTTGTTGAACCTTAGAGACTTTATGAGTCGAATCAAAACAAGGAAGTAAGGATGCCAACCACTTCTGATTGGTCAGATGGAAGATGTGATTAAATCTCCAAGAATAATTGGTGGAGACAGTTGAAGGGGCGGAAGTTTTTCAAAAGCAGAGCTATAGTGGTTAATTTTGCATTACCGTCATTCTTATCAAAGATTAATTTATAGAATCAGATAAACACAAAGAAAAACATATTTTAATATCCTGTATTTTTATAAACTACTCAGTGTCTAATAAGGCCTGTTTGGATGAATACAGAGCTGTTTATCCTGGCGATGGAAAATGTTCTTACGTAAGTGAAAATGGGTCATTTTCCATGCTATCCATCAAATCAATCACTCTCTATTTATATAGCACTTTTCATATAAAAAATAACAATAAGTGCTTCACATCAAAAAAACAAACATTAAAAAACAGTATAAATAATATAAAAACAATCACAAAAATTAAAATTAAAGACCCCCCATCCCCAGACTTGCCCGTGATACCCCCACCCTTTTCACACCCCCTAATTGAATAGATATAAGGAAATACCCAGCCAGCAAGGCTAAGTGGCCCTGTATGGTTTATGCTAGCAAGCCGCCCGATGGACAGCGTAGTGTGCTAGCAGTGTTCGCTGTAGCAAGCTCTGCTGTATTAAGCTAGCGAGTGCTGCTGTAACATGCTAGCAAACTAATCTATAGTGAGCTTGCGAGCTCTATTTTGATTGAGCTAACAACCTCCCCTGTAGCATGCTAGCAATCTCTGCTATAGTATGTTAACAAGCTTAACCATAGAAAGATAGCGACCTCCTCTGTAGTGAGCTAGTGAATTCTGTTGTGGGGAGCTAGTGAGCTCCACTGTATCGAGCCAGCTAGCTCCGCTGTATTCAACTAGCGAGCTCTGCCGTATCAAGCTAGTGAGTTCTGCTGTATCAAGCTAACAAGCTCTGCTGTATCAAGCTAGCAACTTCCCCTATTGGGAGATCCAAAAAAGTATGCTTGCGAGCTCATTTGTGGCAAGTTAGCGAGTTCTTTGTTCACCAGGCTGCTGGCTAGCGTCGTGAGCCAACCTTCCAAGTGTCCACTTAAGCCAATGTGGGCAAACACAGGTGGGGCCACTACGGAAACTGTGGACAAATCCATTCGGGGCCCACATTTTCTGCCCACTTTTAAACCATATGGGGCCCACCTGGCCTTTCTGGCTGGGTATGCGTACCTACCAAATCTGGGTCCCCGATTGGTCGAAGTTGAACATTGTTTAACTCTCAGCATACATTCAATGGCCGGTGGGTTTGTACGTAGAACCTGAAACCGGTTATAAAGACTTGCGTGGCTATCCCTGAACACTAGAGTTTTAAATGCTAAAACCAAAAATCTGCATTAGCAGATGTTTATATGCAGTATAAACACAGGATTAGAATTGTCATCTACTTTTGCTGCAATCCATGGTGGTCATTGTGATGCATTAAATTGAATTCCCCCTCTAAACTGTACAGTCTGTAGGTTTCTTGATAGATATTTATGGATAAAATAAACAGAGTAATATCATGTACCAAATCTTTCATTGTCTTGAGTAATACTGAGTGTTGTGCTTTCTTCCTGACATTGCTGTGTTTGCATCTCTTCATCAGTTTCCTGTTTCTTCAACTTTACGACACCATCCGGCGTGCTGCTTTCTCCCAACTACCCTCAGGAGTATGGAAATAATATGCACTGTGTGTGGCTCATCATTACCAACCCTGAGAGCCGAATCAATCTGGCCTTCAACGACCTCAGCATGGAGAAGCAGTTTGACTTCCTCTCCATCAAGGATGGAGGAAAGGTTGTGGATACACATTACGTGTTAACTTGAATAACTTTTATCTCAGCTTCTATTGTGCGTCGTTGCGCTTGATGGTAGCTAAAGTTGCCGGTAAACTCAAATAGGGTTGATGATACCTTTAACCTCTAAAGCACGTGTGTCAAAGTTAAGGCCCGGGGGCCGTATCCGGCCCTCTGGGTAATTATACCCGGCCCTCCCGATCATTTTATTTCCTGTTTTAATTGTTATGTTATCTTGCGCTCATTCCTAACTTGTATTTATATATTTTTATGAAGAGTAAAAAATTGAGTTATTTACTTCCTGCCTTTTCATTTTTCATGATTAAGTTAAAAAGTTACTATTTAAAGTTACTAAGATTTACTAAGATTTTTTAGGCTATTTTGGAGTTAATATTTCAGCTACATGCTAGCCGTTTTGGGTTAATTTAGGATTTATTCTGTTTTTTATGATATTTGGAAGTTTAGCTATTTTTTCAGCTAAATGCTAGCTGTTTTGGCTAAGTTGATTTTTTTTCTAGTTTTTTTTTTTGGCTAATTTGGCATTTAACTAATATTTTAGCTGGCTATTAGCTTCAGCGTTTTTACCTCAGTTATCAGCACTAGCATCTTTAGCGGGCAAATTCAGCTTAAAGCATTCACACTAGCATTATAGCAATATATATATATAATGTCACAATTATGTTAAAAAGTTGTGTTTTGAATGTTTTAAAAATGTATGTTCAATAAAATTTTGTTCGGCCCGCGACCAAAGGCGCGTTTTAGATTTTGGCCCCTTGTGCGATTGACTTTGACACCCCTGCTCTAAAGATTTAATTGTTGACAAAAATGTTTCTTTCTAGGCTGAATCTCCGATCCTTGGAACCTTCTCTGGTGACGTCCTGCCTCCTCCCATAACAACGAGTGCCCACGTGGCGCGACTGGAGTTCCTGACGGACCACACGTACACGGACAGAGGCTTCAACATCACTTTCACAAGTGAGTTCAAAGGGCGTCATTAACAACTCCCTTTAAAAAGCAATCATTGTTTGTGTGCAAGTTCCTCTGTGCAGGTGAGACTTTTGTGCAACATGTGTGAACGGATTATTACTGAACATACACAAAAATATGCCAAAAACGTGGAAAACCAAGCGGACACATTGCTCCAGTTCTTGTTGAGGAGGACTACGTTTAACATCACACGCTTAAAAATAAAAACACAACCTAGTTCTAAACACTGGCTGCATTTATGTCATGTTTTTCTGCTCTGTGAGCAGGATTAATAAACATGTATGTGTACAGTACTTTGCAAACACGGTCTTGGGTCATCCCTCATTTGTGAGCATTTTGCTTCCAAAAAAATCAGCTTGTATAAATATTCCTGCAAATAAAAGAGCAATATTTTTGGATGCTGCAAATGTTGATCCCCAATGTTTTTATTCCAAGGTCAATTTGAGTGGCTGTTACCTTAGTCACAACTGCCCTCATGTGTAAAAAATAGACAAACATTGTAACGAGCACCAGATTTTGGTAAATTACCGCTTGGTAAGCCCAGAGAGTCAAAATTGACATGCAATTTTTATTTTCAACTGGCATGGTGGGAGGGACAGGTCCGTGTCGGCCACCGTGTCAGGAACCGGTACCCCATTTGGAATCGATACCGATCCGTGTCTGGTACCAATTGCCGTCTGGTAGCGGTCCCGATCCACGTCCAGCACCAATTCGCGTTCAGTACCGGGTTAAGGTTAGGATACTTGTGCTGTCCCCGTCCCGGTACCAGTTTGGAGCCCAGTGGTTGGGTAGCTTTGATTTAACTGAAACAGCCAACAAGTAAAAAAAAATGACAAGCACCCAAAATGTCAATTTTTGACTCAGAGGGTCCTTAACCAAACGCCAATGTGACGACTTGGGAATGAGAATATGTTGCTTTTGAGGTGGTAATGCTAGCCTCAAGCCACTGCATAACACACCTACACTCGTTTTAAAACATGGGTCTTAAACTGGTGGCCCGCGGGCCATTTGCGGCCCCAAGTCAATATTTTGCGGCCGCCGCCTTAATATGAAAGTTCAATGTGTACTAAGCAATATCTTCTGCTTGTCCACGTTTCTTTAATGATAGGTTTGTGTTGTTCTTTGTGCTGTTTTAGCTTACTTTATGCTTAAAACTTTGTATTTGCTATTGTCTTTGGATCTGGTCGTCAGAAAAGTCCTTAGCAACAGTTGCTAGCGTCATTAGCTGCTGTGGTTTCACAGGACAGTATCATCAGCGTAGAAGATAATGCTTAGTAGTACACAGACATGAACAAATGTCCAATAAACTTGTTCAGTAGACATAGGTAATGGACCAAAGATATAGATAGTGGATGCAAAAGTACATTTTTGGCACATTTGGAACACCGTACAGCCCAGATTCAACCAGACTCAGCCTTCAGTAAAGTAAAAAAAGTGTTCCAAGGGCCCCGAAAACCCAAAAAGGCTGTACGGGTGCATGTGAATAGAGCCGTAGCGGAGAAGGATATGTTGATTAGTAACACGATTTGATGTAGTGCAAAGATTCAAAATCAAAACTCCTTCAAACATTTTTTTTGTTTGCATATACGTTTTAAACCACTTCAGGTATTTGATAACATCAGTATTACATTGTTTTTGCTCTTTAATGATATTGCTGATCGTCAGACAGCACCATGTGTCTCTGTAAAGCTGAAGTGGACAAAGCACGGTGGCTAATTCATTAATTAGCAAGTTGGATGACTAAATAAATAGCATGGCAAATGATTGTCAAGAAAAATTAATTGAAGATGGCAGTCCGCTTGTGAGAACAGAGCCGTCCGACTGCAGGAACCTTTATGAGGTTGTGGGGCTGAACAAACAACTTCCATCATTCATTTTAATTAAGGACATGCCAAACTGTATTGAGGTGATTTCTGGCACGTTAATAAATAAGATATTTATGATAGATGAGGTGTAGTAGACACTCTGTTCAGGTCTAATGGATACAGAGGAGCGATTCATCGACACCTACATGTCTCCAAATGCTTGAGAAAAGTTGGAGAGTAAGTGAGAGTAATAGTATAGCTATGATTTATTTGTTTACCAGCCTTTTTCAGGGTTATGGCTCTCAGTTTATGAGCACGCATCCTTATGGTCTCCGTATCTGGCTTCAAATTCATCAAGAGGCCTGATTGATAAAGTTTTAAAGAAACATGACAACAATTTCCCGTGTTTGTTTACTGCACTAATAATAGAGCAGTGTCATCTGCTGCTGATCTGTTCATTTGTACAACAGCCAGGGCAGCTAAAATTTCTGCAGCTGAGCAAATCGATGTGAGAGACACCATTTTATTTTTGCCTTGTACTAACATCACGCGCGTTTAGCCAGTCCCACTATGGGGTGCAGGTAGAATATCGAGGGGGTAAGTCTCGGTTTGCTGAGAGTGTGGGATGTTCTATCCCTCTGAACTCCTTAAAATGCATAGAAAACCATAATATCAGCTCATCTGTTCATCCATTCATCTTCTCTGTTGGTGTATTTATGATTTATCGTATTAATTCTAAAACAATATGACATGTTTATATTTTTTATGAACCCTCGGAATTAGGACCAGTACAAACAGGACACAGAGAGGCGGCATTTATGCTTCTTTTTTTTTCCTTTTTGTCTATTTGTCCATCTGTCTTAATATAAATGGAACGACCATTGATAAAGATATGATTTAAATAATCTCCTCAGTGTTGTGCATTCTTGTAATTAACATGTTTGTTTAAAAAATTAACCTTTTTTGTTTTTCCCTTTTCTAATTGCGTTTCTAAAAGCATTTCGACACAACGAATGCCCCGATCCAGGAGTTCCAGTCAACGGAAAACGTTTCGGTGAAAACCTCCAGCTGGGAAGCTCCATATCATTCCTGTGTGAGGACGGCTTCGTGAAGACACACGGCTCTCAAACCATCTCCTGCATCCTTAAGGACGGCAACGTGGTATGGGACAACGCAGTTCCTCGTTGTGAAGGTATGTTCAAAAAAATAAAAACCACAAAATTCGTATGATTTCATTTTTAAAAACCCACTCTGATACAAAATTGTATTTTGGGTATTTTTGACATCTTATTGTGACTTTTTTTTGTATAATAGAGGACATAGATGAAGACAACTAAGCCTAAATTTAAATAAATTGTTGTGAATCAGGAGCAGATAAAAGAAACGCGGTTTGGAAAATACCTTCTTTGGGACATAGAAAATACACTAGGCAGGCCACATGACATACAAGCAGCAAATAACCTATTTCCACCTCTTACTCAGAAGTAATTAGCTAATAGAAAATAGGCATTTAAAGCTGGGACCATCCTTGTCTTAAATTCTGATGGCATTAATCAGATTACACATAATGTACAAAATAAAAACTACTATTAAAGTAAAATGTCCCTTTATTATATATATCTGTTTATCATTTGCATAGCTATGGTATCTGATGTTGTTTTTTCTTAATCACCTGGGCTAGTGGAAGCACGTAGATGTTAAATAGAAGTGGCCCCAGGATAGAGCCTTGGGGTACTCCACATGTAATTTTTGTTGGCTCAGATGTGAATTTACCAATTGACACAAAATATGTCCTGTTTTCCAAGTATGTTTTGAACCAGTTTAGTACTGGCCCAGCGAGACCCACCCAGTTTTCCAGTCGTCTGAGTAGCATAGCAAGTATCAACATAATACAAAAGATGACACATCAAAATTATACAATGGGAACATCTTTAGAACATGATACCACTAATTAGAAGTAATCAGCTATTTCCAAACCCACAAAGGGTATTTAAAGCTGGAAGCATCCATGACTTCAACTCTGACGGCATTAATCAGGTTATACAGAATATACTAAATAAAAACTGGTATTAAAGAAAAAAATCCCCCTTTTTTTTTGACTGTCCCAGCAGTTTAATTTCCCTCTGAGGCCATCGATCATCCCTCTGCTTTTGTAGCATAATTTGTCTCATAGATGTACTTCAGAATGCTGAGCCGGCTGATCAAATCATTCCACTTCAAAGGGAGCGGTGAGCTGTGCCTGAATGGCGGCCTTCCTCCGCGCTCGTGTGTTCTGGTTAAGGATAGGCAGTTAAGAGAAGCACAGCAAAGTGAGCTATAACGGAGATGAGGGTTTTGGAGCGAGGTCTGTGTGCTCAAGTGTCTTTTATGCAAGTGATCAAAGATACTGTTTTCTCTTCCGGATGGAGACGACAGCGGCATCTATGGATGAGAGCTTTGATGAGGCATTTATTATGACAGCACAGAGAAAAAAACACTATACTCTCACACACAGATGGGTAGTATATACTTGTAGTCGTAAACACGTGTGACAATAGTGTTTTTTAGGATAATGCTAAACTTGGAAGTGAGCTGTCACTGGTTTAAACGTGATGGAGTCTGATCATAAATATGGATATTTTGGCTGTTTTTAATTTGATTTTCCTCTTAGCTCCATGTGGAGGGGACCTGAAGGCACCCAGCGGGATCATCCTGTCCCCTGGATGGCCAGAATTGTACAAGGAGGCCCTTAACTGTGAATGGATCATCGAGGCTCCTCCGGGCTACCCTATCAAGATCATCTTTGACAAGTGAGTAGCAACTGTCTGTGTCAGATTTGTCCTTCGTTTCAAAGCCATCTTTTCTCTCTTTGACCTTTGATTTTGAAAGCCATTCATAGTCTCTCTTAGGTGTGGTGTGAGAATCAAACACAATGTGACACAAATTAAAAAAATATATATTCATCTTCAGGAAGTGTTTCATCTTTTTATTCCTTTTTACAGCCATTCAAAACTACAAAAAAGATGAAATCCTGCAAAACCCTCAGTATAATGTTGCCAAAGATAATACATTTTTTAAACTTGCAAGCAGTTTAATAATATGGCCTTTGAATACAATAGTCTCACTTATGACGTTAATGAATCATAAGTTAATATAGTTTAATATAATATATTAATATTAATATAGTTAATATAGTTTATTTGACTTATTCTACTAATAAATGTCTTATAAACATCTTATAAACATATTAATAATGTTTGTTCATGTGTTAATAAAGCTTTTATAGGAATTTTATTAAAAAGTAAAAAGTGTTACTAAATAAACCTACCATATCTAGTTGGGATGGGCTGACATTTTTTTCCACCCGATACCGATAACAGATATTACACCTGCAACTGTGGCAGAAAGCCGATATTCACCGATATCAATATTTAAGTGTCCACTACAATACAAGTTTCGATTTTCTTTTTATTTCTTTGTTAGGTGTGTATATTTCCCTCTCACACGATTCGATACACATCTCGATACACGATCCAAGAATCGATACATAAAGGATTCAACAAACTTTTTGGCGATACGATACAGTCAAATTCTTTTCCCAAAAACCTTAAAATCTAAATATTTCTTTTTTATATGACATTTAAACTCTGTATCTCGTTGACAAAGATTGTTAATACAATTTTTAAGCTGGTAAGCAGTTTATTAATAGCCTTCAATGGTCTCGCTTTAGATTAATAGGTTAATAAATCTTATTTGACTTGGTTTGATAACAAATGACTTATAAGCATCCTATAAACACATTAAAAATATTTTTTTTATGTTTTAATAAAGATTTTTAGGGAATCTTGTTAAACAGTGTTACCAAATAAACCTACCATACCAAATTAGAATGGGCCTATATTTTTATCGTTATCTGGCCGATAACCGATATTTGCTGATATAATTAAGTTTTCACAATAATACCAAGCTTAGATTTTCTTTTTTTTTTTTTATTAGAAATTAGGGTATGATTCAATACAAATCTCAATACATGGTCCACAAATCGAAAGGATTCAACTAACTTCTTGGCGATACGATGCAGTCCAATTCCAAAACACCAAAATTTAGACATAAATAATAAATAGGATAAATAATAATGCATATCATTTGACAGAAACATGTATCTAAGTGTTGACTTAGAAGATGCATCACATGTACATAAGAAGACGGTAAAAAAAAAAATCAGAAAGAGAAACTGCATTTTGCCACAAATCCACTATTTACTTGTTTGATTTTATACCTATTAACCAACATAGTCTTGTCCATTTCTGTGGTTTTCAAACGATATTTGCTCGATTCATTTTCAATACTAATTTTTCCCTACATCCCTAACTGGTTTCCCACTGCCGGATCGATTTTTCATACCTAATATCTTTTACATCTCTATTAGCAATGCACAGCTTTTTTCTTTTACTATACAATCACATTGTATTAGATTTTTATTTTTATTTTACGCACTGCAAGGTATCTCATAGGAACAAGTATCCCTTCAAAACTAAAATATATCTGAAAACATAGACTGACTGTCAGACAGAACTGTAAATCATAGGCTTTGCATTAAGGGATCCATTTGGAACAACACGTATCCCTATCAAATATACTGTAAAATATACATGAAAGCAGTTGGAACAATTATTAACAACAAGTATTCATGTCAAAGCATAATTATATCCATGGATTTTTCTACTATTGGTCCGATACCGATAAACTCAAATTACGCGAATATCGGCCGATACTGAAATATCGCCCATCCCTAATACCAAACCCTAACCCAATGCAAATTGTATTTTACAGTATTGATTTAATCTATTTATCTTGGTTTGAAATAATTGTGTTTTGTAAAGGTCAATTTGATTAACAACTCTGGCTGGATCACAGGAATTTGAATCGATGAATAGTCCCGCCCCTCCAATCAACACACATGCAGAAATGTTGGCCTGTCACCAGCGACCATAGAGAAAATCATTTACCCAGTGTGAGCGGAAAAAAAGCAGAGAGACAGACATTTGTGGGATCAAACGGCAGATTAATGCTTTTTTTTTTTGGGAGAGCTTGTCCTTGCAAACCCAACCCGTCTTCTTGGATATCACGCCATGCAAAATGGATGCAACATAAACGTTTGTTGCTCTTTAATTTTTATGTATCATCAATAAAATATCACAGACCGTTTCACTTTGATGACACGGTTGTGGAACTGAGCTTTTTTTATTTGTGGCTTTGAAGATGGAGTCGCTCCAGCAACAAAGCCAGAGACACACAGATGCACTCCTATGAAAACGAAATTCTAGTGGAAAAATCCCCCACTGTTTTCTTTACTGGAGTTTGTACCGTACATCTAACAGATATTACTAACCCACATGTCTACTTAATCTGAGGATGAATTTTGCTCAATTTTCGATTAAAAAAAATTGTTGAGAAAGGATTTGTTTCCTTTTTCAGGTTTCGCACTGAGGTCAACTATGACGTCCTTGAGGTGCGGGATGGGCGATTTCCTTCTTCCCCTCTGATTGGAAGCTACCAGGGCACCCAGGTTCCACAGTTCCTCATCAGCACTTCAAACTTCCTGTACCTACACTTCTCCACCGACAAGAGCCACTCTGACATCGGATTCCGCATACGTTATGAAAGTAAGAGCCTGTCAAAGACAGATCACCGATGATGCCAATTGATTCACTAAATACAGGAAGACTAAGACTTTAGCCCCAATTGCCCTCATGGATGGAGATCTGTATGGAGCACACATATGGATCATAGAAGAAAACATAATTATGAGCGTCACATATCCGGTGTGAACATGGAAAGTCCCTCTCCAACTATATTTTTTCTCTATTGTAAAACGGTTCCCAGTGGTTTTCTAATATTCAGTTTTTAACCAAAATCAAAAAGCTTTTTTTTGTTTTTGAGACATTTTTTAGTTCATTTATTAGAAATACAATGTTGGGTTGTGGCGGGACTCTTGGCACGAAAGTTAACTCCGCTAAAATCCCCGTCAAGCCTTAGCTGACACTACACTAATACCTCGATTCAACCTGTAGGGGGCAGCACACAGACGGTTTTGACTATCTTTTCAAAAATAAACAAGTTTATTTTAATGTCAAAAAATGTAGCAATGACCAGCAGACAGCACTTTTAAAGTCACATTTATAGAAGTCGAAAGCCAAAAAAAGTTACCCTTTAAAGAGCCATTCAGGTCAATTTCTCACTAACTAAAATCCACTAGGAGCCACAAAGTCTTCACTCAACTTTTAGAAAAATAAGAGACTGATTTATATGTATGCTTTTGTCACTGAAATAATCCATTAAAAAAAAAATATGTGTGTTTTTTGGCACAAATGAAGCATGAAGAGAAAAGAACTTTAAAAAAAAAATATGAAATAGTTAATAATGTAAATTTTGACAAAGCTTTGCAAGACTTCCTTTCAAAATAAAAGACTTCCTATACTATAGGTCCTATAGTATAGGATCATGTAAATGCAGCAAATGCCGCAGAAAGTGCAAAGTCATCAATAATAATAAAAAAAAAGACTAAAAAAAAAAAAACCTTTGTATTTGACTGTTTCTGGTGTATTTCAGCCACAAATTCATAAAAAAAAGACAAAAACTAAATCAGAGCTAATTAAAGGATTCCCTACCATGAGGCACACTTTAAATTATTAACTGGTTTAATTTTAAGTTCATTTACTTTTTTTCAACTTTGATATACACTTGCTTTTTCCCTTTACTTTTGTTTTTTAAAACTGTTTAAAACATTTTCTTTCGAGGGCTAAAATAGCCACATGTTGCAGACCAGGACTAGATCAAAGGGTAGAAATAAACATTCAAGATGGCGGCTCTTGAACTTCCATCCACTTTCTGGGGCTCCTAGATTCCCAAAAACAGAGTTCATGAGATAAGATATTGTTCAGGGGCCAGAAAGTGCCTGTAGAGTGAAAGTTAAGACTTTTTCTGAGAAAACATTTGCTTTAAGATGTATAATTGCGAGTTAAATGAGTAAAAATAAGCACTTACTGACACTTTAACATTCAATAGATCGTCCATAAACCAACTGGCATGTATGGTCTATTTCAATCCTCAAGGTATTTCTACTCTCATTTCTACCTGTGTGTTGACCTTTCGCACCTTCACAACGGATAAATCTCTGCTAACCTTCAATTATTCACTATAAGCACCACTACACCAGAAGCCTTGCAAGGTGAAGAGGAAAAGAGCTTTGAAAGTTCTTATTGGTGTATTCTTGTTGAAAATGGATATTCGTGTGAATTATTTATCAAGGTTATTTGATGAAAGCTGCCTGCCTTTCCGAATCTCTTGATCTTTTGAGAATAAAATGATTAAATTCTCATTACGCTGGATTTGCTCCCGCCTTTATTTTGTCTCCTCCCCCCCCTCTCGCCGCCGCAGCCCTGCAGCTGCAGTCGGACCACTGCGTGGACCCCGGCATTCCTGTCAACGGCCAGCGGCACGGCCACGACTTCTTCGTGGGCGCTCTGGTGACGTTCAGCTGCGAAGCCGGCTACACCCTGAGTGACGCGGAGCCTTTGGAGTGCGAACCCAACTTCCAGTGGAGCCGCCCCCTGCCTAGCTGCGATGGTACGTTCCAAATTATTGACCCAGAAATGAAGAGTTGCTCGCCAGAATTTCCCCTCCCTATAAATGGGATTAAGGCGGGATACAGACTAAAGATGAGCTTTATTTTGCCTCATATTGCATCAGGTTAAATAGTTCTAATTTTTCACCCCCTGAAAAAAGAACTTTAGCGAATGATCATATTTCATTTAGTGACTTTGTTTTTGACTTTCTGCTTCGTTTCATCAGAAAACTTTTATATATGGTTCTACACTTTGATGTTTCCCCTCATCTGTAAAGACTTTTATGTTTAAGGACAGTATTGATTTCTGAACGCTCTTGAAATTCAAAAGACCGCTCTCCGTTCTTTTTTAATGCATCTTGAAGGGCATCCCCGCTCTTACCGACTTGTAAATGCAAACAGAAATTGTACAGTTTCACTGGAAATCTCTCTTCACACCTGATTTGATTTCTCCGTCTCTCCTCACGCTCAGCGCTGTGCGGGGGTTACATCCAAGGCAACAGCGGAACCATCTTGTCTCCCGGCTTTCCAGACTTTTACCCACACAACCTGAACTGTACATGGATAATCGAGACCTCTCATGGCAAAGGTGAGCGCAGACGCTCCGTCAACGCGTGCAGCAGTTGGATTTTACTTCCCGCTCAATGTCATTTGCCCCACCCGATGCCATTTTGGCCTTTTTGATCTTTAGCTTGTCTTTAGGACTGATGTGACTGAGTAGGATGGCTGCCCGAGGCTGCGTTACCATGGGATGACTTTCCAGTAAAGTCCCTTTATTTGGTTGAGCGCCTGCTTTGAATAGACACAGCCCTATTTGCAGGATCTCGCTGCGGATGAATGCAGTTATTAGTGAAAACGCAGGAAAAAAAAGCATGGAGGAGCTCTTTTTATATGTACGTCATGAAACTTAACGGGTAATGAATATTGCATTTTAAATGAACACTTAAGTGACTAGCGGGTCATCCCTTTTTCCTAAAGTCTCCGATTATGACTTCCCAGCACCTTCCAGTCAAATTATTTTCGACAAAAGGATTTCTTAAGTGATTTACTGCAGATTGTTCTATTTCTTGTTAATTCTGTCCCTCAAGTACCAAACTAACAATTGGACGTTTAAATATGAAATTACATAAAAAATAACTGATAAATAGCACAAATAAGCAATCATTTCTTTTGCATTTCAATCAATAATGAATAAAATGAAAGTTAAATGTTGCGCTTTTTTCTTTTTCTCTCCCTACACCGCTAATATATAGTTGAGCACAATTATTTAGCACAAAATAGCTGCAGCTAAACCCATTGATTATTCCATACATTTACTGATGCCTCTTTATCTATCTGAAGGAACAAGGTTAGGATGCTTTTGTATGGGAGGTATTAAGAAGTGCTTCATTGAATTGAATGGGCATATGGAGGATGATGTATTTACTATTTAAGAGAGAGAAAAAATGATATTTTTAGATGTCTGTTCATTTACCTACAAAAAACCCTCATTTGAACAGATTATCAGAGGTCATTTATAAACTTTTTTTGTTTAGGTGTCCAGTTCACTTTCCACACGTTCCACCTCGAGAGCCCTCATGACTACTTGCTGGTGACGGAGAACGGCAGCTTCTCTCAGCCCCTCTGGAGGCTGACGGGCTCCACGCTGCCGCCGCCCCTCAGCGCCGGCCTTTTTGGAAACTACACGGCACAGATCCGCTTCCTCTCAGACTTCTCTGTGTCCTATGAGGGGTTCAACATCACTTTCTCAGGTAAGCATCCTGAACCTGTATCGGTTGTAAAATGTAACCAACAACACTAATAGTTAGAATAGTTTGAAAATTCTTTTATAGAGCTCTCAGTGGAATTTTTATTATGAAATGTTAGTTTCAGTCAAAATCCAAAACGGATGTCATTTTCTAGGACATCGTTTCTGCAGAGTGGTAAGAGTTTATTAGAAGTTTACTCCTTGTATTTTTGGTATATTTAGCAAATGTAAAAGAATAGAGATATTTTTTATATTTCAAATTCCAAAAATACGTTTGTCACTTTGATTGAAACTTGTGAACTTCTGCAAACTCTCAGCTACTGAACACTATTCAAACTTCAAATTGTTAAGCAACTTCTGGGTTTTTACTGTAATTTGGGGTTTCCCTTTTAATTCACAAGCTAGCTGTTTTTGGCTAATTTTGAGTTGTGCTAATGTCTTAGCATTATGCTAGCTGTTTTGGCAAAAATAGACATTTTAAAGTTCTTTAGGCAAATTTTAGTATATTAGCATTATGCTAGCTGTTTAGGAAAAAATAGAAGTTTTTCTTGTTCTTTCAGCCAATTTGGAGTTTAGCTAATATTTTAACAACATGCTAGCTGTTTTGGCAGCTCTTTTTTTTCTTTTTGTCTTTATTTCACATGCTTTCTTTTTTGGCTAATTTAGATGTTTTTCTATCTTTTAAGCCAATTTGGAGTTGTGGTAATATTTTAGCATTATTCTAGCTGTTTTGGCAAAAATAGACATTTTAAAGTTTCTTTGGCAAATTTGGAGTTGTGCTAATATGGTAGCATTATGCTAGCTGTTTTGGCAACAACATTTTTTCTAGTTCTTTTGGCCAATTTGGAGTTTAGCTAATATTTTAACAACATGCTAGCTGTTTTGGCAGCTCTTCTTATTTTCTTTTTGCCTTTTATTTCACATGCTTTCTTTTTTTTTTTTTTTTTTTGCTAATTTAGATGTTTATCTATCTTTTAAGCTAATTTTGGAGTTGTGCTAATATTTTAGCATTATGCTAGCGGTTTTAACAAATAGACATTTTAAAGTTCTTTAGGTAAATTTGAGTTAAGCTAATATATTAGCATTATGCTAGCTGTTTAGGCAAAAATAGAATTTTTTCTAGTTCTTTGGGCACATTTGGAATTTTTGCTAATATGTTAGCATTATGATAGCTGTTTTGGCAAAAACAGTTTTTTCTAGTTCTTTCAGCCAATTTGGAATTTAGCTAATATTTTAACAATATGCTAGCTGTTTTGGCAGCTCTTTTTTTTTTTTTTTGCCTTTGATTTCACATGCTAAATTGGCTAATTTAGATGTTGTTCTATCTTTTAAACTAATTTAGAGTTGTGCTAATATTTTAGCATTATTCTAGCTGTTTTGGCAAAAATAGACATTTTCTAGTTTTTTTTTTTTTTTTTTTTATTTTATTTATTTTTGCTAAATTGGCATTTAGCTAATTTTTGCAACCTTTCAGTTTCAGCATTTTCAGCTGTCAGTTCTAGCATCTTAAGCAGCGACATTCAGCTTACGGCATTCACGCATGCGTTATCGTTGGTAATGCTTTATATCTAGTTTTCTTTATTTATGTCCTCTATTATTAGATAAATACCACAAAAACATGGTAGAGCACAAATTTTCTTCGAGTGGGTTTTTAATGACTCTTTGATGAGACCTACTCTTCTTTTTTCAGTCAAAATATGTTCCTAAAAATTTTAATGCATTGCCGACTTAATTATTTCACACTACATTTCTACGCACTGCAGATCAGCAGTACTAAACAGACACACTAATGTTTCTGTCACATGAAATCAAGTTTGATATCTGAACTTTCTCCATGTGTTTTTCTTTATCTTACAGAGTATGACTTGGAGCCTTGTGAGGATCCTGGAATTCCACCCTACAGTACCAGAAAAGGACTGCTGTACGGAGTCGGAGACACCCTCATCTTTTCTTGTTTCCCAGGTTACCGACTGGAAGGTCCAGCAAGGGTTGTGTGTTTAGGGGGGAGGCGGCGAGTGTGGAGCTCCCCCCTGCCAAGGTGTGTTGGTAGGTGGTCACTTGCTTTATATCTTGGCTTTTGTCACTTTCCTAAATCTCCCCTAATGCCATCCGTGCACATTAGCCCTTTGTCGCATAGGCAGAGATTAAAAAATGTGAAAAGCCATTAGTCACGTTGGAAAATGAAGCTTTTCTATTTCAGTTCTTCTCATTAGTATCTCTCTTTATGGCTCCGTTTTGTCGTTTTGCTGGAAAACTTCCCAGAACGTCCTGTGTGATTTTGTCCAAATTATATGGGGCAACACTTTTAATCAGGATGACATCAAAACAAAGAACAGTCTCATTTAGTGATGCTGTTGTTGCTCATCTTTGTCAATTAACAGGTCAAGGCTTGATCAAAAGCACTGTTATAATAATAATAATACAGGAAATATGCATGCGGCTTATTGACATGAATCATTTCTATATATTTTTTTACTTCTTTCTTTTTTTAAAAAATATTAAAAAAAGCTATTTTCTACAAATATACTTTAATGTATGTTTGTTTCTGCTTTTAATGGAAAACCGTTCTTTGTATTTGTGTTGAATGTTTAATCATTCAGAAAAAATAGAACTTTTTCCGAGGTTTAACAAACCTTTAGAGCAAACTCATAAAGGACAAGAGTAAGATAAAAACCTGTAAAAGTAATAAAATATGTAAACAAGGTCAAGGATGGTCAGCAGCTCAATGAGAAAAGTACTTCAAAGTTTTGGCCCCAACTACTAAAGAATGTCTAGACACTGAATATATAAGAAACTATTCTTTGGATCAAATCAACAAAAAGAAGTTAAAAATAAGTGATTTGATCAAATGTTTTCAGAGATCAGCAGCAACATTCTAGATTTTCCTTTGGAGGCACGTAAAGGGATTGTGATTCCAGGTTAAGGTTAACCAGTAGCTAGAAAAGACATTGAGTGTCAATGTGTTTCTAAAATTAATGACGAAAATCCTTCTTTGGAATTTAAAAGACTCACTCCAAGGAAAATTATGTTTTTTACATGTTATTGTAGCATTTTTCTCATGATGGAGGACGGTAAGAAAGGAATAGAGTGTATATGTAAGCTAATATATGTGACGTAGAAGCTGGGGTGGCAGGCTACAGCTCCTCTACTCCACTCCATTTATCCACTTGTAGACAAATAGATCCATAAACGTCTTTGTTTTTCTTGTCCAATCTTGTAGTTGGTTCAAAACTTTACAAAAGGCTCCAATATTGCTTCCATTTTTTTTCCTGGCAGTAATGTTTGGTTGAGCTTGTCAGAGGCTGTAAGCTAGCCGGAAGGCATGTCAACAGAGAGCTCTCACTTATGGTGACAGGAAGTCAGCTGTGAGTCAATAGTCCTGCCCACAACACAGAGGCAAATGTCTAATGAACTCTTGCTGCTATTCAGAAACCATGTCCTGGAAAACGACAGTTTTTTCTCTCTTAAAAACAGCACAATCATAATGAAATAAATAAACACACTGGGAATACTTTTACAATAGATAAAAAGAGGATTGGACTTTAAGGAAAAACACAAGGGCATGGTTTACAGGTAACAGTTTAATCTCATCATTACCTGTAAAGATCACCTGTAGAATTCGTCATGTCAGCTACATAGGTTTGTACATCATCTGCATACAGAATCTCCATACAGAGCAGTAGAGTGCCCGAACTGGATACCTGTGGGATACCAGAGGTTAGCCATCGTCTAATTTGTTTTGGCTGCCTTCCATTTTGATTCTAAACCCGCCCCGTCAAGAACTTTTATTTTTTTTATTTATTTAATTTTTTACGATTAAGATTACACTAAACGCACATTCTTACCTGTCATTATCCGATGGTGTTCACACTAAGTTCCCACTACCCGACACTAGCACACGTCTGACACCTACAGTTGGAAGGGGTTTGTCGAAGCATGTAAATCTGGCTCCAGGCTTTTTCCTTTCACAGCTCTATTCCGATAATTGAAAGACACATATTTCTGGCCAGGCACAAACTCCTATTACTATATTACAGGGGATGTCGTCCAACAGAGTCAAAGTTCAAGTGCAATTTTTTTTTTTTTTTTTTTTTTTTTTCGAACAAGAACAACGATATAAACAGAAAGAAATGAAAAGAGCAAAACAAACAAGAAACAAAGTAAACAAAGTAAACAAAGCAATTTCTCTCACAATCAATCTTGAATGCAACAAGAGATGTTCATGGTTTTAAACAAGTCTGAAACCCCCATTTTTGTGCACTTCCATAAACCTTTCATTGGAAGTAGCCACTTGAACGCGCGTTTCTATATCGTCAACCCAGCTTTGTCTCAGGAGATGTTTTGGGGTTCCTTATTCAATCCATTCAGCTGTAGAGTTTTTTTTTTTTTTTTGGGCTTGTTGGTATTTTTGCCTCAAAATGAATCCAGGTCTTTGAAAAACGACAGCGAAGACGGATTTTGACGTTTTCACATTTCTTTTAGAGCTCGCCCTACTTCAGAAACTTAGTACTTCCCCATGTGCATCTAACACCGTTTCATCTTCCTACCCTGACTTACTTCACACTGAGGTAGATTTATGGTCATTTAAATTCTGGCAGCTATTTTCCCTTAGAACGTGTTGTCCTTTTTTTTTTATACTACTTTTTTTTTCCCCCTGATGTGATTCATGAAGTGCAATTTCCAGATAGCTCTGAAATTACACTTAATCATATTCAGATTGCAGAGTGATTATGATGATGTGCCACTAAACATTCAGGTACAGT
Organism: Oryzias javanicus; assembly: GCA_003999625.1. Taxonomy (NCBI): domain Eukaryota; kingdom Metazoa; phylum Chordata; class Actinopteri; order Beloniformes; family Adrianichthyidae; genus Oryzias; species Oryzias javanicus. Next base: position 394,411 of record CM012447.1, read on the forward strand.
CAGTGACCATATTTCTCTCCCCATCACCTCTCCCATCTCCTGGTGCATGACAGCATGAATGAATATGCTCGCAGTATCAAGCATATAGCGATTGACATGTCCTCTGCTCTCTCCAACAACACCTCCTCTCCCTCCTCCTCTCTGTCTGGCTGGCTGGATCCCTTCTCCTGCTCTTTCTTTCCAGCTGAATGTGGCTCATCCGTGACTGGCATGCAAGGGGTGCTGCTCTCCCCTAACTACCCCGGTTACTATGGCAACAACCACGAATGCATCTACTCCATCCAGACGCAGCCTGGCAAAGGCATCCAGCTACGAGCTAGAGATTTCCGACTGGAGGAGGATGACGTGCTGAAAGTGAGGGGGCGTCGGAATCTGCACCCTGTCCGAGCGGATCTGCGTCCTCTTTAGCATATCCGTGTGATCCCGCTCTGCCCTCTTTCCAGGTCTTTGACGGCGGCAGCAGCAAGGCCCGTCTGCTGGGGGTGTTTACGGAAAACGAGATGCTCGACACAACCCTGAACTCCACCTCCAGCTCGATGTGGCTGGAGTTCATTAGCAATGCAGAAAACACCAGTAAAGGTTTTGAACTGCATTTCACAAGTGAGTAGCGTCCTCGGTTACACTCATTAATCACACGTTTGACGCAGGGCTGACATTAATGGAGGACTCAGGTGCAGGAGTTTAATTAGACTTTAATTCTCCAAAAAATGCAGATGTGGGCATAATTCCGTTTCGGAGGGAATCCCTGAACAATACAATGGACTGATGAGAAATAAGAGAGTTGAGGTGTGGCAGCTGAGCGCTACACCCAAAATACATTTTTTGAGACGAACAGAGAGTGGAAAGTAGACCAGGAATCCTACCATCTGCCGCAACAGTAACAAAAGGCACTTGAAAGACAAACACGTTGCAAAACCCAGAAGACATGACTATTTTTGTTTTCTTTTTCCAGGGTACATCCAGTTTTCTAAGTCTTTGTGCTGCAGATATATTTTAGGCCGTGTCCGAATTCCCTCCCTAACTATACCAGAAGATTCGGTAGTGCTTTGGATTTTAAAAGTAATCCAGACACCGTGGTCACTACTTTTTTTTCCTTTTTTTAAATCGACTCATGTAATCTGACGTATTCTCAAGGTAATCTGATAAATATGAATATTTTACAGATTATTTATGTATCCGCTGTGTTCTGCAGATGAAACGTTTATTAAAAAATTTTTTTAAATTCATTTTTTCACAAGGAAAGTCATTCAAACCCCAAAGCATTGTGGGTTGCAGTATATTTTTTTGCACTTCTAGGAGATTTGGGCTCTTGATTTTGGACATGCAGATTCAGACAGTTCTGCTATATAGTGTATTAAGTAGCGAGGAGTGAAGGAACAACTTTAGTTATTTTCTTTTTTAGTGTTCCCTTAAATTAGCCGTACCCATCCCCCGATCCATCGGACAGTTGTTCGCTGAAAAAAAAAAAGACATATTTTTCTCAGTTTTATTTAGAATCTTAGAGATGGAGACGTGTACAGATGCTTTTATTGCTTTTATAGATCCTTTATATACATATACTGGATATTTTTATAGTATTTATCCATTGCATCTTAGAAGTTGGACAAGGCTGTATGGTGTCCAATAATTAAGCTTCCACTTTGACAGTTATGGGTGAGGGGAAAATTTATGTCACATTTCAATGGTTCCTACACAAAATCTATAGTTTACAAGTAAAGTTTTGCAGATATTTAAGAGGAAAAACAATTAAGGACCCCAGAAAAACAATTCCCACCCCAGTGTCCAGTGTCCAGTGTCGTACAGAATGCTCCGCGAAAATGTTTTCCAAAATTAAATCAGTGCGAGGCCTGAGAAAAGTCGCGGGCCACTGCCTTAAACAGTGAATCTCTCCTCTCTCTGCATAAGGTTTCGAGCTGGTCAAATGCGAGGATCCAGGTGTTCCCCTATTTGGCTACAAACGAGAGGACAAGGGCCACTTCGCTGGAAGCACCGTGTCGTACAGCTGTGACCAAGGCTACTCCCTGAAAGGCCCCGAGGTGCTGACCTGCCTGCGGGGAGAACGGAGGGCCTGGGATAACCCTCTTCCACTCTGTGTCGGTGAGAGACATATTCTTGCTATTCCCAGGAGTTGTGATAAGTCTGTGGACACATTTTCTGGAACAAATGTGTCTGAACACGATTTCTTTGACATTACAGCCAAACCTAATGTATTAGTAGTCTTACAAATCAAATCTGTCTTAATAACCCTGTAATGTTTATCTTTATATATTGCACTGCCTCCCTAACACCACTTTTTAACTATATTTCATATAGTTAAATAGGCTATAATTGCAAGTTGCATTATGTTGTGTCATTACAGTATGAAATAATCTGTCTTTATTCTCTGGCTCACAGATAATCCAAACCAGCTTTAGGGGTTTGCATTGTAGCGGATGTCTGACCCAGTTCTTCATCCTATAAGAATGTGAACAGTCGAGATTCTGGGGAGCTTTGTGAATCATTTCAGCGGTTCCTTTTTGGAACATCTATTTGGTTGCATTCCCAACAGCTTATTTTCTGCATTATTACAAACAAAACATTGCTGTTTCATGTTACATAATCGTATTGCATCATATTTTACACATTTCTCCCTCCTAATATATATTTTATATTTTACTAAAAGCATTTCTTGGAAAATTTGAACAACGCTGACCACTAACGTCAGGTATATGAATCGAGGAGATGAAGTAGAAAAAGTGTTTTCTGATAGTTAATTGATAGAGCCCTTTTTGAAAATGATTGCTACTTTAGAGTTTTTTTGCCAACATCCTTAAGGCTTTAAAGGGAAAGTAGCTAGTCAAAGTCTCACTGACACATCTGCCAAACTAAATAAATACTATTCTTTTATTGTTTTATGGTTAAACTGATAAGCAGTTTTACAAGTTCTTATATTTTATTATGAATCATAGATCTACATAAACACAACTAGATCTCTCTTGAGTTGAACACCAAAGAAAAAGTCTTTGCAGATTTCCTTGAGTTCATCCATGAATTCACTTATCTGTCAATCTTAAAAAAAGCACAATATTTATGTGTATATTTGTGTATATACACATACACAACCATTATTAGCACAAGTAGTAGATACACTTTTTTTTAAAACTGCAACTATTTATTTCTGTTGTAAAATCAGGCTTTTTGCCATCTTTTTTGCCTCCAGTGAACATTTGTGGAAATGCAACATTTGGTACTTTTGGTTTGTAAATGGACTGTGGGGGAAAACACAAAAAAGAACTTCTTAAAAAATCCGTTGCTACTTTTCCAAAACACGTTACATGTCACCACAATGTATAAGAAAAGAAGATAAGATAAGATTAGTGGGGAAATTGCAATATAACATGTGGAACATGTAGGGCTGCCATGATTAGTCGATTAGTCGCGACTACGTCAACTATTGGAATAGTCGACAACTATTTTGGTCGTTGAAGGATACAATTTCATTTTTTTATTGCTTTTTCCTTGTTTTGATCTCAAATGTACGGTGTGGACCGGCTTTCTAATGCTCTTTTCCACACGTGCGCAGTAGTGCTAAGCCGGTTAGCAGTGATGTCACAGGGTAGGCTCTATCAACAACAATACAACAACACACCAAATAAAAGAGGAAAAAGTGTCCAATGTGGTTTCTGCAAGACTGAACTATGGGAGCATCATGGCGATGCAGGAAGATGACGTTGAACAGAGAGCCTCGTTTAGCTAAGCTAACATCGGCGCTAACACAGCTAGCTAGCTCTGGGTTCAAATGGATCGTGTGCGGCTGTCATTGTTGCTCTGTTTGGAGATAAGATCTGCAGCAGATACGTGTCCACAGATCATCTCTGCCTGCATAATAACCACAACATTAAAGAAGCAGCACAGATTTTATGAGTGGAACTGAGAAATATGATGTCATTTCAGTCTGCGCATGTGTAGTGGATGTACGTAGTGAAAGAATAAAAGTACTGTAGTACATTCTAACGTCCCCTGTTTCTCTCCTTATTGAAAATATACATTTCCCCACTTTTTAAAAAATGTAATGTCTCAAAGCTCTTTGTTTATATGAACATCCTCAGGTTTTTTATGTATAGGAATATCTTGAGTTGGTGTTTTGCTTTTATAAATGAGCCTCAGTGAGCAAAAATGTTTATATCTGCAAATAGCTTTTGAAATACTTTATACATATTACAATATACAATATATGTATGAAAGCACTAAAAAAAAGAGATGCAGGGTTTTATTAAGCTTTCTGTAGTTGATTCCGATGCATCTTATTTGATTTAAATCTTGTTTTAATGCCAGAAACGAATGATGGAGAAAAGCTGCATGATTCATTAAAGACTTAATTATATAAAATATAATATTAATATAATTATGTAATATAAGTTAGCACATGACTTAAACACTTCAAGTTTGAAGCTAATTATGGTTAAGATGAGTGTTTTACATCCAGTTGCCGCACGACCCGATGAGTCGACTAATCAAAAAAATAAAAATAATCGGAGATTAGTCGACTATTGAAATAATCGTTTGTGGCAGCCCTAATAACAGGTATAACATGTTTGGAAAAAAATACAGCATTATACTAAAAACAACAAGCAACACAAAATATTTTTACAAAACACAATTTTTTTTTTTCATCTTGTTCTGCATATTGACAAAAGAAGTAATCTTTTTTTTGCTTTCCGTCCCCATTTTGTGACTTTAAACCTTTTTTTTTTTTTTTTTATTTTAGTGTTCAGGTTAAAAATTAATTATATTTTCTGATTATTTTTATTTATTTATTTTTTTAGAATGAAGTTTCTTAAAAAAAAGAGAAAATAAGTACAAGTAATGTCCTTATCTAAGTAAGGAAAAACTTTAAAAATGTCTACAAAAGCACTGGAAAGCTGCTTTTCTAGACATTTTCCTCTCCAAATCGGACATTGTAATTACAGAAAATGGATGATTGCTTTTTCCTGACAGATCTTTCATAAATCTATTATTTTGAGCAGCGAGTAACTCAATTCTTCCTGGAAAAATGTTAGCAGTTTTCTAAAACTAATGTCTGCTTGATATGCTTTGAAGTGAGAGTTCTGGTATAACTATAAAATCCAGATGGAAAGTTAGTCCAAAAAACTCATACGGTTTTTATTTGCACATTTGAACAAATTCTCATTACTCCAACCAGAAGATTCCAAGTGCTAGTAACACATGTTAGTATTTGATGTAGGATTGTTCCTTTCTCTCTTTATCCAGCGGAGTGTGGTGGCACCATCAAGGACGAACCGTCTGGTCGGATCTTGTCTCCAGGTTATCCGGCTCCGTATGAACACAACATGCACTGTGTTTGGACCATCGAGGCGGCTTCAGGGAGCACTATAAGGTCTGATCCTCTTAGCTTTTTTTTTTTCTCTGCAAATTTTGATTATACTAATATATATATATACACCTCAATAAAATTGCATTTTTTCACCTCCCCCCCACTTAAAACCCTGGTTTTGCTGTCGTATACATCCCCCTGAAGGGTTGCTGTGTAATCATTCTTCAGTGAGCTGCAGCTGGCTAGCAGCTGAGTTACAGCAGGAGCACAACCCACCTTTTACATTTAAAACTTGCTGTCTACAATGGTGACATATTTTCTAAAGTTCACCGCACGGTCACATCGTTCTGTTCAGTTGTTCTCCCATCCAGAATATTTTATATCTCCAAAGGGTTGGAAGTTGAAATAAACTCGAGGGTTTTTTTTGTGTTACCAATGACTTAAAAAAAAAAAAAAAAAAAAGATTTTGAAAACTTTTTTTAAACAGATGCAGCAAAAAAAGCATTTTTTTTATATAATTATTATAATTCAACAAAAGAAAAAGACGAAGAAAAAAATTCTAATTCATAGTTAATTTTTCAAATGTGATATTTGAGATTATTTTAGAACTCAATATTTTATGGAGTTTTAAAAAACACTTAAATTCTATATATATTAAAATATTTTCTTTTTATATTTTTATGTATAATCTTTTATTTATATATACTGTATGTAATAAATGTATATCATTTATATTATATATAATTAACATACATATATATACAACATATATATAAAAACAAAACAAAAACACAATAAATAATAATATAATAAACACAAAATCAACTATATGGAAATGTTCTGTTTTTGCACTCTGTTATCCATTCAGGTTTAAGGGACCTACTAGATATGAATGAAAAACATTAAAAAAAACATCCTTTTTATCAATATTCAACCCAGCTTTGAGATTTTTCCTCTCCCGTTTACCATGAAGGAGGATTAAGACGTCCCTCCTCTAATTGCTGTGTGTGGTTCCACGTCAGTCCTCTGGTGTATGCAAGATAAAAAATATGAAGCCTTGATCAATTCTTCAGGGCAGTACGCGGTGGTGGCTTGTACATATTAAGCAAGACGATGTCCTTGCAGATATTGAGGCTTTCACCTTGCCAGTATTCGCTTTATTATGTACCCATTAATGTACTTTGGGCTTCAGACGTGTTAAGACCTGTGTCAGTTCTATGAGTGAGAGATAACCTCAAAGACCTTACAGTTCGTCACTGAAATGAAGACAGCAGGCAAAGTGTGCTGGGAAGAGTTCTTGGCACAATATTGTATGTTTGGACGTTGTCATGTGGACACAAAAATTGCCTTAAGTATGCACCATTTCACTGAGTCATCTCTAAAGCCAACTGTATTTATTAATATTGTAAATGGCTTCCGCTCTGAGTCCGTTGAGCAAAAAACGTATGCAAATTTTTCTACAGGCGATGTTGCGAGTGACAGAATGTAGGTATATGGCAAGCCAAAGAGGCCAAAAATCGCCAGGAAAAGTGCAGTTAAAGAAAAACGGCGTATTGGCCTTAGAGACGCCATATTTAAGGCGTGTTTTAAAATTAGAACATGCATTACACGGTCTCGTGTTGTCCCAAAGCGGGCATAAAAAGCAGCATTTTATTGCGTCCAGACCGCGCATCGAAAGCAGCGTTTTAGCACTCTTAAAACCGCACGTCAAAAGTGGCGTTTTGTTGTGTCACATACACGCATCGAAAGCGCCGTTGTGCTTGAGTAAAATGTCTATTGTTAAGGTGGATTCTGGTGGTTAAGGCAGCTGCTCCTCTCCTTCTTTTTTCGGGAATCCACTGCATTACACAGCAGTTCCTTCATGTTCCTTCACAAAACGCCGCTTTCGACGTCCAGGTCAGACGCAATAAAAGTCAGCTTTTTACACCTGTTTTGGGACGACACAAGACAGCGTAATTTACGTGTTCCTTTTAAAACGTGCGTTAAAAGTAGCGTTTTCACTTTTTAGGGCACTTTTCTTGGCGATATTGGGAAACAATTATGCGACGCGTAAAGGTAAGACAACGGTTGATGTAGGTGAACATTATAAATGTATGTTATAAATAGTGAAATTTGAGCTTGGTTTGTCTTTTTGGCATCCTATAAACACTTTGTGTGGACACTTCCTGCATGAGTCATTTGTATGCAGTCAGTAAAGGAGTAATATAGAGGCTACGCGAACCTTAGTGACGTCTAGTGCGGATAAGGACAACAACTCATACATTATTAAGGTGAATCAGGAGCAGACAAAAAAAACAGCAACTGGAAAAAGCTATATAAGCTACAATTGGCAGGCCACAGTGTTAGAGTGGGGTTGTGAGGGGCTGTAAGCTAGTGGGAGAACATGATGAGAAGTGGGCGCGTGTTCAACAATCCCACAACAATCCCACAATGTCTCAGAAAAAAACAATGTTTTTTTTTTGGATAAAAATGACAAAATTATTGGTAAAAGAGAACTTTTAATATGGACCAAAAGATGATCCTCCTCTTACAACACACTACAACCCAAAAACCTGGACGTGACGAAGGAGTTAAATACAAGCTGTCCAATTTTTTGTATATTACTAACATAAAACTTCAGATAGAATCGGATCAAAAGACATTCCTAGAAATATCTGTTTTTTGAGAGAAGTATTGTCTAATCTCTAAATATAACTTCTGTTATTGGGAAAGAAAATCAGGTTACCCTGCTAAGGTGATCTCTTACTTGAAAAATGTGATTACTCCAGAAAAAATGATTTTTGGTGAATCCTGGTGACTTCATTAGAAAATCCTTTATTGTGAAAATCAAGTGAAGCAATTTGTGTTTTCATAACAAAAAATTGCTTATCCTACAAGTTTTTTTCTTCAAATATGCTTGAACTAAATTTGCCTGATAGATATGTTTCAATGTTCACCAAGACCTTCATTTTCTTCATTTTAACATCCTCCCGTTCGTTATATCATGCAGGTATTTGTGTTGAATACGTTGAATTCTTTGCATATTTCTTCCTTAGCTTGAAACATCCGACTCTCCGTAGTCCCTGGAGATTTCTAGTTTAGGTTCATTAGAGTCTTCATATCCTCTGGGTCCCTGGCATTCTTTTGCTAGGTATTCTCCATATTCATGCCTTTGATCCCACACATGCAATTATTAATTGAAAAGAATTTGCAATGCATTAGCCGAGGGATTCCTTATGCGTGGAATGATGCTGCCGAAGCTGGCGCACGTTATCAAGCTGTTCTTTAGGAGGCCAGCATGATGGAAAGCATCGAAAAAGCCCACGGCTGACTTTTGTCTTACAGTGACAAAAAGATAAATATAGGCAGGCGGTGCAGACTGGCATGCAGGCTAAAGGGGTTGATAAAAGATCAAATAAATAAACAGGATTAGGAAGGCAATGAGCATTTTCACTGATGCAACTTCTAAGTGGTCGGTGCTTCATAAGTCAGATGAAGGATTCAGGCCACATTCTGTCACCTAAAAGTAAGGCAGTGTGAGTTAATAATTAATACTCCGATTTAGTCGGGGGCTTTTTAAAATTTGAATACATTATAAATAAGAGTTTTCATCTACTTGTGTTGGATTATGACCGGAGTTTAAAGTTTTACTAAACATCTGTTGTACACGACCAACTGCAGAATGTATTCAGGTGTTTTTTTTACTAGAAGTTATACAAAGTTTACATTTTAAAATAAAATATAGGCATGATTTTACATAACTAGACTTGCTTGGATGTCCGCGGTTCTGGAGGTGGATTCCATCGTCGACTGTGTTGTATTGATGGTCTTGGTGAGAAATAAACTCATTTTAAAGAACAGCTTGTTAAAGTCTGGCATAGATTAAAGCAACTTGTGTCACATCCAACAAATCCCCAGGAGCAGCAGGTTTGCAGAGTTTCCGCAGACATTAGCACTTACATGCACCGTGAGCATGCTGGCTCAAAAGTAAACAACCATTTTCATATGCAGTATTTAAAAACTGTATTACTAGATTATAGAATAATTTCATGATAATATAAGGGGCTCAGAAGCTGCATTTCCTTTACACATATTTGTAAAAAAATTGATCGAAATGTTGAAATCCACAGTTTGGTTTAGTTCAGGAACAAAATACACCATAGCACTGAATCTTAAGATGTTTTGAGAAAAATGTTCCCAAACAAAATAAAAATATCTTAGTGTCTATATTTTATTCCCAAAATAGACTATTCTTCTTACCCCATTGGCAGATTATAGATCTGATAATGGAGTAAGAATATTTGACTTATTCCTAGGGGGCCTTTTTTTTTGCAGTTTGAAGGATTTCAAAGCTTCTAAGCCCCTCCCCCAAAAGACACCAATGAACTTAGTGGTTGCTGTGACATTAAGAAACATCATCCGATTAGTTTGAAACTCCAGAAGTTGCAACGCCACATTTCTTCGTCATACTTCTCCCTAATACCACCCACGTCTGTCCACTCCTCCCCCTCCCCCATGCATCATCTTCACGCACACATACAGAAGATTCCTCACAGGAGTCATGATTATACTGTTTTGCATTCACATGAGAGACTCTGCGCTCAATCTCTCTCCATTTCTCATACGAATACAAAAGAGCTGAGGCAGAATCAAAGGAGACCTTTGAAATCTTTTCTATGCAACTCTTCTCCGTTTTTCCTTTTGGTGGTTTCTCTGACACTTGATTGAGCTATTTTATCTAGTTAAGAGGGTACTAAGTGAAAAAGAGGGCCCTCAGTCATGTACTTTAAGAAGATGAGAGCAACTTTTCATTTTTCTTAGAAAGAATAGTGCTACATACACACCGAGCCACTACTTTCTGAGTCCCATCTCGTCACCTGTAGACGTTTGGGTAAGGACCCCCCCCTCTGCATCAAAAATGGATGTTTGGGGTGTTCCCAACTCGTCGTTTTTCGACATGCTGGCTGTTCTCATTAAATCACCCAGCCTCCAGGCCGTGTACCGGTACCCTAACCCGGTATCAGTTCGTGTCCAGTACCACATCTGGTGCCAAGTTAGGGTTCGGGTATGAGTACTGGACACGTCCCGACTCATCTGATACCATATTCAGTACCGCGTCCTGAGGGTTGGGGATGGATCCTTGATTTTATGAATAGCCAGCACATCAAAAAACAACGATTTGGTGACAAAAAACGTCAAAAAGTGATTTAAAAAAATTCCCAGTAGTGTTTTAATTATGATACAAAGTTTTTAACCAAAGTCCCACAACCAAAATCTCTTAAATATCAAATTTTCATGTTTATCATACACCTGTCTTTCCAAAATCTCCTCTGACTGGCTTTGGGAGCTGAGCTGAGTAGCCCCGCCCCTGATCCTTCCCTTTCTGATCTGTGTCTCGCTAGTGTAAATTTCACCGGCGCTTCAGAAATACATTAAACAATGTCAGTAATGTTCAGCCGTATCGTTTTGAGCCAGATCTCAGCTCGGACGAGGAAGAGAACAGTTTCGTGGAATCCTTTCCAACTGCAGTCAAATGAGCCGCCGTTCACATTTCCGTGGTCACATCAAGAAGCTCCGTGGAGTCTGGTGGAGATTTTCCAGAGTTCTCAGCCCTGCTACCGTAAGTATTGGATGAAACTCACACCAAAAATCCAGTGACGGCTGATTGGACCACAGAAATGTGAATGGCGGCTCATTTGACTGCAGTCAATGTGAAGATAGCATCTTCTCTTCTCCAGAACCTGAACTAGACACGCTAGCCGGACCAGATGAGGGTTTAGTGCATGTGCAGCAGAAAGAAGATCATTCATGAAAAACAGAGTGTGTCCAAGACGGTTTGATTGACAGATTTAAAAGGAGAGATAGTCTGAAATGCAAAAACAAAATGATTTATTATCACATTTGTTCTCTTTCATAAGGAAAATGCCACAAATACATGTTAAAAACTAAAAAAAAACAGGATTTCATCGGAGGGGAACTTTAACCAAACGTCAATATGTGACAACTTGGAGATGAGAATGTGTTGACTGAATATGAGATGCACGTTCAAGAACACGCTGAACACAGGTTCTTGAACATGCTTTTAGCATTTAGTGTTCACACTGAACTGTCCCTATCCAATACTACCGCAGACATACAGTTGAAAGTAAATATTAAAGACTTGGTGTCATAGAATTCCAGCTGGGAAAGAATGAATTTCTCCTTTCCAATCACTTTTCAAAAGGTTGGCACTTCCATGAGTTAAAAAGACTCAGGGAGTCACTTAATGGTTCAAGTTTAACATGTTTAACTTTTGTTGCACATTCAAAAACCCTAAAACAGACTGTGTACGGCTATATCCTATTACACGTCTTAAAGTCAAGGCCCAGGGGCCAGATCTGGGTAATTCTATCCAGATCCTTTTATTTTATTGTTATTAACGGCCCGATGTTATCTTGCGCTCATTTCTAACTTGTATAACTTTGACAAAATGTATTTTTATTTTTTGGACTATTTTGGCATTACTAAGATTTTTTAGGTTGTTTTGGAGTTTAGCTAATATTTCAGTCTCATGCTAGTTGTTTTGGCTATTTTAGGCTTTTTTCAGTTTTTTAGGCTATTTTAAAGTTTAGCTAATAGCTTCAGCTACATTTTAGCTGTTTTGGCTAACCAAATTACTAATTTGGCATTTCGCTTACATTTTAGCTGTCCATCAGCTTCAGCGTTTTCAGCCCTCCATTTCAGCATTTTTCGCTATCAGCACTAGCATCCTTAGCAGGCAAATTCATCTTACAACATTCACACCCTATAGTTATTGTAGATATGCTATATATTTAGTTGATATCTATGTTAAAAAGTTATGGTTTTAAAGTTTTAAAAGTTTAGTTTTCGATTTTTCAATAAATGTTTAAATGTTCGGCCCGCGACCTAAGGTGTGTTTTGGATTTTAGCCCCTTGTGCGATCGACTTTGACACCCTTCCCCCACTACGTAGACTATTTAGAATATAGACTATTACATAGACGTTTCCTTGGAAGCTGCTGCTTCAACACACATTTTCAACCCTGGTGTGAACACTAATAACACTAGTTCTTCTTTTTTTGGTCTGTCATTTTCTTCATTTCTCTTGGATATCCGACCCATCCACCTCACTGCTCAAGTATTTATGCTAAGTGGAAAAGCATCTGTAAATGGCTTTTCCCAATGGGAATTAGAACCCTCATGGTTCTTCTGACACTAACAAGCTTAACATTAGGAGGTATTCACCAGGTGGCAACCTTTGCATGCATTTATGAAGCACAAACAGTAAGGGGAAAATGTTCGAAAATGACAACCCGGAGAAATAGTACATTAAAAGAGAAGAGCAAAAATAATGGGAACACAGGGATGCTTTCACATGTCATTATCGTCATCCCTTCTCAATATTTTCCTGCTGTATTCTTATCTTTTTATCATTTTCTCTTTTAGCCATCCACCCATCCCACCCTGCAGATTCATTCCTGGAGTGACAAGGAGAGATGCAGAGTTTATATGCTGTATAAAAAGAACCGATTATCCTAACTCCCATCCATCCTATCCCTTCGACAGCTCTGCTTGGGTCCCCGCATCCTGCGGAGCTTCCTCTGCTCTTCATCAACCTTTTATCCCCCCACCATCATCTTCTGCTTGCAGCCACACGGTGATGATTAGCAGTGGTCTTGTTTTTGTTGCTTCACTCCTCCCCTGCTTTCGACAACACTCCTTTGCCTCCTTACTCTTTCCCAATCCCGTTAGCGCACTAATATATGGAGCTAATTTGAAGCCAATATTATTGGAAACCCAAATTAATCAAATTGAAACCATATTGGTGTTTGACCAAAAAAATCTGAAATGCTATTCTTAAATAAACTAAATTATTTTCAACTTCAAATGTTCAGATTTTTTTATTTTTTTTTTATTTTTTTTTTTGGAGGGGGTGTTTCAAAACTCAAAATTTTCTATTTCAAAGCTTTATTTCACTTTTAAATATTTTTTTTCATTTTCAAATCTGAAAATTTCAGATTAGAAACTTTTGTGGCGCCGTTGGGGCGGGGCTAACACGAAGGACTATTTAAAATGAGGGTGGTAACTTGAGTCCCAGTGCATTCACTGACGCTGGGAAATTTGGATAAACATGCTCAGAAAATGGCTGTACGATTATAGTCTGAAGTTGTCCAAAGATGAGTGTAAAAAGCTGAGTTTTATCGCGCTCAAACCACGCGTCTATAATTCTGTTCTAGCCCATTCAAAGCGCCATCTTGTCGTGTTACAGACTGGCTACGAAAACATCTTTATGCTTGCATAAAATGGCTAAAACACTGTAGGAACTCCAGTTGTCTCCTGTGGCCTAACCCCGGGCTTACACCGCTAGCATCACGGCTCCGCTGCGTTGCAGACTAGCTACAGCCGATAGCTTCCACTGGCTGCTGCTCCAGCCACAGGCTCTGTTGATACAGGAAGCCAAACCCTCGTTCTCCAGTCATTTCAGAACACTTCTCTGTCTGCGTGGGACGAGTCAACATATAACGGGTAAAGCACGGGATATTTACGTAATGTTTATAACACGCTGAAATCGGTGAGTTCAGCAGAAATGTTGTTTTATTTTGAAAATATACCGGATTCACTTTCCATTCGCTCGCGTGGTTTCCAGTTTAAGCCGTGAATAGCCCCAACTTCACAAAAAGTGCTGCAGATCAGCTGCGGCGTCCGTCAAAATTTGAACCAAACAAAACGGATTCGCAGGGCCGCAGAGGCCGGTCCGCAGACGTGAACGCCTGCAGTGGAAGTCCCGCTCGCACTTTTAAAGTTACGTCAAGACTGCGGCGCACGCATCAGAGCTGTAACGCTAGCGTGTAAGCCCGGGGTAAGGGCTATTACGCTAGCCCTTGAGAGGAAATGGGAGTTTGTCTTTGATTGGTTCTTCGAGTTAGCACCGCCCCAGCGCGCCACAACAGGGCCAAAAGTTTTGAAACTTAAATTTTCAGATTCAAAAGCGAAAACAGAAATTTTGAGTTAAAAAATAAAAGTTGAATATTTGAAGCTGAAAATAATTAAGCTTATTTTAGAAAGAAAAAGGTTTCAGATGTTTAATAGATTTTTTTTTTTTTTTTAGTATACCGTTTTCAGTTTTATTTTTATTGAGGTTTCAAATAACATTGGCCCCAAATTATCCCCATACAAGCACATAGGCCGAACATGCTGCAGTTCGATACTCAACAGTTGAAAATGTTGCATTAAGGCAGGAGACCCATCAGCACCTGAGCCAGTGCTCAATTTCAACCTCAGATTCCAACAATTGCATCAACCCTAATACAAACCAATTTAAATTCAGCACTTGCTGCATGAGCAAAGTAATAGCTGAAAAACATGTATATAATCACGTATACTACACTATTTAATGTTCTATTTCAGTTTAATTCATGCAAATTCTCTGAAACAGCGCTGTGTATCTTGTTGAACGTTCTGGGAGGTGGATCTTAAAGAGATCCTAATACCTGAGGGCTTCATCACTGCATTTCACATAACATGCAGCATTCATGCTGCAAACCTTTGATCACAGCCTATGACTGTTTGGAGTGACAGGAATTATCAAGCTGGTAGCGTGAGATGAGTTGGTAATAACTAGAACTCCTAGCATTGGATTAGCTTTTTAAAGTATTGTCTGCATCATATTAATTCTGGTATTACAGCTTGGTGGGTTTGTCAAAAAGGGGTTTTGGCAGGCTGCATAGATAAAAAGGTTCTCTCAACCACTTATTTAATTAATCTAATTATCTCTGTTGTTAGTTTGTATCCACCGCAAACTGAAGATGATGGATGTATTACTGTGATTAACTAACCAGATTGCATTCACACATTCTAGACTGTTATTATAATTATTACTTAATTAAAGGATGTTGAGATACTAACATCCTCTACTTTAAAAAAGGGTTCTTTAAGGGTGGAAAATGGGTCAGTGTGAAAAATGGACAAACCTTTGCAAGGCCCACAGCAAATATGAATGTCGTAGACCGCTAGGTGAGCCTGTAGAACGAAAATACTAATGCAGTTTTTTACAAGTACAGGTGTATCCAGGGCTGGCCCTGTGTATAGGCGACCTAGGCAGCCGCCTAGGGGGCACCAGTGATTATGTGTATTATTAAAGTGATTTTTTTTTTTTTTTGTTAAACAGCATAGTGCACCACTCCTCATTTCATGGAAAAATTAAAAGCAACTAGAATTTAAAAATGTAAATAAAACAACTCAAAAGTTTGATCTAATCATTAACTGCAGTACAGCGCCCCTCTTTTCCTGTAGTTGCTACTGGGACGGGGGCGCGCTGTTCTTTAAAATTATAAGGATGACAAAAGGAATAGGAGGACACACCGGCTCATGGCAGAGGTTTGTCTGTTTTACTTAATCTCCATTACATTTTGGTCAAAAAGGACAAATTTAACTAGGGACCAAGTGTTTTTGTTTTTCTTTAACACCTTTAAGAGCTCAAATCCCCCTACTTTTCATTGGTTGATTGGTAGCACAGTCAGTTAATGTGCTCAATTTCTAATTCAGATTTACCTAGTTCGAGTCCCATCTTTGTCAATCTCAAATTCTTCAAAGGGCGCCAAATTATTTTTTCGTCTGGGGCGCCATGCAGCCCAGGGTTGGGCTCGGGTGTATTATATAGTTTTTTTTCATCTTTTTAACCCCCACCCCCACAATCCAACCCACTGTGCAAAGACCACATTACTGCCTTTCACGTGATAATTGTGCGGTCTTTTAGTTCAGCCTGACTTTTGGAAACGTAGAAAATAGAGTGTGGTTCGTGTGGCCATTCTACAGGTGTCCTATGTATTTATGTATGAAATGCACAACTCATGCGTGTTAGGGGTCAGTAAGGGGCCAGTGCTTGCACATTACTAAAAACTAAGGTGCGGCATAAGGGCACCATTTGTAAAAATCACATGTAGTGCATACTTTACATTGGACAAACAAATACTTCACGGTACACCTATACCACACATAACAATGACATGCTCCCATTGGTCATACAATCCTCAAGCAAAGCACACCTGCGCCCCTGTTAAGATGCAACAACTCCTCTCTATAACCCTCCTCAGGCTGGGACAACCCAAAAACCCGCAGCACCTGTTGAGACCAGCACATGTAAATGTTTCACTAAACCTATTATTTCACGGTTCAGTGTTACTATATTTACACACCCTTGAGGGATGACTCATCTCTGCAAGCTTTGATCAAACATCATATTTTTGTTTCAGATCTTTTTTCTTTACATTACCATACAAGCATAAAACATGTAAATGTAAGCGGGAATGTCAGGTGAAATTGAGACTTCATGTAAGGCTGTCACTATTGAATATAGTCAAACTAAAATCAGGTGAAGAAACACATGCACAGATGTTATCTGGTTGGATTTATTTTATTCCTTTAAATGCCTCATTTAAATGACAGGAAATCTGTTGATTTATCCTGTGGCTCCTCTTTGGTTTAACTGCAGACCTCGAGTTTTTGTGATGCTGCACACAATTTTAGAGAGCTTTTGAGTGGAACATATTTGTGTAAAGATTCTCCAGCGTTACTATGTGCATTTATTTGCCCTTCAAAGAGATCACAAGAGGATTTGTCAAGTAGGTCATGTATAGAGAGCCCATTGTCAACCAGCTACAAGCTGCCGCTTACATGTTAGACAGTTTGGGAATCAGGGTCTGACACCAATTATGCAGAAACTGTGGGAACTTGGTGCTAAAGTCGCATAAAATCAATCAAGGCCTTATGTGTGTGTGTGTGTGCGAATGCGCATCCCTGTGTGTGTGTGGATCGAGATGAAGATACTGAAGGCCCGTGTAGCACTGATGTCTTCTGTTGGATTGCAGTTTACATTAAAGTTGGGCTCATTGGCTTTAAGATGACTCTCAAAATGTGAATACTGAACAGATTTACTGTTATCTCAGCTAATCCTCAGCACATTATGGTAATATAAACACAGCTTCTCAGACTGATCTGTCTAAAATTACTGCTTATATAAAGGAATTACATTAACTTTTTTACTTTTTTTTTTATCATTTTTTTTTGTTTATATATATATATATATATATATATATATATATATATATATATATATATATATGTAAGCCTTTTCTTCGAGAAGCTTCAAATTTTTTAATTCTACTTTTCATTTTGATTAATCGTTTCAGTGATTCCTTCTGTCTCTTTTGTATCCCTGGATAAATCCGAAGCATACCCTGTTGTGCCCACACACAAACCTTAGAGCAGTCATGAACATTGGGCTGGAGGTCTCGCACAAGAACTGCACACTCATACCGAGCAACACTGCACAGTACATCCTCTGGACCACAGGCTGGTTGACAGCTGTCTGAGCCAAAGTGAAAGGGAGATATTTTGACAGCATAATCTTTCTGATGTCTAGACTGAAACTGTAAAATCTTGTGGCAGACATATCTGCCTGACTGACGTGGTGGAACATCCTCTGAATGTTCTGGATTTGACGTCTGTGATTCACCTTAAAACGTTATTGTTTTCCTTCTTTGCCTTTGGCTGGAGCTGTTTTTGTCTGTGCGCTATTATTCTCTGTAATCACATTTTTCCACTTTTGTGAATCGACTCTTTAAAATATTTAGTTTCACTACGGCTTCTTTCTAGATTTTTTCCCAGTTTTAGTTGATAAATATTTTATTTTCACTCAGATAATCAATAAAAGTTGGACAATATCACAGATTTGATGCAAAGAAAGCTACATTCTTTTGTAGAGTTTTCTAGAACTTGTCTTTTATTAATGAATGTAGAAACATATTTCGTATTTACAAAATTGTAGACATCAAATGTTTTTTTATGAAACAGGGTCACAATGAACATGTTTGGAGTTTCGTTCCTTACCACAGTCATGATTGTCTTTCAGTTTGCACTTCCTGGTTTTCCACACGGAGGAGGTCCACGACTTGCTCCGAATTTGGGATGGCCCCCAGGATGGAGGGGTCCTGCTCAGGGAGCTGAGCGGCTCAGCCCTGCCCCCGGACGTTCACAGCACCTTCAACACCGTCACGCTGCAGTTCACCACAGACTTTTTCACCAGCAAACAAGGCTTCGCTCTGCAGTTCTCTGGTAAGCAATCGACACAGAAAGCGGTCCAGGATTTTGCCGGAGTGGGACTACACTCACAGCTACACAAATTTCGCTGCGAGTGCTGACCCACTTTTGACGTTGAGGCTGATTAGATTTTTTTTTCACTTCTGATCATCGCCGTATTTGCTTCTTCAGTTTCTACTGCAACCTCCTGCAATGACCCAGGCATGCCAACTAATGGCACCCGCAGTGGTGACAGCAGGGAGCCCGGGGACCATGTGGTGTTCCAGTGTGATCCAGGCTACCTCCTGCAGGGAGCCAACAGGATCACCTGCACTGAGATCAATGGTCGCTTCTTCTGGCAGCCAGACCCTCCTACGTGCACAGGTGCTTCACCAACACAACACATAGCCACCATTATTCGCTCCTTCATTAGTAACTATCCAAATTATTCTGAATTAAATACTCTGATTTTAACTCAGCTTGTATTTCCTGTTAGTAGCTAAGCCTTGGCATCATGGTTTATTTTGTTAATGACGGAGGTCTTTTTTAAAAGTTTAATACTAATAGAGCCATCTGTGATCGGTTTCCAACTGAAACCCAGCGAATAATCATAGAGTCCCCAAAATACACTCTTTATTTTTTTGTTGCCAGTAAGGTCTTAATTTCTAGAATAGAATATAACTTTAATTGATCTCACAATGAAGACATTTACATTTTTTAACAAAGCTCTACAGAAAGCAGCAGAGGATAAATAACTCTAAACAATAAATAACAGGGAAAAAACTAGATGTCCCAGTTACAATGAGATATTGTAGAATTTTATTGTTTTGTTTGTTTTTAAATAAAATATAACTTTTAAATATTTATCGTTAAATTATAGCAGTGTTATATTTTTCTTTGTTTATCATATTAACTTTTCTCTCTGGTATCAGCGCATGTAAGTTAAATAAATGATAGCCTGTGTCAAAAAAAATATCCTTGCTGTAACAGGTTTACTATATTTTCAGCACTATAGGGTACACCAGTACATGGTATTTATGAACTTGTATAATAGGGAGCAACAAACTATAAGATGCATTAAGCAAGACAAAAGAGTTAGATTAGTCCATTAGTCAGTAAGTTTTATTAGCTGCATTCAGGGTAACTCTAAACTTCTTTGTAACACGTTAGACTCAGCAGAGGCTTTTAGCATTTTTAGAAGCGTTAGCCACGTTAGAAGCGTTAGCCATGTTAGCCACGTTAGAAACATTAGCTGCCTTAGAAGCGTTAGCCATGTTAGAAACATTAGCTACGTTAGAAGCATAAGCCTCAGTAGGAGTGTTAGCCACATTAGAAGCATTAGCTACATTAAAGGCGTTAGCCACGTTAGAAGCGTTAGCCACGTTAGAAACATTAGCTACGTTAGAAGCATAAACCTCACTAGAAGTGTTAGCCACATTAGAAGCATTAGCTACATTAAAAGCATTAGTTACGCTAAAAGCTTTAGCCATGGTAGAAGCATTAGCTATGTTAAAAGCTTTAGCCACGTTAGAAGCACAAACTACGTTAGAAGCACAAACTACGTTAGAAGCATTAGCCACATTAGAAACATTAGCTTTGTAGAAGCATAAGCCACGTTAGAAGCATTAGCTACGTTAGAAGCATTAGCTACGTTAGAAGCATTAGCTACGTTACAAGCTTTAGCCATGTTAGAAGCATTAGCTACATTAGAAGCATTTGGCATGTTAGAAGCATTAGCCATGTTAGAAGCATTAGCCGTGTTAGAAACATTAGCTACGTTAGAAGCATTAGCTACATTAGAAGCATTAGCTACATTAGAAGCTTTAGCCATGTTAGAAGCATTAGCCACGTTAGAAGCATTAGCCATGTTAGAGTTTTTTTTCTATACTTTTAACGCCAAAACTTGTTTGCATCTCTTAAATAACAGTCTGATGCCACTGAAACAAGGTTGAACTCCTAACCTTGTTAACAACATGTAGGGAAAAAAAGTCACTGATATCCATTAGCTGTGTTAGCATATTTACAATAACACTCAACCTTGTTTGCACTCACACAAGAGAGACTGACATTTCTACATCTTCAAGCACAAATAGAATTAATCAATATATAAGGTGCATTTAATAAGAAGGAAGGCTTAAAGACACGAACACAGCAGGCAGACAGACACTGAGCTACACACACAGGGGAGTGTGTTTTTGGGTGTCAGATGATGGCAAAAAAAGCTCTGAATAACCACCGCTGAGCAGAAGCGCCTGTCAACTGTCGCGGAAAAATACGTGTCTGGTGTGAACTGGAGCTGAACCGCGTACGGCGCACACCGCTTCACAGCGCTTATGTGTCCAGTGTGAACTAGAGCCTCAAAGCCCTGGTAAATGACATTAAAAACATTGTCGTTTCCACATCTTCTGCGATATATTCTTTAGTTCAGTTTTTATGTACAAGTCAGACAAAAGAACAAAATCAATTTGCTTAAATGGAGTTTACTTTTAAATTCCAGGACTTAATAAAGAAAGCAGTTTGGTAAACTTATTCTAAATCTAGAAGTTGCTTTCTTTGTTTGGCATCTTTACATCAATGTCTGTTCTTAAGCAGAAAATGGAAGAAAAAAAATAAATCTCAAAACAAGAGAATGTCTATAAAGTACTGCCAGAGTACAAAAAAAAAATACATCAAATAAACACTGAGTCAGATACACTAAACCAACAATCAGAATATAATATGATACAAAAACAATATGCAACATTTATCCAAACAAGGCTCCTTATTGTAATACAGTCATACTGAGGTGAATTATAGAATATAAAATGAGAGATTTTAGACCTAAACGTGGATTCAGCGTCTTGGGACGTTATCATCCATCTATCAATATAAATAGTCTCTTCTTTATCATTTGACCTGATTCTCTCCACTGTATTTATTTTTTATTAAGAGAAGCAATGCTACGTGCAGATGAATATTGGCAGAACATTTTTGTTTACTGCCTTTGAATATTAGTAGTTGACAACACCATAGAAACTCTCATCCTTTCAAAGAGGGATGAGAAAATATCTTTTTCTTTTCTGGAATGGTATTTCTAATGACATTAAGCGTTGGAAGTGACCATTTCCTGACGTCACCAGAAATATTTCTGTTACTGCAACCGTTTTTCGACTGTGCTATTCTTACCATGACCTTAACTGGAATATGCTCTTTATTACAGCACAGTGTGTATGAAAAGATAATCACAGTTTTGTGGTGATTGTGACCTTTTGTTACCCGGTTTAATCAGTGACTAATGAAATTATTGTGATTGAGGTTAGAATAAGGAAAGCCCAAGTCTTTAAGCCTTTAAAAACAAGCATGATTTGTGCGATCACCTGCGAGACCAAGGAGCTTTTTGCATAAACGCTGATGATGTGAGAAATGTAACATTTCTATTTGTCCTCAGCTCCATGTGGTGGGAACCTGACGGGTCCGAGTGGGCTGATCCTGTCTCCGGACTATCCTGAACCTTATCCTCATGGAAGGGAGTGTGATTGGACCGTCTCTGTCATGGAGGACTACGTCATCTCTCTCAGCTTCAACCAGTAAGATTCCTTAATTGGAAGTTTAATAATTCAAGATAATTGTTGCTTCAAATCAGTTTTTTTTCTGACAACAACTTAGTTCATGTAACTTGTTTTTTCCCACTTCTGAGCCCCTCCCTTATATAAATAAACTTAAATATCAACCCCCTTTGACATTGGAGATGTCACTGATGAGCTACTGTAACCAGCTCAGTAGTCCCCACTCTGAGACTGGTTGGAAAATCCATGGCTGTGACTCTAAATAACAGGCCCAGTGACTCCCTGCTTGACTCTCAGGGTCAACGGTTTGGATTGGGGAAGTTAAACCACCAAATAGTTCCCGAGGGCAGCTGTGTCTGTAGCTCACCCCTCCCCCAGAGGATAGGTCAAATGCAGAGAAGAAATTTTACACATGCAGGTGCGCTCAGAAAAGTGAAACACTGGATGAAGTTCTGTAATTTGTTACATGTAAAATCAAGTTTGCAATCATTATTTGAAATAATGACCTTAAATTTAACAAATCAGAGAACTTTTTAAAATGATCCAATATTCAACTTTTCTCATGAATGACGACTGTTGAGAATTTAGGTTCTGACGCAAAAGAAAGCTTCTTTTTTGTCTTAGCTTTGCACCAACATATACAATGACGGCACAAAGCTGCTTTTCCAAATCAGCTGATTTACGTTGACAACGTAAACTCATCACTACTGTACATATCAGTGTAAAGCTGCCTTTTCTCTACTTCAGAATCCGCTGGAATTAAGTTACCTCCATTGTTGAAATTCTTCTGACTGTCGTTACTCTTCAGCTTCAGTTACCTAGATTAGTTGATTCTGTCATTGAGAACAGCGGCTTTGCACCATTACATTCCATTTGCGTTTGCAATGTGTTGCATATCAGCGTAAAGCCGACAAGTCGTCGTTACAGCAGCGGTCCCCAACCCGCGGGCCATTTGGTCAGCAGAAAGAAAAAATACAGAAATAAATGCCTTAACTTTTATTTTAAAAGACTCCCGGATTCTGTGAACAGCCTCCGTCTGGATCACGAAACTTAAAGCAGCTAACGAGCATGGCTAACTACGTTGCTAAGCTAGTAGCTTAAAGCTAAATACAAAAAACAAACAATATTTGGAAAGTTTCTTCTGAGAGAAAAGAGTCAGTGAAGAAGAGCCTTCGACTTCAAAGAACTATAAAGCTGCTGTTTACAAACAAAACATTATGGAGACAGTTGTTCTCATGTAGCATGAGAACTGGCTAATACGCGGCGACAGATTCTCGACACGCAGATCATAAAGTTGGAACACGGTGGATTCATGTTTAAATTACTATTTAGAAAATACCAGTTTTACAACGTCGCATCATTTTATTTTGCTTTATATATCCAACAAGCCTTTAAAGTCAGACGTAGGTCAAGCTAGCATCCCTAGTTGTTAGCATCTACTTTGAAGTTTAAGGAACATTTTCAAACCAGCCGCAAACATTTTATAGAGAATAAAGATTCAATCAAATTAAGTTGCCAATTTGTGGAAACTTGTAAACCCTTACAAAGACATTCTATGATAGAAAAAAAAATGTTTCTTTTATGGAATTTTTTAAAAAATCAGAAACGACTTTTACAATACAACAATTTTCTGGATCAGCTGGATAAAAATGTAGCTTCATTTTTCAAGTTATGTTAATGATAAAAATAAAAAAATAAAAAAAAATTCTTGATCATTACTTGGCTATTATACTTTTCTGTTCCATGGAACAGCTTCCACTCTGTAAAACTTGAACACAATTTCTTGTAGCAGCATTGTATTGTGGAAATAGATTTTAAGAACCTAGAAGCTTAAAAATACCAACTTCTGCCCCGTTCAGACCAGTCTGTGGAAATATTTTCCAATTTTAACCGGTTAAAGGGTTAATATTGCCATAGTTACCCCCTCCCTCCAAGTTTAGGTGTCATTTTCGACACTACCTCATCTTTTCACTAACGCATTAGCAGCATCACACCGTCTGCATATTGCATCCTGCAAAATCTGAGTCACCTCTGGCCCTGCCTCTGCTCCCACACGCCCTCCATCCCGGCCCATCGCCTCTCACCTCTCCACACAAATCCCTCAACAAGATTCAAACTCTGCCGTTTTTTTTTTAAATCAAACTGTAAAAGTCCTTATAGTTGTATCAAAACCATTTGTTGTTTTCTGTATGGGTCATATTTTACAGGTTTTATGTGTATATGTATATATACACACACTTATAACCAGGTTGTTTGGAACTATCCTAATAATTTGAATTGTGAATCTAAATTAGTTTCAGCTTGGAGCCCAGTTATGACTTCTTGCATATCTACGACGGACCAGACTCGCTGAGCCCTTTGCTGGGGAGTTTCTACGGCACCGACGTTCCAGATCGCATCGAGAGCAGCTCCAACACTCTCTTCCTGGCTTTCCGCAGTGATGCCTCCCTCAGCAGCAACGGATTTGTTCTGCAGTACACAGGTACACTCTTGTGGTTAAATATTAATTGTACTTTCAGCATCTCTATCTATCATTTTTTACCCGCCGTATCTCCAGGATTAAGAAAAAAAAAAAAAAAAGGTGCATTTTAATTAGGATGTGTGGCTTCATTCCTTCAAACGGAATGTTGTGCAGTTCCAGAGTAAAAATGGCTTTCCCCTTCACTGCTGAGTGACCTTGCAGATTGTTTCTTTTTAACTTTCTCTCGTCCAAAGCAAGCGAGATTAGTGGAGTGAAAAATTCTCCAGCGAGAGCGTTTGCTCTGTGCTGCAGCATCCTGATCTCTCCCATTTGTAAAATGCTCTGCCGGGCTGTCATCGTAAACATGTACGTTTCCTTTTTTTTTTTTTGCCTTCTAACCCGAATTATGAAAATGAAAACCTGACATTGTGAATGCTAAAGCTCTTTTTGATCACAATGAGAGCCTTCTTTTGTTGTGTCATTTCAAAGCTTGGCTGACCTCGGTGAATTGTTTGCAGGTTAATGCGCGTGCCTGAGGATGTCTGTTCAGCGCATGGGCTACAAAATGATCCCCGGTTTCTTTGGACAAGGTCCAGTTGCTTTAATGGAAGCTACGTATGGTTTTCTGGGTTGGTGTACATGCTTGCAAAAGCGGTCTCCTAGCACACCTACAAGCTCTAAATTAGTCACGCTATCTTTGTGGAGGACTTTTTTTTTTCTAGGAATAGTGTTAAATCTCACTAAATCTCCTCTCCCCAATTAGAGCCGCTTAAGGTATCAGTCGTTTAACCGATTCTTAAATGAGTTCCTTGGCCGCTGCTCAGTTTGGACTCGATCCATAAAATCCGGCAGATAGATTTTCAAATTTTACCTACCACTTAACTCACTCGGCTCTGTGAGATTGTACCCTGGTGGAGCAGATGGACCTCCGAAAAAACTCCATCCAATTCTCCACACTAATAAACCATAACTAAATAATACATAAATTACCTCCTCGGTTTAAAAAAAAAAAAACCCCAACGTGGCGCCGATACACATTTGGCTGCGAGTTTGTGTTTGTTTGGACAGCAAGCAGCAAGTTGACGAGCTGGCCCGGCTAGTATTTGGTCAGCCCCGCTCGTGAAAAATTGCTTTATGAAATATTCCCAGAGTTGCTGAGTCTCTTTACCAAGCAGGGTTGATGTATTTCTGTGTCTGGGCTCATGTTTCACCGCGCTCTCCTGGGAAATTTACATGTAGACAACTTTCCAACGCACATAAGTGCATTTATGCATAGAAAACATGGGTGAGAGTGCACTATGCCATACTCACAGCTGCCTCATCTAATACCTCCAAGTGTTATCCAGGCACTTCTCAAATCACAACAAATTGCTTAATTTTTATTTTTCAAAACAGGTGAAGCTCGATTTTCCCTTTTTCACACCAGCTTTTACTAGCAATGCCACCATTTTTTGGAATAAAACAGAACTAAATGCTACACCATTAAACGGAATCATGAAAAAAGTAAATGAATGTATCCCTTTTGCATACTGGTGTGTATACAAGGATTGTGCTAAATTTGAAAAAAATATATTATTTATTGTTAGTATGAACCAACTCAATGGTATTGTGTCACTTTTTACTTATTAGCAAATGAAAAGCAAAATGTTTTGGGGATTTTTTTGGTTAAAACACAAATTGGATCAAAATTAAGCTGTGACCCAAAAAAAGAGGTTTGAAGTAAGTCGTGGAGAAGTAGATTCGTTTCCACGTATGTGCAAAACTTTATCAAAATTTTAAAAATGTCGGAAAAACTCAATTTTTCTACTAGAAAAGTTGCATTTTTTTGTGCGACCCGCAATCTAGTGCTGGTAGGAAGTTACCCCAAGACACACGAGAAAATCTGGTAAATGTTCACAATAACCAGTTTTTTACAATAAAATACTGCGATTGACAAATGCAGGAGAGAGGCAGAGAGCAGCTGGCGACAAGTCAAGATGGACGACGTCAAATTAATTGTAGAAACTGTAGAAAAAAAGCTGTAAACTTTAGAAAAAAAATACACAGCGTTAGCAACCTGCCTCTAGTGGCCTTTCTGAAGAACTTCAGCTCATAGTTTAGCGGTTTGCATCTAATTTTTAAATATAATGTGAGGTTTGACTCAAACACAGCAGGCTTTAGTCCAAATTTCTTTTTTTTCTTTAAACAACTTGGGAAAGTTGAATTTTATTGGTTGGCACAAAAGTACCTGTATAAAAATATCTTCCAAAAGTGCATCTATTTTTTTATGTTGAAGTTTACTCTCAGCTAAGTTTGGGGTCTTTTACTTGATGTGTCAGGCAGAGACAGGGGAGAAAACATTAGACCTATCTTTTCTTTGTGTGTCAAGTCATCAAATATTGAAGATTGCTCCAAGAACAGAGTGCATAATGCTAAGTCTGAGCTAAATGGCTTTAGGCATCTTTCCTATGTTTATTTTAGTTGTGATGGTGTGAAGTGCGCCAAATTGACAGGCCTGCTTTCACATGCACATTTTCCACCTAGAAAAGTGAGATGCTAAATTGAGCAAGACGTCTCTTTTACAACCTCAGAGGTGCTGATTGATGTGTGGTTGATGCAGAGTGTGTACGAGTTAAGTTTGGCAGACTGTGTGTGTGTGTGTGAGAGACTTAGAGAGCTTGCTTATGTGCATTGTCTTCTTGAGTTGACTGCAGGGTTGAGTTGCTTGAGAGGCGTTTGTGCACAGTCAGCAGATCTTTGGCCAGAGCTGTGCCACTTTCAATCAGCTTCCTGTTTGCTCCACAGTCATACATACTTAAGTAACCCGGGATGGGATGCCATCATCAAGAACTACAAAGGAACACTGACAGACACTGAGATAAATCTGCTGGAAAAATATTGAGTTGCAAGAAATGCAAGCAAAAAAAAAAAAAGATGTAGTCAAATTATTTTATCTTTCACTGTCACCCTGGAAGCTGAAAGAAATACAAAATATGAAGATAGGTTTAGGTTTAAGGTTTGTAATCCTTGTAGGAATGTTGACAAAGTACCTTTTAAAGGCATAAGTTAAAGCGTAAAACTGTCTGAATTCCTACCCTAATCCCAAACTAAACTATCTTGTTTAAACGGCAAGTGTGATGTCACTGATTTCACAAAGTGAAAATCTAATCAATGCAACCATTTTACAACCTCTATTTATAACTCCATAGATGTTTTTTTCCACATTTCATTGTGGTCTATATTTGCCAATGAAGTTAGCAATTGTAATTGAAATTCTAGAAAACAGTGTGTTTGGCCAATGAGGAGCTTCAATGGCAGGTTGGTTGGAAAACATGGACACCGCCCCTCGAGGACAGACTTTGGACACCCTGTTCTAGTTGTTAGTAAGGTGCACATACTCGGTCCTTACTGACCGCTTGAGCATGCTGTGTGTTCATTTGATACACAAGTGCCAAAAGGATACCTGTAGGATGTCCACACAAACTACTCTAATTTCTTGAAGTCAGGCTGAGCACAATGTACACATTAATCCCTCGAACAACACTAACAGAACATCACATCACAAGCACATATACAGCACATCTACATCTCACCACTTCACCCTTACCTTTGTGTGTTTTTGGATCTGTTTCCCGCAGCACGCCCATAGAAAAAAAAGTGCATGAAGATCCTTTGACTCAACAAGTTCACTAAACAGTCAACAACCTGTCCAGCATACCCTGTACAGGTTTACCCATCTTTCCCCCGCAGACAGCCTAACCTAAAGGGCAGTTGTGACTAAGATCTAAAGTGGCATCTGCTGTAAAAAAATCCCACATCAAACACAGAGCAGTACACTCATGCTCTCCATTTGTGTTAGCAATTCAATTCTTGTAAAAAGATCACAATAACAGAGAACAACATAAGGTGAACTTCAAACTTGTATTAGTGTTTACCTTTTAGCCCCAACATGATGTCTCATTATGAGGTGTTACTGACACACAGATCTGTACTTTCACTGACACTGTAAAAGCTAAAAGTTTGACTGCAGCACCTCCAAAGAACGGGGTGTGCTTTTCCTGTTTGACTGTTCTGACTCATTTACCTGCGAGTCACTTGTGTTTATATATTCTTAGTTATTCAAACTAAGTTTAAACTTTTTAAGTCAAAGTAGTTCTATATTATTACATTAATGGTGTTCATGTTTTTTAAAGTTGATAGCAGAAGCAACTTGATGAAAATGCTGAAGCTAATAGCATGTAGCTGAAGTGTTAGCTAGATGGCAAATTAGTCTAATAAACTGGTAAAATGTATAATTTAGCAAAAATAGCTAGCATAAAGCCTAAACATTAGCTGATCTCCAAATTAGCCTAATAAACTGCCTAAATTATCCTAATAAACTGGTAAAATGTTTAATTTAGCCAAAAAAGCCTGCATAAAGTTGAAATATTAGCTTAACTCTAAATTAGCCCAATAAACTACCTAAATTAGCCTAATAAACTGGTAAAATGTATAATTTAGCAAAGAATAGCTAGCATAAAGCCAAAATATTAGCTAAACTCTAAATTAGCTTAATAAACTGCACAAATTAAGCTAATAAACTGGTAAAATGTCTAATTTAGCAAAAATAGCTAGCATAAAAATGAAATATTAGCTAAACCAATGGCAAAATCAATCCAAATTACCTTAGTACATTTCCTAAATTAGCCAAAACAGCTAACATAAAGATTGAAAATACCATTATATTTTTTTTAATTAAAATAAAATTCCAGAAGAACAAAATAAAACATTTCTGTTTCTGGGACAAAAAAAAAAAAAAAAAACTAATTTCCAAAAACTGTAATTAAAATATTAAAATCACAGTAAAACAAAAAAAAAACTGAAAAAAGAATGTGCTAATGGATATTTGATGACTTATGATGACATTTGAGTGGCATTTAGGTTGAATTATCCAATCAGGGATGTCTCTTAGTTAACTTTTTCTGGTTTCTTCTTTTGTTACATTTTATTAAAGATTTCATTTTGATTGCTAAAAATTACCTTTAATAGACAAAAATGTTTCTTTTGACAGAGACCAGAAAAGGTAGGTAGACAGAAAAAAATGAAACACTGGATCAAAAACCAAATCTGTTTTTTATTATATTTAAATGTATTACCTTTCATCAGAATTAGACAAATTGATGACTCACATAACCTGAATTTTTAATTTGATAATATTTTTAAATATAACAAATTACAGAATTATTGTTTATCTATCCAGTGTTTCATTTTGTACTGTGAGACATCACTGATTGGATGATGATGTTAGTCCATTATTTTAATGGATAATATCATCATACAAAATGTCTTGTTTTTATATATTTCATTATTTTGGAATTGTGTTTTGATTTATTTTCTTCTTTTTTTTTACTAAAATATGAGGTTTTTGTTTTGCCTTTTTGAATTGTTATCTTTAATATGTTTTTTTTGCATTGTTGATGAGACTTTAGGGCCACAGTAGCTTTGATATTTAAAGACAAAAGTTTTACAAAAGGATATCAAAAACCATTGAACTAAATGCAACTGTATGAAGTCCTGGAATACTCACACTTTTTATAGTTACAGCCGAAAGTCTTCCTGGATCCCACACCGCTCCCTTCTGTCGCTGATTTTCCACCGTGTTACCTCTCTCCACAGAGAACCCCAGGGAGTCCTGCTTCGAACCCGGCCTAGTGCGCAACGGGACGCGGGTGGGGACAGATTTCAAGCTAGGCTCCGCTGTCACCTACCACTGTGACAGTGGCTACACACTGGAGGGAGACCCAATGCTTACTTGCATCATGGGGAGAGACGGCAAGCCGAGCTGGAACAAACCCAAACCCATCTGCATCGGTAAGCACCAACATCTGGAGTTAATTGTTCCGCACACAAACCCCATCGATGCTTATAGATTTGTCACATGTAGGCTTCCATACGTGATTATGCCGATTCTCCTCCGAGTGTGTGTTTTCCTGGGGTTGCTTGCGTCTGCAGTTTGGAAGGAGACGCTCGTTTTGCATATCTTCTCCTCGCACTCGCGGCTGCACCTGCGTCACTCTGACTTTTCTCTGATATTCCCATGACGTGAATATCAAGCTGTGCGAACCCCTGGGAAGCGGGTAAAAGATCCCTGACAGTACAAAATCTGCGTCTGACTGCGTGTGTCAGCTAGAAGACATGCTGGCTGCTCTCACAGGAAGAAGAAAAAAAAAGAAATACCCCATTCTCATGAGCTGAAACTGAGCATTTTCAGTGACTGAAACCAGAAGGGAGTGTTGACCTCTCACATTAATCTCCATGGACGTTTGATAAACATGCCTATTTCTCTCTTTAACAAACAAGCCCCGTCTTCCATCCAAAACCCAATTAAACGAGAAAAGTAATTTAGGACTGATGAATCGGGGAAGAAGTAGTGGAACCATCCATTGTTCTTTTTTTTTTCCTTCTTCTAACACTTCTTTTGCGTTTTTCTGCAGCTCCATGTGGTGGACAGTACACCGGTTTAGAGGGAGTGGTGTTGTCTCCTGGTTACCCCGGCAACTACAGCAGGTCTCGAACCTGTTTGTACTCTGTAGTGGTGCCCAAGGATTATGGTAAGCAACAGCAAAGTACATTTTATAGGTATTTTTAACCATTTAATGTATATTTTGATTTTTTTTTTTCCCCCCTTTGGCACTTTGGCACCCTCATTGTCTATCTACACACAATAAAATAATTGGTGATCCAGACTTCCTTGAATCTCACTACTTTCTGGCAATTCCATCTTAAAGGTCACAGTTTGCTTCCAGTGTGTTATCTCACATTACAGATGCATTCATAAAATGAAACAATGAGACACAGCTGCAGATGGGAATTTTCTTTTCGAAATTCAGTGGCCGAGGTTTCACCTTCTGTTAAAGATATTTTTTTTCCCTTTTCTAGCCTTCAAATATCAACATTGCGCTCTCCTTGGGGGGAAGGTGTGCACCATTGTTAAATTACAGCAGCAGCAGCTGTGTGTGCTTGACTGGAGAGTACTTCACCTCATACTTTTAGACTTTTAGCTTGTGATGCTCGGTCAAAGGTCCAGTGCTTTTCCAAAATCATCGGTAGTCATTCTTCTAAGAAGCCGCCGGCAGTTTGTTTCACTCGTCGGGGCCAAAGTGGGAAAAAAAAAAATTGAAATAATTACAATGCACATTAGCTTATTTTGTTGGGCGCAGCTCATTTTGTCGAGCAGAGCCGCTAATGCTCTCAACTCCGTTCTTGTGGCTTGTCATTAGTCGGATGGAACAGCATTTATTATGGAGCATTTTTCCCATCAGAGGCCATTCTGTCAGACTAGTGGTCTGCATTATTAAGTCAAAATGGGAAGCTCCCTTCTCATGATCAAGTGTACCAAGACTTAATGGTGTCCACTTTTTTTTAATATCCCGCAATATTTCATGTACTGCAAGCCTTAGTCACATGCACCCATATGGGGGGGTTGACCTGTAAGGGCGATGGGCAGTTTTCTGGGCCTAAATGACGACTAATCAAATATTAAAATAGTTGACGACTAATTTAATAATCGATTAGTCATCACTTTATATTATATGGAGTCAGAGTGCAGTAAAGTGGAAAGTTAAAATAGCATTCTGCTAGCTTTTTGGACTATTTTGGAATCAATTAACGTTCATCAGGCTGATTTGAGGAATTTCTGTTTGCCTATTTTGAAGTTTAGCTAATTTTTCAGCTGCATGTTAGCATTTTTGGCTAACTTAGGCTTTTTTCAGGTGTTTTAGGCTAATTTGGCATTGAACTAATGTTTTAGCTCGCTATCAGCTTCGGTGTTTCAAGTTTTTAGCTATCAATTTCAGCATCTTCAGTGGCCAAGTTCAGCTTACAGCATTCACACTAGCATTACTATGTATTTACTTTTTAGTTGGTTTAAAGCTAATTATGGTTGAGATCTGTGCTTTACATCCAGTTTGCGCATGACCAGATTAGTCGACTAATCGAAAAAAATGATCAGTGATTAGTCAACTATCAAAATAATTGTTTGTAGCACCACTAGTTGTGACTAAGGCATACAGATTTAAAATGAAAGGGCTGTTTAAGCAGCAGAAAGGATGAAAGCTGCCTAGTGGATCTTTAGCTGCTCATGGTACAACAGATTGGTTGTCACAGGAAAGCCTTTCATCTGCTGACAGGACATCAAGCCCAGACAGAGTTCCTGATTTCTCTTGTAATACAAGTTTTAGCTTTGCTGTCATAGCTTGCGGCATTATCTACCTCGCTTCAAAGAAGAGGTTTTGATTAGAATTGGTGTTAATATTTGTTTGAGTGGATTTTTCTGTGAAGCGCTTTAAGTGTGATCTTTGCAGCACATAATTTCAGTCCATTTCAGTTTTATCTGCTGCTAATTCACTGTTTGTGTCTCTTTTCTAGTGGTCTTCAGTCAGTTCGCCTTCTTCCAGACGGCTCTGAATGACATCGTAGAAGTTTATGACGGGCCAACGCAACACTCACGTGTCCTGAGCTCACTGTCTGGATCACACACAGGTACGTCAGCACCTGGAAGGCTAGGGTTTTCAAATTCAATGCGGTCTAGATCTATTTCACCTGTTTTCCTAAATACAAAATCTTTGTTGAACTTTTGTTTTGATGAACATCATGGTTTCTACAAATAAGCAAAAGCGAGGTAATCAAAGAGCAACAGAAACTCTACTATGAGGTTAACTAAAAGAGATTTACATTCTTTCTAAAGTACATAAAAAATAGTAGCCATTCCTGGTAAAATGAATAAATAAATAAATAATTGAAAAAAAAAAAAGAAAATGTTCCATGTCAGGATTTTAACCAATTCTTTTAAAGAATGCTAATTCTGAAATGACATGTTTCCCTTTTGATTAGTGTTTTAAGTTCATTTGACCTATTTAAGCGTTCAGTATTGCCCCCTTATTTGCGGTGGTAAGGGACCGGAGGCATTCGCGAATGTGCGGAATCCGCGAATACAGACAACCCCCACCCCCGAGGGTGCATAATGTCTGATCAAAAACACTTCTGATCATGCATTGTAAAAAACATTACAGTGTTGGTCAACATAAAGAGTTTTTTTTTTTTTTTTTTTAATTCAGAAAAAAAAGGCTGTCCTCTCGCGGAGGGGGCTCCATTGTGCTCCACTGTGTTGAGATACACCTCAGCAGCGCAGCCCTTCCTTCGAAGGCAAAAATTTCATACAAGCGTCTTGAGTTGTGTGAGTTTTTGTGATGAACCAGAATAGTCACATGCATGAAAAAAAATAAATAAATAAATCAGTGAATACATGAAACTATTGATAAAGTACCGCAAATATGCAGAGGACCACTGTATGTATTTGTACATATATATGTGTGTGTGCTTTTACCCAGCAGGGGTTTATCTAATAAATTTAGTTGGGGTGTAACGATTTATATTCTTGCGATCCCACCAGATTGATAATAAAACATTATTATAATCAACCTATAACTTTTAAATCTGTTTTGAAATAAAATAAATCATTTATAATCAATTATGGAAAATATCATTTGGACTATAATGTAAAAGTTCAAAACATGATTATTTCCTCATTACAGTCCCATGTGTGAAAACACTTCAGACATGTGACCATACAGTGTGGTTTCATGCTCTAATAATGTTCCATTTGTATTATTTTGATGTGGAAAAACAGCAGAACTTTATGAAACTAAAATGTGAATGAATTTGACGTTCAGTCTTGTTTACTTGATTGTCTGTAAACAGATTTAATTTACACTTGATTATCTTGAAAGAAATACAAGGAAAATGAAAAACTTCATTTGCACTGCTCAGTAGCAGGTATTTATCTCTGAGTCACACTGGTTGAAGGTTTGGATAACGATGTTCTGATCCGTTTTAGGTCAGTGAATTAGATCACTAAAAATGGACCAATAATGACTGTCGTCACCACCAAATTATATAAATCAAATTGTTGTTAAAATTAGCTGTTACACCCCTAAAATTCCTCGTATCCAAGATCTTGTTGGAACTTTCTTTTTATTATTTTGAATTATAAACATATCATAACTGTTACCTAAAAAAATCCCAATAGTTACAAACAATCAATTCATCTTAAATATTTAAAGCTGGTTGGTAAGACCACAGATGGAACTGAAAGGGCAAATTGGTAACAAGTGCTTTTTAAAAATACAAATATTGCAGCATATTTGATACAAAAGGTCGTGACCTTATGTGTTTAGATTGTTTTATTTAAAGCTGCTGTAAAAAAAGAAACTGTGAACATGAATGTAGACGTATGATATAAAAACTAGGAGTCAAGCTTAAAAATGCCATTTTCACTTGCTTGCAGCTCGAACAGAGGAATGAGTTGTTACCTTATAAAGAAAGAATTAAAAGCAGCAACAGTGGTAGACTGGAAAAAAATAAATTTTTGTGTTGCTCATGGGTGTGATGCATGAAGCAGGTGGGACAGGCTCCTCTAGAAATAGCTTAGAGTTGGGGAGGTGGGACGTAAAGTGCTCTCCTTCAGAAATCCCTGTGGTTTGACAAAAAGCAAAATGATTACCTTGGTTTGAGTCCAGGGGAGCCTTTGAAAATCCAGTTTGCAGCTCAATAAACAGGATGCTATATTAAGTGAGGACTCCGAGTTGTAGTTTCACAGAGATATCTGAGGAGGTATGGTGGCGCAGACGTGACTCCTGCTGGGAGGGAACGAGCGCTCTTGTACCATCCTAGGTACATCGACGTTGGGAGTGGCATGATCTAGAACCCACAAGACAACTGAATTTTTTTTTAATGATTTTTTGATTTTCATTGGTGTCCAACTTGGAAGTGAATTTCTAACGAACTGGTGCTGCTTTGCGGAAAGTATGTCTCAGAAAACGATTTTAGCTAAAATTGGCATAACCATACTTAAAAGATAGCTTTAAATATGATCATATTGGGTATTTAACTAATGCACAACATGCTGTAATTAGCCTTAACCCATCCATTTGCAGTGTGGTATGTGCCAACACCTGGAGATGTTGTGACATACATGTGTGCATGCTTAAAAAGGAAGACAGACACACTTACTGGTTTCATCTGTGATGGGTTAATTAGTGGAGCTTGTCAGGGTGTTATTTGTCCAGCTTGGTAATTTACAGCAGTCAAAACATAAGCCAGCAAACTGTAATTATGCTAAACCAAAGGAGCACATTACACAAATCTGAATAAAGCCTTCAACTGTCTCTACTATTTTCTTTAATCTCTTTTGATTTAAACAACTAATGTTCAAGAAGTAAGGACACTGATTGTTAATTCTTGGTGACTGGCTGATAAAAGATGACAGAAATAATGAATCGTTAATGGTTGGAATATAAACAAGGAGGACAGCATGTTGCTGGATTGGATAAATGGACTAAAAAAAAAGAAAAAAATCAAGGAGAGTTATCTAAATGCAAATATTCAAGCTCATTTCAAGTAGCCAGTTGTCTCATGGTTATCTAAAGCAAGTGACTTAGAAGTTTGATCGCTTGTAGAGCTGTGGTTCTTGTGTTACTTCGGTTTTTATGGTTTTGCATTTTACTAAGTGTTCTTAGAACATTTTCCCAAACAAAGAAAAAAATCTGCTTTTTTAGAGTTGTCGCTCAAAAGACCAAAACATTAATTTCTGACGCCGTTTCCCCACAGCTGCTTATCTGAATCTGTGCACAAAAACAACTTGGGGTGAATTCAGATGACTGAATTGCAGCCAATGTCCTCACAAATCTGCAGCGTGTCAGTGCAGAAGATCATTTTAAGGGCAAACTTGGTTTCGGAGCTGGAAAGTGTCCAACCGGTTTATGAGAAACACGCTGGGGCATGTTTGGTGTTTCTGAATGAATACCTGCCCTGCACAGCGAATTATGAAACGCTGTCACTATGACAGAACATGCAAAGAGTTTTCTCTAATGAACCTCCCAGCACGTCTCATAGATCCAACTGAGAATCTTGAGCAATCATGGCAATGACACATTAGAGACCACGGAAGCCGCAAAGAAGAATCCACATTTCAATATGCAGAAGAACCCCCGCCAAAATATGAGCATAAACCTACGCACCCTGTATAGACTCACTTGCGCACACACAGATGTTGCCTCTGGGGCGAAGCGCGTCTGCTTCCCACTAGAGTGTGACAGCAAGCAGACACAGAGTAATGAGATTCACCGCAGAGAGCCAGTCAGCAGCTCACTGAGTGAAGCAAAGAGAAAGATGCTCACAATTTGTGTCATGTTCTTTGTCAGTCAACACATTTTCCACCACAGCAAATATATAAATATAATATATATATATATATATTTATTACTCAATTAATTGATGTAGACTGGAAGGTCACATCTTTTAAATTGATAAGTCTATTCTTACGGAAGCTTACTTCTAAAGCCTTAGTCACAACTACCTTCATTGGGGATATGAGCTGTCTGTTGGGAGAAGAATGGGCAGATCAATAAGGGGCAAGAAGGTGGCCACGCAAACTATCAGTCATGTGTTCTACAGCAACTTGCGAGCAACAGGTCATAGCGAACACTTAAGCAGCACGTAAGGGCATTGGGTGAGATGCAGTTCTCCCAAATACTGTGCAAGGAGCATGTTATGCTACATTCACACCGGACGCAATTTGCGCATCAAATTTGCGTCTGCCACCTCTCTTTTGATTCTTGACAAATATACTGTTTGACGCCTTGATGCCCCGGCCGTGGAGCAACTGCCAGTTGTTCTGGATGATGTCAAGCTCGCTACGCTCCATCTCCAGCTCCATGAGGTCTGTGACAAACTGGAGACCTGTTCAGGGCATATCCTCCTTCGCCCAACAGTAGTCAGGACAGTCTCCGGCAACTCCACAACCCCAGTAGGTTAAGAAAATGGATGTAAGTTCAGTATGAAAGTCCTCTCATCAAGTGTCCATGCTGAATATTTATTTCTATCCTTTGATCGAGTCACTGAAACATCTCGTGCCCAAAGCTGAGTCCGTGACTCGCTTCGCCCGACGGCCAAATCACGCAGCAAGACCTCAGATCGGGTCTGTACATGGAACATTGAAACTTGATGCGCCTGCTGCGTGAATCACATCTGATGTGACTGCTCCATTACTGTGCGCCTGTCAGAAGTGGGCATACAACTGGTTCCATGTGCATCAGGTTTATTAGTTCAGATAGGAATTAAGCACAGCTAAAATTCCACAAAGCTAAATTCGGGTCAGACAAGCGTAGGTCAATCACCAGAATGGGATCATCCAAGAAAAGACTAGACTAGAGAGATGCATTAAGTACGTAGACCCAAAAACTGGGGTGAGTAGATGCAAGAGTTTTACACATGGTTGTACTAAATCTGTGCTTTTGCGCATTTTACATAAGCTTTTTTATTGACAGTTGAAGCTTCAATGCAAGTTGCTTGAGGCAGTGTGAACATAGCTTTAGAATCGAAGAAATTGGACAATCAGCGCTGTGCATAGTTTGTGTGGGTTCCTACTGGCATCCTATGAGCACACAAGTATCTTGTCTAAATTGCCCCTTAGAGACCATTAGTGTGTAGTCAGTAGGGGGCAGTAGAGTGTGGCGCAATGGAGTTGTACAGCAGCATCACCCATACGTATCCCAACAAATACTTCACATTTGAAGTGCACCACTTTACATTTGTGGTGCATTTCATTTTCATGACGTACCTTAATTTGTGCTATAGGGTCCAGATGACCCAAGCCTTATAATGACGTGTCATCCCTCCCATGACAAATGTGGACAAAGGTGGACAGGATTTCCTGTCTGCCATGGACACCGATGAAAATCAAAATTCCTTGAAAAATAAAGTTCAGCGCGCTGTCCTGTTGGGTCCTGATAACCCCACTCCCAATGTTGACAGACCTCGGATAGCACAAGGGTTAAGGTGGCTGCATGAGTCTCAAGGGAACAAAAATACACTCCTGCAGTCACCTTGATGGTCCTATCTATGACCCACACAACTCTTAAACTTGCGACACCTGTACGGGTCAGCCCCAGTACCAGTGTGACTAAGACAGAATCTGAATTTCTCCACTACGGTTCTCCCTACCCCTATATTTAGCCCTCCAAATGGAGAAATATGGAAAAATAGTGTCGTCAAGTTTGGACATTACTCCCACTCGATGATGTTATCCATAGTCACTGGTCAGCTATGTTAGCTCATAGGTGTCATATTAGTGCATACCTACCTCGTTAGTACGTAGCTGCCACATTAACGCGTAGCTGTCAGTGCTTAGAAATACAAAACAAAATGGGTTTTAAAAAATCATGCTCAAACAAAGTCATTTTTTCTGTGCTCCAGAACATACCAGCTTGAAGAAATATGGTACAGTGTGACACCAATCACAGGTTACCCCTTAAAAAAAAACTATTTCAAACAACCCTCCAAATGTCCCTACAACTGGAGGGGTAGAGGGAGCCGTAGGGGGTAGTAAAAGATTTCGGATTCGACCAAGGGCTTTAGTAAATTTTATAAAATACAACTTTAAGAGAACCCAACAAGCTGTGGCTTCTTACAAGAAAAAAATATGATTTATATCAATATGATCATCACAAGGTTTTTTAGATCAACATTTTGAAATGTTTTACATTCAAAAATAGAATGAAAAATGTGTGTACCTGTTTGCATCGGGAGACATTTGCCATGAATTGAAACTGTCAAGAGTTACAAAAGAAAAGCTCCATTGTGAACTTTTTTTTGACAAATGCGTGGCTTGTGGCTCTATGTCAGGTAACCCTTTGAGTCTTGCCTTTTCATTGTAGACCTTGATTGTCAAGAGTCCTTCACAACTGTTGGAAAATCTCAGTCTCAAACTGATTGCTTTTG
Source organism: Oryzias javanicus (assembly GCA_003999625.1). Lineage (NCBI taxonomy): Eukaryota > Metazoa > Chordata > Actinopteri > Beloniformes > Adrianichthyidae > Oryzias > Oryzias javanicus. The sequence continues at coordinate 433,582 of CM012447.1, forward strand.
TACAAACAGCCAATGAAGTAAAAGCCACAGAGAATACGTGCTTGAGCACCAGGACATCAGATTCTCCAGTTCTGAGTTTTCTACAGAACGGCCCTTGATTTTTACATTATTTGACTAGAAAATTTAACATGAAGCAATGTGCTATGATCTAATGCATCTCCAACACAATAGGCTCTACAATTGCTCTATGTTGTTGATGGAAAGGATTATCTCCCAGTGTCCATTTGCCATTTCAGTGTACAAGATTACTCTAGTCCTATCAGGCAGTTAAATATCAACTTAAAATTAGAAAGGTTGCATTACCTGCAATAATGCCAGTGCTGAAAATGGTGATGCAATTTACTTTAAATGCTGAAAGGTGTTGCTTAAGTATGAGCTAAACTCCAATTTAGCCCAAAAAACCTTAGTTGATGGCAAATTAGCCAAAGAAGTAAACTCATTGCTTAAATGCTAGCCAAACTCCAAAATAGGCAAACCATTGTCAGTAAACTAAATTAGTAAAAAAACGTTAGCATGTTGCTAAAATAAAAGGTAAACTCTTAAATAACATATAAACCCCAAAATAGGCAAAAAATCCTCATTAAACTAAATTAATCTAAAACATTAACATGTTGCTAAAATTTAAGCTAAATTCTAAATTAGCTTAAAGATCCCCTGTAGAAAACACCAACGTTAGCTGTAAAACAAATTGGCCAAAAGTACTGGTACTAAATAGTAAATAACTCTAAATTGGCCTAAAGAACCCTAGTAGATATCAAATTAGCCAAAAACATTAGCATGTTGCTAAAATAAAAGCTAAACTCTAAATTAGCCTAAACCCCCAGTAGATAACAAATTAGCCAAAAATGTTAGCGTGTTGCTAAAATCTTAGGTAAACTTATACATTCTTTTAACAGTACTATAAAATATGGAAACATAGCCCATGAATATATTTCAAGGCTTTTTTTTTCTAATCTGCTCACTATTGTGGGAATGCTTAGTGAGCAGTAGCAAAAATGGGAATTTGGTTATAACAAGTGTTTTCTTTAGGGCTCTGCCAAAGCCCATTTTAGATTGAAAGGGAGTGTAAAACATTTTTTTCCCCTGCTGTTTATTAATCTTGGAGTTTGGTGTCTTGCTCAAGGACACAGTGACTAGTAGGCTGCCAAGGCCAGGAATAAAACCACAGTCCAGCCGTCTGTTAGACTGACAGGTGGTTGTTTCAGACCCGCCCCTTGAGATTTACATCCTGCCTCCTATAATCCAGCTATGCAAGTGTGCATCATTTTTTTTTTTTTTTTTTTTGGGTTGCAAAGGTGTGATCCATTTTTGTTCCCTTAAAGACAAACTGCTTGGGTTGTTCGATCATGTCTTAACAGTTGATGTACACTTGGCGTATTCAATAACTAAGTGAACGACTTTGACTTACCTGCTGCCTTTTGACTCTTTTCTGGCTCAGCTTAATAAATAAAGAATACATAATAAAGTCAATACTTAAATATTTAGATTATCTGTAACAATGTCATGGAAAGAACAGCAACTTCCTGTAAAATCCGATTTGGATATAGGTGCGAAATTGTATTAAAAGCGGATTCCTGCTCTTCTACATATTTGAAACATCAACTTTTCTGTTCATACTTGAGACATGGCCGCCTTTTCATTCAAGTTTTCAATTTGAAATGGTTATTTTTGTGAGATTTAGAGCACATTGATGAGGTACCTTAAACTTGGAATGCTTTAAGAAACCACAACATCTGGATATTTGAGGTAGACTTTTTGCAAAAGAAAAGAAAAGATAGAACAGGTGAGAGAAAAAAGGAAAGTCAAAGGCTGTAATTTTAACCATTTTCTATCTCAGGGGAATCGTTGCCCTTGGCGACCTCCAACCAAATCCTGATTCGCTTTACCTCCAAAGGCCAATCCAGCTCTCGAGGATTCCATCTTGCCTACCAGGGTGAGTCTGAACACACACACACGGTTTCTTTTTATTATTTATTTTGGATGTTCTCTATTTAAGCAGTTTGCCTCAAGTTTGTTGCAGGTCATGCCCCAGAAAAAAGTGTAAGCAACTTTTTTCATCTCGGAGAGGCACAGCGGTCCGAGCTTTCGCTGAAAGTGCAGAAAAAGAGAAAAGCAATGAGCAGGCCTTTTTCTCTCCTGTCCACAGCTGTTCCTCGGACCAGTGCCACTCAGTGCAGCTCCGTCCCCGAGCCCCGAAATGGTCGACGGATGGGCAACAACTTTTCAGTGGGTGCGCTGGTCCGCTTTGAATGCAACCCTGGTTATCTGCTGGAGGGATCGAATGTCATTGAATGCTTGACTGTTCCCAACGCTCTGGCTCAGTGGAACACCTCCATACCCAGCTGCATTGGTAGGTCATTAATACTAGAAACTGATGGAAAAAACAACTGCCATATTTTCCATACTATTGGGTGAATAATCTATTTTCAAACCAAGGTGCAGTAAATTACGTTAACTACGTTTACAGTAACTCTAGAACATATTAGTAACACATTAGCTGTGTTAGAGTTCACAATACCTGTAACTCGTTTGCCACACATAAATAAAGAATGATGCAGCTAAATCATTCCTAATGTGATACGCTGACTCCCAACTTTGTTAGTGGCACATAAATAAAACATAGTCTGATCCCGCTACATGTTAGCCACATTAGCATGCTCACAATAAGATCCAATCTTGTTTGAAATACATAAAAAAACAGACTGATACTAGTAAACCAAACATTACTGTGACTACGCTAACCCCTAACTTTGTCAGTAAGACTTAAATAAAACACAGTTCAACACTGCTAAACCTTAACTACATTAGTTAGTCACATTAGCAGATTTAAAGTAACACCCAAAAAATAAGCAGGCTGATACCGCTAAACCAAACATTGCTGTGACTACAAAAATAAATAAAGACTGTTCCACACCACTACAATTAAGGCACGTTAGCGTATTCTCAATGCAACCTAACATGTTGCAACATGTATAAAAAAAAATTGATATTGTTAAATCAAATGTTACTGTGACTATACAAATTCCCACCCCAAAAAACAGAAAAAAAACTGTTTGATACTGCTATATGTTAGTTGCATTAGTCCATTTACAATAACAAATATTCTTGTTTCGAACACATTAAAAACAGACTGATACCCACTAAAACAAAAGTTAATTTTAAATTTAAAAAATTAAATTAAATAAAAAAAACACGGTCCACCACTCCAATGTGTTAGCCATATTAACGTAGCCACATTAGCGTATTCACATAAACACCCAAACATGTTTGCAACACGATACAGCAGGTACCGCTAAACAAAATGTTACAGTGACTATGCTAATTTCCAACCTTGTTAGCAACATGTAAGAAAATAATAATAAACAAAAGCTGTTTTACACCACTACAAGTTAGTCATGTTAGCATATTCTCAATAATACCTACCCTTGTTTGCTACATGTAAAAAAAACCCAAAGTGCTAACGAAACCAAACATTACTTTGACCATGCTAATTCCCAACGTTCCCCGGTTAAATGTAAAAACAGTCCGATACCGCTACATGTTAGTTGTGTTAGTACATTCTCAATAACACTTGATTTTGAAAATGTTACTATGACTACACTAATTTCCAACCTTGTTAGCAACATGTAAATTAGAACACAGTCCAACAACTACACATTAGCCACATTAGCGTATTCACAAAAACACTCAACCATGTTAGCAACACCTAAAACAACAGGCTGAAACCGCTAAAACAAATGTTACTATGACTACACTGACTTCCAACCTTGTTAGTAACCTGTAAAAATGAAAACAGCACGATACGGCTGCTACATTAGCTGTGCTAGCATATTTACAATAGGGCTGCCACGATTAGTCGACTAATCGATGACTAATCGACTATTAAAATAGTCGACAACTAATTTAATAGTCGATTAATCGTTACTTTATGTTGTATGAAGTGAGAGTGTAGTAAAGTTAAAAGTTATAATAGCATTCTGCCAGCTTTTTGGACTATTTTGGCATTTAATAAGTTTCTTTGGCCTTTTATGGAGTTGAGCTAATATTTAATCTACATGCTAGCTGTTTTGGCTAACTTAAGGTTTCTTTTTTTAGTTTTTTAAGCTATTTTTAAGTTTAACTAATATTTCAGCGACATAGCTATTTTGGTTAATTTAGGATTTTTCTGTTTTTTTTAGGCTAATTTTGAGTTTAGCTAATATTTCAGCAGTATGCTAGCTATTTTGGTTAACTTTGGCTCTTTTTATTTTTTAGGCTAATTTGGCATTTAATTCAATTAATTTCAGCTGGTTATCAACTTCAGCGTCTTTACATCCAGTTTGCGCATGACCCGATTAGTCGACTAATCGGAAAAAATAATCGGTGATTAGTCTACTATTAAAATAATCGTTTGTGGCAGCCCTAATTTACAATAACAGCTTACCTTAGCAGCTCAACCAGCTGTTACTCTTTTTAGTCACGTAAAAAAGCAAAAAACAAAAAGAGTTTGACACCGCTACACCTAGCCTCGTTAGCATACCCCCCCCTCCAAAAAAAAATCATCTGACGCTGCGGCAAATTAGCCACATTAGCATTTTTACAATAACATATCCAACTAATATAAGAAGCTATCGCACACTGTCGTTTTTTTTGAGGAAAAAAAAAGAATAAAGGTTTTGAGTGCCAAAAATAAAGTAATCAAGTCCATGCTTCAAGGCATCTGATGTTGCTGGCTTTCTTCTTCTTTTCCATTCTTTCTGCATCCCTGCCAGGCTCACACGTTTCGCCCCAGAGTCTCAAACTCGTGTCTTGACACAGATGCAGGCTGCCAGCCGTAGCCCGCAGCAATGCAATGAGATCCAGCCATGTGGCACGCAGGTGGCGAGCTGAGCTCTGGGGGCGCACCCCAACACAAAGGAACTCACTTACACATACATGGAAATATAAACACATACAGTATTTACAAAGAGGCGCGGCCTTCACTCTTTACGTACAAACAAAGCAGATGTTGGTAGATTAAGCAAGTAAAGACAAAAAACAATATAGTCAAGTTGGGATTTGATTGAATCATTTCTCTTTTCTGCTTCTATAAAAAAAAAGCATTATTCATTACTTAATTGTTTTTTTTTCCTCTGAAAGCAAATGTTTTTAGGCTTTGGATTTCATTCAGTCTGGCTTTATTACAAAATGGCTTCATTGTAACTAAGTGAACTCTCTGTTATCGAACAGTTCCATGCGGTGGTAATCTGACCCAAAGAACTGGCACCATCCTGTCTCCTGGTTTCCCCGAACCATACCTCAACAGTCTCAACTGCGTTTGGAAGATTACCGTTCCTGAAGGCTCAGGAATCCAGGTGTGTGTGTGTGTGTGAGGGGGGGGGTCTTCTTGTTAAAATTCTGGCTCCGATCCCGCCTGAGCAATCTGCAGTTTTCTAAAGCTGTACTGGTTCTATGAGCCCAGAGGAGGGATATCTTTTTTTTTAAACCACAATGAATTCAAATGTATCCGTCTAGTGTTGTGATATTGTTTTGTAAAAAATAAGCTTTTTAAAAAATTGTTTCTTTGGTCTTTTATTAACTGAACTTGGTTTGCATATGATAGTTTTAGGTGTGTAGCATTTGTGGGACGGATCCACGTAAAACCTGGGCCGGGTCCCTGCAGATGTGCCGGCGGCGAGTCTTTCCGGCCACTGTTCCGGCCTCTACATTTAATAACCTCCGAGCCGTCCCTCAACTATTAGCCCGCCTCCTCAGCTGACTGTCCTTGCAGGTCAAATACCCGAGATGGCACACGGGCCTGTTTGCTATGCCGCTCCATACACCAACACTGCATTAGCTCTCAGGCAACGGACACAAAAGCAGCACCACTGAGCCGACGGAACCGCCGTTCCCATTTGTTTTTTAAACAACGGCATCCTTTCACATTGAAGTTTTTTTCCAAATCTTTCCCATCCCCACAAGATCCTCATCTCACGTCGGTGGTGTCACTGTTGCTTTCCTCTCCCGGCTTCCAGAAAGGCATTAGATTGGAGTGTCACGATCCAGAAGAGAACTTAAAGGAGCGAGGTGCCTTGTTGGCACATTTGCCGTGGCCCCCCTAATGAAAGATCAATCTGTGATGTGCCTCGTCTCTCCAGGAGCTCGCTGCGCCAGAGCCCATGCAGCCCTTTTAATTGGCACATATCCAATCTATAACCGTCGCGGGAGGAAGCAGAGAAATGGACGTGAAAGAGAAAGTGAAGGGAGGCTTTGAGAAGCGAGAAACAAAATAAGACATGGCGTCAAAAATTCTTGACTTTTGGACTAAATCTCAGGACAATTATGTAGAAATTGACACACAAACCCTTTTATTTGTCGGTTACATTCGGAAGAACAATATTTTTAAATGAAATTTAAAAGGTTTTTTAAAGCTATTGTGAGGTTACAGTCCCAATTTATTTAACCTTTTATTTATGAAATTAAAAATAACATTAAGCTCAGAGATGTAATTCTGGATTTTTTTTTTTTGGGAATTTTTTTGCACATTGCTAGCAGGTTCTGATATGTTGCGTCATATGTCAGTTTGTAATTATTCTGTCATTACTTAACTAATTGCGTTTCTTTTCCACCTGTCTGTTTCAGATCCAGGTAATCAGCTTCGTCACGGAGCAGAACTGGGACTCGCTGGAGGTTTTTGACGGAGGCGATAACACGGACACTTTGCTCGGCAGCTTCTCGGGTACTGTTTGAGTGATGGCTCATTTAGTAGTGTAGAAAAAAGAAAAAGCGCAGGAGATAACAGGCTACCTCGAACAGTTTTAATGCAACAGAAGCTACATCAGAGATATGAGGGAAATTTTGATCAGATTTTTTGGCCCCAATCTGATTTTGAGAACCTGCCAATACAAAGTACAACCCAATATATCTGTAACATTTAAAAAAATGAGCAAAGACTAAATAAACAGATTCAGGTTTTTTGATTCAAGTAATCGATTTAAGCTTAATAGATCAGTAATTGTCATAAAAATAGAGACCGATTTAGCACATAAAGCTCCGCTAGCTCGATGCTAGCGTTTTCCATAGGATGGCTAATGCTAATTATGCTTGGTCAACGTAAACATACATTGCTGACCTAGTGAGCAGCTTTGTATATTGCAAAACATGAATTTTCCAAACTCTTTTAGGAAATATTTTAAAGTAAACATTTCTGGTTTAAAGAGTAGATTTTGGTCATTCTTTACTTTTTCTTCTTGAAAAAAAAAAGTACTGCTATAGTGCGAAACGCCCTCCAGGAGAGGCAGAACAATGTTTACAATGAAAATTATCTGATTTTTTAGAGCTTCTCCTTTAGAAGAGAAACCATGTAACACTGTACTATTAACAATCTCATTATTTCACTAATACATTTCATTGTTTCAGATGAATATAAATATATTTAAAAATTTAGCAGGTTATTAATGTATTTCTAAACAAATATTTCTAAATGTGTAAACTCAAAGTTGAATTAAATCAAATTGAATTTAGAGGACTGGAAGATTTTTAAAAAAATGGAATCGAATCGATTCTGGAAATTATTATCAATACCCAGCCCAACCCTTTTTTTTTTTTTTTTTTTATTCAACTTCTTTCTTCAATTAACACTTAAACAATGCACGTCTGTAAAGTAGCAATCAAGTCATTAACAGTTAACAACAACAAAAAATTATACTGAAAAGTAATGTGAGAAAGTGTAGTGACTTTAAGATCTTCAGAAAATGTTTCATCACATGCGATTAGAAGTTCTTAAAAATTAAAAATGACTTTTTTTTCTTCAAAAATATGGTTGTTACATGAATTTGATGAGCAGGCTAATCAAAAACCTGATCTTTTGTCTCTTGAAATGTCTTAGTGGGTCGTTGCTTGAGTTAAGACAAACCAGCAGAGACACTTGCTGGGAATTCATTTATCATCTAGATCAATTTTGGAACGAAATCAAGGGATTGTAGCATGGAACACCCCCTCTGAAAACACCAAAACAGCATGTTGCAATATTAATAATATTGTAATTTAAAAAATATATATTCTCCAAGATGATTATATATAAATTGTGTCTCAGATGGAAGAGTGGTTTAAGGCCCTGGATTCAGTAGTTATTTCTGCTCACACTCTTTTTGGGAGGGTTGGGCAGGACTTGGCACAGCAGTCCGCCTCTTCAAAGAAAAATATAGGTTGGAACCCAAAAACTGTTCTGACAACCTCGACAAAGAAAGAAAATCTAAAATAAGATATTACATAACCTAGAAGTAAAAATAAGACAAATCTTCTTTTTTTGGGATCTACCTCTGAAAATGTTTGCACTAAAGACCTGCTTAGAGGGTAGGATAAGTGTTGATTTATAACTTCTTTGAAAGAATTTCGTCCAAGTTGGAAACAAAAAGTTACTCTGTGTTTGTAAGTTATTTGCCGTTGGCACGTGCAGCTGGTGTTAGTTGTTGAACTTCTTTACTGCTCTTCCTCCTCAGGCACGACGGTTCCAGCTCTTCTCAACAGCACCTCCAACGAGCTCTACCTCCACTTCTTCTCTGATATCAGCGTGTCTGCGGCCGGATTCAGGCTGGAGTACAAAAGTCAGTGGAAAAATGACTCGTAGTACTTTTAATAACTTAAACTTGCTTGTGTTCCTCACAGAATTACATCCATGCAATTTCTGTATTGACCATTTTTCTACTTTCTTTGGCTTTTTTCTCCCTACAGCTGTTTCTCTGACAAACTGTCCGGAGCCCATAGTTCCAATGAACGGCATCAAGATCGGTGACCGTCTCCAGATGAATAATGTGGTGTCCTTCCATTGTGAGCCAGGCTATACCCTCCAGGTAACTTTGTCAGACAGTTAAGCACTCACAATTTCTTGACATTCATCCCTGTTAGAAGTGGGGTTGGGCACCGATTGAGTTTTATTCTGTTCCGGTGCCAAAGCGGTGCCGTCCACTATGCACACACACTCACAGCAAGCCTGCATGGAGAAATGGCATCAGCTGACTCAGAGCAGGTGATTGTTGTGGATAAAACCGTCAAATTCTGGATAGATGTTCTCTCGTACTTAACTGATGAAGGAGGAAGCTGCAAGAAACAGAGACAGACTGACAGTCCTGACGTAAAGTACACAGTAAAACTTGTTGAGAAATACTTCAGTTTTCTTTAACAAATGTTTTACAAAGATGGGCAGAAGATTTTTGTGATGACAATAACAGACATTCTTTGGCCGGAAGAGTGGGAATTATGGAGTGGGGAGAGTCTCCATATTTAGGGTATTCATGGATTCAGAGTATTTGTGGATTCAGAGTATTTGTGGATTCAAAGTATTTGTGGATTCAGAGTATTTGTGGATTCAGAGTATTTGTGGATTCAGAGTATTTGTGGATTCAAAGTATTTGTAGATTCAAAGTATTTGTGGATTCAGAGTATTTGTGGATTCAGAGTATTTGTGGATTCAAAGTATTTGTGGATTCAGAGTATTTGTGGATTAAGCGTATTCGCGGATTCTGGGTATTCACGGACTCATAGTATTTGCATGTTGTGGGTATTCACGTATTCAGGGTATTCGCGGATTGTGAATATTTAAAGATTGTGTGTATTGTTGGATTAACGGTATATTAAGGGTATTTGCTAGTTCCTAATTAGAACTACTTTTATTTATCTTTCTTTTTTTCCAGCCAAGTTTGCATTTTGATCAGGAAACATTTTCAAATTAGCTTCAGGTCGTTAGAAAGTCTGCAAAACCCACTGACAGGGAAAGTGATCTGACCGTTTAATATGGAGTAATTTGGAAGAACAAACTTGTAATTTAATAAAATTTAAAAGTTTTAGCAACTGTCTATAAAAATGTGTCTTTGTGGTTAAAACAGAGAAGGAAAATACATGTGGTCTGTGTTTTAATTAGTATTTAATCACATCTTAATGAAGTATCAAGCTTCTTTTTACTGATTAGTAAAGCTTTTGTACTGCGATCCAAACAGGTAAAGTGGGTAATGACCCGGGGACTGGTAGACTTCACTTAGAGCTTCATCATCTCACATCCCGAAACATTCTATTAGTCAGTTAACGGTCTTCAAAGGAGTGTGGAAACGCCTCCAAAAATCACGAAAGTTGCCTTTTTCATTCCTACTTTAATTTGTCAACTTCTAAAACTAGGACAATGATTGATTCTTTTTGTTAATAGCATCCCTTAATAAAATATCCCTATTGAGAAATAAACAATCGTCTATTGTATGTACTCTGTAAATAAATGTATATATATTCTTAAATAATAATTATAATAAACAATGTTTTAACATTATATTGTAAAAAATGTGGCACCGGTCTTGACAGGAGTATTGCAGTAGTTAATGAATATTAATGTTTATAGATCATAAAGCAGTAAAAATAAATAAAATATGAACTTTTGTAAACAGTAGCATATTCTATTGATCATATTGTTTTTTAGTTCAAAGGAAGAAATAAAAATAAAAAAATAGGACAGCTACAAAGCCGACCAGAATTAAGTAGTTTGTTCAATACCAAATTTAAAAATAACAAAAAAATTATGAAATATATATATATATATATATATATATATATATATATATATATATATATATATATATAAATAAATATAAAAATAATTGTCAGTTTCCTCTTTGATCTATTTAACCACAAAATATTTTAAAACAGGTTTCACAAAACAAATCTAATTGCTTTCAGGCTTAAGATTTGACAAATGAATCTTTTTTTTAATCTAATTTGATTGATTCTAACATCAGATTCAGAGTTCGTGAATCAAAGCTGAAATGAGTAAAACCCAGCCCTCATGGGCCGGTCCCACTGGCTTTCAGGCCATATCATAGTGGTAGTACTGGTATTGCAACATGCAATACACGGCCGCGGAATTGACGCACATACACGTGGGACAAAATTTGGCTGCCGTTATACGGGGAAATGATTTTAGAACTGCACAGAAATTGAGATCCCGGGTGACTGCGTGTGGTACCAGTGGTACAGCCGTGCAGTGGCAGTGCAACAGCAGTTTCAGTGCGGGATCGGGCCGTGGAGCGAACGCCGGCACTCGCGCTTGGATGGGGAAATTCCACGCTCGTGTACGGCTGTTTCCCCGACCAGTCTTTAGATTGAGGACACTTACACAGGATCAAGGAGTAGTCTGGCAGAGGAGTGGACTCCGGCGTTTATATCACTGCATTTCTGTGACCATACATAAAGTTGGCGCATCTAAGCGCGTGTGACACATTTTCCAACTTTTTTACCCGTGATACGGCCGTCAAATCCTGTGGGATCGGGACTTCATGTTTCATATTTTTAATAGAAGATTTTCTGTCACATCATGGTGGTTCTTCTTGTTGAAGTTTAGTGGTTGAAGTTCTTGGCATGTCCTGCTCTCTTGAGGGGGGGGGCTATATAGTTTTTGTTTTGGTGGAAACTTTGACTTAATGTTGTATTTTACTTTGTTCATCAAATATTGATCAAGAGGTTTTGTGGTTTCTTAAGATTTAATTTTGAACATTTCTGTTGCGTATCCACTTTTTTTAATTTAAGAAGTTTTCACTTGGCTTCCCTACTACACAAACCAAACTTTTCTGTTTCTACTCATCTTCAAAACTTGCTTAGGGCCATTGTGTTGCTGGAGCCTATCCCAGCTGGGTGAAAGCAGGGTCCACCCAGAACATGTTGCTAGGCCATCACACAAACATTATTATTGATTGATTGATTGATTGATTGATTGATTGATTGATTGATTGATTGATTGATACACCGTCTGACACATTCCATCCTTATGGATTGAACCTATTATGTTGGTTCAGGCCTGTGAATTTAGGCCCGAATCTCTGCATTTGGTTCAGTTTGATTTCTTTTGTCCCAGATTTTTCACCCAAGAGAAGTCATCAGCTGTTTTAATGCCTTGTCTTCATAATCGCTCTCATTTTAGAATGATTTGATTTATGTGGTATGCGTTTTAGCACAAACACAAAAATAGAAATGACGGGGGAAGCGGACCTTTCATTACCGCACCTTTTGCTGGGAGAATATTTAGCAGAGATTTAGATCTACCTCTTTTCTTTATAGTAGTTTTGTTTTTATGGATAAATATGAATGAATAAAACTATTTTATTTCTTTCTAAGCCGTTTTCATATCAACATTTGTGTGTTATATCTGTTTATTACTGAATTTTATTCACTATAAGGCACACGTGAGAAGCTTTTTATTCTTTTTTAATTGAGAATTGTCTTGTAATCTGTAGCGCCACGTATATTATTTCATTCTGCTTGCTTTTATTAAGCAATTTTTAGAAGAGCGCTTTGCTTTGTCAAAATCTTTGGATGTTATTGTGAACACACAAACACAGCTAATGTGCAGCTGTTCTTTTTATGTGTTACTGAGAGGGTTGGAAGTTTGAGTGGTCACAATAACGTTTGTTTTAGCGGTATCAGTCTGTTTTTGTGAATTATAAACAAGGTTGGGTGTTATTGAGCTAACATAGCTAGCGTGTAGCAATGTCAAACTCTGTTTCTTTGTGTGTTTCTATCAAGGTTGGGAGTTAGCATAGTCAAAGTAAAATAATTTACATTTTTGCTGTGTCATTCTGTTTTTTTACGAGTTGCAAACAAGGTTGGGTGTTATTTACACACTGAGGCTAGTTTTGGTGATATCCGTTTTTATGAGTAATACACAAGGTTGGGTGTTATTGCTAATGGGTTAACGCAGCTAACGTGTAGCAGAGTCGAACTGTTTTTTTTTTGTGTGTTACTAACAAGGTTGGTAGTTAGCATAGTCAAATAAATAAATGTTCATTTTTGCTGAGTCATTCTGTTGTTTTATGAGTTGCAAAAAAGACTGGGTGTTATTGTAAGTATGCTAGCACGGCTTAATGGTAGTACTGTAAGAACTGTGTGTTTTCACGTGTTACTAGCAAGATTGGAAGCTAGCGTAGTCACATTTATGTTTGTTTTAGCTGTATCATTCTGTTTTTTTTACATTTTGCAAACGTGGTTGGGAGTTTACAGTATTAACATGCTAACGTGGCTATTGTGTAGCATGTTAATGTGATGTGTAATGTGACTTTTAGCTAGCTTTTGTCTCGCTTAATGTGACTTAGATTAGAGTTCAATCTGCCTTATACAACATACGTCTAAAAATACACAATTCAGTGATGGTGTGTCCTATAGTGTGGAAAAAAAAGTACATGTAAAATACGTTTTAATTTCAATAAAATATATTCTAAACAAGATTATAAAAGTGAATAGGATAAATGCATGTTTCTATTTATGGACAGTTTGGGTTACTTTATGGCTAAACATTCGTGACATATTGAGTTTTTTACAGTCGTGTACCTTTCAAAAATTACAGAAAAACTTTTTTTAAAAAAGCATCCAACTGTCATAGTTTCCATCAAAGTATAATGCCGTTTTCACTGCAGTGGTTAACGTTACATGCAGATTCTAACCCCCAGTGAAACCGAATTTCCATCTTCCACTGAAATCCAGGCATATCTCTAACATTTAATTATGAATAAATGAACAGCAAATGAATAAATGATAGATCGTGAGTTTAAAGTCTAGTTTTTTTTTTTTTTTTCTTCTTTTTTTCCTGGGGCATTGCAGCATATCTTGGTGTGTTACCCCCCATCTTAAGCGGAGATACCATTGATGGGATGTGCTTTACGGTGCATGCACAAGATAAGAAGAGTGCTACTGCTGCTCTAAAGAAACTATTAAATACACTGTCAGAAATAATTAGGCAGTCACATTTTCTTCACATACACTGATATTTGACTTACATCGCATTCATATCAGTGGGCGGATAACCTCTACGCAGCTTCAGCGACATTTTTCCTTTAAGGCCAATTCTCCTGGATTCTCAGTTACTAAACTGAATAACCACAGATTTTGAAGCCCTTTAATCAGAGACTTTCTTGTTTTGTGGTTATAATCAGTAACCCTGATATACATTCAAGTGGATTGGAAAAAGAGATTAACACATCATTTTAATTCAAACATTTTTTTTTTTTTTAACGTTTCTAAAGCTCGTGTCAGACCTTGATCCTGATGAAACCTGCGACAGAGCAGAGTTAAATACGAAAGAAACAAAAACCAGGACATATATCATCTGAGTCCGACTTATGCCTAAATCCTGCTTTGAAATAAATCTTTTACTTTTCTAAATTGCCAGTTTTTCATTTCTTTATGTAACTTCCAGATTTTAAATGAAAATTATCAACTTATTTGACTGTAAGGTGACAGAAAACAATCATATTTTTTGAGGCGTGAGTCTTATTTATTGTTTTTTTTTTTGTATAGCTTGGCTGGATGTGTGACTCATACAGTAATTCTCCCTTATTTGCGGGGATAGGGGCCAAAAACATCCACAAATAAGCTCATGTAAATTAACCCCCGCCCCCGCAGGTGAAGAATGTCGGTTACCAATCCATGCTCATCAAAAAGACGCTTTGTAAAACATTTATTAAGGAATATTGGAGTATTGCTCAACATGTAGAGCTTTTTTTTTTTCGTTTTTTTACTCAGAACTGTACAGACTGTACCGCAGCACACAACTCTGTCTTACTGTGCCTTTAAATCTGGAGTGTGTGCTTCCTCCTTCATCAAATAAATGCGAGAGGGCATCTCCTTCCAGAAGAGGCCGGTTTCATCCATAGTAAACACCTGTTTCGGATAATAATGCTTTCCGCGATTATCTTGTTCAGTGTATCAAGATTTATTCTGAGTCAGCTGATGGGGGAAACACTATCATAATTGTAAAATAAATGGCAGCAACCACTAGGGGCACTTTAGGGGTGTGGATCAGTATTTGCTTCCAACAAGAACGTGTTTTAGTTTAATTAATTTATATAGCGCCTTCAAATGACCTTAGCCAAAACAAGACGCTGTACATTAAAAGTTCAAAGAACACTAAAATAAAACAGCTAAAATATTAAAAAGTAAGTAGAACTAGATTTGCAATTCCCTGAAGAAATTGCGTCTGATTGCTGAAAGCAACACCGATCTAAAACATTGTTCACAAAGAAAGGATTTAGAGCATGTTAAAAATCTGTGACCACATCCACCTCTATAAAATTACGATTATTTCAAAAACAGTAAGGACTTTGGCCAATTGAGTGGTACCATTGAATTCGGGGTAGTCTAAATAGGGTATGTACCAATTTTTGTCAAGTTTGAAGAAACTATGTTGAATAGGGAGCAAAAAATGTGTTTTAAGAAAAAATGCAAATAGCGAAAAATCTAGCAAGACGGAAGTCCATGGTTCCCTTTGAAAAACGTCCATTAGCATCTAAGGAACACACAAGAAAAGAAAGCACAAAATTCTGATTTACGGTATAAGAGATAGAGGCCAAAAACAAATGTGTTTTTCAAACGACCGCCTGGTGGCGCTATAGAGGAGCATTGACCTGTAATTTTAATAGAACGTGTAGTTAAGTATGCCCTATGATATTGGAAAGTTTCATGAAATTATCTTTAGTATTTTTTAGGATATCAGCATTTAAAGGTGCTCTCAATGCAACTGTGTGCCATGGTTTTTTATTTCCACTAGATGGCAGCATTGCTCTTTCAAAGAATCCTGTGGCATTATTTCAAGTTTGTCCCATGTATAGGGGAAAAATATTTTTAAAAATTTATATAAAATCAACCGTAAACCCAAATGGTACGAAATTTTAAACCAAACATCTCCTTGGTCAGCCTAACAAACTACAAGTGGTTGGATTTTGATATCTGCAATTATCTACAAGATACGAGGACCCATCCAAAGTTAGCTTATCCTTCTTAAGTCACCACTAGGTGGCGAAACAATGCTCTATTTTTAGTATGTTATACAACACACCTCTTACAACCTATATGTTAAATTTTATTTAGCTAGGTTAAGTAGTTTTTGAGATAGAGCCTTAAACACAATTGCCTCAATTATAGCGCCACCTATCGGAATATTTCTACAATATTTTAGGTGAGTGTTTATCAATGTAGGATTGAAGTTATATTTCAATATTTGTTAAGTTTTGTCAATCTTTGTAGGATCTAGAGCATGTTAAAATCTGGGACCACACCCACCTCATTAACATTACGATTATGACGAAAACGGTAAGGAATTTCTCCAATTGAGTGGTACCATTGAATTTGGGGTAGTCCAAATATTCTATGTACCAATTTTTGTCAAGTTTGAAGAAACTATGTTGAAAAGGGAGCAAAAAAATGTGTTTTACAAAAAAATGCAAATAGCGAAAAATCTAGTTAGACAGAAGTCCATGGTCCCAGTTTGAAAAACAACCATTAGCATCCAAGGAACACACAGGAAAAAAAGCACAAAATTCTGATTTACGGTATTAGAGATAGAGGCCAAAAACTAATGTGTTTTTCAAACGACCGCCTGGTGGCGCTATAGAGGAGCATTGACCTGTAATTTTAATAGAACTTGTAGTTTACTGTACCCTATGATATTGGAAAGTTTCATGAAATTATCTTTAGTATTTTTTAAGATATCAGCATTTAAAAATGCTCACAATGCAAATGTGTGCCATGTTTTTTAATTCCAATAGACGGCAGCATTGCTCTTCTACAGAATCCTAAGGATTTAAAAAAAAAATCATATAAAATCAACGATAAGACCAAATGGTACGAAATTTTAGACTTAACATCTCCTTTGTCAGTTTAACAAACTACAAGTGGTTGTACGTTGATTTCTGATGTTAAAAATCTGTGACCACACCCACCTCATTAGCTTTACGATTATTTCAAAAACGGTAAAGAATTTGGCCAATTGAGTGGTACCATTGAATTCGGGGTAGTCTAAATAGGGTATATACCAATTTTTGTCGAGTTTAGTGAAACTGTGTTGAATAGGAAAAAAAATCGTGTTTTACGAAAAATCGCAAATTGCGAAAAATCTAGTTAGACGGAAGTCCATGGTCCCAGTTTGAAACGTTCATGAACATCTCAAGGAACACACAGAAAAAGAAAGCCCACAAAATTCCGACTTACGCGTATTCGAGATAGAGGCCAAAAACGAATTGCTTACTTAACGACCGCTGGTGGCCGCTAAGAGTACCATTTGAGCTACAATTTTAATATAACGTGTAGTTTACTATAAGGCTACAATATTGAAAAGTTTCATGAGTTTATCTTTAGTACTTTTTAAGATATAAGCATTTAAAGTTGCTCTCAATGTTAAGTCAATGGGAAAATAATTCATAAAAATATTAATATAAAATCATTCATAAATTCTGAAGCATACCAAAAGTAATAGCACAATTCTCCCAATGAGCTTTACAAACTACTTTGAAAGCATTTTGAATCTTAAAACTGTAGAGGATAGCGATCCAAAAAAAGGGACGGAATAAAAATAATAATAATAAAGAAACTAGATTTGCAAATCCTTGAAGAAATTGCGTCTGATTGCTGAAAGCAATACCGATCTAAAACATCCTGCAGCCGCAAGTGTTCAAGACCTTCCGTTCGATGAGCACGCCAATTTTCGTCCGCGTAGGTCAAGCACTTTTGGAGATATTAGAAGAAACGTCAGGAATTGACAGTAGCGCCACCTACGGGTGCACCGTTGTGAAAGTTGTTGCGCTTACTTATCTTACACAGTGAAATAAGTTTTAAAAGTTTGGTGAAGTTATGTGAAACTTTCAAGGAGCTGCAGCGTTGCAAACATTACAATCTCAGCCTGTCTTATTTGCATAACATGTTATGCAAAAACCGTACGGAACTACGCAAAACGCATATCACCATTGGATTTGTGGTAGTCCAAATAGGGTATGTGCAGAAAACTGTAAAGATTCATCAAAGCATGTGACACTGGGAGTCAAAAAAGTGTTTTTGTAAAAAATCGTAAATTGCGAAAAAGTCTTACATAATAGAGATCGCTGATGAATATAAGCTATTATATTACTATCCAATGAATCACAAAGCAGTAAAAGGTAGTGCTTAAGACTAATGCACTTGGAGAATAATGGCTATAAACTTTAGTTTTTTAAACTGACCACCTGGTGGCGCAATAGGACCAAAATTGATTGAGCATTTTAAGATTGGTCTGAAGTAACTACTTACAAAGTTTCATACCAGTTGATCAACTACTTTTCAAGTTAATAGGGATGTAAGGTCCCATGTATTTTGATAGGGATTTTTTTTTTTTTTAATTCATATAAAATCAACCATAAACCCAAATGGTACAAAATTTTAAACCAAACACCTCCTTGATCAACCTAACAAAATACAAGTGGTTGCATGTTGAAACCTGCAACTATTTGGAAGATAACAGGACCCATCCAAGGTTAGCTTATCCTCCTTAAGTCACCACTCGGTGGCGCAGCAGAGCCCTTTTTCTAGTATGTTTATACAAGTTCCTCCTACAACCTATGCGTTGAATTTTATGTAGCTAGGTTGAGTAGTTTTTGAGATAGAGGCTTAAACACAATTTCCTACATTATAGCGCCACCTATTGGAATATTTTCATAAAACTTTTCATACTTCTTTATCACTGTAGGATGAGTTATATTTTCAAAACTTGTGAAGTTTTGACTGTCTTTGTAGGATTTAAAGCATGTTAAAAATCATGACCACACCCACCTCATTAGCATTACGATTATTTCGAAAACGGTAAGGAATTTCGCAAATTGAGTGGTACCATTGAATTCGGGGTAGTCTAAATAGGGTGTATACCATTTTTTGTGGAGTTTGGTTAAACTATGTTGAATAGGGAGCCAAAAACGTGTTTTACGAAAAATCGCAAATTGCGAAAAATCTAGTTAGACGGAAGTCCATGGTCCCAATTTGAAAAACGTTCATTAGCATCCAAGGAACACACAGAAAAAGAAAGCACAAAATTCCGACTTACGGTATTCGAGATAGAGGCCAAAAACGAATTGCTTACTAAAACGACCGCCTGGTGGCGCTATAGAGCAGCATTGGGCCACAATTTTAATAGAACGTGTAGTTTACTATACCCTATGATATTGGAAGGTTTCATTAAAATATCTTTAGTATTTTTCAAGATATGAGCATTTAAAGGTGCTCACAATGCAAAGTCTATGGGAAAAAATAATTCATAAAAATATTCATATAAAATCATTCATAATTCTGACACATACCAAAAGTAATAGCACACTTCTCAGAGTCAAGCTTTATAAACTACTATTGAAAGCATTTTAATATCTTTAATACTGTAGGAGGAGTGACGATCCAAAAAGTGACGGAATAAAATATAATAATAAGAAGAAGAAGAAGAAAGAATAATAATAAAATATAATAAAGAATTAGGATAACATACTCTGATTGCTTTCAGCAATCAGACAAAAAGAATAATAAAATATAATAAAGAAGGTGGATAACATACTCTGATTGCTTTCAGCAATCAGACAATTAAAAATAAAAAATATAACTAAGTGACATAAAAGTATAAGAACACCAGATAAAAACTAGATTTGCAATTCCCTGAAGAAATTGCGTCTGATTGCTGAAAGCAATACCGGTCTAAAACATTCTACAGCCGCAGGCATGTTAAAGACCTTCCGTTCGACGCGCACGCCAAGTTTCGTCCGCGTAGGTCAAGTACTTTTGTAGATATTAGAGAAAACGACAGAAAATTGGCTTTAGCGCAACCTACGGGAGCACCGTTGTGAAAGTTGTTGCGCTTGCTCATCTTACACTGTGGAGGAAGTCTTGTGAGTTTGGTGAAGTTATGTGAAATTGTTAAGGAGCTGCAGCGTTGCAAACATTACAATCTCAGCCTGTCTAATTTTCATGACGTGTTACGCAAAAACCGTACAGAACAATGAAAAACGGATATTATCATTGGATTTGTGGTAGTCCAAATAGGGTATGTGCAGAAAACTGTAAAGATTAGTCAAAGTATGTGACACTGGGAGTAGAAAAAGTGTTTTTCGTCCATTAGCATCCAAGGAACACACAGAAAAAGAAAGCACAAAATTCTGATTTACGGTATTAGAGATAGAGGCCAAAAACGAATGTTTTTTCAAACGACCGCCGGGTGGCGCTATAGAGGAGCATTGACCTGTAATTTTAATAGAACTTGTAGTTTACTATACCCTATGATACTGGAAAGTTTCATGAAAGTATTTTCAGCATTTTTTAGGATATCAGCATATAAAGGTGCTTTCAATGCAACTGTGTGCCATGGTTTTTTATTTCCACTAGATGGCAGCATTGCTCTTTCACAGAATCCTGTGGACTATCAATGGGGATTTCAAGTTTGTCCCATGTATAGGGGAAAATATTTTTAAAAATTCATATAAAATCAACCGTAAACCAAATGGTACGAAATTTTAAACCAAACATCTCCTTGATCAGCTTAACAAACTACAAGTGGTTGGATGTTGATATCTGCAATTATCTACAAGATACGAGGACTCATCCAAAGTTAGCTTATCCTTCTTAAGTCACCACTAGGTGGCGCAGCAATGCTGTATTTCTAGTATGTTATACAACACACCTCTTACTAACTATATGCTAAATTTGATTTAGCTAGGTTAAGTAGTTTTTGAGATACAGCCTTAAACACAATTTCCTTAATTATAGCGCCACCTATTGAAATATTTTCACAATATTTTAGGTGAGTGTTTATCAATGTAGGATGAAGTTATATATCAATATTTGTTAAGTTTTGTCAATCTTTGTAGGATCTAGAGCATGTTAAAATCTGGGACCACACCCACCTTATTAGCATTACGATTATTACGAAAATGGTAAGGAATTTGGCCAATTGAGTGGTACCATTGAATTCGGGGTAGTCCAAATAGGGTATGTACCAACTTTTGTCAAGTTTGGTAAAACTATGTTGAATAGGGAGCCAAAAACGTGTTTTACGAAAAATCGCAAATTGCGAAAAATCTAAGTAGACGGAAGTCCATGGTCCCAATTTGAAAAACGTTCATTAGCATCCAAGGAACACAAAGAAAAAGAAAGCATAAATTTCTGACTTACGGTATTCGAGATAGAGGCCAAAAACGAAATGCTTACTAAAACGACCGCCTGGTGGCGCTATAGAGCAGGATTGAGCTACAATTTTAATAGAACGTGTAGTTTACTATAGGCTACAATATTGGAAAGTTTCATGAAATTATCTTTAGCATTTTTGAAGATATAAGCATTTAAAAGTGCTCCCCATGTTAAGTCAATGGGAAAAATAATTCATAAAAATATTAATATAAAATCATTCATAACTCCAATCATTACGGAAAGTAATAGCACACTGCTCCCAATGGAGCTTTACAAACTACTTTTGAAATCATTTTAATATCTTTAAAACTCTAGGACTAGAAGCACTTTAAAAAAGTGACGGAATAAAATAGAATAATAAGAATAAAATATAACTAGATTTGCAATTCCCTGAAGAAATTGCGTCTGATTGCTGAAAGCAAGACCGATCTGAAATATCCTCTAGCTGCAAGTGTTAAAAACCTTCTGTACGACACGCATGCCAAGTTTCGTCCGCGTAGGTCAAGTCCTTTTGGAGATATTAGAGGAAACATCAGGAATTGGCAGTAGCGCACCACTATTGGAGCACCATCATGAAAGTTGTTGCTCTTACTCATCTTACATTGTGGAAGAAGTCTTGTAAGTTTGGTGAAGTTATGTGAAACTGTCAAAGAGCTGCAGCGTTGCAAACATTACAATCTCATTCTGTCTTATTTGCATGACGTGTTACGCAAAAACCGTACGGAACTATGGAAAACGGATATTGCCATTGGATTTGTGGTAGTCCAATAGGGTATGTGTAGAAAATTGTAAAGATAAGACAAAGCATGTGACAAAGGGAGTCAAAAAAGTGTTTTGCAAAAAATCGTAAATTAAGAAAAACTCTAACACAATAGAGATCGCAAATGAATATAAACTATTATATTTACTATCCAATAAATCATATAGGAGTAAAAAAGTAGTGCTTACGACTAATGCACTTGGAGAATAAGGCCTATATAACCTTAGTTTTTAAACTGACCACCTGGTGGCGCAATAGAGCCAAAATTGATTGAGCATTTAAAGATTGGTCTGAAGTATCTACTGACAAAGTTTTCATACCAGTTGATCAACTACTTTCAAGATAATAGGGATTTAAAGTTTGTCCATGTATTTTGATAGGGGGAAAAAATATTTTTAAAAAATTCATATAAAATCAAGCATAAACCCAAAAAAGTTTAAGAACGAAACACATATCCTTGATAAACTTAACTAAATACAAGTGGTTGCATGTTGGAACCTGCAACGATTTGGAAGATAACAGGACCCATCCAATGTTAGCTTATCCTTCTTAAGTCACCACTAGGTGGCGCAGCACAGCCCTATTTCTAGTATGATATACAAGTCTCCTCCTGCAACCTATGCGTTGAATTTTATGTAGCTAGGTTGAGCAGTTTTTTGAGATAGAGGCTTAAACACCATTTCTCTAAATTATAGCGCCACCTATTGGAATATTTTCATAAAACTTTTCATACTTCTTTATCACTATAGGATGAAAGTATCATTTTTAAAATTTGTAAAGTTTCTGACAATCTTTGCAGGATTTACAGCATGTTAAAATCTAGGACCACACCCACCTCATTTAGCATTATGATTATTTCGAAAACGGTAAGGAATTTCGCAAAGTGAGTGGTACCATTGGATTTGGGTAGTCCAAATAGTCTATGTACCAAATTTCGTAACATTTGGTTAAACTATGTTGAATAGGGAGTCAAAAACGTGTTTTACGAAAAATCGAAAATTGCGAAAAATCTAAGTAGACGGAAGTGGGCGGTCCTTGAGGCAAAAACTTTTTTCTAGCATCTAAGGAACACATGAGAAAAGACAGAAAAATTTTTCGTCACACGGCGTACGAATGCTAGCCCAAAACGCGTTTTGTACTACCACTGACCACCTGGTGGCGCAATTGAGCCAAAATCTTCTAACAGTAGAGAATCTCATGAACTTATATATCAGAAAGTATCGTACATATATCTTTAATACTTTTTGAACTATAAGCTTTCAAAAGTTGGCTCCTCATTGACTTTCCATTCAAAAAAAAACTCATAAAAATATTAATATAAAATCATTCATAATTCTGAACCATACCAAAAGTAATAGCACTGTTTCTACCAATTGAGCTTTACAAACTACCATTGAAAGCATTTTGATATCTTTAAAACTGTAGGAGTAGAAGCGGTCTAAAAAAAAGGACGGAATAAAATATAATAATAATAAGAATAATAATAACTAGATTTGCAATTCCCTGAAGAAATTGCGTCTGATTGCTGAAAGCAAGACCGATCTGAAATATCTTCTAGCTGCAAGCGTTAAAGATATTACAGAAAACAACAGGAATTGTTGTAAGTAGCGCCACCTACGGAGCACCGTGGGAGAAAGTTGTTGCGCTTGCTTATCTTACACAGTGGAAATAAGTTTGTAAATTTTGGTGAAGTTCTGTGAAACTTTCTAGGGAGCTGCAGTTTACAAACATTACAATCTCATTCTGTCTTATTTGCATAATGTGTTACGCTAAAAACGTATGGAACTTTGCAAACGGATATTACCAATGGATTTGTGGTAGCCCAAATAGGATATGTGTAAAAAAACTTAAAGATTCGTCGAAGTATGTGACACGGGGAGTCAAAAAAGTGTTTTGTGAAAAATCTTAAATTGCGAAAAAGTCTTACACAAATACAGATCGCTAATGAATATAAGATATCATTTTTACTATCCAATGAATACTAAAGGAGTAAAAGCTTCTGCTTAAGACTAATGCACTTGGAGAATAAGGTCTATACACTTAGTTTTTAAACTGACCCACTGGTGGCGCAATAGAGCCAAATGATTGAGCAAATTGATTTGAGTATTAAAAATTGGATTAAAAGTATCTACCTCCAAAGTTTCATACTGTTTGTCTAACACTTTTCAAGATATATTTTAAATTTTAATTTGTCATGCATTTTTGATGGGAGAAAATATATTTAAAAAATTCATATATAAATCAATGAAAACCAAATGGTACGAAATTTTCGGCAAACATCTCTATGGACAGCTTAACAAACTACAAGTGGTTTGCATGTTCAAATCTGCATTATTTTGAAGATAAAAGGAACCATCCAAAGTTAGCTTATATTCTTAAGTCACCACCAGGTGGCGCAGCAGAGCCTTTTTTCTAGTATGTTATACAAGTCCCTCTGCACCTATGCGTTCATTTTTATGAAGCTAGGTTGAGTAGTTTTTGAGATAGAGGCTTAAACACAATTGCCTAAATTATAGCGCCACCTATTGGAATATTTTTCATAAAACTTTTCATACTTCTTTATCACTGTAGGATGAAGTTATATTTCAAAATTTGTAAAGTTTGACAATCCTTATAAGATTTACAGTATGTTGAAATCTAGGACCACACCACCTCATTAGCATTACGATTATTTCGAAAACGGTAAGGAATATCGCAAAGTGAGTGATACCATTGGATTCGGGGTTTGTCCAAATAGTCTATGAAACCAAATTTCGTAACATTTGGGTTAAACTATGTTGAATAGGGAGCCAAAAACGTGTTTTACAAAAAATCGAAAATTACAAAAAATCTAAGTAGACGGAAGTGGGCGGTCCTTGAGGCAAAACTTTTTTAGCATCTAAAGAACACATGAGAACAGAAAGAAAAATTTTTCGTTACACGGCGTACGAATGCTAGCAAAACGCGTTTTGTACTACCACTGACCACCTGGTGGCGCAATTGAGCCAAAATTCTTCTAACATGTAGAGAATTCATGAACTTATATGTCAGTAAGTCTCGTACAAATATCTTTAATACTTTTGAACTATAAGCTTTCAAAAGTGGCTCCATTGACTTTCCATTCAAAAAAAAACTCATAAAAATATTAATATAAAATCATTCATAATTCTGAACCATACCAAAAGTAATAGCACTGTTCTACATTGAGCTTTACAAACTACCATTGAAAGCACTTTGATATCTTTAAAACTGTAGGAGTAGAAGGGTCTAAAAAAAGGGACGGAATAAAATATAATAATAATAAGAATAATAATAATAATAATAATAATAATAATAATAATAAATATAATAAAGAATTAGGATAACATACTCTGATTGCTTTCAGCAATCAGACAATAAAGAAGGTGGATAACATACTCTGATTGCTTTCAGCAATCAGACAACAAAGGAAGTCTTACACCAGGGTTGGCAGAATTGTTCCAAAGTGACGCAACAATGAAGAATTAAACAAATTTTGTGCTTTGAAGTGTTTAGTTGACGTGTTAGTATCTTTTTCATCCAGTTGTCTGGATATTGGTTTATACGTTGCACTAATATACTATGTTCCTGAAGCTCAATAGGTATCAATGTGTTACAAAGTAAAGCGTGAATACATTCATTCTACTATTGTTATCTAGTCCGCTGTACTGAGTTGCCAAATTTTGTTTTAAAATTCCCCAAAAGTCCAACTTGTATGTAATTTTTTTTTTTCTTCCTTATTATTCTTTAACATTTTTGCCACTGATACTCCACAGCGATTTATAGTCCAAATAACACCAGATTCTCGTCTCTTTTGCTCTCATTTCTCCTTTAGTTTTACATCAATTTTATAATCTCACACAATATGGGCGGAACTTTGCAAAGAACCTTCTTTATCTCCGGTTCGCTGCTTTTTTCCTCCTGAGAGTCTGTTTTCTGTCTTACAGGGGAACTCTCACATCACCTGCATGCCTGGAACTGTCAGGCGATGGAACTACCCTCCTCCTCTTTGCATTGGTAAAACACATTTGTTCAATTATTGTATTTGTTTACTTCTCCTCTTCTACTCTGTTGACCCTCCTCGTCCTTTTATTTGCAGTGTTTACACTCTTTATTACTATTTAAATCACTTATTTGGATCCCTACTTTGCAATCAAACATCGGCGCTGCAGATAAATGAATTCCCCATTTTACCATTGCCGAACCTTTTCCCTGAATATTAGAGAAAAAAAAAGTTGTATTCCCTGCTTCTTTTTCAATATGTAAAAGCTTTGGAACCATAATTATAATAAGGATGTGTGCTTTTAATGCATGCGCTGAAAGAAACTGCATTAGCTTCACCCTCCTTTTGTCAACTGGTCCTTCACGTGGAAAAAAAAGCTTTGACAAACGAGTTGCACTTATTAGAGCAACCTAATAAGGTTTAATTAGTTCCATCTTAGACTGGGATTGGAAGAAATGGTGGGGAGATTCTTTGTGATCACAGGCGTCAGTTATTTCCAGATAACTGCAGGCTTTTTGCCTATTACAGGATAACATTTAGCCTATCACTTATTTTCTCAAGAAAGACTCAACGATTTTTCTCACTGGTGGTTTTGTATATTATCCATTTTTTTTGTTCCCGTTTGCCTCTTTATCCTATCCCCTTTCTTTTTTTCTTCTTCTATTAATTCTGTCTCTTTTTTGGAATAGTCAGCTTGTTCCTTTTCTGTTACTCCTCACATCTTTTTGTCAACGATATTTTGATGTTGTTCTCCCTGATCACTTTTGTTTTCAGTGTCTCTCCGAGTTTCACATTGGTTCAGTCTGACACAGGGGCGGAGCTACAGGTGCCTGGGGGGCTCCCCTAATTTTAGAGTTCTATATTAGTATCATTGTTGACAAAGATTAAAAAATTAAATTAAATTAATTATTTTCATTTGAATCTAATATTCAGTAGTTTCCATTTAATTTATGAGAAAAAAGGCATTTTATTTGAAGACTTTATCAATCATTTCAAATTATTTATATTTTTTTGGTCAAAAAAATTCATTAATTAAATTATTTTTGAATTTTTAAAGATTGAGTTTATTTTGACATGATGAAACGTTTTAATTTCTGGTGTTATGGTTAGTAAAGCTAGCTTTCTTTGTGTTTTTTTTCTTTTTCTTTTGGACAATCTCTTGTCTGAATATGCTAATAGGACCTTTTTTTTTCTTCTATTCATCCTCTCTGGAATCTGCCAGCTGAATGTGGGGGAATCCACGAGGAAATGGAGGGAATGATTCTTAGTCCTGGTTTCCCTGGCAACTACCCTAGCAACAGTGACTGCACCTGGAGAATCTACCTGCCAGTTGGATATGGTGAGCATCATTAAAGACGCTTGCAGCATGTCACATCGACATTTTAAAATTCAGAATAAAGCTACATTTTCAAGGCAGTTACAGTTGTTTCCATTTACTTTAAAGTATTCATTTATAAAATGCCTTTAAACTCAATCTTTTTTTTTTTTTCCCAGGAGCCCACGTACAGTTCCTCAATTTCTCCACCGAGGCTAACCATGATTTTCTCGAAATCCGTAACGGCCCCCTGGATACTAGCCCTGTGATTGGTCGATTCAGCGGCCAGGATGTCATCTCTTCTCTTCTCACCACCTCCCACGAGACCACAGTATACTTCCATAGTGACCATTCACAGAATAAACCAGGCTTCAGGTTTGAATATCAAGGTAAGAACCCAGAAATAGGGTTTAGGTTTCCTTTGACCAAATAAGGTGTGTGGAAATGTATTTATGATGAAATAATGAAATGTAAGTAAGTCTAACCTCATTCGTCAATAGTCAATAAAAGCTGTATAAAAACTCCAGGCCTTGAAAAACTGTGTACACTCCACTTACTATAGAATTGCATCAATACCTGAAAGTATCCTTTTTTCTGTAAGAAGTTAACCACTTCTAACATTGTCGTGGGTGGATTTGAGCCCTCTCATCCTGCCAGTGCGGCTCGAGCCCTTTTAAGGTCCGGCCACAGCAACTCAATCTGGCAGGCCTTAAACTCTGTAAAGCTTTGATCGGAGCTTCCTTCAGTCCTTTCATTTTTTTTTAGTTTAACAATATTTTTAGTCTTTTCTGTTGGGCAGCAGATCTTTTATATAACACAGTTATGGTCCTCTATTTTCTATAAATTTCCTGCTTTTGTTAAGCTGCACCTTCTCTTAGCGTTTTTTTTTTTTTAATGGTAGAGATTCATTTTTTTTTTTTTTTTTAAGTTGAATTTTCACTCATTTTGGTCATTTTGTTCTAGCAATACCTGTAACATT
Organism: Oryzias javanicus; assembly: GCA_003999625.1. Classification (NCBI taxonomy): domain Eukaryota; kingdom Metazoa; phylum Chordata; class Actinopteri; order Beloniformes; family Adrianichthyidae; genus Oryzias; species Oryzias javanicus. The sequence continues at coordinate 461,585 of CM012447.1, forward strand.
TTGCATGCAAATTTCAGGCGTGTAGATGATACCTTTGTAGGTTTTTAAAATCAGTTTTCTGACATTTCTTTGAGCCCTTTCACGATCTGACCTTGGAGTGACTAGATTTAAAAACCATTTTCAAATTGAAATGGCTTTTCTAAGAAACAACATAGTTTCCTATAAAAAAACTCAAAATTGCTTTCCCTCACTGTCATATCCTGCACAATGACTGCCAAACTTTTGAATTATTTTCAAATATGTCAAACACCCATTGCTCTATTTTTATTTGTATAGTATTTAATACACGCATTTCTGCGACTCCTGTCTCATTGGTATGATCCAAACTTTCCTGAAAAACACATTGGATACAATTTGGTTCATGTTTTCTGCCCTGTAGTTCCTCGTCATTCCACTAGGGGCAGTAGAAGGACATTTTCTTCTCATTTCAAAATGGCTGCCTCCATGAAATCTCAAAAACACTTTTGGCTGGAAAAAGTTTAACTAATTTTTAAAACTTTATGTTGAGAATAACTCATGGCTTGTTATTCATTTTTTTTAATTGACTACTCACTGTATAGACACAAATTAAAAATTCTTAATTCTTTACAAGACAGTTACAGCATTTAAAATAATGTGTGGATCAAATCTGAGACAGTGGGTAAATAAAATGCTTTTTTTCATGTCATGTCAATATTTTTTGGATCTTAAAGTAAATTTTTTGCAAGCAAAAATCATTCAAAATATCATAATGGATACTATCTATATCAGAAGTGGGCAAACTATGGCCCAGGGGCCGTACGCGGCCCCCTAAACTATATAATCTGGCCCACCAATGTTCATTACCTGTGATAATGTTTTATTCTCCCTGTTTTTCAGTGTCTCCCCAGAGATTGTGCGCTACAAATAATGTACCTGTTATTCTGTATGTGTGTAGTGTTTGAAGATTTTTTTCTTTTCAAATCATGCGTGATTTCCAAGTTTGTCAGTCATTATTCCAAGTATTGCAACGCCACATGAACACAGCATTTCCCTGAAAACGAGTTTTTCCCTGTGGGACGTCAATCCATTGGTGAAAATGGCACTAAAATGAGAACAAATACCACCGCTTTGAAGTAAAAACTCCAAAATGTTCTGTTTTTAAAGCAATTTTCAATCAAGACTGAAGCCATGTTTTTGTCCAGATTCTGTGTTTTTCTTTTCTTTTATGAGCCGAATTACCTAAAAGCACCACAAATCTGCTCCTGTTTAGTTACTCTTTGTGGCCCATGAGTAAGAAATTTTGCCGATCCCTGATCTAATCTTATTAAGAATGGTGGATTTCACCTTAGAGTTAAAAAGACTCTTTAATTTCAAAGATTTACATTTTTCTGTATATCCTAGTAGGCCCTACAGTGTTAATCAAAGTGGATTCAAGTGTTTAAAATCTCATATTTCACATTACTTGGTTGATATTAGCTAAAAATCTTTACTTATGTCTAAAAATGTCATATTTCATTTAGTTTTTTAAAGAAATGTTGCCCTGTATAGTAAGCCTGATCAGTTGTAGTGTTGTGTTTACTGTTGTGTATTGGGGTAAACCTGTGTGCCATTAGCAGCTCCTCGGTGTACGCTTTAACATTAGCATTTTGAAAGCGCCCTTAGCACCAATTTATCGTGTGTGTTAATGAGCACAGGCAACCAGGTAATTGCATGTATTTGTTGATGTCTCATTAACAAAGGTGTTCAAAAATCTCCATGATTGCTGCGCCGCGCGTCATCGAAAAGGGTTCGCTTTAGCTTTAAATAAACTGCCCCCTCATCTAAATTTGTAAAAGACACAAAGTTTGTGTTTAGCTATTCAACAACCCTACAAATTGAAAGGTAGCAAAGAGTGTTTACATAATTATGTGTAATTTGAGCATTTGCATATAAATGATGCATTGTATTTGGACATTTTCCGTCTTTGCATCAGCTATCCCTCATGAAACGACGCTGTGAAGTCAACAGTTTTAGCCGTGTTCATCTTCAAGGCTTCCTGTCTGTTCTGGTTTTGTTTTACAGAATAATTCAACTTGTGTAACTGAATCATCCAAAAATGCAAAATATAGTGTTTCCCTTAGAAAATTACTATTTTGATTAAAAAAAGATTAAACTATTTTCTTTACTCTCTTGTATTCTGTTTTAAAAAAGATACGTCTTTCAGTTAGTTTTTAAAGTATTTGATCCCTTTCTGATTTATAGAAATAAAAGGAAACGGAATTCTCACAATGGTAATAATTCTCTTTAATGAGTTTATATACATTTAGAAGAAGAAAAGAAGTATTTGAACCATCTTGCTGGAAAGATTTAGTAATTTTTAATCCTTATTATCAACTCAGAGGTCAGGCGTTCTACTAGTTGATGAGCGGCTTTCTGTAAATTGTAGAAAGAGTTTTGGTCCATTCTTCTCTGTAAATGTCTTTAAGTCATTCAGATGTAGTGGCTGTTGCTTGGCAACTCTGAGCTTCAGCTTTTTCCATAGGTCTTCAATATGACTGAGGTCAAGACCCTGGTTGGATCACTCCATGACTGTGTGGTCTGTGTGAACCAGAACTCTTCGTTTTTGCTGGGGGATCAAATACTTGTATCTCCCTGTGAAATGCAAATACATTTATATAAAGTAGATTTCATGATTGTGTGAATGCTTCAAAGTATTCATACTATTCTCCTGCTCCTTTCCGTACATTTTTCGGCCCTTAAAAACTCAATCAACCTTTTAGCAATTTCAGCAATCTTGGCATCAAAAAGTTCAGCTCGTTCAGGACATTACTGCTTGTACTTTTTATTCATAAACTTTATATAAGATAAGCCTTTATTCTCACCATCCCACGGGCAATGAAATTGGAGCATAACCATTTCAGTGCAAAGAAGAAATGTAGCAAGGCATAATACAAAATATAAAATACAGAACATGTCAATATATTAGCATCGTGCTAGCTCTTTTTGGTAATTCGGCATCTTCTGAGTTTTTTTTAATACAATTTGAGCTAATATTTTAGCAACATGCCAATGGTTTTTGGCTAATATGCTATCTACTGAGGTTGTTAGGCTATTTTTGAGATTAGCTAGGAACAGGCTACCATTTTTGGCTATGTGGTTTCTACTGAGGTTGTTGGGCTATTTTGAGTTCAGCTAGGAGCAGGCTAACGTTTTTGGCTATTGAGGTATCTATTGAGTTTGTTAGGCTATCTTGAGTTTAGCTAGGAACAGGCTAACGTTTTTGGCTAATGTGGTTTCTACTGAGGTTGTTAGGTTATTTTTGTGATTAGCTAGGAACAGGCTACCATTTTTGGCTATGTGGTTTCTACTGAGGTTGTTGGGCTATTTTGAGTTCAGCTAGGAACAGGCTAACGTTTTTGGCTAATGTGGTTTCTACTGAGGTTGTTAGGCTATTTTGAGTTTAGCTAGGAGCAGGCTAACGTGTTTGGCTAATGTGGTATCTACTGAGGTTGTTAGGTTATTTTTGTGATTAGCTTGAAACAGGCTAACGTTTTTGACTAACTTTACTGAGGAATTTTAGGTTATTTTGGAGTTGAGCTAGCATTTCAGCAATGCTCTAGTATTTTGGCTAATTTGGCATCAAATAAGGTTAATTGAACTACTTTAGAGTTTAGCTCATTTACGCAACAAACTACATGCTTTTGAAAAATTAAAATGTATGGAGGATTTTAGGAGCAAATTAATAAAAATATTTCAGAAATTAAGGCCAACTTCACTGTTCTTACATTTAGCGAAATTTCAAGTCTTTTAGCAAATTTCGCATTTTACACATAGTTTTTGCATTTTCGACTAAACCCTTCAGCAATTGAGTAAATTTCTTCAGCTTTTTCAGCAACCAGATTTACACCACCCACCCCGAAAAAAAAAAAAAAACATTCACACTTGCATTATCACAGGTAGTTTTCTTTGTGATTTTCTGTCTCTCCTTGTTTAAAGAACCTACCATTTAGATGACACTGGCACTTTCTTTTCTACAAAATCACAAAGGGATCAAATACATGTTTCCTCCGTATGTTTGCGTGTAATGACAATTCTCATCAAAATGTTCTCTACTATCGTTTTAATTCTAATTGGGCTAATGCAAAATTCCCAGATCTTGTTTTTGTGTGTTTGTTTTATCGGGCTTCCCAGATCATCATCTCATCTTTTTTTTTCTCTCAAGAGCACCGTATAGCTCATTATAGCTGAACTTAATTAAGGTAGCGGGATTTAATGGCATATTTAAAGCTGATTTAATTAAATCATGTAATTGCTTTTATTTCCCCCTCAGCATATGAGCTGCAGGAATGCCCGGACCCAGAGCCATTTCGTTATGGTGTGGTGGTCGGTGCTGGATATAATGTGGGCCAGTCCATTTCCTTCGAGTGTCTGCCGGGGTATCAGCTGATGGGATATTCCATCCTCACCTGTCAGCATGGTACAACCGCAACTGGGATCATCCTTTCCCTCGCTGTGAAGGCAAGTCGTGTCATATTTTCTATGATGTCTCCGGTATTTTGGAGATTTTACGGTTTCAATTTGGTGGAAAACTAGTTTAATATTTGAATGCAAAACATTACTAATTATAGCAAAACTTCCATACCAGATATTGCATCATTAGTGCAAATTGCAGCCATGGAGATAATTATTATCTATTATGAATAATGTAATTAAGCTGAATTATTATCCCGTATTAATGAGGCAAAGCACTCTTCAAAGACGATCAATATGGGGCTAAAGAGGAGTGGAGACAAATAAAAGCTGGAAGAAAAAAAGAGGAAAAAGGAAAATAATGGATGCTCTTTCATTTGACTTGTCCTTGACACACATTCTCACGCTCCAGCTGTCGATTATTCAATAAGGCAGGCAAAATTACATGGGAGGTGACGGCTGCGACACGAGAAGTGTGCAGGGCTGCAAATCCTGAGGAAGCGAGAAATTTCTATGATGTTGGGGACACGTTTCTGTGTTTTAGTTTGGCAACACCAAAACGGACAATGACAAATACATTAAAAAATGTTTGTACCTTTATCATTTATAATAATAATAATATAATTCATATTAATAATATAATAACTCTTATGTGCTTTGTTTAATGTGAAAAATTTTACGGCATCAGAATTAGCAAAAACATGAAAAATGTTTTGTTTTTGTTTGTTGTAAACTTATTAGTGTCTGCATAGATTAACTATGTGTATATTTTGGATTTGTTTTCAACTCTGCAAAGTTGAATTTTCTGAGTTGTGGTGGCCAGCTGTGATTAAATAGTTAAAACTACATTTTCAAAATTTTAAAAAGGTAACTTTTTAACTTGTTTATTCAAAGAAGACGTTTGAAAAACTTTTCCAACAATGTTTTAAATCGTTCTTTCTCACATGACTCAGACAGCACACAGATATCGGGTCACAGGTTTTGCCTAAATAGCTTTCCAATCAATGCTTTACGCTGAGGCACAACTCCATAGAGTGTCTGTGATTTAATCAATATGATGATCAATACTTCTTTTAACAGGTGAGGCTGTTGCAGGGGGAGGGGTGTTTTTCCAGGAGGCCCAAACTTCAAACTATGCAATATGAAAACACGCAAACTCAGAAAGAAACGGGAGGATGAAACGAGTAATCTCTGCTTTGGGTCCATGCGTTTATCCACAGACGTTTGAGGCTGGGCAGCTGAATCCTCTGGCTGGTTACTTAAGATGCCTGCACCGTTGTGATTTCGTCCGGCAATGCACTTGCTTCTGGTACCGGTTCGGGCCCGGTACCACGTCTGGTGCCGGTAATGGGTTAGGGTACCGGTATGCCCAGGGTCGCGGTACTGGAGCAGTTTCGGTTTGCAACCCGGAGGTTTGGGACGTGGGAGCCAGCACGTCAGAGAAAGACAAGTTGGGGGCAACCAAAACGTCAAAAAGTGACGCAGAAGGGTCCTTAACCAAACGTCAATATCCCAGCTAGCATGTCCAACTGGGCCCCATATGGTTTAAAAGTGGGCGGAAAATGTGGGCCCCAATTGGATTTGTTTTTGGTGGCCCCTGCTATGTTTACCCACATTGTCTTAGGTGGGCACTAGCTAGGTGGGACAGCGTAGCGAGCTCCGATGCCAGCGTCCGGCAAAGCAAGAAAGTGCTGTCGCCCAGGAGTCAGCAAAGCTAGCAGGGTCACTGTCCAGGCTTCCAGTCCCAGTGGAGCCAATGCGGGGCAAACACAGCTGGGGCCTCCACGGAAACTGCGGACAAACCCATTTGGGGCCTACGTTTTCTACCCACTTGTAAACCACATGGGGCCCACTTGGCCTTGCTGGATGGGATGTGATGACTTGGGAATGAGAATGCGTTGGAATGAGCGACGCTTTCAGCAGTACTTCTGCCTCTCATTGACCCAGTTTGACAAGTTCCTGTTGCACATTAGTCCAAGGAGCGAAGTACTTCTTTTTGTTATCTTATTGGAAAAAAAAAATATGCAAAAAGTGCAAAAGTCAGTTGGTTTTGGACTTGGTTCATCAACACCCCACATTCTAAAGGCGAGTCTGATTGGTTGACATAATGCATTTTCTTTGCCAAAGTTACGTTTTTTTAATTTCCTAATGAGCTGTGACTCCCAAATCACAGAAATGTGCTTCTGCCAGACCACGACGGCCTGACGCTCAGATCGCAGGACCCCCGATTGCATCTGTACATTGACTTAACATTGAAACCAGACACCTCCAATGCACACATCACATTCGGTGTGAAAACTTTTTTTTTGTGCATCTGTGGAGTATTGTATTATTTTGAACATTTGTGGGCTCAAGATTTTATGGACCCGGTTGGTGGGCTAATCTTGATATGCTTATACTGTTCTCCACTTCCCTTTCTTAGGTTTCACACAAAGCACATCTACTTCTTAGATACACATGGCGTTCACACACTCACATATCAAGACCCCGGCGCACACTAACACCTCAAGTCTCATCCCCGGACTCTCTCCCTTCAACCTCAATGGAGAAGGGTTGAGGCCTTATCTGTGCAAAACACTCCGTCCAGCTCCCCACTTACTAACAAGCTTTACTGGCTAATCTTTAGCTCAGACAAGTGCCTGGGCAATAGAGGAAGAGTGAAATAGAAAGCGATGGAGACACTGAGAAGGGAAGCAGAAGAAGAGAATTAAATAGGCTCCTGCTTTGGTGATTGCAGTCGATTTATTTGCATGTACCGCTGTTTCCTGGGCCCACTGATTTATGTACCCGTTTGCTTACTTTCTTCCCCCTCACCATTTTGTTTTACAGTCCCCTGTGGCGGCAACATCACCTCCGACAATGGGACCATTTTCTCCCCCGGATACCCAGAGGAGTACCCCAGCTCGGCTGATTGCTCCTGGCTGATCACAGTGGCTCCGGGCTTTGGTATCAAGCTGAACTTCACCTTGCTGCAGGTTCACGGGCCACATGACTTCATCACTGTATGGTATGGAATGACTTTTCCATTTCCCCTTCACTCGTTCTACTTGGCACCATATCCTGCTTTTTAAATTTGTTGCTCAAAATTGATGTCCAGATCTGCTCGCAGGTCCAGCCAGTTCTACTTTTCTTATCTGAACCCAATGTCACTTCTCTCTGTTCCCAATTTCAGCTCTTCTCTTTCACTTAGTCACCTTTTTGTACTTATAAAACTTCTGTCCTTGAATTTTTGTGAATAACCCTCAAAGCTCGGTTAGAAAACTTTTTCATGAGCCTGAGCGTGATCAGATCTTACTTTTTTCCTTGCAGCATCACTTTTGCAGACCACAATATACTTGAAAAAGATCATTAGTACAAATTAACTGGGTATTAGTAAAACATCAGGGCTTGGTTGTTAAAGTCTGTTATTCGATCCGAATGGATCTAAGAATAAAGGATCAATAATCGATTAGAGATCAATCTAATGCATAATGCTAAAGTCCACTGCTTTATACAAGCATATTTTCCATAGGACAGCTAATGCTAATGCTAGGTCGACCTAACCATACACTGCTGACTAAATGAACATCTTTTAGATACTCAGGGATGAATTTTCCAAACTCTTTTAGGAAATATTATTTTTGAAGTAACCGTTTGTGGTGTAAAACATTTTGTTTTTTTTCCTCATTCTTTCTTCTTCTTCTGGGAAAAGGTGTAATGCTATAGCATGATCACCACCTAGTGGCCAAACTGAAACGTCCTCCAGGACAGGTAGATTAATTGTTGAGCTTCGCCATTTGAGAATCCATTTAACATTGTATGGTATTAACAATCTCAATATATTTTCACTGGTAAATTTTACAGTGTGTGAACTATATCAGATTAATTAATATGGATATTTAAAACCTATATATTGATTATTAATGTATTTCTATACAAATGAGTTTAAATTGTAAACATTAAAAGTTCAACTGGACAGAAGTGCGCTGTTTTGATGTTCCAGTATCACTAATGTCCATTGAAGTTAAATCTGTCCCCTTCGTCAATTGATGGAGAATCGCAAAAATCGAATAGAATGAATTAAATCCAGAATTGAATTGAATTGATCCAAAATCAAATCGAATCTCAGAATTGAATTGTTCCAGAATTGAACAATCCAGAATTGAATAATCCAGAATGAAATCAAAATCGATATAGAATTGAATTAATCCAGAATTGAACTGATCCGAAAATCGAAAATCAATCCAGAATTGAACCAATCCGGAATCAACCGGAAGGAATCAATTAAACCGATCGTAATTACTATCCAGAATCAAACCAATCCGGAATCGAACCGATCCAGAATCAAACTGATCGAATTGAACTGATCCTGAGTTTAATCATCCAGAATCAAAACTATCCGGAATTGAATTGACCCAGAATAAAATTGACCAAGAATCAAATCGATTCAGGCTCTGGTAATTCAAATCTTTTCTGGAAATGACTGGCAATACTCAGTCCTAAGAAACATGTGAACTAAAATATTAAAAGTATATTGGGTACAGGAAATATCTTCAGTGAAAACTGTACAAGTGAATACATAAGTACAAATGTAATGTTTGTCTGAGAGGTATTCGATCGTCTATCTTTATTTTGAAGATTTTATATAGATTCTATCAAGTATAATACATGCTCTGCCTCCTTGTGTTGTATTAGATCTATATTATGCTTAGTAGTCACACAGGTACCTTAACAAAAGTAAAAAGGTGTCCCTGGAAGAGTAATAATGGATGTATAAGGTAAATAACCAACTAATATTTGTATTGAGGGAGAAAACGGTGGCTGTTTAGGTGTGCATGTATCAGGAGAATCTGGGGGTGAAGTTTCCCTCCTATTACTTCCACGATGCGTCAGTGAATCTGCCACATGCACCACCAGAGACACGAGTCTGAATGCATAATGGTTGCCAGTCCTAGTTGATCCCCTTTCCCTGAGACAGTCTCCAAAAATCCCAGCTCAGAGACCGGGCTGTTACTGCCAGCCACCTTGGCAGCTTGATGACCACACAAACAGGCCACATCATGTCGGCCGACTCCTGGTTTTTATGCTCCTAACAGGACTCTGAAGTCCACCTCAGAAAAACGAGCCAAAACAACCCATTTTGGATTTTTTGTGTTTCTTCAACGTTCGCCACTTTGAACTTTTCCAAGAAATTTCCTGCAGAGCCTCAATGAGAACTATCATGCTCTCCATTCTCCAGTCAGTGTATCTGTCCTCTGAACTACTGAGCCAAGGAAATGGTCCCCGTAATGTCGGCTTGGCTGGAATGCTGTCAGGCAGCCGTCCCTTGCCAGCCGTTTCCAGAGCTGCTTGTTCATGCAGCAGTATGCTTGTACTGCACAGTAGACAATGTTTTAAGCTGAACGGTTGTGGCAGGAATCGGAGGACTGGTTTAATCGGCCATGCCCACACAAGGGGACTGCCAAGGCAGGGGCGCCGCTTCCAGAGACACTCCCTGCTGTTGGAGGGAGCGGCCCAGTCCAGACCTGTCATTGCGCGCTTGTTTGTAATTTCCACCTTATTGTGACATAATCATCCAGAGCAAACCAGAGTAATTGCTCTTTGTTTGACGCGATGGCAGCTTGATGTTATGTTCCTGGTGAAACCGAATTGTGGAAAAAGTTAATCCTCAACCTACCAGTATGTTCACGATGAAAGTGTTAAATAATTTGTTTTGCCAAATTTACGAAGGATCTATTGTTTTATTTCGTCTCATTAGGCTTAGTGGAGGCCAATGAAAGGGTTTTCTTCACTGTTACATGCATCTTAGTTCATTTAAATGTGGATTTTTCCTTTCCTTTTTCCTTTCTTTTTGTTTTTTGTCATTGTTTTGTGACACATGAGTCATATATAAGAGTTAAACAAAACTCTGACCCAAAAATCAAGCATTATACTGAGTTGTGGGGAAAGGGAATCATTGGTCGGATCCAAATTCTTCTCCTACCCTTACAGTTTCTCCCAAAACCTCCAATTGCAGGGGCATTTGCAGGTGTAGGATTGTTCAGAATAGTTTTGCTCATCCCATTGCAGCTCAGAATTTGACTTTATACCAAAGTATTTGAAATCTGTGTATTCTGGAAGAAGAATAGAGCAAACTAAACTCTTCAAGTATGCAGGGATGTAAAAACCTTCACATAGTTGACCTTCAAGGTGCACATCAGACACACATTTATAAACTTAACTTATCTAAATTAAATAATTGCTGATTAAGTAATCTTTACTTGAAAAAATATAGTATTATTTTATTTCTCTTTAGAGAAGTAAAAGATCCACAAGTCGCTCTTGAGCCGCGGGTTGCAGACTCCTACCCCAACTCCTCATTTTTTTTAATGTGTTGGTCCTCAACCTTGGGGCACCCCAGAACCAGTCCTGGACCGAGATGCAGGGCACACTGGTACCCTAACCCAGTACTGGTACCCTAACCTGGTCAACAAACCGGTACCATGTCTGGTTGCTTTGGCAAGTGGCACCAGGCACGTGGCTCCAGCACTGTCCAGTATCCATAGTTCCAGTACCGGTTTGCAGTACTGGTTCTGGCCTACGTCTGGTACTTCATTCGTCTGGTACTGGGTTGGTTAGGGTTAGGGTACCAATATGGTATACCTTCTAGTTACGGACCAGTACCGGTTTGCAACCTGGAAGATGGAGAGTCCCTATTTAATTGGAGCAACCAGAACGTCAAAAATAAAGGAGAGTTGGGGACACCCAAAACGTCAAATTCTGACGCAAAAGGGTCTGTAACCAAGCGTCAATATGTGGTGAATGAGTGAATGTGTCATGGCTGATGAAAGAGAGTCACCAAATCATTGAATATGGGGAAAGGGTCATGGAAAGGGGATGAATACAGGTTTCCAAGACAACGGGCTCTGCTCATCGCACCTGCGGCGAATTGTTTTGGTTCAGTCTTAAGGAGTGTGGTCGGGGGTTCCTGATTAGAGATATTTGTTTAGGTACAGGCAGACACAGCTTCTGCTTGCCAGCTGAATGTCTAAATGCTGCTTTATGTCAGAGTCTTCACTGATCAGGTACATTTTTGGGGTTTCTCCAAATTGTAGCTGTAATTTGCTCCAAGATGGGTTTCAGCTTCCCAAAGGGGACTTTGATGTGATGCACGCGGGCAAAAAGAGTCTCGACCTTGGTCTCCAATCCGTTCAGCTCCGTGTTTACGTAACGGACTGGCGACAATTGACAACGTCATTGAGGGGTAGTGACGTCCAAATTGGAAGACACTGTTTTTCCATAATTCTCCGTTTGGAGGGCAAAATGTAGGGCTAGGGAGAAGTTGTATGGGAAGAACTCTGAGTCGACCATTGCATTTCTATTGTGTTCCACAGGTTCTTTAGGGTTAAAGAACAAACAAATGCAATAAAAATCAGTTCAATTCATACAGAGGCTGTTGTCTGGTCTTAAAAAATGTCACCCCTTTTCTCCTCTTTAGGGACGGTCCACAGGAGACGGCCAGGAAACTGGGGGTGTTCACCGACGGAGAACCCAATGACCCACCCAGTAGCACATCCAACCAGGTGCTCATTCGTTTCCGTAGTAACACAGAAAAAGGGGGCTTGTTCCGCATTGGTTACCAAGGTATTTAAAAGATCACAACAGACTTCCTTTGATGTTTGCCGACATCCTCTGAGTTTGTCCGTCTTTTATGTGTTGAATGAAGCTTACAGACTACAGTACTGCCTGCCTCCGCCCATCATTCCCAATGCAGAGATCCTGATGGCGAGCAAAGAATTCAAAATTGGTAGGTAAAATGCAGTCACAATGTGACACACACACACACACACAAACCGATTGTTAGAACTTGCTTCTTTTCACTGGCTGTCAGTTTCATTGTGATGCGTGAAAAGTGTTGCTTTCTGAGGCAATATTGTCTAAATGTATCCTGGCTTTGACACATACACAGCTTATGTTCACTGACTTCAAAGTAGATGTGTTTTGTGCTAAATAAAGACTTAGCATAACCTACTTTACCGTGAGAATGCTTTTATTAAAGAATAATGCACAATTTGTGAAATGAAAGGATTCAGGACAATAGCTAAATTCAGGGTTTGTGCTCTTTCAGGTGGAAAACACTGGAGATGAATTCCTTTTATTCACTTGTTAGGCAGACAGATGCCGTCAAGCCTTTATTTTAACGTCTCATTGTCGCACAAACCCGTCATTGTTACTTCTGTCTTATATGTGGTGCTTTAAATGAAATTGCATCAATCATGATGTTGCTTTTATCCCCCCCTCCTCTCCTCTCATCTCTTTGGGTATTCAGGAGACATCGTTCGCTACAGATGTCTTCCCGGCTACCAGTTAAGTGGAAACAGCATTTTGACCTGCCGGTTAGGAACACACTTGGAATTCGAGGGGCCTCCGCCGTCTTGTGACGGTAAGTGATTCCGTGCAGCTTGAACATGTCCTGCAGGATCAACGCGAGGCCTTGGCGCGTCTTTGCTGTCGGGGCTTAGGTCTAAAGTGGGAGCCACTTATTTTAATCAAATCCCATTTCATTTGTGGATCTTTAGTTTTCCTCTGCCTCATTTCTTTTTCTGCGCGGAGGTGATTGGTGAATACATGTTATTCCCTTCATACAAACTTTCCTGGTAGCGTGTGTTTTATCAGGATCGCTTCATGGATTCAAGTGTGGAGATTTTGAAGGAACCTGACAAAACTCGCAAACGGTGACTTTCTTTAATCAGGAGGGTCCTGAGAACTTTTAGCCAGGCTTTGTCATTGTGTTCTAAATATACACTCAATCACAAGGTTGTGTTCTTCCTTATTTACATCTCCCATGGGTGCCTTTTCTGCCTGTAGTAATGGGGCAACAATTGCAAAGCAGCTTGGTACCATTTCTAATCTCTGCAGATGATAGTTAGCTCCCATGAGGTTGAGGGCTTTCCCTGTGGTACTTCTTTTTTTTTTTTTTCATACTGAGACATGCCGTCCCAGAGGAATAAAGTCCTCCCTGCATGCAGCCTTATCTTAATACCTCTTTCTGTTTGGAGCACATTACCTTCGGGTGAAAGACGGGTGCACACAAAGGTCTTTCTTGTTTCCATACATCTTTAATTCTCTTGCCTTCGTTTTTTTTTTTGGTCTCATCCTGTTTTTGGGCCGCGTGTTTGCCCAAGCATAGTCAATAAACGTAAACAATTTAAAGTTTAAAATAGAAAAACTATGCAAATGCTCTCAGCAAGAGGTGAAGGGGGCTGGCAAGCAAAAACACAGATTAAAGGGAAAAAAATCAGAGAAGTGGAGGCAACTAGGACAACTAGGGAGCTATGAGCATGTTCAGAAACTAAACACAAAACAGGAAAGGTCCATTTCATTAAACTACCAGGAAAAAGAACAAAAATCTCAACAAGTCACAACTGCTTATGCACCAGTTGGAACACAAGTCACTTTTGCCCTTATTGGGAGACATGGGCAGTATAGGCAAACTTGTACAGGGCACACAGATAGCCAGCAGGAAACTTACAGCTCACCAAGTAAACCTGTAGAACAAAGACGTTCACGGACAGTTTATTTCTACTGACAGGCTACAGGCAAAAGGTAATTGTGCAACCTATTGGTGTCCTACAGGCATTCTACAGGCATCCTTAGGCGTTCTATGGGCACCCCCATTGATGTCCTATGTCGGCGTCTTAGATCTTACGCACTAAATTTCCTGCGACATTGTAATTTTTAACATTAAAATGTCATTTTTTTCCTGTTAACCCCCATACATCTTGCACCTCTAAATTTGAACATAAAAAACTATATCTAGTGGAAAAAGTACATTAAAAATTGTATTAAATCCACATACTAAGACTTCTTCTTCAGTATAAATAAAAAAAAAATTCAATAGCATTTAAAAAAAAAGAAAAACAAACCTTCGTGCTCTCTTATGGGGTCCAGATGACCCCACCCTTACATTGAGGCTTTAACCCTTCCATGACAAAGGTGGACAAGACTTAATGTATGTCATTGGACACCAATAAAGATCGACAATCATTGAAAAAAAAACAGTTCAGCGCATTGTTTTGTGGGGTCCAGATGACCCCACTTTTATGTAAACAAGCCTCGGAGAGCAGAAGGGTTACTTTCACCACAGACAACACAGCTATTATAAATCCAGGCCTTTATCCTGGAACTTTAAGGCCTGCGCAGTGATTCGATGGTTAGCTCCATTTCCTCACAGCGGGGAGGTTGTGAATAAATGGCTCTCTGGGGTTTTTTATGTACTCCCTCCCTGTTCATGTGTGGACTTCCTGATTTGCTCTTTCTCAGTCTTTAAACATTTTTGCTTTCTTTATCTACATTTGTCCTCAGTGTCTGTGGTTGGTTGATCCATAGCTAGCATGACAGGGTACACCACCATAATCCCTTATTGAATGTAGGCATGAAAAATGAGCAAGAAAAAAAAGGAATAATCTCTTCTTTCATAACTTCTGAAGGAGAAGTCAGACCTTTTGATATGTTATCTTGTAGAAAAATAATTACAAAACAATCAGGAGTAACGAGAGAATTGTTTTACTTAGACTTTATTTGAAATGTCTGTTTATGAATCTATTGTAAATTCTGTTAACCACTCTATATTTGAAGGGAAATTGTTATGAAATACACAGCCCTCATTTCTCCTTGTGCTTACTCCATGCCACAGGTAAGGATGAGATAGATTTCAGTAGATAAACTGCAGCTCAGGATAAGGAAGAGACTCGTAGGAGAGTATTCCGTGCTGAGGGAAGGACCGGATAAGAGTCATTTAAGTTAACTTTGGGGAAAATAAGCCCTGTAAAGGTGATTGAGTTGACTAAATGGGTGAAAGAGTTGGAATTCGGAGAGATTAGAACTGGGGTTGAGAAGCAGAAGAGGAGGCGAAGTGTAGTTGGAGGGCAGCGGGAAGACAAAACGCGCAGCTCATTGGAATGCCGGGGACATGGCGGCTGCAGCTGCACCTATCAAATCACCGCTTCGAGCTGACAGGCACAACCCTTCCTGCCCATCTAGGGGCCTCTACCCCCTCAACCTTTTACAAACACACTCAATCTCACACCCCGCTCTCCTGTGTATTTACTGTAGAGGCATCCACACTTGTCTGGCTTGTGCCAGGACTACACAGCGGTGGATGTTGTCATTCCATCATCATCTCAAAGACGGGGGGGACTGTTAACACGGCCGCGCTGCAGTGCAGCTTATTCCGATATTCCTCCCTCATTCCCTGCATTCCCTCCCTTTCCTCCACTGACTCATCAGAGTTTTCCTCTATGTAGTCTTTGTTCCCAATCGCTCTCTTTTGTTTCCTATTTGTTATTATCTGACACAGTTTTGCACATTCAGAACCACAAAGGCGGATCTGGGTGACACCCCAATCATCGTTTGGTAATGTTTTCAAAGCGTTCCCAGTCATCCTTTAATTACAATTATGCTGTTTTTTAGCCACAATCAAGAAAACTTTGCTTTTATATAGTGCTGGACTATCTAGTCCCCTGGATTTTAAAATTATGCCCACTATTTCTTTCATTTTTCTGAACGCCAAACATTTCACGATGATAGTAAAAATGTGGATGTTTTATTCAAAAATTACATTCAAACACGTTTTTTGTTTGGAATTCTTTGACCGCAATGCATTCTGGTCTATATCTGCTAATCTAGTGAGGATCGATGCACGCTAGCTTTTTGCAAAGACTTCTGGGTAATTTCTAGTGCACTCGATTTTGGAATTAGTATATTCAGACAGAAAATGGCAAACGCACTATATAGTGTGACACGTGTTTGAATTCCCCTCTACTCACTACATAGCGCATCGCAGTTTTGTAGTTCTTTCTGAATCTACTATTCCAAAGTTCACCGCCCTAGAAATTTCCAAAAAGCTAATTCTCACTACTTTAGCAAATATAGACCACAATGCATTGCAGTTGAACAATTTTATTCTCAAAAAAAAAGAAAATAAATAAATGTAATTTTTTTAACAAACCATCAACATTTTCATCATCATTAACACAAATAGGCATAATAAAATATTTGCATTCATTTCATTTTATGAAATCGGTGATGTCATATCTGGAGTTGAGAAAAACAAAAGTCAAGTAGTGAGCATGGTGTCCGAATTGCTTTTAAAATCCAGGGCACTACATAGTCCCTTACTATATATGTATATATATATATTTTGTGTAGTTAAGGATTAGGGCGGGAATTGGGACATAACAAAGACGTCCACAGATCTAGTCACAAATTAAAGCTTTTTCCAACAACATTTTAATGCCATTTTGATCTTAATTTTCTCAAGAAAAGCCATGAGAACATGTCAAAAACACAAATGTCATCCCCAAACAAGACAGAAAAGCAGGCGCCTTTGCTATGATACATCTGAGTGCAGACTTATTATTTTTCTTTCCTCTGTGTGTGTGCTGTTGGATCTACCAAATATTTGGCTGTCGTTCAGCCCGGTTCTGGCTCGCTCCTCCGCTCTCTGCCACTGAAACAGCCCCTCGCTCTGTCTAATATTTGATTTGCCTTCTATTCGATTATACAGGTTTGTATTGAATCCACTGACCCTTTAACTACATTTGCTGTCTGCCGAGACCACAGGGAGTTAAGCATCGTCACACACACTCTCACTTCTGAGCGTTGCTTCAGTCTTTTAAATAAAACACAAAGAGAGCCCACGATCCCAAATCCCTGTTAATCCCCCTAAAGAAATTCCCGCTCAATCCATCCATCACATTTGTTTTCCAGTATAGTTCTTCATCCCATTCTCTCCATCTCTTTACTGTAACATAGGTTATATTTCTTACATTTTTAGCCTATTCTTTAAGTTTTACAGTAGATTACAATCCTTAAAGATGCTTTTTTTGCTTTCATTTATTAAATAGCAGCAGAATTAATGTGTCTAATTAATGTGTATATCACCATGCAAACCATTTTCGGAGGGTGCAGTTCTGTTCCTGTTTGCCTCCAGGTCACTGTTTCTCATCTCCCTATATTTTTAAGGTCACCCTGCATTTTCTATCTGCCCTTTTGTTTAGCCCCAGAGTAATGCTAAAACTCTTAGATTATTTCAATAGCCTAAAAATAACAAACCTTCTCCCGTTTATCTACAAGAAACTGACGGTATTTTTTAATTTTTTTTTTTTTAAAGGGTGCAGCGATGTTAAAGGTCGCTGTTTAATGAACTAGACTCTGGTTTTATGTGCTGCTACCAGGTGCGGCGGGTTTCACTATAATTGGTGAATTTCAATCGTTTGGCCTGTGTCCTCGAGGTGATGGACGAGCTAAATTATTTTATGAACTCTGTCAGGAGGTTTGGGATCAGGGACTGTTGCCTCTCCCAAAACAACCTCAGTAATGATTCCCCAGAAACCGAGTGCTGACGATGTTTCAAAACAGTCGACTTTTTTCCATAAACTCTCCCCCTCAATCAAATTAATAAAACGATAATTTGCTAAAAACAGAAAACAAACAAACACAAAATAAAACATTAAAACACTTTCTTCTTTTCATTGCTATTTCCTTTGCATGTTGCTGTGGTCTGAATACGACCCTTCTGACAGGGTTATTAATTCATGTATATTTTTATCAATCATTTTTATCCTTAAACTTATTTTTCTCTCTAAAAATATGTTTTTTTTGTTCTTGGCGTCAATATCAACCTCATGTTTTGACCTTTAACATAGGAGATTACACTGGCGACATCAAAAAACAATTTCTTTGAGATACCGTAACTCTGCGATCATTAACGCAATCAACATAAATTGACACAAATAAGGAAAAACACTACTTTTGAAAAGTTAAAATACTTGAAAAATCAGAATCAGAATCAGCTTTATTGGCCAAGTATAGAATATATACAAGGAATGTGGTTCCAGTGACCTGTGCTCCTATGCAAAAAAGATAAAAAAATAATAATAATATAAAAAGATAAAATAGAAATATGAATATGTATATATATATATATATATATATATATATATATATATATATATATATATATCTAAAAAAACATCAACATTGCAGCTAAAGCTCCAAGTTTTATGATTTAAGTTACAGAAAATGAAAGCGTCACATCAAGTTTTTGTCTATGAAAGTTAAAATCCCCGGGACAAAACAATGAATTAACTTTATTTCTATAGCGCTTTACATCTGCTTATAGAACGCCAAAGTGCTTCACAATAAAAGAAGAAAGTTTAAAAAATTTGACAAATTAAGAACAGAAATAAATAAAAACAGCATAAAGTTACAAAACAGTCTGTAGTAAAATACAGAAAAGATCAATAAGAATGCAATAAAACCAATACAAATGAGAAAAAACAAAGCATTACACCACTAAGCAATGATTGTGAGCTTTATAAATGAGGCTCTTAATTTAAAAAAAGTATTTTGTCTTTGTTATATTTTTAGGTTGAACGAAACAGAAATTCTAGCTTATATCTATGTTTGTATTTACCTTCTGAATTTATGCAAATCACAGGTAATTAAACTATGTCTTTGATAACGCACTAACTTTTTACCTTAAAGTTTTTTTGTGTTTTTTTTCCCACAGAAACCTTTCAAGATTTGAACTAAACCACATAGACATTTTCAGACACTTTTATATCAACACCATCATTTCTGAAATAAGTAGCAGTGCTTTTTTGAAGGTGGTTATTTAGACTAAAGGAGGAAAGTTTCAGGTAAAAAACTTTATCCTTTCGTAGGTGAACCATGATTTCAGCAAAGGTGTCAAAGCCTGTACAGTACCCCCCCCTCTTATTAACGGGGGACAGGAGGTATCCACGAATACGCAGAATAAGCGCACACAGAGAATCCATGAATACGCAGATTCCACAAAGGTGGAGAACTCTGCATTCCCCGTGGCTATTACCGAGCCATACTCATCAAAAACACTTATAATAATGCTTTGTAAAACATCTCAGCATAAAGACCTTTTTTTTTTAATTCAAGCAAAAGAACCGTGTACTTTATAACACAAATGAAGAGTGTCTCACTGTGCCTTACCCTTCATCAAATAACAAACACTTACTCCAGATAACAATTATCCTCTGCGATTATTTTTCCCAGATAATCAGGATTTTATTCGGCTGCCTCTGCGTCAGCTGATGCTATTTCTCCATGCAGGGGCATGGAGAGGGGCTCCGCTCTCCGGAGATACACCTCAGCAGTGCAGCACCTCCTTCAGATGGAAAATTTTCATACAAGCATCTCGAGTGTCTGAGTTTTTATAACGAAACCGGAAGAGCCACAAGACGGGAAAAAAATACGTGAAACTGCGAATACAGAAACGCGAAAACGCGGAGGAACTCTGTACCTGTAACGTGGTCTTTAGTTTTTACTTTGAACATTTTAGTGTCAAATTAAAGTACCTATATTACGATATTCTAAGCCTGAGAGTAAAAAAAAAAAAAATATCCATAATTAATCAATAATTTTTATGACAGTCTGTATTTTCCCTACCTGGTTGTAAGACACCTCGATCTCTTAGGCCCCGCCTTTCACTCCTTGATGGTTTTATGATGTCAACCTAGACCTGGGCTCGGCAGCGTGTCTGTATTTGCTTAGGAAAAAAATGTAAATGAAACTAAAATAAAAACCTAAAAAGCACATTCTTACGTATGAACGTAGGGATCCAGTAGTTTTCGCGGGTTGGAAGGGGCTGGTGCTCAGAGAGCATGGTTGTAGAGGAATACTCCGAGATGTGTGAATGGAATAAAATACCACTGTGGGGGTGAGGAATTTGCATTGTCATACACAGTAAAGCTGCCTTACTCCATTGGAATTACATTAATGCATAAACAGTCTAAGAGTTACGGTAAATCAACAAGCTCTTTGACTGAAGAATTGTAGTTATTCCTGATTGGAAGGACAAAAAAGCAGAGGAGAGCAGTGTTCTGTTCTGGCGACTAAACATCATCAAAGATATTTGATATTCATTTGGAACAAACTCTTAAGAGTTGAGCTGCTGATCCTCAAGCTCACCAAACATTTACACGGGTATTTTTCTCTTCCTTTTCTTGAGTTTGCAGCCACATATCAGAGCCAAAATCAGAGGATGCGTTTCATGCTGATTATCTAAAGATCCCGAACTGTACCGAACAGCAAAGGGGCCGTTGGGGCTTTTAGTCGTGACAAAGTGAAGCTATTTTTCACAGCACATAAAGGGATGTAAAAGGAAAAAAAAAAAAGCAGTTTTTGAAAAGCTGTCAATCCACTGAGTTTCACATGTGTCTCTTTGCAGTTCGGATGCAGACTTAGTCTTAGGGGATTTTTGACAGCATCACATGACCGTGATGTTCTTTGTGTCTCTGCCCAGTGTACACACGTGTGATTAGGATGAATAAAAACGAATCAATTGAACATTTTTTCTTCTACTTTTCTGATTATTGAGCTATAATGTGGCTCATTTGAGATGCATAAATGTACCTTTCCTTAAAGATTGTATCCTTGTCTTCATTGCGATCATCTTTCTTCAGGTTTCTTCAGGTTCTCAGTTCCTTTCCGGATGCTATGTACACACCGGGCTTGTGATTCAAGAACGTGGGCATTCTTGAACACGCTTAGAGTATAAGGTGTTCACATTGAGTGTCGCTGCAAATACTAGTTGTGTAATCACAGTGGGAAGACTCTCTAAGTGTTTTTTTTCACAGCTCTGTCATATATTTGGTTTCATATAATTCCGGACAGCATCAATCACAATTAGTCATTTTTCCTTCATAATCAATTTTTAAAGAATTGGTACTTTTGTGTTTTGAAAAGAACACCACGTACGTCAATAAAACTCCCTAATAGGTCAAAGTTCATCTGGTTTAACTTTCGATAAGAGTTCCCTGGCTGTGTGTTAAATATGTATTTTGGTTTAGATCGCTTTTTTACAAAAAGTGGAATATTGATCGGTGGTCGCTGGGCGTCGACTGCAGAGGCAATGGAAAGAAATGCATGTGGTGATTGTCCTGATAGGTTAAAAAAAACTTCAGTACAGAGAGAAAGTTCAGCTCTTACTGCTCGTTTTTGTCCAGATGATGAAGAAAAATTGTTTTTTTTTCAAAAAGAACCATACCATGATTTTCTTAAGCCTGTCTATATCCATATATATGGTCATATATTATCTTTGAAACACTAAAAAACAAATTATTTATGAAATATTGGTAATTTCTTGAGTTTTTTCCTACCCGGAAGTTAAACGACTTAAACTCCTGAGGCTCCACCCACCGCTGCGTGCGACTGCCGTCCATTCCATGACATCATCATAGAGCCTTTGGCAGCATGTCTTTGTTTCTCCCACAAAAATAATCAGAAGATGGATGAACATACCATAAATCTGTTTTTAGAAGATTTGGCCTTCGCTACGCTGGTTCACAACACATATACACTCAGCGTCTGCACAACTGTGGGGGTGGGGTCTCTTAAAGGAGCCCCGCGTCTAAAGAAACGAGTGAACTGTTTGAGCTGGAATTTATTGAAAATTGGAAGATTTTCTTCTTGGCTTATCATCACTAGCTCTGTGGAGAAATTGGGTGTTGGTGTTAGACTGGGGGTGGTGCTGGCAGAGCAGACTGTTCCTGAAAGGGGCGGTCTCACTCTGCGACGTCTGCATGTCATGACCCGCTCGTTTTGGGATCAAAAGACCGCTTTGGGGTTTTTTATAGTGTATGTTCTTTATATATGACACACTTAAAAGCTTGAAACGTTGTCTTTTAATGGAATGATATGACTCCTTTCCAGCAGTCTGCACAGTGATATAGAGCATTAAGGCCATGTGAACAGAATTTTTTTTTTCTTTAGGTCTGGAGATTCTTATGGCTGTGTGTCAGCATCTTTGTTTTCTTGGAGTAATACTGCAGACATAAACCTCTTTAGAGCTCTGCTTATCTTACTGTTGTGTTTTCTGCTCACAAATTACACATCTGAGTTAAAACATTAAAGCTTTTCAGACAATAAAAATGAAAGAAAAATGTCTTCTCTGGCCTGTTTTTGTTCTAAAGCCGCCAATTGTCATATAAAATTTACCAAGTGAAAAATTCGGATTAATTGTGATTAATCAATACACAAAAGTGTGATTTAATCTGATTAATTCTTTTAATCGATTGACAGTATTAATGAAAAGTTCTAAATGCACAATTTTTTCAGTGATTTCATATTGTGATCATTTGCAGATAAGTGGTCAACATACAGTACAATGTAATACTGCATTTAATCGCAAGTAGTTATTTTAAACGATTGACTATTATTGAAAATAAAGGTTCTAAATATCCGACTTTGTGTGATTTTCATAATGTGACTATTTCCAGATAACAGATCGGCAAATAAAAGGAGGCCTTATATTTTAGCTTAATTTTCTTTAAATATGTCCTCCATTATCAGAAAAATGCTACAATAATATGTTAAAAACACCAAAAAACAAGTTTCATGTGAGTGATTTTTTTTTTTTTTTACAGTATTAACCTTATAAAGTGACCCTGGAGCTTTAGCTTAAAAGTGATATTCTCTGAGTGCTTAGACTAGATCACGCACGAAAATCTTTATCCACACACTCAAATGAAAGAATACATGTTTTTTGGAGGGAAAAAGGATCATTACACTATTCTTGTACCTCTCCGATTAATGTAGTCACAGAAGCAGAAAACGGTGCTTAGCTGTTGCATTGTGTTGCTGCAACAGCTATACCGCGTCCTTTCATGTTTCGACTTGTTTTGGGGGACCCCACTGTGCAAGATGACAGCTTTGGCAGATTAAGAGGTTGGCTTCACATCACAGTTACAAAAACATAACTAGTAGGAGCGGCTTGTATTGTGGGATTATACAGAGTGAAAGCACGAGGACATGTCTGAGGATGAGAGTGATGAGAGCCAATGAGACGAGACCGCGAAACTGGGGTCACGTTTTGTTTAGTTTCACTTTAAAAAATACTAGTATTCCAGTGATGTCTTAGATCTTATCAATAAGTTTGTTTTTCTGTCTGTGTTCTCTCTGTGTAAACAGTGACCTGTCCCATGAATGAGGTCCGAACGGCGTCCACGGGGGTCATCATGAGCCAGTCGCCGGGCAGCGGTTTTCCTCATTTCGAGTCCTGCTCCTGGGTGGTGAAAGTGGAACCCGGATACAACATCACACTCACCATTGAACACTTCCAGACCAGCCGGCAGTTTGATGAGCTTGAAATTTTCAATGGTGGGTCACTTTGTTTATTAAAGAAGACAATCAGCTGTCTTCATGTTTGCTATGGAATTGTATTTAGATGAAAAGTGGTCCATCTTTCATTCTGGGGATTTTATAATAACATGCAATTGACAATATCTGTGAAGCAGCCATCTTTGTTTTTTACAAAAATAACACCTTTTAAAGCTTTATCCTCACTACACACTTAATACACTTTTCTCAGACTGACGTGAACTCTCTTTTGTCTTGTTTCAACTTTAAACCTTTGTAGAAAAATCCGTCTAGTTTTATAGAATGAAAACAAGAATCAAAATGAGTTCTGGGTGTTATCAAGACTTACTCTGATGCTGCAAAATATTTATTCAACATTGTGTGGTTTGTTGGAGGAAAAATTTGCAAACATGTAGTTAGTCACTCTTTACTGCACAAACAGAATCCTAAGAAAGCAAAAAAAAAAAAGTTTCATCAAAAAATGTCTCATTTTGTGTCTTGGAAGAAAAATGATCTTATCAAGAAAGTTTTTTCAATAAGAAAATAAACTTAGTTTAGGCAACATGTCTTGAGGTTTAACAGGTTTATCTTTAAACATGGTTTTGGTAATACTGGAAGAGTGCTGGAAGATTTTTTGCTTATTTAAAGAAAAAAATTCTAATTTCATTGATCTTTTTCTTTTTTTTTGAGTGGGGGGGTGTTTTGCAGGATATTAGCAAACAGAGATTTGTGTGAATTTGCCAAGATGAATGCTTTCTAATTTGTACAAGACGCACAACTCAAAGAAAATTGATTGACAATGGTTTACAGCCATTCAAGACTGAGAGCACAATACACTGTAATATAAGACAAAACAAACAAACAAACAAAGATGAATGCCACAGATGCCAAAAATACATATTAAAGACAAAAAAAATCACAAGTTGAACATTTGGGAGAAACTTGTTTCACAAAATACAGGAACAAGAACTGACATTTCATCTTGAAAGGAAGACCATAAGATGTTGCAGTAACATTGTTTCCATTACACATGTACACAAAACGTTTTCAAAGTTCTACCAATGACAAAAAAATACACTGTTTCTATTAAATCATAATTATGTGAATAAACACAAACCAACTCACACAACGCAAAAGGTCATTCAAAAACATGGAAACGGATGTGAACAATACTTTACAGGAGATGTATTCAAATTTCCGTCACGGCGCTAGCGCTCATCATCATCTGTCAAAGAGACGTTGACCTCTTATTCAGGCCAAAAGCTACGTAGGAGCGGCTACGGATTAAGTGAGTTTGGGAAATTGTGGTTGGTGATACGGAGGAAGTGTGATCCAACAAATCCGCTTAACTTTAGATGAGCTGAGTAATACTAGCCGACATGCTATCGGTTGTTGGTCAGGTGACTTGTTTAAACCAAAA
Source organism: Oryzias javanicus (assembly GCA_003999625.1). Taxonomy (NCBI): domain Eukaryota; kingdom Metazoa; phylum Chordata; class Actinopteri; order Beloniformes; family Adrianichthyidae; genus Oryzias; species Oryzias javanicus. The sequence continues at coordinate 486,549 of CM012447.1, forward strand.
AGAGTGTTTCCACTGCACTTTTGCAGAATATATATTTTGATACGCCTTTAAAACCACCTCCTCCAAATGCAAAAACTCTTCTTTGATAAATGCAATTTTTTTTTTTTCCAAAATTGTTTCCATTAGACGCATTTTGTAATGCAAATCCAATTTGGGCCATTTTATAATCAATGGAAACGCAGCAAGTAATAGACTGAACATCTGCTCATTTCACTACCATAACATGTTTATTTAGCTTCATCAAACATTAGAGGAATCTTGTATATTGGTGCTACATATAAAGAGTTATTCAGATAAATGTAGCTTAAAGAACATGCTAACAAGTCGACTAAACTCCTGATATCACTTCAAATCACTAAATCCGTAGAATTCTTCAACTTCTGTGTCAAATCTACACCAACGCTGTGTCCGAATTCCTTCACTACTCACTTTATAGTGTGTTTTCTGTTCAGTAGTGCTGTCGGAATCTACAAAATCAAGTCGAATTTCCCAGAAGTCTTTCCGAAAACTAGCTTGAATAGATTCTCCCTGTATTTATCTAATATAGACCACAATGCATTGTGGTTGAATAAGTTTAGCGAAAAAAAAACATGTTTAAATGTATTTTTTTTCTAAACATTCCAAATTTTCACCATCAGAACACAGTGGATTCACTAATAGACGTTGTGAAATGTTTGTATTGATTCGATTTTCACTTTCTGAAATCGGTGACGCCTTATCTTGCGTTAAGAACAATGAAAGAAAAGTAGTTAGAATAGAATAGAATCCAATTTTAAAATAGATAGTTCTGCACTTTACAGGTTTTTAAAGTAAAACTGATCGGCGCTTTTTCTTCTTTTCTCCGTTAGGAGCAAACAGTGACACATCTATAGTGCCCTCTAGTGCTTGTTTGTGGAAAATTTACATTTGGATACTTAGACACATTCGAGTACAAGACCTGAATTTAAAGTATAACTTATTATAAAAACATGTATATATATTTGTTTGTACCTTTCTCCAGGTCCTTCCAGACAGAGCCCTCTCCTGGTCACTCTCAGTGGAAACTACTCCAGCCCTCTGAGCATCACCAGCTCCAGCAATAAAGTCTACCTGCATTGGTCCTTTGACCACACGACCAGCCACAAAGGCTTTCGCATACGCTACTCAGGTGCGTGAGGAACAGGAGTCTGTCTGTGCAGCGGTACAACCATTGATGAACTTCACAGAAACGACGTTTCCTTGTTATTTTGGATCTCATCCGTTTTTTTTAACGGGAACATCTGGGCTGCCAACTGCGTCTGAATCAGCCAGAAATACGACCCGTCTCTCTGAGATCTTAATGGGGGCAGCCGACATCTGCACCACATCTTGCTGTGCGGCGTGGCCGGGGAATTAGGGATTCCTATTTGTTATTCCGCGTCTTATTTCTCTGTTTTGTCCTGTTCCCATGAACGATCTGTTGTTATCCGACACCTGCATAACTGGCTGTGAATTATGACTGTGTAAATATTTAAAAGGCTCCCTCTGTTCTGTATCAACACCACTCAGCCAGATTGACTAATCGTCTCTCTTTTCCTCTCATCGGAGGCTTCTGTCTCCTGAGTTGAATGTACTCTTGTCACGCTCTGGCATTTTTTTTTTTTATATTTTTTTGCAAGCATCAATATGTCTGCCATGGCATGTTAAGTGACAAGCAGATGAAGTGGTCCCTAAGATCCCGAAAGGTGCTACGGTCATTATGGAATTAGCCCCTATTGAAATTTACAGGGGAGATTCAAACAGATGGCACGTAGACAGCCTGTGTTTTCAGCTATACTCCTCATTTATCCATCTTTCATCTCCAAGGGCAGCTCTTTCATTAGCAACTTGCAGACATTTTCTCCAGCAATCCTCCATCTTAGTTCCCCACACTTAGAAGGGAGTTATTTGTTCTTTCACTGCTTCATTGATCCACTTAGGAATGTTCATCTCCTCCATCAGTCCAGTGACGTTCAGCAGTTTTCATTTCCTTTTTGTATTTGTTTAATTACGTTTTATGATTATTATTGATTGATTGGTTTATTTCAAGCATAGATTGTGAAAAATACAAGAAAAAACACAAAATTATGCCAAACTCATTACAAAAATGTGAAACGCATTGATTAGAAAATAGAAAACAAACAAACAAAAACAAGAGTTACATTGATTGCTTGAAAAGGAATGGGAAGAAGAAACTTTAGTTACTTCATTTTACAGTTTCGCATAGTAATATAATCCGGTTCTGATCAGATCAAATGCAAGTTTTTTGTTTTTTTTTTAAATGAAAGACTGTTATTTTGGGAAGAAAATGACAATTAGCAACACAGAGGTGGGAATGGAGTAAAGATGCTAATTTTAGCTAAAATGTTCTCGAATCTGCAAATTTTTATATATAACAGTATATGTATAAAAGCTAAAAATCAAACTCTTAAAACTGCCTTTTCTCAAAACATCAGGATTTAAGCTATTTGTTTGAATCAAGCCGTAACTCTGGCGGGTGGGAGATGAGACCAACCAGGAAGTAGCAAACGTTGCAGTACCACAACTGACCAGAGAGAGGCTGGTGCCTGGAGTGAGCTCATTCCCATTGACTCCCATGTTGAAATCATCAATAAACCCCTTTAATACCTGTTGCTTAAACTTTTTATGTTATCAATGGCTGGATTTTTGATTTATGACAACTCTGAGGGGAGTGAATTGTTTTTTAAAAACATTTCTTTTCGCTTAATGCGGGTACTTTTATGATTGAACAGAGCTCTGGTGTTTAGTTGTTTCCTCTGTTTTAGAATTAGCATCTATGTTATATTTCAGTTTGTGTTCTGCTGTTGCGCTGGAAACTGTTCTAAATGCTCTCTGGAAGTCATTTGTTGATATCGTGTAGAAGAACCGCAAAACTAACATATTCAAAATTGTTATGAGTTGTAGAACTGTGTTTTTACGAAACACATAATACGGAAAATTTTGTTATTGTTGTCTGAAAGTCACTTGCATTGCTTTACATGTTTGCAGCACGTAAGGATCCATGATGTTGATGATATTAGTCCATTTTGCCTTGCTAGAGACCTTAGCTAAAGCGGTTAGGGTTAGCATGAAGGAACCGTGGGCATAGGTCGCGGACATGGATGTTCAAGTTAGGCGGAGTTAACTCCAGCCTAATGTGGCTGCACCCATGACCTGAAAATTTAGGCTTCAATAAGGTGCTGTAGAATTCAGTGGGTGGCATCAGAGATGATCCGTTTAATATTTTAGGAACTGATGGTTTAAGCTAGAAAATTTTGAAACTTGCACAGTTTTAAAATAAAATAAAAAAAAGTTTTTTTTTTCTCATTTTTGATTTTTTTTTTTTTCTGGTCACTATCTGGTCGTCATCAGTTAGTAATCAGATTTTTTTTTCCCTCAAAATTGAAGTTATATAAATAGATAGTAACTGGTGCACACCAGAAAGTAACCAGAAAAAATATTACCTGGTGTGCATCAGTTAGTAACCAGAATTTTTTTTTTCTAAAAATTGAAATTAATAAAAAAAAAAAAAAAGAAAAACCTAATTTATATCTGGTGCCTACCAAGTAGTAACCAGAAAAAAAAATATATTTTTAACTTTTTTTCTTTTTTTTTTACTTCATTGGTCCTTTAGAGGCTCTGTACGATTACTTTAATAATAACAATCTTTTTCAAGCTGCATTTTTTTCATCTGCTCCTGACTCACGACTTGCACAAAAAAATACTCAGAAAGGCAATTTTGCCCTTAATTTTATTTATATTTGTTCTTTGACATCAGAAAAATGCCACAAGAACATGATTAAAAAAATAGAATTTCTTTAGTCATTCAGCCATTAAGTCTATAATCTTCGATTGCAAACTAATTTTTTGAAAACATGTTCATTTTAAAGCTCTAGATCTGTAAATGGATATGTATTTTTATTTTATCTTTTTTATTTCAAGAAAATCCTTTAAAATTATGTTTTAACGCATTAACGTTAATTTTATCTTTGGTTTGTATGTTTATTTGTGTTTGTTTACCAGTTTTAATCTTTTGTTTCTTTCATAGCGGCCTACTGCAGCCCTCCAAACAACCCTGTAAACGGCACAGTGCACAGCCTGACAGGCACCAAGCTGGGCAGTACGCTGCGCTTCAGCTGTGACCAGGGCTTCCGGCTTATTGGTCAGAGCAGTGCCACGTGCGTCCGGACGGCCCAGGGGATTTTCCAGTGGAATGCACCTGTGCCTCTTTGCCAAGGTGAGGCCCCTATCAAGCCAGCAGGGAAATCTCTGCACCGCTTTGTATTAATTAGAACCATGAAAAGCAGAAGCCTCTTGCTGTCACACTAACTTCTCAAAACTAATAAACAACAATGTAAAAGAAACATGAAACTGCTAGCTTTCAATGTTTAGTTTTGAGCTGCTCTAGGTTAGAAATGTGTCTTCTGTAGTTTAAATTGATTGAAAAAAAAAAACTTTCACACAACTGGCTTGCTTTGAATCAAAGGGGGGATTTCACCTGGCAATGCATCGCTGCCTGCAGCTCCTCGCCTGGGGCATGCCCCAAGGAAGCGTGCAAGCCTTTTTTTTCTAGATTCATCCTGAAGATGCTTTGTTCTAAATTTAGTAGCATTTGATGCTCCTGGCTGTGAGGCTTAACGGCATAGTAAACAAACACTTTCCAAATGATCTGGTGAAAGTTTACAAATGATGACCAAAAAAAGATAAATGAAGCTGTTTCTGATATTACTTTTTTCTTTTAATTTGTCCTGTCCAGTTAAAAGATCAGAGCTGCTCTCGCATTGTACTGATTTTAGCTCCGATAGAATCAAAATCAAGGCCCAGGGGCCGGATCCGGCCCTCCGGGTAATTCTATTCAGCCCTCCGGATCATTTTATTTTATTGTTATTTTATTTTATTGTTATTAATTGCCTGTTTTGCTATTTTGTTGTCTGAAAAATAAACACAATAGCATTCAAATCCATAGTTAAATGGCGTTCACCAGTACCAAGACAAGTTACCAAAACTGGATGACGCTGCCTTTGAATCCCTCTGTACAGTAAACACTGCGTCTTCTCGTTTGCAGTCATGTCTTGTGGAATGCCGGTTCCTCCAGTTAACGGCAGCATTGTTGGCCAGGACTTCTCTCTCGGAGCAAAGGCCACCTACCAGTGCAATCCTGGATTTCGGCTCTGGGCCCATCACCACCTCACTGATCTGTCAAGAATCTGGCAGGTGGAGCCCCATTGAGGCCCCACCCAGATGTATCTGTGAGTATTTCTCAGTCTGGTCTTTTAATAATGAAACAATCGAATGAAATATAGTTTGATTCAGATTCTGTGAACAAAACTTAAGACTGTTCGACTTTTTTTAAAGGGTTTCAAAACATTTTTTTTACATAAAATAGTATTGATTGTCCTTTATTTTTAGATTATTTTATTCTGTTAAATCTCTTAAACACTCTATTTCACCAACAAAAAGAATCCGTACTGGCATCGCCCTAAAAGAAGAAACTCCATCAGAGAGAGAGCACTATTTTTCATTTGCTTCAGATGATTAAGTCGGACTCATGGCAAAAAAAAAAAAGTGAATTTTTTTCAAATATTTGATAAGATATTGCATACAGACTCTCCCCCAGCCAGCGAGGCTTATTGGGCCCCGTATGGTTTAAATATGAGCGGAAAATTTGGGCCCTAATGGGTTTGTCCACTGTTTCTGTGGTGGCCCCACCCATTGACTTAAGTGGGAACTCGGTGGGTGAGCTTGATAAGCTATCCAGCTGCCCCGTGGCATGCTAGCAAACTCCACTGTAGTATGCTAGTGGACTCTTCTGTTGCATGCTAGTGAGCTCCACAGCAATATGTTACCGAGCTACACAGTAACATGCTAGTTAGCTCCACTGTAGCATGCTAGCGAGCTCCCCTACAGCGAGCTGTATCAAGCTAGTGAGCTCTTCTGTATTGAGCTAACGAGCTCCTCTACAGCGAGCTAGCGAGCTCATCCGTATCAAGTAAGCAAGCTTCTCTGCATTGAGCTAGCGAACTCCACCGTAGCATGCTAGTGAGCTCTCTTGTTTTGAGGTAGCGAGCGTCGCTGTATTGAGCTCCTTTGTATTGAGCTAGCTAGCTCCGCCGTAGCAAGCTAGTGAGCTGAATGTAGCACGATAGCGAGCTCCTCTACAGTGAGCTAGCAATCTCCGCTGTATTGAGCTAGTGGGCTTCTCTGTATTCAGCTAGCTAGCTCCGCTGTCCACTTGGCGACCGGATAGCATTACGACCCAACCCACTGAGTTTCTGTGTAAGCCAATGTGGGCAAACTAATTTGGGGCCCACATTTAAACCATGTGTCTCTCTTATTTTGCTTGCTGGGGTATGACCGCAGGTACATTTGGGCTTCCAAAGATGCCAAAGTCTACTTTTGCTTGATAAACCCTTCAAAGGAAGGTTCTCATTGAAAATGTCCTTTTGAATAAAGTATTTCATGTGGATAGCATTTTTAGCTAAAAAAGAAAAAAAAGAAAATGTTTCCACTCTATTATGTTGTTCACACATTTCCAGGTTTGTGTTCTGTTGCCATTGACTAATAAATAAGGCTTTGACCTGTCCCGTTGCAGCGGTTACCTGCCCCGACATCGGCCACTCTGCTGTGGAACACGGAAGATGGCGACTGATCTATGGGACACAAAACCAATACGATGCCATGATGATGCTTATATGTGATCCAGGGTACTACTACAGGGGTCAAAGGATCATTCGCTGCCAGGAAAACGGCACATGGAACTACCCAGACCCTCACCCAGTCTGTGATAGTACGTTGTTTTTGTATCATCTTCAATCAGCTCATTATTTCAAAAAATAGACTTTTGGCAAGGTGGTGCACCTTAATTAGTATTTGGAGCCTTTCTTTGGCAGTTAACTATACAATCATGATTTATATCGACTGTTTCTTAGAAGAAATAATATTCTGTTTTTGTATTGCAGTCATTTCCTGTGGGGACCTTGGAACTCCACCAAATGGAAACAAGATCGGGACGTTGACCGTGTATGGAGCCACAGCGATTTTCTCCTGTAATACAGGATATACCTTGGTGGGCTCTCGAGTTCGAGAGTGCATGTCCAACGGTCTTTGGAGCGGAACGCAGGTCCAGTGTCTAGGTGAGATTCGGTCACACCTTTTTTTTGTCTCGATCTTTTGCTGAAAACATTCAAAACACTGTTTGTCCTCACATAGCGGGACACTGTGGCACTCCAGAGCCGATAGTGAACGGGCAAATCATTGGGGAGAATTATAACTATCGAGGCAGCGTGGTGTACCAATGCAACCCGGGATTTCGTCTCATCGGAGTGTCGGTGCGCATTTGTGAGCAGGATCACCGGTGGTCGGGACGAACTCCTGTTTGTGTCCGTAAGTGGAAAACACTGACTCACTGGTTGTTGCAGGTTATGACATTAATTAGACATATTTTCTAAGTTTAGATATGTGGCAATTTGTTTCAAGTTTCCCAGTCTCTGGTGTTGAGATTAACCATTTAAATGTAGTACACCATGAGGGTAATCAGTCTCTTTTTTTTTTTTTTTTTTTTGTCATTTGAATCCCCCAGCCATCACATGTGGTCATCCCGGCAACCCTACATTTGGTACAACCCAAGGAACCCAGTTCAACTTGAATGATGTGGTGCGTTTCGTCTGCAATACTGGGTACGTCCTGCAGGGGGCTGTTAAGTCCACATGCCAAGCCAGTGGGCAATGGAGCAACCCCCTACCCAGGTGTAAAAGTGAGTAACTTCAATGTAATTGCATCAGAATAGATAATCTATTGAGTCTGTTCTACCAGAATACATGAATAGCAAAAGATTAAGCAAGTTTGAAAAGGAAACCATTTTTTTTTTTTTTTTTTATACGTGGAGGGTATTTGACAAATATGTATGGGATGTTTCCTCTCAGCACCATTACTTCTGTTACAGCCTGGAGCCCCAACTGTATGTCAGCTAATAGGCATGCAGAGAGAGCTGCAGACCACCGCAGCATCCTTGAGGGTTTTTATTTTTTTGAAAGACATCAGCCTGTGGACATCTTCATCCTTGAATATGCTGAAAATAAGTATTCTCGTCTGATTTGAACGGAAGAAGCCCAGATTTCTTTGACAGCGGTTTTGTTGCAAGCAAAATAGCTCGACACCCGTGTTGGTGACAGGCGCAAAAAAAGGGACTGCACAAAAGGTCGGGCCTTGGATGTGACAAGACAGTGGCAGAGCCAGCAACTGATTGACTTGTGAGTTTGTTTTAAATGAGGGGAAAAAAAAAAAAACACTTTGTATTTGCCCTCTCCAGTGACAGGAAGGTTGAAAATCTAACAGGCCATTTCCCTTTATTGAAACAGAACGGGTACAGCTGGCTTATGCAGGACGATATTTTAATCTCCCCCGCTCTACCGACGGCAGCAGTTAAGCATTGCCCCAGACTTGATGCGGACGCTGACTCTCAGCCGCATTCATGTAAAGACCGTGTGCACCTCGGCATGTTTGTGTGGCAGCATCACCGTCTGCTCTGATGGTCATAATTCTCGCCGCTCGTGTGAAGACGTAAGAAGCTTAGAGGTCTTTTTGTCAATCAGATTTATTGCATTAATAACGGCTTCTGTGACAGTTTTAGTGAAGTGTCTGGCTCACACTTTATCTGGGGAAAAGACCGCCATGATGGCGTGAGCTTCGTCCATCTCACCTCCGTCTCTCCTAAATGTTTAGAGATAAAGAAATCCTAATAAGAAAAGGTTGAAAGTCTAAACAGGTGCTATCAGCCAATGATCTCCACACACAATAAAATAACCATTAATACAGTGACAAATTTCCATATTTTCAACTAGTTCATGTTATGTCAACAAATGTGTTAAATTATCTTATAGACCCACTCCAATCATCTTCTGAGCTTTTTTAAAAACTTTTCCCAGTGGTTTATTAATTTACCTAATTTTTTTGCACTGTAAGCTAAGGCCCACTCAAAAAAGCTTTATTATTATTATTTTTTTTTTATAAAAGGGCCCCTTATATTCCAGAGCAGCTCATAGACTCATTGTGGTTGTGTTTACTGAGATTGAAGCTAATTTAAGAAGTTCATGGTGCCCTGCCAAAATATTTGGCAAGCTGTTATTGTGAATACGCTATTATAGCTTACCTTTTAGCGACGTCAAACTTTTTTTTTTCTTTCGTATTGCTAAAAGGTTAGGAGTTAGAGTAGCTACAGTAAGATTTGTTTTAGTTGTATCAATCTGCTTTTTTTCATGTTGTAAATAAGGTTGGAGCTTACAGGATTTGTGGATATGCCAACACGGCTAACATGTAGCGATGTTGTACTTCTTTTGTGTTACTTACAAGATTGGGAGTCATAGTAGTTGTAGTAATGCTTGTTTTACTGGTACCAATCTGTTTTGTTTTTTCTTGTTGTAAATAATGTTGTGACCTACAGGTATTTTGGATACGTTAACATGGCTAACGTGTAGCAGTTTAGACTTTTATTAATGCGTTACTAATAAGGTCAGAGCAATCACAGTAATGTTAGTTTTAGTCGTAACAATCTGTTATGATACAAATAAGGTTGGGACTTGCAGGTTTTATTGGTATGCTATTACGGCTAAAATGTAGCAATATTGGACTTGTGTGTTACTTACAAGATTGGGAAATAGAGTCATAACAGTAATGCTAGTTTTAGCTGTATCAATCTGTTTTTTTACATCGCAAATAAGGTTGTGACTAACAGGTTTTATGTACATGCTAACACAGCTGATTCGTAGCGGAGATTTTTCTCACGTATCTAACAAGGTTGGGACTTAGTGCAATCACGGTAATGTATGTTTTAGCAGTATCTGTGTTTGGGTTACAAATAAGATTGGGACTTACAGATATTTTGTATACGCTAACATGGCTAACGTGCAGCGGTTTGGACTTTTTTAATGCATTACTAACAAGGCTGGGAGTTAGAGTAGTCACAGTAATGCTAGTTTTAGCTGTATCATTTTTTTTTATGTTGCAAATAAGGTTGGGACTTGCAGGATTTGTGGGTATGCTAACATGGCTAACGTGTTGGACTTTTGTGTTACTTACAAGATTGGGAATTAGAGTAATCACAGTCATGCTAACTTTAGCTGTATCAATCTGTTTTTTTCATGTTGCAAATAAGGTTTGGAGTTAACCCTTGTGCTACACCGTTGGCATGTTTACATTGGACAGCACAAGGAAGCGCGCTGAACTTTTTTTTCAAGGACATAAAATCCTCTTTAACCTTTGTCATGGGAGGAATCACACATCAATATAAGGTTAAAGTTCAAGTTCAAACAACTTTATTTATCCCCAAAGGGGCAATTCTAGTCTTTAGTTAGCACAGTGGTTAAAAGCTTTGTGGCTACGCTAACACGGCTAACGTGTTAGAGGTTTTGGACTTCTTCTTACATGTTACCAACAAGGTTGGGAGTTAGAATAGTCACAGTAATGCTTGTTTTAACAGTATTGGTCTTGATTTACTTGTTGCATAAACAAAGTTGGGAGTTACAAATAGGTTATTGTGAATACGTTAACACAGCTAAGGTGTAGCGGTGTCAGACTATTTAAGTTTTACCATCAAGATTGGGAGGTAGTGTGGTCACAGTAGCGTTTATAGTCTGTTTTTCTTACGAGTTGCAAGCAAGGTTGCAGGTAATTATAACATGCTAACGTTGCTAACTTGTAGCATGTTAAAACCATATACATATATTTTTTCTTGAAAATCAATAAAACCATATTCTATATTCTATTCTTTTTTGCCTCTATTGTTTTCTCACAGTGTTCCACAAAAACATGTACCTTTAGGTTATATTTTTAAGGAGCTGCTGGATCCCTTCGGAGACTTACATTTGAGGTATATTTTCCCAAAACAGAGTTCCAAGCTTAGAAACCGGCTTGCAGAACGTGCTCGATTGCTTCAAAAAGGACTTTGTAGTCTTCTGTAGTGAGTTGTTAATGACGGCACCAGGGGTCAGCAATTTACTGGAAAAGAAATACATTATAGAAGTTATTCAGGGGGGGATTTGCGGCACTGGCCAGCTCTGGAGCCTGAAATGAGCAAGCTTTTAAGCACATTAATATAGAGCGGCTTCTTTGTTTTCGCTGAAGTAAAGACATATTCAAAAGAGCGAGACTGGAAAGGTAAACGGAGACATAATGACTGTGTGGGAACTCCTCGAAATTGTTTTAGAAACCATTAGCACTTTGGCGTCATTGTGCATGTATAACTGGGATTTAAAGTATGGGCTAGACAGCAGCTCTCAATGAGATATTATCCAAAAAAAAAACACTGTCTGTGCCATTTATGTACTAGAACTAACAGTTTTTCTGAATTTCAGTGTATTTTCCATCACCTATACAAATACTTAGTAAGATATTCATCAATATAAATAGACATGAAATGATTCTTTCATGTTGTGCTCCGTGTTCCTTGAGTTCCTCTTTTTTGTATTTTCCCGTCCCGTGACCGAATAATCAAAAGAGGAAACTGACCATTTTAGGATTTTGGGATGGTGACCTCCATGAATTTTCCGCAATAACAAGCACCGATGTCTAAAAATTGCAGAAACTGCGCGGTTTCCGCGAAAGTCCCGCCCATCGACGTTGCGGGAGGCGAGCTCGGAAAGACACGCCTCCACCTGTGTAAAATCCAGTCGTGCCAAACTGAAATCCAGATAGACCCATTTTCTCCCTAAACAAAAATTTTTCACAAACACAATAAAGAAAAATTTATGAGGAAAGAAGAACAGAATTCCAGGAAAAGAGAAATTCTTATTTTTTGGGCTACCTGGTATCACTGAATCCTCACAGCCACATAAGAAAGATCACATCATGGAGCTGTGGGGTCTGTGATGTTCCTCTATCAACAGTAACTATGGGGCTCAAAGGAATCTGTGAATTTCACCTGGATTTTAGTTGGCCAATATTATATCTAAACTTTTTTAATTGCGATTAATTTTTCTAGAATATTTAGTGACAATGAGATGCATTTATGTTTTTTTGCTTTAAGAACAAACGCCTAACTTGCATATATGACTCCTGTCCTGTTGTGTATTTCTCCCTCAGTTGTGAACTGCACAGAGCCGGGCCATGTTGAGAACAGCGTTAGGCAGGTACTGTCCAGCGGACCGCATCGCTACAGTTTCCAGACCGCGGTGTCATACCGCTGCAACCCAGGTTACTACCTGCTGGGCACCAGCTCTATTTCATGCCAGGGGGACGGCACCTGGGACCGCTCCTTACCCAAATGTCTGCGTAAGTAACCTAAAAATAACACTTGCAGTTTTACAATCAATGACTTCTGCTTTTTTTTGTCTTGTATTTGAGTCAATAAATTCATCATTTAACACGTTTGGCTTGTTTCTCCGCTCTGATTGGTCAGTGGTGCTGTGCGACCACCCGAGCGTGCCTCCCTATGCCAAGATTTCGGGCGACCGTCGAACCGTAGGATCAGTCATCCGCTACAGCTGCATGGGTCAGCGTACTGTCATTGGCAACACCACGCGGATGTGCCAGCTGGACGGGCAGTGGAGTGGCTCACCACCACACTGCTCTGGTACGGAAAACGACACCCCGAGTGACAGCTTTGGGTTATCCCTCCTAAAATATAAGCAGACGAATATGATAGTTTTCTCAGTTTTTTGAGTAGAGCTATCAATTAAGATGCAATAGCAACTTTGAGTCACACGGATGCCCTCATAATGCCAGACCAACAAATAAAGACTTTGGGTGGCAGCTGTTAGCCTCTAATGGAGCAAAGTATGTAGACCAAAGGGGGAGTTACCGCTCCACAGGCATCAAGGGCAAAGAGAGTGTCCTCCATAAAACTCCTTTAATCTGCTCACATTAAGACTTAGAAGCATGGGCTCCCATACTTCAGCCGCATAAAGACATTCGCTCCCATATCTCTGCTCCTTAACAGCGATTTGCTTCAGAGCTCCAATAACCCACGACGAAGAACCGCAATGCACGTTCACGAGCAAGCAGCCGAGACGTCCCAAAACATGGGCAGGAACACATATGCTGATGCACCCACCAATATACGGGCTATGTGACCATAAAGCAGTCCTCTGACAGTTTAATGCCACCTTTGATGACTTTCATCTACATCCTACTGGGTGTTAATGTCCTCTCAGCAGACAGTAAATACAAGTTTTTATAAGAATTCGGATGACTTCTGAGCCACATGGTGTTCAAAGTAGATTTAGCATAGCTCTGTGAAATGGATGCTGCCTTTAATGCGTAGAAAAATTGGTTGTTTTCAATAGAAAACATTGAACTGATTTAATGTCATTTTAAAGGAAAAGTGGCGTCTTGAGACTCAAGGTCAAGAGAAATTATGTCATCTATAAAATCAGTGTAAAAATTTACACTTTATGTGGTATCACTAAAGCATTTATATGTAATTTTTTAGGAGAATCCTCTGGGCTTTGTGGAGATCCAGGAGTTCCGGTCCACGGTATCCGTCTGGGGGAAGAGTTCACAGTTGGCAGCGTTGTCCGCTTCAGCTGTGAGCCTGGCTATGTGTTGAAGGGTTCATCGGAGAGAACGTGTCTGGTCAATGGGACCTGGATGAATACACAACCCGAGTGTCACGGTAAGGATTGGATTCATGTCATGTTTGCTGAACGTTTCTGCAGAAACTCAACTTTTATAGACCGTTTCCATCAGTCAGGGGTGTCAAACTCATTATGGTTCAGGGGCCACATTCAACCCGTCTGATCTCAGGTGGGCCGGACCAGAAACATGTTTGTTTTTTTGTTTGGAAAGCTTTAAATAACCAAGTAGCCTAATCACCAATTATTATTATTAAAGTTATTATTATTGCCTTTATGACAACAACATTTTGGTAATTGTGGTGTCACACCTGATCATTTTTAGAACAAATTAACAGCAGTAAGGTTGGGAAGGAACCAAACTGCATCTTACCCAAACGTGGAACGCGCTTATTTCTCGATCTCTTCCGTTCCTTTGCTTCCCCTAGTGGCGGAATTGCGCATTGCGGCCATTTCTTTACATAACCATAACATGCCACAGGAATGGGTCAGAAACTTGCTTCTTTTTTTCTTTTTCTTCATATTTATTTTAGTTTTCGTGAATGAACATTTTTGACACCAGTGGGCTACATCCTAGAAACGACAAAGGAAACCTTGAAAAAGATGCAGAGGCCATTTTTGACAACAGCTGTTGATGTCTTTTAGGAAACTCTCATTGCAAAAGTTTTAAAAAACATTAAGAAATAAACAACATAGTCATAATAAACACTGTGGGAATCTACAATGTGGGTTTGATGATTCTCAGGATCCTGAAATAAATAACTGGCTGGAAGTCAGATCAGATCAAGAGATCAGCTTGCGGCTGTTTTCACAAAATTGATTTATTATATTTTACAACATCTTGAACAAGGATCATTTTCCAAAAATATCAAGGCAAAAATGTCTGTAACACATATATTAGGGACACCCTCACAGTATTAGTGAGCAGTTGTATAATCTTCCAAAACTGGAAGACAGGCATGAAAGAGGAGTGTATAAAAGTGCGCTTGTGTCTTCACGCTATGTGATTGGTGGATTTTGGTTGGAGATGCCCATGTCATCGGCGTCTTTTTAAATCATAACAAATCCAGTTCCTTCCAGATCTTGAAGGTCTTCATGGCGCCATTTATTATTCTTCCGCTGATGGGGGCGTCTGACTGATGGATACACTTAAAAAACTGAGATTGAACATGATTGTGCGTCACTGCAGCCTTGAGGAGAGTGTTCATGGCCTAAGGCCCGCATTCCTCAAAAGCTGCATTAAAAACTCTAACAGTGCATAATAAATTCCAAGAAATTGGGTAGCAAGGGTTACTGCTGTGCCTTTTTTTTATTTAAATATGCTTTTTCTTTTACAAATTTAATTTCTTGGAAATTTGTTTTTTTCTCAATTTTGTACATGTTTTTTTTCTCACAAATGGATTGAATGTCTTTTAATTGGTAGTAGCTTGGACTGCTTATATCTGGGGGTTCTTTAGGGTCAGATGGCTTGATAGAAATACTTTAGTTCAATAGCTTCTCTTTCTCCCAATGGTCGCTACCAGATTAATGGATTGTATCCCCCAATCGGAAACGTATCTGGAAATCACATTATATGATTCTTAAAAATAATGTGTTTGTATGCTGCTGCTGCAAATACATATTCTGACTATCAGCTAGAATTCTGACTTGTTAGTCCGTCTTTGAATAGTCCACCTTCACTATGATCCTAAATTAGAAGCACTTATTTGAGGTGGTTAGATGCATAAAGACAAATGTCCACCCCATAACAATCAGTAAGATTCCAACCAATTACATGGCCAAGACCAAAGAGCTGTCATAAGACACCAGAGACAATATTGTAGACCTCCACAAGGCTGGAAAAGACTATGAGGCAATTTCCAAGTCTTCCACAGTTGGAGCAATTATTAGAAAATGGAAGAAGCGAAAAATGACGGTCAACCTCAGATTTGGGCTCCACGCAAGATCTCACCTGGTGGAGTCTCAGTGATCCTAAAGTGAGGACTCGGCACGCAACTACACGGCAGGAGCTGGTCAATGAGCTGAAAAGAGCTGAGACCACCGTTTCCATGGTTACTGTTGATAAAACACCAAGACATCATGGTTTGAAATCGTATAGGTCCCATCAGCACACATCCAGGCCCGTCTTAAAGAGGCTCTACGATGATTTTCTTCAACCTTTCAGGGTAAACTATATCCACATATGTGATTATATATTACATTGGGAACACAAAAAACAAATTATTTATGAATTTTGTCATTTTTGTGTCCCGTTTTAATACCCGGAAGTAAAACGACTCGATTTCTGAACCTCCTCCTTTCGCTCCTTGTCGGTCCCGCCCATTTCATGACATCATCATTGAGCCGGCCCCTCCAGCGTGAACCAAATATGTAAACAAAACTATAAGAAAGATGGATCCAAAATCTTGTCCGGATTTTTCCCTTTTTGAAACTTTTTATTTTGCTGATGGATTTTGAGCGTCTGTATGAAGGCCAGACCAACACGTTTACTGCAGGTTTGAGGAATCCTGCATGACGGCTACTGGATACATGACCGCTACACACACTAAACACGTCAGTAAAATCAATGTGGATCACGTGAAAAAGTTGTTTTATTCATCCAACCACATTTTAATTAGTTTCCGTGTCTCATCGTTGTGGTTTTATGGTTTGTTTTTAAGAGAATTCTGTTAAAACTACGAGAGATGGGGGTGGTAGCATCATGCTATAAAGGTGTTTTTTGGCCCATAGGACAGGGCCATTCTTGAGGAGAGGATGACCGGGGCCATGTATTGCGAGATTTTGGAAAACAACCTCCTTCCCTCATATAGAGGAATGAATATTGGTCGCGGCTGGGTCTTCCAATGTGACGATGACCCGAAACAAACAGCCAGGAGAACCAAGGAGTAGAACAATAATCAAGGTTGTAGAGTGGCCTAGCCTATCTCCTGATCTAGTCAATCTTTTGAGGGAGCTCAAACTCTGTGTTTTTGTCAGAGACAGAAACCTGAGTGATCTAGAGAAGATCTGTGTGGAGGAGTGGGCCAAAATTCCTCCTGCAGGCTGTACAAACCTGGTGGAAAACTGCAGGAAACGCTTAACCTGTGCAAACAAAGGCTGCTGTACCAAATATTACCACTGATTTTCTCAGGTGCCTTGCTGTATGTTGCAGCCACAGCTTTGACTAACTTCTTTTTTTACATTAACCTTTGCAGCTCAATCTCTCTACTTTTTTTTAATCTTTCTTTTTTGCACTTGGTTTGCATTTTTCAGAATCTTTACAAAACTGACCGAACCATTCATAATCACGCTTTGCCAACTTGGCAAGCTCAGTCTAAACCTTTCCCGTATTCTTTCTCTCCTCTACCGATTAAAACCGTGACCCCTCTCTCCAGTCAGCCAGCACATCCCATCTCCCAGCCTGTGTCCACTTCTGTCTCCGAACGCCCACGCAGCCACCATCTCTCCTCGCTCCGCAAACTTCCTCTTGCTTTACTCGCCATGTGGGAGCCCTCTAGACGAAGTTGCCCACCTGTTCTCAGTTGGCACAGACCTCAAAGGCCAAGCTACATCTGGTCATTATGGGAGGTCGATGCCCAGGGGCTTTGAGGGCCCAGGGCAAGCTGGTAGCTGTAATGAACAGAACCATCGCTGGCGGCTGGGCAAACACTGAGGGATTTTCTGAGCAGGAAACGTGTGCATCAAAGCACAGCTACTTATGAAATAAGATGCACAGGTTCATGGAGAGATAAAAAAAAGAGAAAGAGGGAAACTACTTCAAACATAGATTTAAAAAAAAGAAAAAAAAACAATTTTTGTATGATGTGTAATTGAATTCACTTTCAGGATAATTGCTATTATTGCATTATATTTTTTCTATAGTAGGTCTTCCACGATTAGTCGACTAATCGACCAATTAAAATAATCGATGGGTCATTACTTTATATTATATGGGGTCAGAGTGTAGTTAAGTTATACAGGTGCATGAACCAAGTATGTGAGAGAGACAGAGAGGGACTCTGAACATTGATAATACAAAGAAAGAATTTAGAGTCTGCAAAAAAAATGTCTATATTGAACCCGCTCCACAACAAACCTAGAGACATTTAAGAGAACCTTCTCTGAACTAGAGCAGATCATTACTGATAGATAAAGCTCCACAAAGCTTTGGTCTTCTTCTACAACAACCATTGACTCATGAGTGATACTTCTGAAATAGTAAAGAGGAAGATTCTGAGGAGAACATGGAGATCTGAGCATTAATCTGATTATGCTGTTTATATCAGCTTGCGGCTATATGACAATAGTAATTTAGATTTGGTGTCTGTGCAAGCCTGAAGACCCCTTTTTGACTTTTTTTTTGCCCTTAAATGTTCCCAGTAGTGTTTTAATTATGACTGTGAAGTTTTTTCACCAAAACCCTAAACAAACATAGACATACATAGAGGGTACCACATCTTTCTTCAAATATAACTTATTACAAAAGCCTTATTTTTTCTTCACAAATTGTTATCAAAGCTAAAATCCCCTGGGAAAGTAATGAGAGCTCACGTCGGGATGGCCTTTCGTTGATTTAATTGCTTCAAAGCAAGGGAAGATGCCATCTTTATAGTGTTTGATTGACAGCGATTTAAAAGGAGAAATACACATAAATGCAAAAAACAAATGATTTTTTTTACATTCGTTTTCTGTTATAAGAAAAAAGCTAACACATACATGATACAAACTCAAAAAGCAGGATTTTCATTAGAGGGGGAAGTGCAAGACATCCCTTCACTCCCCTTGAGATGGGGCCACTCTTCTCTATGACCCACGACAGGCCCGTACAACTGAACAACCACAGCACCTGTACTGGTGCATGTGATCAAGGCTTTAGATACTACGAGTGGGTGTAGAAAATGAATGAATGGGATTAAACGGTGTAAATCTTTAACTTGTAGGTGTTTTTTTCAGTCAACAAGAATTCCTTAAAACATTGTCTTTTTTTCTCTCTTCTTTTTCCAGTTGTTTCTTGTGGAAATCCAGGAACTCCACGAAATTCCCACATCCTGATCCACGATGGCCTGACGTTCTCCAGATCCATCACTTACAGTTGTAGGGAGGGATACTATTCCACTGGACTGCTTACAAGACACTGTACTGTCAATGGCACGTGGACAGGAAACATGCCAGAGTGTTCAGGTAATACATTGTTCCCACAGATGAAGCACAGAATACATTTTATTACCTTTTTTGTGTTTATGATTAAAGTTGTGTCATCTTAAAGCTCCGTCTTTTTGTCTGAGTTCTCTGTAAGACTTGAGCTACATACACACTGGACATTTGAGACATGTTTAAGAATGGGATAAACACGTGTTCAGCACATGGCGTTCACACTGCACAAGCAAGAAGGGACTATTTCTTTTTTTTCCCTACTGTTTCCCACTTACAGTTGGAAGAGATGTTGAATCTTGTGAATTGGGTGCGAAAAGGAAAGGGTTCGGTTGTTTGCTAGCATACCATGGTGCCAGGGGAGCGGCCTTACGGCCTTCGTAACTTGAATAAAAAACTCAGTCGCCACGTTTGGGTTCACCACATAAACCAGCTACGCTCTGGTGTTTTCAAATTTGAGTTTTCATGTTTGACGGTACTTGTAATGTATTTGATGGTACTTCTGTGAAGTAAAAAGGACCTCATCCATACATCACTACCAAATTAAAGTCCTTGAATGGTCAAAGATTGACTTGGTTTAGCTAGCAGCGTGTGGCCATTAAACATATGTACATTAGGGCGACCACAATCGACAACTAATCGACTATTAAAATAGTCGACGACTAATTTCATAGTCCGTTAGTCGTTTCTTTATATTATATGGAGTCAGAGTGTAGTAAAGTTTAAAGTTATGTTGGCATTCATTCTGCTAGCTTTTTGGAGTATTTTGGCGTTTATTAATCTTTTTTTAGGCTATTTTGGTGTTTAGATAATATTTCAGCACCATGCTAGCTGTTTTGGCTAACTTATGCTTTTTTTCAGTTTTTAGGATAAATTGGAGTTTAGCTAGTATTTAATCTACATGCTAACTGTTCTGGCTAATGAAGGCTCTTTTTTTAGGCTGTTTTGGAGTTTAGCTAATATTTCAGCACCATGCTAGCTGTTTTGGCTAACTTATGCTTTTTTTCAGTTTTTAGGATACATTGGAGTTTAGCTAGTATTTAATCTACATGCTAACTGTTCTGGTTTATGAAGGCTCTTTTTTTAGGCTGTTTTTGAATTTAGCTAACATTTCAGCACCATGCTAGCTGTTTTGGCTAACTTAGACTTTTTTTGTTATTTTTTAGGCTATTTTTGAGTTTAGCTAATATTTCAACTACATGCTAGCTGTTTTGGCTAACAGGCTTTTTCAGTTTAAAAACTAATTTGGCATTTAACTAATATTTCAGCTGACTATCAGCTTCAGTGTTTTAAGGTATCAACTTTAGCAATTTCAGATATTAACTTAAGCTTTTTTAGCTATCAATATCTGCATCTTCAGCTATCGTCACTAGCATCTTCAGCGGCTAAATTCATCTTACAGCATTCACTAACATTGTTACAGGTAATGCTATATGTCTAGTTTTTAGTTAGTTTAAAGCTAATGATGGTTAAGATGTGTACTTTACATCCAGTTCACACATGACCCGATTAGTCGACTAATCAAAAAAAATAAACCGTGATTAGTCAACTATTAAATAATAATCGTTTGTGGCAGCCCTAATGTACATAGAGCCTGAAAACAGTCATAAAAACTTTCCTAAAATGCAGTTTAACATAGATTTTTCATTGGAACCAGTTGTTTGAATGTGCGTTGCTGGGGCAATAAAAATTTAATCTTTAAAAAAGGCACTAGCCAAACTGGAGGCTATAAATAAATGCCATTAAATACAAGTAAAAAATAGCGTTAAATATTTGTAATTGAAACGTTTGGAAAAGATTTGATCGTGTCATTTCCTATGTGAGGTGATAGAATTGGGTTCAAGTCATTATCTTTAAAAGAACACAGGTCTGACCGCTTTTTATCATTGTGTTGCAAAGAATTGCAGCTACTGTAGAGAGCCAGGGGACCTCTGCAAATGGAGGTCATTTTGTTCCCAGTGGACAGGATAAAACTTTATTGAACACACTTTTGGATTTTTGAAGTCACCAAGCCACAGAATTGAAATGGTACAAGTTGTAGCACTTCTGCAAATCACATTTGAGGCAAAAGAGCATAAAAGATGAGCATGTGTGACTGACTGTTTTTTTTTTGCGACTCTAGGAAGTAAGATACACATCTCAGTGGCCTCTCCAGACCATTTTGACCCCAATTTGCCAGATTTAAGCATAACTATCTTCTGCATCAGTAGATTAATTATAAGTCATTATCTAAGAATGTTCTGCCCACAGAGAGCATCTGTGTATTTCAGCGACAGCAGAATTGTTAAAGTATAAATAATCTCATAGCCACTGGGTTTCCACTTGCATGAACTTACCAGTCTAAAGGGAAATGATAGCGTTTGCTTGGTCAGAGCTTTCAAGAGGCCTAGTTTCCGCAATCTTCATGGGGTTTTGTTTAAACATGCAAAATATATGCAATAAACAATTCCTTAGTGTCCCCGGGCAACTTGGCAGTAGATACTGTGACCTGGAATATTTTTTCCTAGACGCTAACATTTAAACTGAGCATGTATGCAGCAATAGTAATGTTCTTAATGGTCATTAATGCCGTGTCCCTGAAGATCCCTTAAGAATTAGATTACAAATGTTTATTTCAATCAATCAAAAAGAAAAAGTATATTCAAGTGCAATCAATAATCAGAAGTTTACATCCATAAAAACATGTCAAATATAAGATAACTAAACATTAAGAGATTACCTGAAAGGGAGCTGGAGGAAGTGAAATTACATAATCCCACCCCCACTCAACCATACCATTTCCTCTGTGTATTATCTTTATCTTATTCATAACTTAAAATCAAATATTTATATCTTTACAGCATAGATTCAGGTTATTATGAATCCTCAAAAGTAGATATAACACTATTTCAGACTTTGTCGTTGTATATGCAGATCTATTTCAGACCAAATGTACAGATTATTTTTCATTAAAAAGAAACAAACATAAAAAAATATATGTATGCAGATTATTTTCCTTTGCAAGAGTCATTAATGTAAAGCAAGTATCATAGGAATGGAATGTATGCTGATTTCTCCTTTTTTTTCCTTTCTTTTTAATAGAAAAATCATTAAAATAAATCAGGTGACACAAAGAGAGAGAGAAATATGGCAATTTAAACATGGAATATGTGAGACTATAACACTATCATCTAGTTTTTAATTTTTGTAAGGTTTCTTCAAGCATGCAGAATCGTGATATGTATGAATAGGTGTAGGCTGCTTCCAGCTGCTCACTAATGAGTTTTTCACATGTTTGTATTTTAAGACATCATCATGAAGGCATTGTATCTTATATGTATTTTATTGAGTTCCTGTTTTAACATTTCTAATAGAATCCAAAATAAAATCACCATGTTTTCAGAGACACTGTCAGAAAAGCATTGTGTACTCTCATGTCTTAGTTTTGTTAACCGCTTGTTTTGTCTTTTCTGCCAGTTATCAATTGTGGTGATCCCGGAGTACCGGCCAATGGGGTGAGATTTGGAACGGATTTCACGTACAACCACACTGTCAGTTTCCAGTGTTCCCCTGGATTCACCATGGACGCCGACAGGGCTTCCACCCTCATCTGCACCAAGGACCGCACCTGGAACGGCACCAAACCGCTTTGTAAAGGTATGATCAGATAGCATCAGGTTCCAGAAGGTTTTATGCCGTGACATACTTCTAAACTCTCCTAAGATTTTTTTTCGTTTTTTCCTTCCTTCTATTTTTTTTTTTTTTGCTTTTGTAGCAATCGTTTGTGGTCCACCACCCATCATCCCCAACGGACAGGTTGTTGGTACGGACTTCACCTGGGGCTCCAGCATTAGTTACTCCTGCAACCAGGGCTACCAGCTGTCCCTGCCCACTGTGTTAACATGCCAGGGCAACGGGAACTGGAGCGGAGAGAAGCCACAGTGTTTCCGTAAGTGGCACCATGCTGAAATGTTAAATCATATTACTCTTGAGTTTGTCTTTGTCTTGTTATGGACTACATCCAGCACATATTGAATGCAGAAGTACTTTGAAACTCTCGCATAGCTTTTTTTTTTGTAAAAAGAAATCTCCTCCCTTTCCCTTTGCACTCTGTGTGCACACTTCAGCTGTTTTCTGTGGGGACCCCGGGACACCAGCTCAGGGACGGAGAGAAGACCGGGGTTTCAATTATCTCTCGTCTGTATCCTTTTCCTGCAACCATCCCCTCGTCTTGGTTGGCTCAGCCAGAAGATACTGCCAGTATGACGGCACATGGAGCGGCACTCAGCCCTCTTGCATAGGTACTCCCACCAAAACAATTCTTGTTTATGTCGTTTTGTTATGTTTTTCTCACTTAAAGTGACTTAACCATGCTCAGATTGTTTTCTTCTAAGAGTTGTCTTTAGTAAAATCCTTGTGACTACATTTCTTGGCGAGTGATTTCATGGATAATCATTACTTTGATACTTAGACATAAAAGATTACAATTACCTTATGACCATGAGGATGCCTTAAGCTTCTTTAAAAGAAAAACGTTTCAACTGGATGTGAAACAAACACTTTAAACATCCCTAGCTTTAAACTCAAAGTGTTTAAGCTAAATGCTAGCTAAATTAAAGTTAATCGTTTTTTGAGCCTTTAATGAATCATGCAGCTTTTGTTCATCATTTTTTTGTGTAGCGTTAAAATAAGACTTAAATCAAATGATGTTGGCAATCTGAATCAACAACAACAAATTAAAAGACAGTCTGGAATTGCTTTTTCAAGCTTTTAAGCATATATTTAATAAAACTTGCTTGTATAAAGTATTTCAAAATGTTCTCAGAGACCACTGGCTTTGAAAGAAGAGAGAAAATGTGAATTTAAGGCGGTTAATTTGGTTCAAAGTGAAGGACTAATTGATAAACGGGGGTATATGAGGCAGCATAGCTGGAATTATGGTTGTTTTTCTATATTCAAATGATCCCAAAGCTCCTTTTAATAAATGAATTGTACATTAAAGAGTGTTTAGTACCATAACTGATCATGTGTCGGTCTTGGATAGAATGTTTAGTATTGACAAGATTTCATCTAAAAACATGGTTCTGTCTGTTTTCCAGATCCCAGTCACACTACCTGCAGTGATCCGAGCGCTCCTCTATTTGGAAACCAGAACAGCAGCCAAGGCTTTCAGGTGTGAACAATCGGACACGAGGAATTGACTTTATCCAGAATACTGAGCAGAAATACAATTGAATTCTAAAAGGGCGTTTTTCCTTTTATTTATATCCTGCTAGATCTATTTCCCTTTTTCCTCTTTCCAGTGCAGCCGGTTTTGCCAGTTGCCAGATTCAGAGTTGAATTAATGACTTCAGCAATATTGATTTTTTTTTTTTTTTTTTTAAAGAAACTTTGCTGCCACTCAGCTCTTTCAACAAACCCAGTGCAGAATATTTGTGATGTTTACTTTTTGTCAGTTAATCTTTGGAATGTCGAAACAAAAAAATACTTCCCAAAACAAGAGGCTGACATTGAAATCACTAAAACTCCCACGCTGCAGGTTAATCACTCACAAAACTAAAAGTGCAAGTCCAGTTTTACAGGGACCCACAGCCTGAACAGAAGACCGCATTAGATCTGCTGGGCACCTGAACAGAACCCACTAGCTCGCTAAGCTATCCACCGGGCGACTGGCTAGCATAGCCGTCCGTCCAGTTCATTGAGCTCGTGACAGGCTGTCGATCTCTCCAAGGTGTATCCCGCGTTCACCCAACAGTAACTGGGTCAGTTTCCAGGACCCCAGCAGTCCCAGAAAGTGGATGGAAGTTCATGACGGAAATGTTTGCATCGTGCCGCCATTTTGAGTGTTTATTTCTACCCTTTGATCTAGTCCAGTGGGCGGCAACCTTTAATAGGAAAAGAGCCATTTGGGTTTGATTTCTACCAATCAAAATCTAGAAGAAGCTTCATAGTCTTACTTTAACCTTTAAGAAATTTGGATTTGCATTCATAATTTTCTTTTTTTTAATAATAAATATGAATTATGTCTATTTTTTTGGCACGAATAAAAGCAAAAATATAAAAAGAACTGAGCATCTCTCAAAATGGGATTTTGTATAACTAATGTTGTGCAGCATGAGATAATATGTACTTATAACTCATAGCTTTGCATATGAAATCTGTTCATTCTGTAGGTAGCGTTTAGCAAACAAGACGTCTTCAGTCAACAAGGATGTAAAAACCTACATAGTCAATCATCTATGTGAACCTCAGCATCAATTTATACATTTAACTAACTAAGATAAATACATTCTAATGAATTTATCTTAACTTTAAAAAAAAAAGCCATTTAAATTTTCTTTTTTTTTGGTTCTTTTTCCCCTCTTTGTCCTCTACAGTCTTACACTGCTGGGTTATGTTATTTTACTTTGGGGTTGGATCTTGGTAGTCTTAGTTTGCAGACTTTGTTTATTTGTTTTCTTTAGGTAGTTTTGGTTAGGCAGCCGTTAGCAGGGAGCTGCTGACTCCAAAGGTTCAAATGACTGAGCCGCAACGGAGAGCTGACAGACTCACGTGTGGCTGTGGAGCCGCAGGTTGCAGACCCCTGATTTAGTCACTGAAAACCTCACGTGCCCAAAACTGAGTCCCTGAGTAGTTGGCGAGCTCACCACGCTTTGCCAAACCCGACGCCCAAATCGCGACACGCTGCGTCTTACCGCATCTTTACATTGACTTATCATTGAAAGTAATCAAAGTCAAGTTGCACTAACTGTGTGTCAGTATAGGCCAATGTTAGTGTAATTCTTCTATATGAATGCATAGTTCAAAATGGTTGAAATGAATAGTCAGAAACCTCCAACCTGTTCAGTTTTTTTCATTTATACATATCTCTTGCGTTTTATTCCAGATCGGCAGCACTGTGTTCTTCAACTGCAGGAAGGGCTACTTACTGCAGGGCTCCATTTCACGCACATGTCTGCCCAACTTGACCTGGAGCGGCTTTCAGCCCGAGTGCATCGGTAAGAACACCGCGTGCTCGCGGGGAATAAGAAGCAAAGATGGACATCGTCTGCTTGATTAGAGGAATGTTTTGAATAATTCAGGCCCTGATACTTCCTTATCTTATTCACTGTCACATGCATATCTTGAATCCAATCCGCCACTGCAGTCTAAAGAGTTTAAAGTCTGAAGCCTTTCTTTATTTCTAATGTATCCCCCCTCAGCCCACCACTGCAGCCAGCCAGAACTGCCAGCCCAGTCTGATGTGAAAGCCATTGAACTGCCGTCCCTTGGTTACACACTGATCTACACCTGCCAGCCTGGCTTCTACCTGGCTGGAGGATCAGAACACCGAACCTGCAGATCCGATGGGAGCTGGTCAGGGAAAGCACCACTATGTGCAGGTGGGTGCAATTTCCTAATGCACATCTAACACAATACAGAAAATAAAAATAGAAAGGATTCGGCTATTTGGTTTTTACCTCAGAAAATACTAAATTAAAGAGAAATTCTGTACAATTCCAAGTTTTTTTTAGCAACAGTTTATCCCATTAAAGGACATCTTTCTCTAAAATGAGAATTAATGATGTTCAACTTTATGAATTTTTATTTTTTTATTTAGTGTTCTATTGAAATGCTATTTAAAGCAAACAGATTAAAAAATTCACAACTAAAAAAAAGAAAAGACTGTTGTAGATAATATACAACAAAAATTAAAGTAAATATTTACACACACACACACACACTTACCTATATATATATATATATATTATATAATATATTTATATATATATATATTATAATATTATATATATATATTATATCATTATATTTCTCTGCACATGTGAACACTCAAGTGTCTTTTTTTCTGTTACAACTGATTTTTGACTGTTAATGTTTCAACAAGCTTATTTTTAGCTTGTGACTCAACGAAAACTGTGAACTTAAATCCTATTTTTTTGCAACTTTTGATAGAAAAAAGGAAACAACATTATTTTATTAGTTTATGTATTTTTTTGTGAATAATGGACAGACTTTAAATCATGAAGTCAATCAAGACCCAGTGACACACTTTTGGAAAATGGAACTATTCAAATATTCATTGTTACACAATGATTCAACAGCAGGAGATCAACATTTTGTACAACAAAGCAGCATCTTGTCCCTCAAACATCTTAACTTCTCAGTTTATATTTGTGGAGTAGAAAGTTCTCTCTTTATTCGCGGGAGTTGCATCTCCTATCCTGGAGGGAACGGAGATAAACTGCAGCTCCTATTTTGAATGCAAAATTTTTATCCAATCGTCTTTAGTTGTTGGAGTGTTTGTGGCGACACAAAAAATATCAGCAAATACGTGAAACAGCGAATAAAGAAACTGTTGCGTTCAGCAGTGTTTGCCCCTCCCCCTTTGCTCTCACCTGGTTGCCACAGCTGCATTATAGTTGTCATTACAGGTATTTAAGTTATGGTCTTTCTTTGGAGTACATTTTGGTTATTAAACATTTTTGTTCATTCTCTATCTGGATTTGAGTCCTTCCTGCTCCTGGGTTCCCTTTTGCCTGACGCCGTAACAGAAATGCGAATATGTTTTTTTTTTTTCTTTTTTCCAAGAAAACTGCTTGTTTAAAACATGTTGCAATTACATTTGTTTGAATACAATAATAGTTTTACAGTCTTACACCATGACATCCATCAATAAATCATGTATCGTTAAATCATTGCAGAAATGGGAAATTACAGTAATTAAAAAAATGAAGAAAATCATAAAAGATAACTAGTTTTATGACAAAGGTCAAAATGTAAAAACAAACATTTTTTTTGTGATTAAATAATTAAAATTGTAAATGCAGCAAATAAATTGATAATTATTAAAAAAGTAACTTACATTAAAAAAAAAACATACACATTTATGTATTTTTTCCTGAAAAAAAAAAATTTTTTTGATTTTATAGAAGTCAGTTTTGTCATTTTTTGACTGCCATATAAAGCTCTTGTTTGAACTAGAGAGGGGCGCGTTAAAAATAGGCTAGGATTTTTTTTTTTTCCCCCAAAATATACCAACTTCTACCTGTTTTCACATTTCAGCTTCCCTTAAAGTTCCTCAAATCTCAGTTTGGCTCTTTTAGGGGTAATCAGGCAAACAAAAAGCTGTGATTAGAGAGCCAACCCTCCCCGTGCTCTTACCTTTTCATCCTAACGGTTCCCGTGAGCTGAAGTTAAAACAGTCATTTGGCAAAGATCAACAAAGGTGTATTTGGATAAATACAGAGCTGCAGATTGCTAGTCGCAGAGCTGGATCAAACACACTCCGGGCTCTCCTTCGTTTTTAGTGAATGTGTATGATTGCTGCAGAATCAAACCACTTAGGGGGGAAAAAAAAAAAAAAGCAAATGAAATGACATGGATGATTGCATTTAAAGTTTACAGGTTTTTAAAGATAAAAGTTTACTGCTTAACTGAACATAAAATACGGGGCATGACGGCTCAACAAGGCATTAAATTGAGAGATATGCAACCGTGTGAGGCGGCGTGTAAACATTCAACCTTATTCACGAAATGGGATTCCTTCTATCAATATAATCTTTATTGTGTTTGGAGTTGCTAGGCTTTTATCGAACAGGCTTTATGGCTTTTATGATCACAAACGCAGGATTTCCCAGTCACCGTGCGGCGACACCGTCCGACACTCACAGAAATACACAGCTGCGTATTAGCTTGATTGGGCCAATGCTGTCCATTGATTCGGTTAGCAGAAGCAGCCATTATAAATGACAACGCTTTGTTAACAAGGTCCGGCAGACAAATGGACTGTCATTAAGAAGAAACAAAGCGCTGACCTAAAAACAATGGGATGAAAAATGGTCAGCGGCTGTGGTCCGTTAATACAGGCTGATGTCCATGTGATGGATTCTTTGGGGTTTTTTTTTTTAAGAGCCTAGCACTTGGAGTTGAGGCAAAAAGGAAAAAAAAAAAAAAAGAAAGCTCTGGCTTTAGAACATTTGGGGCATTAGGAGTACCTGTGGGCACAGTGATGGAAGGGCAGCTCAGAAGACTGGCAGCTAATAAAGCGTAAAGCTACAGAAGAGTGTGCGTCTGCGTAACTTTTTCCTTTTGCTCATAAACTACCAATATATAGCTGTCTTTGTGCCTCTGAGTAAAGCCCTCTTCATTCTGTTTACCTGCGTGGGTGCAGGTTTACTACTGTGATGTCATCGGCGCGGCCTCCCGCGAGCTGTAAGGCATTATTAAAGTGTCTTCGCTGATGCCGTGAAAGTATGACTCTGGTTTAGCGGTAAGCCTACAGGGCCCGTTTGGGCTGCGTTACCAGACACGAGTCAGGTCCTGTCCGGGCGGACTTCGCTTTCACCGCGCGGGTTATTCTATCCTGACAGGAGGTGTTGATGTGGACGTCCCTGAGGGGATTGTGCTTTAAGGAAGCGTTATGGGTCCTATCCCGCCACAAGCAAAGGCACTTTTAAACGGAATTTGTTAGGAGGTGCAATGACTGTTTAAATATGATTCACAAAAAGCCCTCAAGAAATACAGTTAAACAATATAAAGTTTGAGTTAGGAAAGCTTCATGTAGTTGGTACCTTAAAGAAAACACCCACAAAAACCAAAGTATAATGAAAAACTGATTGTTAAAAGAATTAATGTCTTAAACAAATTAATCAAAATGTCCTGGTGGTTTGTGCTCTTGCTTCATAGTAAGAAGGTTGTGATTCAAATTAGGGCTGCCATAAGTTAATAATAATAATATAAATACATTTTATTTATATAGCGCTTTTAAAAGACACTTACAAAACAAATTACATTAAAAAACAGTAGTAAGAAGCATTTAATTTAAAAAAAGTAATAAAAAAATATTAATAATAATAATAATAATAGTAAATAAATAAATAAAATACAAAGTATGCAGTAACATTAACTATTATTTTAATAGTCGACTAATCCCCGATTATTTTTTTCCGATTAGTCGACTAAATTGGTTCATGCGCAAAGTGGATATAAAGCACACATCTTAACCAACATTAACCTAAACTAACTAAAGATAAAGACAATTAAAATTATAGTTTATTAAACTTTTAGTGAATCTTGCAGCCTCTGTCCTTCATTGGTTTCTGGGAGTAAAACAAGACTAAACTAGAAAAGCTGCATTCCCTGCAATAATGCAAGAGTAAGTGCTTTTGGCTGAAAGTAGTTGCTGAAGATGCTGAAGCTTTTTGATGAAAATGGCAACACATTTGATTTTAATTGCTGCAGGGATTTACTGAAATGCAAAAACTATTTTCAAAATTTTACTAAGAGACAGAAATGTTGTTAGAAGAGCGTTGAAGTTGACCTAAATTTCTTTAAATGTTATAGTAAAGTTGCTTTAAACATTTTTGCAAAATTGGCATGTATTAGGGACTTTTTAAGTGTTGCTAAATTCCAAAATAGCCTAAAATTCCTCTGTAAACTAAAATGTTAGCCTGTTGCTAAATTTAGAAGCTAAAAACTAAAATAGCAAATAAAAACAGTTGATAACAAATTAGCCACAAACTTTAGCATGTTGCTAAAATATTAGCTAAACTCTATACTAGCATTAAAACCTCAGTAAATCCCAAATTAGCCAAAAAGCTATCCCATTGCTTAAAAATTAGCTAAACTCCAGAATATCCTAAAATAAGCCCTTTTCACAGACAAAATGGCGACAGGGCGGGAAACGGGAATCTTTACTTCCCTTTAGAACGGCAAAGCTGACAGCTGGACGCTGTTTAACACAATTTCACGAAAATAATAAATATAATCGTACCAATTTCAAAAGAAAAATGTACAATATCTGTTTTATAAATGTCCCACTTAACTATTTTCATTTCCTCTCTCAGATCATTCTCAAATCAAAATACAAATGTTTGAAATCCTCCAATATTGGATGTTTTATTGAAAATATTGACTTTTCATTTGAGCAGATATTATTCTAACTGGTTCTATTTTGGCTGATGTTATTTACACATATTTTTAGTGCGATCAGCTCAAAAGCTGATAGAAACACATGTTGGCCACATAAATCCCTTCAGTTAAGACGCACATCGCTGCATTCCCCGCACACGTTTTAATCGCTTCGTAGGCTAAAGTTACTTGTTGTTCTACAGGATAATTTAGGGGATAATTGTAAAAACAGGAATGGTTTGGCTCAGTGAAAATGTTCAGGGCAGCTATTGAGTCACATAGTTTCGAGCTTTCAAAATAAGAGCGGCCAAGTATCTCTGGTGAAGGTATTTTATAACATTACGTGCAAATAGTCTCTTTCATATTTTTGGCAACAGCTTCCAATTAATTTGATCATGTTTAACTTTTTTTTTTCCTGGAGATCAGACATAGTTATGAACAAAAACAAAGAGGAGGGACGTGAAAACCATGGCTGAGCTAACAACGGCTCACTGACCGCAGTAGAAAACATTACAACAGTAATAAGTTTTACTCAGCAGTCTTACACTGCTGGGTTTTGTTATTTTAGTTTGGAGTTGGACCTTGGTAGTCTTAATTTGTGGGCTTTGTCTGTTTTCTTTAGGTAGTTTTGGTTAGGCAGCCATAAGCAGGAAGCTAATGGCTGACATGTCTGGGTCAGAAGTCTCTCTGACTTATTTTATGTTTGGCCAAAGAGCCAGCATGGAGAGATAAGAGCCACACGTGGATCTGGAGCCCCCGGTTGCAGACCCCTGATCTAACCCTATTCCTCGTTTTTTTCTGTTTTTCCAGCTGATAATCGCCCAAGTGGGAAAATTGGAAAAAGCCCAGTGGGGCCTGTGCAGGAGCCCCCCTCCAAACTGCCAGGTAAAAGAGGTACTTATGCTCTCATTCATCAATAATCAGAATAAAGAGCTCTTAATTCAGAATAGAACAATGTAAGTACCATCTCTTAAGTTTAGTGTTGACCTAGATCATGAAGCTGATACCCCCCCCCCCCCCCACCACCACCACCACCTTTCCAAGTATTTTTGAATTCTTCATGGCCTCATTTCATTTCACTGACTTACAACAAAACTCTACAATAAAACATTTCTTGATTACCTGTAAGTAAGTCTTCCTCTTTATTTCAGTTCCTAGTGGGGTTTTTGCTAAGAACTCCCTGTGGACGGGCTCGTATGAGTACCTGGGAAAGAAGCAGCCGGCCATGCTGAGCATCACTGCCTTTGAACCCCTTAGCAATCGGGTGAACGGGACTCTCATGGATAGAAGAGGACTCGAACTCAAACTGACAGGTGGGTATTCCAAAGCCTTTTTGATTATGTTTTGACCGTTTAAATCAGATTTATCTTGTGGGAGAGAGACCTGAAAATTTCCTGAAAATATTAAACCCCACATTTTGCATTGGAAAGAATATCAGTTTCACTAGAAAAAACAAGAAAATAGTTGTGATGAGTGTGGAAATACAAATCTGGTGCTTGTAAAACAGAGTTGGTTATATAAGAGGAAAAAATAACTTTTGGTTTTCATTTTTTTCTCTTCATTGATGTTTTCTCTTTAGAGTACACCTACATGACCCATTTTTTTTCTCACTTCCTTAATATGTAGACTGATAAGTTTGTCTTGTTTCAAATTGAGAAATCTGACCAGGATTAGAAAGTAAAGTAAGTGAAGTCAGATAGGTCAAAGTGGAAAACAGTTGATTTATTTATTTGGACATTCACAGGGACATACAAAAAGGAGGAAGCTCAGCTGCTGCTGCAGGTCCACCAGATCAGAGGTCCTGTGGAGATTTTTGACAACAAGTTAAAGATGGACAACTGGGCCATGGATGGACACGTGAGTGCGAATCTGAAGGGGAATCCGTCAAAACACCTTCCCTTCCTCCTGCACAGATTTCAACCTCGCAGAGCCAAACACTCGCACGTGTCTTTATTGTGAAACATGCGCGAGAACTCATACACACTAACCTTGTCACTCTTGGGAGATGGAGAGCCACTGAGAGTTTTCACTTTAATTAAAATGTCAGTTAAATCATTGCTTGGTAATCAAGACTCGACAGACCCCCTTTGCTATTTGCTGCAATATTATCCCAACCCCAGGCACCTTTAATGCACACGCTTCTGATTTAATTAAAAAAAAGCAGGTCACAGTACGCGCTGTTGTGTGCTGTTTCACAAGACCCGCACAAGAGGATTTTTAAGGGTTTCTCGTGCAAATTGGAGAGTCCCTCCCTTTTGTGTGTGCGGCAGAGCGCGCTCACTGGTGTGCTCGAGCGGAAAAACGTCACATGAAACGGCGAGCCATGAGAACACCTCTCAGCTCCCTTTGACATTTTATTTCATTCTTGTTTGCCCTAGCTGCTGACACTTTGACGATACGTCCCTTTGTAAAGCCTTGATGTGACACTCAAAGTGTTTCTCATCCCGTCCTCTCTCTCCTCAGGTGTCCTACATCTCTTCATCCAATTCCTTTGTGTATCAGGGATTTGTCAGAGGAAAAGGCTTTGGCCAGTTTGGTCTACTAAGAGTGGGTGAGTGGGCCGCCCTTTTGGTTATGGCAGAACTTCAGTCTTGGCTCCCTCAAGTGTTTTTTTTCAGAAAATCATGATTTTAGGGTTCAAAATGAAAATATGTGTCTTAAAGTTTATTTAATCACACATGAGAATATTAAAAGCATCAACAGATACAGTCAAAATCTGTATTTTTGGTCCCTAACCCCCTCCGTACGGGTCTGTAGGACAGTCGGTACCGGATTACCAGTTAGCAATTGGATTCTAAAGGAAGTTTTATTTTGAAAAACTACTGAATTCCCCCCACCACGTCCGACTCATGTTAAGTCAGTCAGTCTCATGTCCCAAATCCATCTTAAAGCCACAGCGCTAACGCTATGTTAAAAACCCTCAAGCTAGCAAAGAAGCTAGCAAGAGTTGACTAAAGACAAATAAATTTGGAAAGTTTATTTTCACAAAAAAGACCCGCAGAGGAAAAAGAAGAACAATCTTTGACTTCAAAATAAAATAAATCTGCATTTAATAGATTAAAACCAGGAGCTTTACTCCAAATAAGGATGGATGGATAAAGTTGCACAAGCTGTCGTTACATTTACTATTCAAATATGAAAATACCAGTTTTAATGACTTCCTTTTGACATAAATCAATCAATCAAAAGGTAGTCTTACTTTGAAAAACTTCTGAATTCACCCCACCACGTCCGACTCACGTCAAGTCGCTCAGTCTCATGTCCCAAATCCATCCGCTGCTTTCTTAAAGCCACTGCGCTAACGCTAAGTTAAGACCCCTAACTAACAAAGTTAGCAAAGAAGCTCGCAAGAGAAAAAACAAACAAATTTGGGAATTTTAGTTCACAGAAAAGATTCAGTTAGGAAAAAGAACAATCTTTGACTTCAAAATAAAAAAAATCTGCATTTAACAGATTAAAACCAAGAGCCTTTACTACAAATAAGGATTGATACAGTTGTTGCCATGATAATAATGCAGAATATTCAACAACCAACAGTTTAATGTCACCAAAGGACCTATTAATAAAGTTATACAAGTGGTTGATTCACATTTATTATTATGTGAAAATATCAGTTTTGGTGACCCTCACTTTTTATCAACATACTGTTGAACACAACAATGAAAGAGATGTACAAATAGAAAATAAAGGAAATGCTGAGGCTAAACATTTGATGGGGCCCTACATAGTTTTAAACATTATTTCTAACAATAATAATCATAAGACACACTAGATAAAAGCAACAACAATGATAAAACAGAAATACAAATAGAAAAGAGAAGAAAAGAAACACCAGGTTAAGGAAAAATCGATATCACATTTTATGGGTTGCTACATGAAATCTACAATAAAAATAAAGTTTAAAGCAGCTGCAGATATTTTACAGAGGAGGAAGATAAACTTTACCGTTAAAAGTAAAAAAAAAAAAAAACCTGGAAGCTTAAAACAAAGACAATCAGAAGCTGATTTCTGCGATATTGTCTGACATTTAAGTGGTCTCCGGCCTCAAAAAGGGTTTGGAGCCACTGATCAAACGTATTAGTCATAGGTAATCATGATTGCTGAAGGTTAAGTGCTACATTTAATTAATGACACATTTATAAAGTTGATAAAGTTTCTACATGTTGACCCACATTTCTTAGGTTTTAGTTAAAATCACGTTTTGGTCAAAAGATTATAGCAAACAGGACTCGCTTCACTTTACTCTTCAACTTTTTCTTATCCACCTGTTTTAGAAGGAGTGAACTATTCAAACTTTCTCCACCCTTTTTTAGCACAATGACTCTTTTTTTATATTAAGTTGTATGACTTTTGGATGCAAACTCTGAAAATTGTTTAGTTTTAGTTCCAGGATCAAAAGAGCACATGCAGCAAACTCTAATTAATAAACACTGTTGTTAACCCTTGTGCTATCCAAGGTGACATTGGGAGTGGGGTCATCTGGACCCCATAAGACAGTGGGATGAAATGTTTTTTTTTTTTTTCTTCAATGATGATTTTTGATTTTCACTGACGTCGGCCTTTATCCACACGGAATATTATGAAAAACTTCAGTGCTAAACCTATAGAGAAAATCATTAACCTGTTTATTTTGTTCACTTATGTATTTTTAAATTTGAAATCCTGTGCTGAAAATGTTCAATTTGACTAAAACAACATTAACAATATATAGTTTTAGAATTTAAAATGTATTTTTTTTTTCTGGTGAAGTTAAAGTGTTATTAGTTGTCACACAACAAGGTGTGTCAAATGTTTCTCCGCATTGGACCCATCCCCTGGGGGAGGGGTGAGCTGCAGACACAGCTGTGCTCGGGAACCATTTGATGGTTTAAGCCCCCGATCCAACCCCTCTTTGGTATGACTCGGACGGGATTTGAACTCACAACCTTCCAGTCTCGGGGAGGGACACTCTACCACAAGGCCACTGAGTTGTTATTCAACAAGACTAATATTTTTTAGATTTGGCGAATAATATTTGATAAAGACTAATTTCTGATATATATATATATTTTTTTTTACTGATTTTTTTTTTTTTTTCAATTTGACTTGGAGATTTGAGACTCTAAAAAACTTGATAAGGTTATCTTCCAGCTTTTTGTTAAAAAATGTAAAATACGAAACAGTCTAGGTAAAAAAGCTACACAGTTAAAAAGAAAATGTTATTTTTTATCACAACCTTTAGCTGCAGAGGTGGAAAAAACATTCAGTCCCAGATCGTGAGTCTCCCTCCAGGATCTGATGTCATTCCTGTTGAAACTGTTTTCATGCACTCACTGAAGCTCCTTTCTATTTTTGGTGTTTTTCTATATTTAGCCTTGAATGGTTTCACCTCCTGCAATGATGCTGCAAACCTCCCGGTGCAATGTTGACAAACTGTAGCTTCCACATTCTCTCACAGCTCATTACAGTCTGTTTTCACGCCCCACAATCCTTTTTTCATGTAAGCTATAAAGAGACTAATGCCAGTGGATCTGCGGCTTTCATGAAAGCTGCTCAAGGTTAGCATGTTTCATCAGCTGGTTTGTAATTTAGCATGAATTTGTTTGACACGTCGGAATTAGTTGCATTCCAGGTAAAAGCAGAGGATGAGTCTGTACATGTTGAATGGTTCAGATCCTCTTCCTCATCACCCTGTTAATAATGCAAACACCTTTTCTTTATAAATATGCCAGGGTATTAAGGTCTAGTCTTTTTTAATTAGCTAGCATTTGAAATGTTTTGTGGTGGTGGAGCAGCAAACGTCTTCCGGCTGCTTGTTTCTGTGTTTTTCACAGTCGGGGGTTCATAAAGCGTCCCTAACTATAAGCTCCTTTGTCTTTTTGCTCCTTTATTTCATATGTTTTGGCATTTGGTGCCAAAAAAGGCGGGCCATCATCCATCCACGGTTGCATTTGTAGACTCAGATGAAAACATTTAGAGGATGCATATTTTAGCTGCTGCCCTTTGAAGCCATTATTGAAGATTTGTTGTTGCGATAACAAAGGTTGGCATTCCTAGAAGAAAAAAAAAAATGTGAAAACCGATTTGAAAGAAGCTATTTTTCACTACTGAGGCTGAAATTCTTTGTAATTTTCTTTTTGTAAATCTAACTTTTCTCTAGTGTTCGGTTGCACCGAGAATCCTCAACAAAGTTTGTTTACCTTTTGATTAAATCCACAGAAAACGGAGATAATATTATAGATTGATAATATCATTTATGATACGTTGGGTGTTCAAGGAAAATCATTTTTTGTTTTCAAATTCCTAATTTTTTGTAATTTTCAAGGATGTTTTTTTTAATGATTTTTTCTTTTTTCTATTTCGTTACATATTAAAGGAAACTACTTTGATTTATCATGTGTCGTCATATTTTGATGTATTTTTTTATGACTACTACTTTTTATTGGGTATATTATGTTGGGTAAGAATTACGTGGCAAAAGTGATGGTGTAACTTTTTATAGCTAGTGTTCTTGGGTTAAGATAGTGTAACTTTATTACAAAAATAATAAATCAAGAAATGTTGCATTATTTCAATACAACAATTAGTCATTTTAAAAAATGAATAACATTTGATAAGTTGTTCTTACCAAAAAGTATTAAAATCTAGCTCAACCTTTTCCTGCCAAAAGTGTTGAGATTTCACGGAGGCAGCCATTTTGAAATTAGAAGGAAACGGCCTTCTAGTGGAATGATGATCAACTACAGGGCAGAAAACACGAACCAGTTTGTATCTGAGTTTTTCAGGAAAGTTTTACTCAAATTTACGAGAAAGGGGAACCAGAAATCTGTGTATTGTGTAATCACATGGCTTATAATGTAACGGGATGTCTTTAGTCTAATGTGAAACTTTGTTTTGTTCTTTCAGTCGATCCCATCAAAGACAGCCCCAGCTACAACAACAGCAGTTCCGTGGCAGCAGCCATCCTAGTGCCTTTTATAGCCATGATCATTGCAGGCTTTGCTCTGTATCTCTACAAACACAGGTAAAGGTTTTTTCTTTTATTTTATTTTTTTACTATGATTAAAACCGGTCCAAGTTAAATCGTTCTAAAGTTTTAAAAACTCCAAAAATAGAATCTGCAATCCTTTCCTCCTGGAAACCCGCTAATTCCATTTAACCAGGCATTAAAACTCCTCATAGTATTGACATAGTATTGACTGTATTGGAGAACTGGACCAAGTGAGGTCTTCCGGTTCCAACCAAATTAAGTCAAATCAGTAGACTTTTTTTTTTTTTTTTTTTTTTGTGATATGGATGAAATCGCAGAATCGGTCTGAGGCAACGTTTCTATGCCGACGGCTCCTTCCAATCAGAAGTGAGCTTGTTTGAAGGCCACGCCCCTCCCATTTGAAAGTGGTTTAGGAAGAATCAGCCAGTCAAAGGTTTTGATAGTTTGATGTGAAATCACATTCTGATTGGTCCGTTTTAAAAATTGAATAACTATAGAAAAAAATATTGTGGGGAAAAAAGATGATTATCAAGAACATTAAAAAAAAAAAAAACAGTATCAGATCAATAATGATTATTCTGACCAATAGAATGACTGTTTATTTGTCTATAAAAGTCTAAGAGATTTTGGCTTCTTAGAGCCAGCAGGTACTTCCTGTTTGGAATAGAAAAGGGCGAGGAGTCACTCAATCCAGTTCTCTTGTACAGTCAATGGTATTAACATTGCATGCTGCTCAATACATTCATGGATTTCATTTGCAGAAGAAGACCCAAAGTTCCTTTCAATGGTTACGTGGGCCATGAGAACACAAACGGTCGGGCCACGTTTGAGAACCCGATGTACGACCGCAACATCCAGCCCACTGACATCATGGCCAATGAGACGGAGTTCACAGTCAGCACAGTGTGCACAGCGGTATAGCGACTGCCTCCTCTGAGGTAAGAACCATTTGACATCATCTCTTAGGTTTATATATAAAGATAAAACCATCCATTTATTTTGTAAGGTTGCACACACTCTTTGAAGTTCAGGAACTCTTCGACCGTTTACGAAACACATTCTGATGCAAACATTTAATATTAGAAATGATGCAAAACTGCTTTTTCTCCACAGCAGAATCAGCTGGTTTACATTCATTACGTGGTGATGTAGGGAAAAAATACTTGTATCTATTTAAAATGTTGAAATGATGATATTTGGCATCATGCAGTATCTTACTTTTGCTTTCCCCTTAAAGTTCTTTTTCAAAAATCAGCTTGTGTTAAGTGACCAAAGTATTTTGGTCAACTGATAGTAGAAGTTTTCAAAATAAGGATCCACGTAAACCACTTCCGGGTGAAACCGGTGTCTCAGACAAAATCTCAAAAAATGAAATTGAACATTCGTTCTCCGTTTGCTCCATTTTCAATTTAATAAGCATATTGAAAAAAAAAAAAAAAAAAAAAAAGATTAGTTTTTTAATTTTGATTTTAATTTAAAAAAAAAATGAACAGATAATCTGAAGATTTAATCAGATCATCTGATGGTTTATGTTTTCACGAAACATGTAGTTACTTTGTTATTACTTGGAATGGGTACCAAACTGAAACTCTCTGCCACGTTGCTGCCAGTATCGTAATATTTCACATGAGTGTGCTTTTTTTCTCCTTTGTTTTTAAAGCACCGTTCAGGCTCTTTAACTGTTCAAACTCTACATTTAACAATGTTGAAAATAAACACCGCTTTACTTTCTCAATCATAAATCGACTGTTCCATTTGAACAAAAATGTTTCAAAAACACCATGAATTTGTGGGTAGAAGCAACTTGTATTTAATTATATATCATTAAACAAAATGAATTTTACCATTTTATTACAATGAAAGACATTAAAATTAAAGTTTTTTTTTATTTTTATTTATTTATTTAGTTATACTCTTAAAAAAAGTGAAAAATTTTTCTGTTACAGTTTATGGATGTATCGTGATACATATTGTATTGTGAGACTCTGTATCGTATTGCCTGACACCCCTATAATTACGTAGATGCTTCACTTCTATAAAGTGTTGCATATCAGTGCAAAGCTGCTTTTTTGCTGCTTCAGATGGAATTTCATTAAATGCGTAAACTATTGAAAAGTTACTTTATTCAAAGAACATCACAACTGGAGCTAAAGCTTTTAAATATTGTTAAACTAATTTCAAATTTTCTCTCTTTTTCTTCATCATCACCTTGTTTGTTTATAAATGTCATTTGAACCCCATTCGGTTTCATTTTTCTCCTCGTTTCCCTGCCATCCACCCATCAACTCTTACATTTAGTTAGGGGGCGGAGACAAAGACCACATCCTCGCCCGACCGCCAGCAGAAGACATCTCCAGTTCTTTGAGCAGAGGGTGAAAAAAAACAAAGATTTCAGTTGCTGTAAAAGAAACCAGTGATGGAGGCTGTTTCCTGCAAGAAACAAACAACAAAAAGAATTAATTAAAAAAAAAAAAAGAAACCATTCGAAGGCAACTTTTTCAAAGGTCATCGAGAAAAAGGCTTTCTGGAACTTTACACGGTTTCTCGACCGTTTTCCCGTATTCTGCAGAAAAGCTTCCATCAGCACCTGCAGCAGGCGGGAGGAGCGCTGCTGGAGGCAGAGTTCTGATGACTTTTCTCACCGCTCTCCGCCTGAACCCGAAGGGACTCCAAACGGTTGGCTGCGAGTCCTGAAATGAACCAGTAGCGAAAAGATCTCAGTGGAAGGTGACCACCATCTGGTGTGGGGTCCGAGAGTCTGGACTGGGTCATTTCATTTGTTTATTTGTTTGCCGCTTTTTTTTTTTTTTTTTTGAAAGGTTGCTCTCAGTTCCTGGTTGAGAATGAATTAAAATGATTACTTTCTCTGTTTTCTGTTTTTATAATATAGCAGGGATGGATTTTTGCAGCTGTAAAAAAAGAAGAGAAAAAACAGTTAGTTTTACCCCTAAAACCTCAGAGATTTCATTAAAATGTTCCATTATTGTTGAAACGATTAAGTTTAAGATATGTTTGAGTGAAGGGAACCACTTTGTTAGCCTCGCAAAAATAGGCAATTAAAATTTAAGCAAAGAAAAATATATAAATAATCTATAGATCACCTCTGCTTTAACTTTTAAAACACAAATTTTTATTTTTATTTTCATTTTTTGCACTGCAGCGCTCCAAGCTAGGTTCACACTGGCAGCGACGCAGAAGTCAAGCAATTCACACCAGACACGCATTTTTCCATTCGCTTCTGGTAGTTTTTTTTGTTTTTGCCATCATAGATAAGTTAATAACCTAAAAATATGACCCCATGTTTCGGCTAAGAAGAAACGAGTCTGTTGTTGAGACACACAGAGAGAAGTCTATTTAGATACCAAAACATGACCGCATTTGTCAATTGCGAAAAATTGCTTAGATTTTGAAAATAAACTGGATTTACTCATGTATCCCGATGTAACTTCCTGCCAGAATTGATCCGCGGAGGACCGCGGAGGAGCGCGGAGGACCGCGGCGTCCTGCGTCCGGTGTGAACCTGGCGTAAGGCTGAATTTGAAGGTATCTTAGGAAAGTGGGAGACATAACGCATCTCCTCTTCCGAGAAAACTTCTGACAGCTGCATCCATTTGAAGAAGAGTAATGTCTCTGTGTTTTGTCTTGATCATCAGAAAAGTGGCGCAAAAAGCTGCTCTCTAACAGCGGGGCAGTCGTCGGCAGACCAAAGCATTAAATTGAAAATGAAAAATTGGATAATTGTAGTTGCGACAATAATTTTTGTCTATTTTCTTTATTTTATAAGAAGGAAACAGTCATCAGATGCATCACTCTACATCGTCCTGTCGATGATATTTGCTAATTCTCACAACATTATTCTGTGATATTCTGACCCGAGTGAGCGGAAACGGAAAGAAAGAGGGGTAATTTTCAAAGATGCTGCTCCAAGCGGTTCCCTAATTACTTTTTGCAGACAACGCCGTACCATCAGAACAGTGCTTGAACTTCCCTGGACCGTAATGAGCCATCACTTGCAATTAGCTTTTTATTTTTGCTGCGCTTTGTTGTCAAACTCATCGTATTTTGACACGTCCTCAATTACAGTGTGTAGATCTCACAGGCCAAAAATAACCTCGATAATCTTTTGTGCTTTTTGGGAATCCAGAGGGGGAGGGGGGAGGCGAAGTGAGTTTAAATGAGTTTTTGCTCACGTATTTATTATGCAAAGCGGCACTCGCAGCCAGGTTTGACCTCCATGGCAACAGATGTTTCGATGAGCGCGTCGTTTCCCTCAGAAAACAGTCACCTCATTGTGTCGCGCTGGGGGTTGGAAACGGCTTTTAATGTGTTATTACTTTCAGAGTTTCGTCTCAGCCGTATAGCAGCACGGTTTATTCACACTCGTGCTGCTGTTTCATCCTTTTAAAGTAAGAATATTTGGCAGATTTGATTATTTTGGTATTTCCCTGAGGCGATGACGCTTAAACATAAAATCTTTAACGTACTGTAAGTTTTCAACCATTAACACAATAATTATCATGTTTAAAAGTTACAGTAAATGAAATAAAATAAACACTAAAGCTCCGGTGTTAAAGGGTTAAGGACAGTTTGAATCGACTTTCCTCCTTCCTAAGGTAACAATCAACG
Source organism: Oryzias javanicus (assembly GCA_003999625.1). Taxonomy (NCBI): domain Eukaryota; kingdom Metazoa; phylum Chordata; class Actinopteri; order Beloniformes; family Adrianichthyidae; genus Oryzias; species Oryzias javanicus. The sequence continues at coordinate 528,726 of CM012447.1, forward strand.
CTTGTTCGAACAATATATGAGATTAGGTTTGGGATTGAACCAGTGATTGTTCTCCAAAAGGGCTCATTCTGAAGAAACAAACTTTTCCTTTTTTTCCGTTGACTTTAAACGTTTCCAACCCGTTCCAGTCTATAATAAGCACTTTGTGTTCATTATAGTGCCTTGACATAACCCCCATAGCATCTGAACTCAGCCTCGGTGTTGATGAATCCCAAACATGATCACTTCCTCACTGAGTCAGGGGTTATGATAATCTGTGTCGGATATGAAAAATTGAAGGTGTTTTTATTTATCTCTGCCTGAGTGACCAACTCATCCTTATTTTGCTGATTTTTTATTTTTTCTTAAAAGATTAAACCATATATTTGCTTTATGGAATAAGCTTATTAGAAATCTAGGATTTAGCTGCATGTCTTGATTGTGCTTTTTTTTGTTGAAACTTTTGAAAAGATCCTTTTTTTCCAACCAAAGAAAATAAAAATGCATTTTTGATTACATTTTTAACAGATTTTACAGATGCTTATTTGCATTTTAAGTGGCTGAAAAGCCTTTTTAACAGCAAATATTTTGAAATGTTTTTGCTTCTACTTTTAACTTAACCCATAAGAATCCAGACCCATTTTGTCCAAGTCTGATCATCGTTTGTTCTATTGGAAAATTGATCTTTTAGTTACGATTATGCCATTTTTAGGACATAGCTTTTGCAGGAGTTTGTTGGAAATTCTCCTGAGTTGTGGGCGTGGAAGTAAGCCTCAGCTTAGTTCCCATTATTCCTTTGTTTACACTCTCTCTCTAGCTTACATTCCCTTAGAACCCCAAACTAACATTATTGGTGCAACAAAAATGTTGACTAATATCAGATGTTTTGATGCAGATTCCAGTTGAAACGAGGAAAACAAGACAGAAATGGATTTATTTGTCTGCAAGTGGATGTATTGTAGCGGGGATTTTTTAGCTGCTGAGTTTCTACGTCACAATTGAAAGATTCTATCAATGGCATATTACCTGATTCACAATGATTTGAAGTTTTAAGCTCAAATATTTTTATATATGTCCTCCATTGTGAGAAAAATGCTACAAAAATGTGTTAAAATCACCATTAGAGTAGGCTTTTAAAAATATAATTATGTGGAATATACCATAGACGAACTGGACTACAGAACATGTTTCTGATATTTTTCTGCTCCACTGATGTCACCATGGGTTCTTATGGGTTAAAGAGACCTAAATCTATTAAGTAAGAAATGTTTTTGTTATTTTTTTTTTTTAATCTTAGCTCAGAAACTTGCGGATCAGTGAGTTCAGGACGAGGCTTGTTCTGTAACGGTTGCAGTTCTTTGATAGCAGCCTTTTTTTTTTTTCCCCTCGTCGTCCTTGCAAATTTAAGACAGTAACTCCGCTCAGCCTCGTTTCATTTTCGTTATCGGCCCCACACAGCTCGGAAGGGTGAGCTCTCCTGCTCTCCATCTCGGCGATGATAAAACGCACCCCGCCGTTGATCTCCCGCTTCCCTCTCAGACAGAGATTAGAGCTGAAGCTGCAGCCAGAGCTCTCACCCCTCACCGGAGTCCACACCGAAAAAAAAAAAAAAAAACCTCCCAGCAATCCATCAGTTTTCTGCATGACACCTTCTGCAGCCGTCATCATTCACATCCGTCCATCTACTGCTGTCGACACATACTGATGGCTACAACAGAGCCCCCGCTTCCACTGCGTAGTTTACCATTGCTGTGTGTCCAGTAAGGAAAAGTCAAGAACTTATTTTGAGTGAAAAAAAAAACTAATGAATGTATCTCATTCTACATTTTGTTGCAGTAACTTATCAATTCATGTAATCTCAAAGTTGTATTATTTGCGTCCAGAAACAGTCAATCTTTTCAAAATAAAAGTCTTTTATATATATTAGACTGCAACAGACAAAAAAACCATAAAAACAAACAAACTACATTATAAACACAGATTTTCTCGACAAACTGTTTATTTAATTTTAACTTCATGTTTTAAGCCAGTCCGGTATACCTCTCATCCGGCCTCGACGTGGGACTAAAACTTGTAGCACTTAAGTTTGGCACTGGAACAGATAGGAAGGCAGAGATAGGTGAGGTTTTTTTTTTGACTGGCTGCACACCAAAATGGTTCTCTGGAAAGAAGTGGACAAACACGGACTTGAACAGACGGTGTTCTCACAGAGCGACGTCTGCGAGAAAGCCTCTCTAAAAAGGAGAATATGTTCAAATGTTTAGAAAAAAAAGTTTAAAAAAAAGAAAAAAACGTTTTTTTGTACAGAGATATATTTTTATGAAAATACATTTGTAATATAAAAACAGAAAAATGTATTGACATATATGGTAATTTTTTTTCATTATTGTAGTACAAATGCTAGTGGGGAGTATATAAAAAATCTATATATAAATATATATATAATATAAATATATAAAAAGAAAACTAAATACAAAGCTTTTTGTATATGTAAAAAAGATTGTATATAAAAATTTACATACATAGTGTAAATATGTAAAACCCACCATGGCTTGTCTGCAATATATAAAATGTATTTTATCTGTCTGTATATGATGCTTTGCATTGTGTCTAAGCTTATTCTACTTTCTTGAACTTGAAACTTATTTTGAAGGTTTTGGAATAAAACATAAAACCAACTCTCAACTTGTGTTTCGTTGAATGTTTTCCATTGCGACTTTCCATACAGAGTGATACAAACAGTGCTGAAGATCCGGGGCCCGTTTCAAGAAGCAGGTTTTGTTGGAACCCAGAGTATGTGAGTTTTCGGTTTCAGAAAGAGAGACAACTTAAACCTGTGAAAGTGGGTTAAACCAAGCCTGTTTCAAGAAGCGGGTTAAGATGAACTCAGAATCAGTTACTATGGCAACTGAGTCTGTGGACGTAACCTGGTCTGGAGCAGGTTTTCTTCAGGAAACTTTGAGTTTGCTTAAGTCTCCGCCCCTTTTTAAAGTGAGAGATGTTCAAATAGAGAACATTCACATTAGAGACGTCACGTTTCCACCACACAGAAACCAAAATTACATGTCCATTCATAGAGGATCATGTATACGAGGAGGCTGGATTAATCTGGAGGAAATGCTATTTATGTCGGGAGAGGATTTGGAGGACACGAGTCGATTGATGCAGTTTTCCCGATTTGTTTTTTATTTGAGCATTATTATAATGAGTTTTTCCAGGGACTTGCTAGTTTTCTTTTTCTCATTTTAAACCTTTAGCAATGAAAATCATTAAATTTCAAACACCGGGAAGGCGTGTTAATTCATTTGATAAATGTAATGCAACGCTCCTTACCCCTGCAGAGCCCTGAGTTCGATCCCCGGTCACGGAAGGTGTTTTTATGCCAAAAAAAAAAACATGCAAAAAAAACTTCTCAGCAAATATTTTTTAAGTCTTGAGAATTAAACTTAAATACATACTTAAGTGACTAAATAGCCTTCCTTAAATTATAATTTATTCATTATTTGAAATGATTCAAATGTAGACGTACCATTAACTCTGCAGATATTTTCTCTCTGTTTTACCGCTGCAGTTGTGTTTCTTTTCTTGATGAAAATGTTCTTGTAGTCTCACATGCCTGCAGGAACTTATCAATTTCCGTCACCGGAAGTATGAAACTCAGGTTCCCGTTGCGATGATGAATCGTGCTGTCTTTGCTCCATTGATCATTTTATTTTTCTTATTTCCAGAAATTAAAAATAATCCCCCATTTTTAATACATTTTATTTATCAAAGTAAACTGTTAAACAAATCCAACATTTACCGTCCCCAACACACACTCAAACAAACAACTGCAATCCCTGCTTAATTTTCTAAATAAACAGGGTTTATGCATTTCCAGGGTGATGTTGCCCCTCTAAACACCAGACAACTCAAAATCCATCATCTCTGTTTTTGCTTTAGAAAAAAAATAAGCTCAAATTACAAAGTTATAAGTTTACATAAAAACAAAGCTGTTGAGAAAGGTGGTTTATAATTTGGAAATCATTCCCACTTGCATGAAAACAGATAAGATGTAGTAAGAACAATTAAAGGGTCTAATCTTCAGTGTGCACCGGATTATTAAATTGTAATTCTTTGAAACTATCTTTTAGTTTTCAAAGTCTCACCGTCCTACACTCGTTAAGCTGAGATCTGGTTGTTCTGAGTATTTTGTTTATCGATGCACATGAATGAACAGTTAGATGATAAAAAAGAAGTACAGCTAGTCACTGATTGATCTGGAATTAAAGGGAATTAGTACGTGATATTTTGCTAAGAAAGTAAACTGACTGTTTTTATTTATTTTTTAGTTAAGGGTAGTGATTGATGTTGTACTACTTGATCTCTTCCGTTTATGATGTTTAAACTTCCATCCATGCATCTTTTCCCACTATAGCCCATCTAGGGCCTCAGGGTTGTGTTCTGGATACTGTTAGACGAAGTAAGGATACGCCTTGACATGTTGACAATCTGTCGCAGGACACTTCCACACATGCACAACTAGGGACAATTTGGAAAAACCAATGAACCTGTGAAGCATGTCTTTGGACTGTTGGTGGAAACTGGAGTGCCTGCATATCCCTTGTGCTATCTTATGGGGTCCAGATGACCCAAGCCTCACACTGACAAGTTGTCCATCTCATGACAAGCGTGGATGAAGGTGGACAGAGTTTCATGTCTGCCATGGACACCAGTGAAAATCAAGAATTCATTCATTCATTTTCTTAGCCGCTTTGTCCCTTTCGGGGTCGCGGGGGTGCCGGAGCCTAACCCAGCTACTGATGGGTGAAGGCGGGGTTCACCCTGGACAGGTCGACGGTCTTTCGCAGGGTCTCAATCACACACTCGTATTCATACCTAGGGAGAATTTCGAGTAACCAATGAACGTATGAAGCATGTTTTTGGACGGTGGGAGGAAGACGGAGTCTCCAGTGAGAACCCACACACGCACGGGGAGAACATGCAAACTCCACACAGAAAGGTCCCAGTTGGTGTTTTTGTTTCAGATCCCCCAGCTGGGATTTGAACCGGGGCCTTCTTGCTGTGATGCAAGAATAATTGAAAAAGGATGTTGAGCGCAACATCTTTTGGGGTCCAGACGACCCGACGTCAACATACCTAGGATAGCACAAGGAGAACTTAACACTGTAACGTCTCTGCTGCTGTAAGACGAACGCTCTAACCACTGCACCACCACACATTCTCACTCCGAAGTAGTTGCATATTGACATTTGGTGAAGGACCAACCTAATGCGTCACTTTTTGACCTTTTGGGTGTCCTGACCTTGGGGTTTTTTTTTTTTTTTTTGACGTGCTGGCTATCGCCCTTAAACCACGTGTCCCCTACCCTCCAGGCCGCGAATCTGAACCGCATCTGAAGGATGGAGACGGTACCAGTACCCTATCCCGGCACCGGACGCGGGACCAGACCCAAACTGGTACCAGATGCTGTACCAGACACGAACCTGCATCAGATTAGGGTACTGGTGCTGGACATGTCCCGAGGACATGCGTCCGGTACCACATTCGGTACTGCGTCCCAAACGGTTGCGGAACTTTTACAAACAGCCAATACGTCATAAAGTGGAGGCGGTCCTTAACCAAACGTCAGTTTGTGACGACTTGGGGATGAGAATGTGTTGCCGCCACAGTGCTGCCCGTTGTTTGTATTTTTTTTGGAAATTTTATTGCTTTTGGTTATTTTTAGAAATAAAGAGTTGTAAGAAAATATAGTAGTTAGTATAATAACCACAAACACACACAGTTTTATCAGTGTAAGACTGTTCTTGAACATTAAGTGTAAAGACATTTCTCTGTGAAGAGAAATAAGTTTCTCCCTAATTTACGAATGCTTAGTCTTGATTTATGCATGGATACTTCTTTATTTGTAACTCATTTTACATAAGTACAAAAAACAAAAAAAAAAAAAATCAAAAAAATGATAAAATAAAATTTGCAAATGCGCAAATTAAAATCGCAACATAATATTCACAATCTAAGTTTAAAACAAATGATAAGAAAATTCTGATGACTGAGCATTCTAGTAGTATTTAAACGCAACACTTACAGATGAGTCACTGAGACGTGGAATGAGTTTCATGACAGATCTGTGCGTAACTGATGTTTTGTGTGTGTAACAAGTGATTTTTGCGTAACTTTTAATGATATGTATGTGTAATTAGTTTCAAGCTTTTGTCATTTTATTTTGTGCATGTGTAAATTATATTTTTTTAATTTTTTAAACTTATGTACAAAATGTAACATACGAGATACAAATCAAGAATTACGCTCACACAAATTGGAGTGAGTCTATTTTCTCTCCATACTTCTCCCCATCCTGTCTGCGTCATGCACCGATTGTGTGACAGACTCATGATGGGGTCAGGTTCCTGTCTGCCCTGTGTGGTTTCCCAGCCAGCAACATGTTTTCACAACACGGCAGGAAACTGTTGATGGGGTTTGAAAAGCCCAATAGTTGCAGTTAACTTAATAATCCCTGCGCTGTTTATGTCATCATTAAATACACATTATGTATAAAAGTTTTGATCCCTTTGTGTTTTATCCATTTATTACACTGCGTACTGTGACAAAGCAGACATTAAATACGCCTCCATACCTGCACTTAGCGCTTGCTTTCATTAAAGCTGTCAAAAAAAAAAAAAAAAATCCACTGTTTATTTGTTTTTTTATGAGTTTGAACAGACTGTTGAGAAAATCACTAAATAAAAAGTTGAATTTTTTGCAGCTGCTCAGGTTATTTCGGTATGGTGGCTGCTATAGTGAGTGCTCATAAAATTGTATTTACAATATTTATTTTTTTAGGAGGTTTTTGAAAACAGTTGCAGCATCATCTCTCCTGCGTCATCACACAAATACAATACCGTCTTACCCATTCAAACAGGACTTATTACAGCTCAAATTTAGTTCTCAGACTTATATTGGACCAAACAAAATTAGATTGTTTCTCAAGCAGCACGACTGGATGCAATCAAGAGGAGCGAGAGACGAGCAACTGTATTCAAGAGAAGATGAGTTCATGTGAACTTCCTAAAGTCACATTCAATCAACCGGTTTCTCAGCCAAGTTAAAGTTTTTTTTTCAACGGTGAAAAAAATAGAAATGAAAATGTCTGCAACAACTTCCTTAACAAAGGCCCAATCCGAATTCTTCCATTCTCCCTTCCCCTTCATTTATCCCTCCAAACGGAGGGTGATGAAAAAATAGTGTCTAATATTTTTGACGTGACTTTCGTTCGATGATGTTATCAGTAATTGCCGGTCCTGCTTCTGCTTCCACTTGAAGAAAAACACGTCTCAGCGCGACGTAGATTACTCTCGCGACGGTGGACTTTATCCCCCTCAGTTTGGAGTGTGAAATTTAAAAAATTACAATCCGGACACTACTTCGACAAGGGGAAGTGCTAAGGGAGAAGGGTAGAATTCGGATTGGGCCAAAGTATTTTAAATATCAAACCAACCAACACAAAGAAATAAGTCTTATGATCTTTTTCATATTTCTACCTAGTATGAATCTTGAGCCTGTTTAGATAAACAGAGTTGATATCCTGGTGATAGTCAATGTTTTTTTTTTTTTTTAATTAGTTGAAAGCTGATTATTTGCTAAGGCACATCTGACTGTCTCGATTGGCCTATAAGCCTATCACACATGTGATACTTTTGCATGTTTTGGTAGAAGAGTCAATTTGGTGTTTAAAATCTTATGCTACGTTCACACTTGGCATGTGACGCGCGTTTAGCCCATCGTGTTCACACTAAACTGTCACTACCCGATACTAGCGCATTTTTGCCACCTACCGTTGGAAGAGATTTGGTGTAAAATGTCAAATTGGTGCAAATCTGGCCAATCTTTCTTCAGGTTTTTTCATTTGAGTAGCCCTTTTCCCATAAATGAAAAAAAACCTTAATTATTCATTTCTCCTTCATGGTCAACTTTCAAAAGCTTTGCACTTCCATGAATTCAAAGGGACCAAACCAATCCGAGTTCCTGAGTGGTCAAAGTTCGACACACGTTCAATGAATGTGGGTTTTGGACAGTAAAACCCAAAAATGGTCTTAGAAATGTGTGTAGTGTCACGTGAACGTGAACATTTTTAACGTAGCAACCATAAACGTTTATGTTGACTTTTCATTGAGAGTGGCCGTTTGAACACACGTTGCCAAGGCTGGTATGAATGTAAATTTTGGGTACTTCTAAAAAACATCAGTAAATCCAGTTTTGTTGTTGTGCTTGTGTTTAAAACTGTTTGGTTCACATAAAACTAGAGGTGTGCCAAAATATCGATATTGCGATATATCGCGATATTTAGTCCTGCAATTAATTCTCGATGGGTACTCACCAAGTATCGATATTATATTTTCATTTTACGAGGCTGTTGCGTCTGGGTCGCGGGGCGGAACTATTGCGCAACAAGGCGCGCTAGGTCGGACACATTTTGCCGACGCACGAAACTCATTCAGGAAAAAACACCGGCGAGATACAGGCTCGGTAGCGCGTGTATAAATCATGTCTACCTGTTCTCAATTATCATCCATCTGTAGAAGAGGCAGCCGGTAAGAAGTGAGTTTGTCTGAGCGCTAGAATGACCGCCATCGCTTATTTCCTGTTTGATCGGTGTGCTGTGGGTACGAGGCGCGTGCTTCGTAGCTGTTTGTGTGTACTTCAGGTACCGGTCGGAATTTTCGCTCTCATGCACCCTATGTTTACCCTGCTGGTGTATGGTGTAACTTTGGTAAATTTATGGTTAAAAGTTTTCAAATGAACGTAATTCTTAAAAAAAAAATGCAGATTGGATGTATGAACTTAAAAAAATGTAATTAAAATAAAGTACATGAATTCACGGTAAAATAAGGAAGTTGCTAGTTAATTGAAGCACTTAAAATTGTATAAATTATTATAGATTAAAGTTGTTTATTGCTAATTTTTAATAGAATTTAAGTTCCTAAATATTTATTGCCATTATTATGTGTGTTTTAAGGTTTTTACCTGTTGACTAATGACTGACCAAATGGAAAATAAATAAAGATTGGAGAAATAAACTCAAGTGTCAGTCTGAGTAAATCAGCCTTCAATTTTGAATGCTTAGCCCTTTTCAAATGTGGGAAAAGTGTACAAAAAAAATATGTAACACTTGACAGAGGCTGTAAAACGTTATATTCATCATGCTTTGGTGTGACGTTCCTTTGGAAGTAGATAGCTGTCACCAATTTGACAGTATTTCTGTGGCACTGCTGATCATGTTTACTATTGTTAACATTGAATTTTAAAAATAATTCCAATTCAATTGGTGGTAAGTTATAGTATTAGTGATTTTAAGCAACGTTAAACAAAAGTGTCTATAATTTGTTGCACAAAACAAGACATAGGTTGTTTATTATGATTGTGTTTAAGCTAAAAAAAATAAAATGTGGATATATTTCCCCCCAAAAAAGTGTTCTTCTATATAATATTAGTTATTAGAGAGGATTTTTACCAAAACTCGCAGTATTGCGATATTATCGATATTGTGAGCCATGTATCGCGTATCGTATCGTATCGTTAGGTAGCCAGTGATTCCCAGCCCTACATAAAACCAGTCTGTAATGTCTCAAACATTTCAATCTCTAACACATTAGCTATTTCAGCTCCTACTTCATTTTCTAAAACAACCCATAGCTTCTTACTATCGAGGGAAATGTAGGTTTAAGTGACAGTCAGGCCTGGGATCTGAACCCTGTTAGCGACTAACAGGCGGACAGCTGCTCAACTTTAAAAATTAAGTTAAAATATTAGGAAAAAGCACACAGAGAGAGCTGGCTGGTAGGGTCACATACACTCTTCTAAATAAAAATAATATAATCAATCACCCATGTTAATGCGAAAAAAGATCAAATTTGTTGAAAGATCATAACACGTAAATGGAATAGTCCAACGTTTTCTTGATACATAATTTGATGGTAAATTATTGCATTAACACATATAGATTTTTCTGAATAGCCAACACTTACTGGTGTGTGTCTGTCTTCATCCAACATGTCTTGTACATTTACAGCTGTAAATAAGTCAGTCTGTAAATAAAACCCAGTCGATGGAAGTCATTTAGACTCCAGAGTACATTGTGTCTCCAAGACAATTAGAGGTTCTTCTTAACAAAGTACAAAAGAACAGCTGGATGGAGTCATTAGTGTTGATGACATAATAACATGAGGTTTGTAAGTAATATCATAATTCACATGTGAATTTCTCCCAAATAAGTTGGATTGTGAAAACCATGCAGTGGTTTTCTAATAACCCTAACCCTTTCTATGGTCATTTCTCACACATCTGAGCCTTACTTAGTTAGAATTGTGTAAGAACAATTAGCAAAAAATAATCATTGACTGTATATGAGAACTATGAGTGAGTATGATGTCATTTATTATAATTTGATTTTGGTTCAATCTAATAGCGTCCATTCAGTCACTATTTTTTCACAATATGGACGTCATCATATTGAATCAGAGGACATCAGTTAGCAGTAACAGTGGACTCTTTGCTGTGTGACTTATTTCCTGTTTAAAATAAGACGTCTCGTTTAACTCTATGGATTGACTTAGCCAATCACCGTATACTATTCCTAATATTGTCTAATTTTCTGTTAGTTTGTCATTATGTGTAGACACAATCGTTTCGTAAAGGCAAAGTTGGCCTTCCTGAAACACCGAGTACTCTCCAAACACAACCGTGTACTGTAAGATCGTAAGACTTCTGATGATGAAACATAGCTATGTTAGAATATGGTAGAGAAGGTCTTTCATGCTAGTTAGCATTAGCACAAATGAAAGTGTCAACGGTATTGCACGTCATTTTCTTGGTTGCACAGACCTGGAGGAAAAGTTAAGATAAGGATTATGGTTAAAAACCAGATGGTTCCTGAACCTGGTTCCGTATTCTGGCTATTGGGACTTTGCGTACGACCGATAGCAACATTCAGCCTTGATGCACTTAAAATACGTGAAACTATGCAGCAATCTTCACCTTGGCTCCATGTATTACATGTTGCTAACATTAATTTCCATCAGGTTTTGAGCTACGTACATAAATATGTGTGAGTAACATCAGCAAGTTACCATCGAAGTGAGAGAGATGACACATTTACTAATCTTTTTATTTTGGAGTATTAATATATAAATATTATTTATAAATATATAAATATTATTTATAAAGACTCCTAGTAGCTCCAAAAGACATCTTGTAAACTACAAATTCTCCGTTAATTCTATGTAAGCAACGGTTTACTGCCCCAATAGGAAATGATTGAGTCGTCATGTCCAAATGCAAAATTAGGTCATGCATGTAGCCTGTTCAACATTTCTATGGCAACCATTCCCGCCAAACAAGAGTGAGCCTGTTGGAAGTCGACACCCCCCACCACTGAAAGGAGGCTACATGAAATTTGTCAAACATTTTGAATGTTCCACGTCAGACCCCTTACTTTTTTGAGGCATCTGATTGACCAGTTTCTAAAATAATAATACTTGGACCAATGCAGAGCAAATATAGAAAAATCAAGAGCGTGGCAGCAAGCATGAATGGTTTTTCTTAGATATAGACTGAATAATATCTGTTATTTCTCAATAGAAGCAATCTTTAACAGTAAAAAAACCATTTGGGTTCTTTTTCTACTGATCAAAACCTTAAAGGAGCGGGAGAGTCTTACTTTACCCTTTAAGAAATTTAGATTTGCATTCTGACCTTAAATAAATGGAATAATGTCTTTTTTTTTTTTAGCATGAACAAAAGCAAAATTATAAATGATGATATGTGCTTTTAACTCCTGAATGATCAAACGTTGCTTTGCATAAAAAATCTGTGCATTCTGGAGATGGAATTGAGCAAACAGGGATGGAAAAACCTATACATAGTTTATTATCTATGTGCACCTCAGCCATAAATTTATACATTTAACTAATCTAAATTTAATAAAGACTAATTAAGTGATCCTTACTTTAAAAAAAATGCTATTTTCTTTTCTTTTTTTTTTTGTTCTTTTCCCCTCTTTGTCCTCGGCAGTCTTACACTGCTGGGTTTTGTTATTTTAGTTTAGGGTTGGACCTTGGTAGTCTTAGCTTGCTGGCTTTGTTTATTTGTTTTCTTTTGGTAGTTTTGGTTTGGCAGGGAGAGATGAAAGAGCCACATGTGGTTCTGGAGCTTCAGGTTGCAGACCCCCGACTTAAAACCTTCCTGTTTCCAACGCAACGGGGGGAGGGGGTCAGTCAATGTAAACAACACACATTTTTTAGCCTTTTTAGCCACCCTTGACTCACACCTGTGCAACCCCCCACACACACTCACACACATACAGCCATCAAAGACCATATAAATGATGATAACTGCCTGTGATTAGTGGTGTCATCAGGGACCCACAGGGATGATTTTTTTTTTTTTTTCTTTTTCATGCAGTGTCTTTCATACACAGAGAAAAATGAAACAATCTGAGAAGGTTAAACAATTCACACAAAACAGAAACTTTAGCCGTCTTTGTTTCCACCTACTGCCTTTACAAAATAATTTTGCCATTTTGTCCGCACTGTAAAAATGTCAGGAACATATTTCAGGAAAGCTTGAAAGGAACAAAATATTTCAGTGATTACCCCTCCAAGTGTGTGTGTGCGTGTATGAGAGCGCATGGCCGTGTTTCATCCTAGTATTGGCAAGGTTAAAGCCTTTTGTTGATTGATTAAATCAGCACCCATACACGGTTCATTAGTCACTCTGCTCTAGATCGGGTTTCCCACAGCGATTAATCAAACCCCGTCAAGTTGCGCTGACCTGCAAGAGAGTTTCTTTACACGGGCCAGTTTGCCCTCTGTCCAGATGAGTGGACGTTCCAGAAAACAAACCCCCGGCGTCGGTGTCCCCGTGTCAGCGGGGAACATTAACTTCACCACCACTCTACTTCATCACCAACTGATGATGCACATCAAAAAAAAGCTATTGATTCTACCTCCTGCTTGATAAACCATACATGCTCCTGTCTCATGAACTCTTCAGATTAGAATCGGATTCTGCCCAAACACATTAAGCCTTCAGCTCATCTGAGGGCACTTGCGAGATAAAGTTAAACGCTGGACTCCCTCGGGTAAGTTTTCAGTTTGATGGCGTTTGTGCTCTGGCAGGATTTTCACTTTTCTTGAGCAGGAAGTTGAAGATCAACATCAGTTTTTAGTGCTTTTCTCTTAGAGAATTACAACTCCTCCCCTTTGGGGCTTTTGAGATCAGTCTCCAGGAAGAAGCTTTTCAGCGTTCCTTTGAGCAGGACGACAATTAGCTCTGTCACTTTCATCACCGCTGCTTCCCTCTGACTCTCCGATGCTCAGCTGTCTTGACTGCTTTCCTCCAATTACCCAGTTGTCCGGCAGCCATGTTTCCTTTTGTTGCCGTTCACACAGAGAGAAGAAAGCTCATTATGCTGCGCTGAAAAATAAATATCTTTTGGGACGTTGCAGGTTCTCATCTCAATTTGCTTCATACGAAGCGTTAACTTGATTTCCTCTGCGGGAAGTGCTGTTGAATTATTACAGCTGTAGGCTAGCAAAGTAAATAGATAAATATGAATACATTGGTTTCTGTTTGACTGCTGGTACACTGATCCTCCAAATATTTCTGCAAACAAATATTTTTTTATGCTTTGTCCTTTATTTCTCACCTCCCTTTGATCACTTTCGTCTTTGTTTGTTGATACTGAGATCCGGGGGGACATCTCTTCTGCGCCCCGTCCTCTCAGTTCTCTGCTTTCTCTTGTTGCACTGAGTCAAGCTGGGATATTCAAGGAGACATCAAAGCAGGAGGTTTACCCTCACAAATCCCCCAAGTGAGCAGGCCTGGGCCTTGGCTAATATCAGGCAAAATCCACCCCGTGCTGTCCCACAAGACATTGGACCAAGGATGAAGGGATTGACTGATGAGATGAAGTGCATATTTGCTCCGTCGGTTGGATGTGTCAGCAGGGGGCTGGCTTACTTACTGCAACCGGTGCACAGTGGGACAGCTAATTCACAGTAATTACCAGTAAACATCGGAGAACTCAGTCCGGGCTGGAACTTTACTTCGGTCAAAGTTAAAGTCCCACGCCGATCGTCTTTTGATCTGTTGTAAAAGCCTTCCCAGTGATCTTTTGTTTGTGATTATTCTCCTTTTTAGCCCAAAACCTGTCGTTTTCTAGGACATAGTATATGAAGAGTAACAATAAAAATGTGTGTCTGAGTTGGGGGTGGGACTGTTTGTGCTGAGTAATCCTGCCCCCACTTCCTGTCATCCATCTGTTCACACCATTTTCAGCTAGCTTGCAGCCCCTCACCTAACATCACCAGTGCAACAAAAATAGCGAATAACATTGGAGCTATCTAGCCGTACAGTTCTGAAGAAGATGCCAGCTTGGACAAGGTCAGGGGTCAACAACCTTCAACACTTAAAGAGCCGCTCGGGTTGATTTCTCACCAAATAAAACCCAATAGGAGCCAAAAAGTCTTCACTCACCCTTTAGAAAAATAAAAAACTGATTTATATGTATGCTTTTGCTACTTGTATAATACATTTACATAACTTATTGTGGGTTTTTGGGGAGAAATAAACCATAAACAAGAAGAGAAAAAAAAAATGAAATAGTTTGACTTTTGACAGAGCTTTGCCTGACCTCCTTTCAAAATAAAAGACATGCTACACCATATAGGTTTATGTGAATGCAGCAAATGCAGTATAGGACAGTGTAGTCATCAATGATTAACAAAAAAAACTGTTTATTTGACTGTTTCTGGTGCATTTCAGTCACAAATTCATAAATCAAAAACTAAATCAGATCTATTTAAGTGATCCCTACCATATATTTAAACCAGGAGGCTCACTTTAAATCCTTTAATTGGATCAAAAATAGAAAATGGGCTTTAAAATCCAGTTATTGTAGCTTTAATCCTGGTTGTGTGATAAATAAAGCTAAAATGTGTCAGTATGACGGTGATAAACTACAAATTATTTATGGAGTATTTTGGCCATCGTTGTAAAGATCATCAAATGGTTCTTACAAACCTTCAACTGTTTGTGAATTAGTTGAATAAAGTTTAAGTTAATTTTTTTTTTAACTTTACTAGTTACTTACTTTTCCCTTTACAGTTACTTTTTACATTCTTTAAAAGCATTTTCTTTTAACCAAGTGGAACAGGAAATGAGTCACATTTGGCTCGGGAGCCGCAGGTTGCAGACCCCTGGTCTAGGAGGACAAAGACGTACACGGATCTATTTGTCTCCAGGTGGTTGCATCAGAATGGAGTGGAGCAAGTGGCCCGCCCAATGTATTTCCTACATCACAAATACAATGTGATTCAAACTGAATTCACAACTTAAATAAAGAAATACAAATACAATTTTAAGATGTATTTACTTTAAAAATGTCCTCCAACATGAGGGAAATGCTGCAAAAACATGTTAAAAACAACATAAATACATTTTTTACTGGAGTGGGTCTCAAAGCGAGGCTTTCATGAAGCTGTCACCGACATAAAGGAACCCTAAAATCCACCTTTTCTACAATTTAATTGGCTCTTCAATATATGATCGTTACCCGGCAGATGCCACAAACTTGTACTGATAAATGTCAATTATAGAAACTACTGTCTTTTTCTCAAACAAGCAGTAGTCTAATGGATACAGAAAGCAGTGATAAGACCGATTGATTAAGTGAAAATGAACAAAACAAAAGAATTCCCCCTCTTTGTGATCACAACCGCCACAGAATCTCCAATTACTATCATGCACGGCTCATAACAATAGTATGATAACTAAAAAGAAACTGTCATCAAGTGATGATACCATCCAGAGCTCATCAGAGGGATGTGGAACAGTGTGAGAGAGAGAGAGCACATCTCTACGTTCATTCTTTCCGTGCATCCTTTCATGCTTTTATTATCGACGAGCAAACATGCACACAACTGATTAATTAACACACTTATTAAATTAGCCAGATATTAATTAATAAATGGTGTGAAGGGAGTAACTGGCGAGGAAGCCGAAAAAGATGTTATTTTGATTATTTCACGCTGAAGTGGAACAGATGCTTACATCTTTATGCTGCTTGCACCAAACGGCAGACGTGTTCAGGTGTAATCTGCTGAACAAATCGGCCCTTATTCATTACGACTTTCTTTTCAGAACCAGATTCCTTATTTGACGATTCCAAAACAGGAATTGATTGTGGGTTATTTATTTATTTTTTTTATCTGGCTTTATTAAATTATTTTTTTTCTAAGAATAAACCATCTTTTCTACATTCGTTAAATTGCCTGTAGTATTTGGCGTAAAAAATATATATTTTTTACCACTTCAGTCTCTTGTGTAGTGAAGCTAATTTATTTATTTTCACAAGTAAGAGTGACATAGTTGCCATAGCAATATATTATCAAAGATCTTTTTCATCTGTTTAGCAGAAAATGCATGTTAATTACAATTAGCGCAAATTTTATTTCATTAAAGCAATTTTTCTTTTCTAGCCAAGGTGTTTATTACCATTTCCACCAGATGTTATGATATAAAATAACTTAATCTAACTAAATCTATTTTAGTTTTCATGTTAGAAGTTTCACAACCTTTTTCAGTGTATAAAAACTTTAAAGTATTGAAAGAGTTTAAAGTACCGCAGAGCCGACTGAGTGAGTCGGTTTGATTGATCACCAAAGTTGAAACAGAAGTAACATTTATCTTCTCAGCCAATGGTGAGTTTTTGACTGTACATCCATCAGCTTAAATGTTTATCATCACTGACTGTGCTGAAAAGCGATTTTTTTTCAGTTTTTTTCTTTAGCTGTTGAACCCGCTGACCCTCCAGTAGAAATTATTCAAACACGTGTCATTCTTTTCTTTGTTTTTACCTTACTTTAATTAACCGAGGATAAGATGGAAGTGCAAAAAAACGTAAAAGAACCAACAAATAAAATATTCTAGATGTTTGGGTCAGTAGAATAAAGGTTCAACTGTTATGTGACAGTACATACAAACTGTTTTTATGAACTATCTTTTTTTCTGTTGGTAGAAAAATTACTATAAACCTAAAATATTGCTATAGCATGAATGTGTCAGCTGTAAACTAATATTTCTTTACTAGTTTAGTAATGTAAATATTTTTTTTTGCTATTCTTTAGCCTTTCCAGATGAACTATATCCATATATGTATACAATATTATATCCCTTTTAGCTCACTGAAGAACAATTTTTATTGAACGTTTTGTTCACAAGCTCCTTTTCCTAACTGGAAGTAAGAGGCCAAAATTTCTGAGCCTCCGCCTTTCTCTCCTCGTGGGCGGGGTCCATTTTATGATGTCATTCTAGAGCCGGCCTCGTCAGCTTGTCTGCGTTTCTCCCACAAAAACAAACATCCAAACTTTTGCAAAGATGGGTGTGTTAGTCCTGCTGGTGGTGGTGGTGCTGCTGGTGCTGCTGGACCTTTTTCCATCCAGTGTTTCTGCTCACCTGGCAGGTGTGGCCAATGTGCCTTAATTGGTACCTGCTGGCTATTTAAGACAGGCAGGCATGAAGTAGAGCAGCAGGCTACACAGCATTTTCCTCGGTTGTCTTGCACTGCCGGGTTTTGTTATTTTAGTTTGGAGTTGGACCATTGTAGTTCTGATTTGTGGGCTTCAACATGACTGGGTCGACAGTTTCTGTGACCTATCTTATTTTTTGGCCAAGGTTGCAATTCTCTTATGGTTTGTCTTTTTGTTTGGACCAGTGCACTAATTATGTGATTTCTGTTCTCTAATTTCAGGACTTATGATTTTTATTTAATAAACTGTGTTCTTTTTATTCTTATAGGTGTCCAGCTTGTTATTGTCTCCTTTTGTAGACCCGAGCCAGGTTTACCTATAGTGGATGTAATAATGTCCATATATAATGAAAGCATTTACTTGATAACCACTAGATCCACAGAGAAAATTTGTGTCTCCTTAGGCCGGAGGCCGATGCTGGCAGAAAAGACTGTTCCTGGGGGGAGCTGTTCTCACTTTGTGATGTCACAATTTGAGAACCCGCCTGTTTTGTGGATTAGGAGGAGCTGGTGCTCAGAGAGCAGGTTTTTAGAAGAAAGCTCAGAGATGCGTGAATTGATCAAAATACCACTTTGAGGGACTTTGTCATGAGGACTGAAAAGTATAACACACTTAAAAGATCAAAAAAGTTGATTTTTACAACAGATGTTGTTAATGACTGATATATGACAAAATGTGACTTAAGTGCAAATGCTGCTGTAACATAAGTAAGCACTCTAGAGTTAACCTCCCCTTTTTTTTAAATTTTCCTTCTATATGACTGTGTTTAACGTGGACTCGTCACGTGGACCAATCACATCGTCCTCAGGACCGTGACTCACGATAAGGCTGGCCCAGCTTCTACCGACAAAACAATGTTTTTTAGTTGTTTTCCGTATTAATTTATGTTGTCGATTTTTACTTAGAGTCATACTAAACAATATCTTCTGCATATTCGCGCTTCTTTGATGATAACTTTGTGATGTTTCAGCTTTCTTTATGCTTCAAACTTTGCATTTGTTATCGTCGTTGGATCTGGTCGTCAGAAAAGCCCTTAGCAACTGTTGCTAGCTTTGTTAGCTCCTGTCGTTCTACAGGACATGCAGAAGATTTTGCTTAGTAGTACATGAACAAATGTTCAATAAACTTGTTCAGTAGACATAGACAATGGATGAAAGCTACAAGGACTATGCTTACCTTTCACGAGATTCCTTCTGTGTGTTCCTTGCAGATCAGTCATACCAGGTTTTACTTTTTGTGTAAAGCTTGGGTTTGTGTTGTTTTTGTGAAAGTTCAGTTCTCTTTCTTTCCTTGTAAACACTTCTATCTATTTATGAAACTTTAGCTAAAGTCACTTGCTCCTAAACATTTTGTGATATACGGTATATGTACAGCAAAGTTGCAAACTATGTTTCCTTTTGTACAATGATCCTAGGTGTATACCTAACTTTGAGGGCATAACAAGCATGAAATAGTCTTTCAAATTTGAATAAACGTCTAATATATCCTTGTACAATGTTCAGCTATATTTGCAGGAAGACTTTCAATGCAAAGTGTCAACAAGAAAATCTCTTCCTGTAATCTTAATAAACAGCTGCAGCACTTTATTTCTAGCTGCATGTAGCAAAAGCCTGCAAAAAGACTTAAATTGAAAAGCTGTCTTTAATAGTTACTTTGTACAGAACCGTTCTCCTCCAGTAATCAAAGTCATTTAAGTCGGTGTCTTACTTTTGACCTCAGTGGTGCAGCTTTGGTTGCTTTAAGAATTTCTGTCAGCATCCTGCTAAAAACTGTCTGAAGTTGTGGAAAGTTTCTGCAAGTAATCAGCGTCTTGCTGAGGCCACACTGGTCAGCATATCTCCCAGTGCAGTGAGCATTCAAACCACAGAGAAATTTGTAAGTTTCAGTTGTTTTAAGATGAGAAGAATTTTACTTCATGAACGAATGGTACCCTGGTTCTCCGGGAATGTTGGCATCTACTTTCCCAAAACTGTCTACAACAGGTAAGACAGGTTGGTAGAAGCCGCCAGCATTAGAAATAAACAATTAAAGAATTAGATAAACAACCGCCTTACTACTTTTTCTAACACTAGTTTGCAACCAACATTGGAGCTTGGAGTAAAAAAGTTCTGGTTGCGTCAAAATCTGAGGAAACTACAAGGAAGGATACATAATTAGAATGATGCCCACACATTCATGTGTCTATACTCAGAGGATAGAGCACTAATAAATGCACAGGTGGGCTGGGTATGATTCTGACCAAAAGACAACAAAGTGATGTTAGTATGAAGGTTTGACAGCTGTTGTTGTCAAATCTGTGAGGAAAAAAACAACAAAAAATCAGAATATTCAATATAATCTCCATTATGCTGTGGACTCGTACATTTTAGATCTTGTTTTCTTGACAAAGCAAGAGTAACATGTTAAAAAAGAAAAAAAAAACATAACACTTTTCCATGAGTGCAGATATACAATATTTTATGTGTTCAAGAAGTCATAAAAAAAACCCATGTAGTGGATATAAAGACATGAGGTTAAAAAGAAAAGAACATTTCAGTAGGCATTGGGTTTAGTGTTGGAGCGCAAATGCTTTCTTAATAATTGTGGCAATATCTAACACTATAACAGAAAAGTGTGCTAGGTGTCGACAAGTAGATGTGTTTATGATATTTTCTAGCATATAAAGTAAATATTCTGTAAAGTTTTTTGTTGTATTTGCTGCTACCAGCAGAATCCGCATATTCCGAGTTCCAATCCGAATTCTTCCTTACCCCTTCTCCCTAACCTTCCATTTGAAGGAGCATTTGTAGAGAGTGGTTTCTGAATTATTTCTTTTCAGATCCCACCATCCAAGCGGAGGAATACTGAGACCTCCATCGCGAGGGTAAACCGTGTCGCCCTGGTTTGGTAGTGACGCATGGAAGGCATCCTTTTCAATCCGCAGAAGTTCCAACCATTGGAAAACTGTTCATGAAGGAGAAATGAATGATTCCAGTTTGTGTCCAGCCGTAACTATATGACACAAAGTCTTTCATATGAGAATAGAGCTATGAAAGTAAAAGTCTGCAACTAGATTTGCATGGCTTTGACATTTTGAACCAAACCTCCTCCATCTCCGAGTCCATGATCTAGTATCAGGTGGCAACGGTCCAGTGTGAACCCTATGTGGTAAAAGTGCAGTCAAGAACCCACATCACACGCGTAGAACATATGCTTATATTCAGGTCAGCAGACAGATCCTGTCCAATTATGCACCAAAATTCATGCACTTTTGAACAAGAAACAGAAGCAACGTGTCATAGTCTTATTCTGCATTCACACCACTCTTGACTACACGTGTTCAAGCGACCACTTCCAATGAAGTTTAAAAGCGTGTTCCAGGCCTCCATGTTCAAAAGTCTTGTGTCTGCACAAAGCTATGCAAGTTTTTTACTGTAGTTTTTGGGCTTTAGTGAAAATAAAAAAAACATGACCAATGCACATGCATTTTGAGTTAAACCTGGTCAAAATTTGACTCTTGATTTGGTTGTCACACATTTGCTTTGTCTGGTGAACCCAGACATGGCAACAAGCGTGACAACGCCTGTGTTTGGGTTTTAAAACAAGGATAAACCAATGCCACTCCAGACATGTTGGTAATCCTTATCCGCCATTGCAAGGATGATAGCAACGAACCGATCCATTTTTGTTTCATTCTAAAATTGTGAGATTTGAACTCCTTCGACACTTTGCACCAAGCTTCTTCCAATGCGTTAGGGCTGTGGCTGTATTTTGTTTTATGTTCTCCTTATTGTTCTGTGCATTCCGGGACTTCTGTGCTTTTGTGGATCTGTGTGTCTTTCTGTGTTTATTATTTTCAGGTGTGGTGGTTTTGTTGGTTATTTTGGCCTTGGTTCACCCTGAAGCCTTTCTGCATTACAGTTTAGTTGTTGTTTGATTGATTTCTTGTAAACAAATTGTGTTATTTTTATAGACATTTTTTTTGTGATTTCTTTCATACATTTTATCTTAACGTCTGTGTTCTGCCCCAGATCCCCCAGATGCAAAACGGCGCGTAACATAAATTAGGGGCTCGTCCGGGATCTGTTCACCATCAGGATCTTTTTATATTTTAGTTGTGTTTATTTGATCCATTTGGATTTTATTCCATTTGTATTTGGAGAAAAAAGTAGTTAACAGTTTTTCTTTGTGATTTGTATTATTATCATTTGGTGAAATCGTTGACTGGATGACTGTTAAAATTGAGAACATTTTGTATTTGAGCAGGGATTGCGTCACCCCTCAGGTGGACCTCGGCTGGTTAGAACACCGGCCAGTGACACTAGTCCCAATAGGGCGGAGCTCCTGTGCCTGTCGGTGAAGGCGCAGACCCAACTGCATTGCTCCATACTGGGGTTGCCATGGAGGAAGTGATGCTACTTCTTTGCTCAGCGAACATTTGCATTTTTTATTTCAGTTCTCGAGAATCAGAAGGATTCGTGTTTTGGTGCTTTTAGCGCAATCTTGCCTTTTTGGCCTGGCCAGACACATGTCTCCAAATTCAGCTCTTTGTTCTCCTTCTTCATTAAAACAGGAAAATGTTAGTTTTGTTGTCGAATGTTCAATACATTTGTGAAACTGGTTCCTGAGGCATGTTGCCAGGGTTTTTATACGCTGTGAAAATCTGTGAACCAAACTTGTGTTTTGTTCTGTTTGAGCGGCACCCAAGTTATGCTGCCATTCATAGGAGCTACTAGCGCCACAGTACTTTGTGTGGCTAGCATTTGATTCGATGTGTTACTAGCCTTTGTTTTTTGTGTGTGTGTCACTAGCATTCTGTTTCAGTGTAGCTAGCATTCGATTTTTTTTTTTTTTTTTTTTTGTGTAGCTAGCATTTATGTTACACCCATTTTTGTTTAGGGGGTCCTGGGGCAAAACATGATAGTAAATTTTCAATACATTTGTGAAATTGGTTCCTGAGACACGTTGCTAGGGTTTTTATGCGCTGTAAAAATCGGTTAACCAAACTTGTGTTTTTGTTCTGTTCACCCTAGTTTTGTGTTTTGCTAGCATTGGCTAATGCTGGCATTTGTGGGAGCTGCTAGTGCTCCGGTGCTTTGTGTGGCTGGCATTTGATTCTTTGTGTGACTAGCCTTTGTTTTGTGTGTGTGTGTGGCTAGCATTCTGGTTTTTTTTGTGTTTTGTTTTTTTTTTTGTTTTTTGTGTCGCTAGCATTTATATTACCCCCATTTTTGTTTAGAGGGACCTGGGGCAAAACGCGAAAGTGAATTAAGAAAAATGTAACAAAAAACAACAAAAGATTGTCTCCATAAGAAGATTGCAAATTTATGTACAAGTAATCAATAAATGAAATGTGAAGCAAAAAGGCTTTAGGGGGAACAATGTGTTGGTGTTGTTTTAGGTCCAAGGGAATAAAAAAAAAAAAGTTTAGGTAATGAACCAGGAAAAAAGAATGCCACTCCCCCTGCCGACTAATAAAAAGGACTGGGACGAATAGCAGTCTACAAGCCTCACTTAAATTAACTACACCAAATACTCAACACAGAGCGGGACCTAAACACAAAAAAACACAAAGGAACTACAAAGACACAAAGTAAAAAACAGGTGGAGAAGACCGCTAAGACTGGATGCAGCCCAGCTCCCTTCTTGTGGGCTGGAGTACGCAGTACTCCTGAAGGCCCCCTACCTCAGCTTGGACCAATGGGAGCCACGCCCTCCCAGCACTACACCTGAAAGAAATTAACAACGACAAACTTACAAAGATCCACAAAAACAAAGAAGTCCCACTCTGACACTAATAAATACACAGAACAAAGAAAAAACTAAACCAAATACTGCCACAGCCCTGAAAATAAGCACTGTAAACAGTAAAAATAGAAGAAGAAGCCCCTCCCTGAAGGTCTAGTGTGAACACCATGGGGTAAACAAATCCCCAACATGTACATGGATTGAGTGAATCGTGTAAGATGTGAATTCACCTTTACAATTGAAACTTAATGAAGAATAGCCAGGTTTAAAATTCTGGCACTGATAGGGAAAGATGTGAGCTGTCAAGTGTTCTGTATTAACGCCGGCACCTAAAGGAATTAGCATATGGATTTTCTTCACTCAGAGTGAGATTTTCTCCACCACATCATTTGAGAACTAATTTCCTTCTCATGTTTTTCACATGGCACAACACAAAGAGGAGGAAGGAGACTGATTGGGGTCAACAACATAATCAAACGAGTTCTTTGTTAATTCCTGACGGGAGTTATTCAGCTGAAGGCTGATAAACCATGATTAAAGCTTGTGGAAAGTACACATTTCACTTTGGCGGGAAAATTATAGTGACTTTAAAGCAGGACTAATTGATTTCAACAGATCCAAGGTGTTTATGCAACCAACTCTTTACCTTAACCATAGTTTAGTCATTGTGGAAATGACTTCTAGAAACTTCTAATTTTTTTGTTGCTTTTTTCTGTTCTGTGCACAAATTATAGTGAGTGGGGTTTTCATTTTCTCCTGGAACACATGATTGCAGACTCTATTTATTTTTCTTCAAAGAATATCAGATGTTTTATTAAGCCAAAGATAAGATTTTCTTTTCTACATTGAAATTTTAGATGTATGATATACAGTATATATATATTACATCTTAAAGGTCTAAAAAAAAAAAAAAAAACCTAGAATTTGGCCTGTTTTAACTAAACATCTATATCTTCCTTCCTGTTGGCCCTATTTCTCTGCGTCTGAACTCTGATGCAAATTACATCTGATTAGCAGATTTTTCATTAAGTATAGTGACTTTGTGAGTGACAGCTTAATGTGTTTACACTCCTTTCACGTGGCCTACACCCACATGAGCACAGCCAGCTTTTTTTTCCCCTCCACCCACTGCCTTTAAAGTGTGATTACATGTCTTTTTCTTTGCACTTCTAGCATTGGTGTCTAAATGTTGATGACAGATTGAGTTCAGTCCAAAATCAAGAGACGAAGGAATGCCAGTTTCTATTGTGATTATCTGACATTTGGGCAGAGAGATATTTCAAGCTAGCATTAAAAAGTAAGTGTGATTCGTCCAGGACGCTGAAACAAAGTATTTTTGGCGTTTGTGTCTAAATTGACAGGTTTTACGGTGACTTATGCAGCGGCGTAGAGCAAAAAGGCAGGAAGCCTTGAACGCTGTATACCGTGTCTCTATTTAGATATTTCGGGAGGGGGTGAACGGAATGTAATCAACTCCAGTTGGTTTAATGAAAAAGCTCCAAGCCAGCTGCTTTGGCGAGAATGCGGTCAAATCAACTCTTAACATCAATCCCAAAAGGTGCAGCGCCCGCTGGATGTGGTGTGTTTTTTTCAGCTCCTCGGGTGTAACTCAAATCAAACCATCAGTCATTTCGCTTCAGTCACACTCTGCCACAAGGCAGCCCCAAGGTGGATAAAGTGGGAACACATTCCTCCCATTCCTCACAAGTGTGATTGAAAACCTTCATGCTTGTTGAGCCCAGCAGAAATTCACAAAAATAGGGTTGAGTTGTTTCTGTGGATTAGCACTCTTATGGTCTGTTTTGAGACATCGGTTGGCAGTTTTTGCTATGTGTTATCATCTATTTTATTACTTAAAGAACAAAGAAAAAGCCAACAGCTTTTTTTTTTGAGACTGTGTTATTAATCTCCCTATTAAAGCAGGGTTATAATTAGGGATTAAGATGCAACAATTCATCCAGAATGTAATTCCACATAACCTTAAAGACCTGTGGCTGAGCACTGGATCTCCATTTAATTTGCTTTCTTTAGATGTGCTGACCACAGTGGATGCTGTTGGTTTATGTTGTATGTCGGACGTGTTTTTTATTCAAATAAGATCTTTAGGGAACATGAACCAATGAACTATTAAAAGCATGATACACCTGTAAAAGTCAGGGTTTAATGCAGTATAAAGATAGTAATTCAGATATAATTTTATAGTACTTGTGTAATCATTAGACAGCCTTTTGTGAGTACCTTTTATTTGACCCTAAATTAACAATAAACGACAATTTAATAAAATAATGGATTTTATAAGATAGTCATTCAACATTTTCCTTGAATGCTGTGCAGTTCCTAGATGGTTTAATCCATTCCAGTTATGAAGAAAACTTAAACATTTTCCAAAAAAAAAGCAAGTTTCTAGTTCATTCCTGCACAAATTATGGTTCTTTAAAGAAATGATCGCAATGCGCAATTCCACCAGTAGGGGGAGCAAAGGAAACTCAAGAGATCAAGAAATAAACATGATGAAGGCCAAACCATGACGAGTTTTGGGAGAGAAAGGGCCAAAATGGCAAAATGTTTACAAGTTTAACCCTCTGGAACCAAGGGCCTAAAACTCTGTTTTTGTTTACTTTTGAATTTTTCTCTGTGTTTTCAATTTAACATGCTTATTTGGTATCATTTTAATCAGGACAACTTCATATATGTTGCAGTGCCTTTATTTAAGTCATTTTTCCATGTTCTATTCACACATCAGACATAAAATCATACAAAACAGAAAATTCCGTCTGGAAGAATTAGATTCATTTTGCTGTGGAAACCTAAAAAATGTAATGAACAGTTTTTATAACAGAGAATGAAAGTTTAAGGTATAATTTCATAAAAGCTACAAGAATAAATTTAGTCAACAAACTGCAAAATGCAAAAAAAAAAATTCCCAGATTCCTTATTTGGGCCACATGAAGAGTTTGTGTTGGTAGAGGAACATCACAGACCTCACAGCTCCATGATGTGATCTTTCATATGTTGATATACAGACAGTAATAGTGCTTCAGTCTGCCTTTGTGGCTTCAGCGGGAAAAGTCGGAGTTACCGTGATTTTTGGACAATGCCGGTGGTTCCTGTTGTGGTAAACTCATTTCGGACTCTGTCCCAAAGCTAAATTACCGCAGGTGAGCTGACCTGCATTGCAGCCGTCTGATCAAAGTTCGTCTTCCGCCTTATTTATTAAAATCAAAGATTATTTTTGTCCAAAAACTACAAATAAAGGCCATATGCTGTCTTTAATTCAATAAAATATTAGTTACATAACATAAAAAAGTTCATGTTTTATAACGTTGATCTCACAGCTGCACAGCAGGACGCCTGAGGGTCTCCGTCGGTTCCAGAGGGTTAATTTAGTTTAATTTTTCATTGATTAACATATTTGTATTTTAGACTGGGTACTTATTTTCTTTAATGTCGAACGTAAAACCTTTAGTGTATGTAAAATTGAATAAACCTTTATTTATTTATTTATTTTTAGTAAAATCCATTTTATTTGAAATTCATTGGACTGAAAGTGCAATAATAAGTGATTAGACTAATAGGTTATTTGAGGCATTTTTTCCAACTAAGAAAATAACAAAACAAAAACAAAGCTACAGATAACAAGTTGAACAAAGGTTATTTTGCTACTATCAGACGGGTTGAATTCAGCCCAAATGAGTTTAACACCCTGCCCTGGAGCTTTAGTTCCAGTGTTGACATTATTTTGACTACCAAAGCTATTCAACCATTTATGCAAGTAATGTAATTCCAGTGGATTCTGAAGCTGAGGAATGCATTGCAGTTGTATGTAGACGAAAAGTGTTTCTATAATCAACTTAAATCAGAAGATTCTGTTACTATTTGCTAGTGTTGTGTTTATTAGTGCAAAGCTGATATGTAAAGTTGTTTTTCTCCATGTCAGAATCAGTTCATGTTTACTGCATAAATGGTTGAAGAATTATGCTAGGTAAAAGGGGGGTATTAATTGTCAGCGGTGACATCCTCAGTGTTAAAGGGTTAAAACGGATTAAGATGAAATTATGAAAGTTAGGTCATCAAGTGATTTCTAAAGCATAAATATTTGAAAATTTGATGTTGATGTACATTCTTTTGCTTCTTGGTGTTTCTTGGACAGTCATTCATAAAAGAAACGAAAACATTCAAAGTTGGTTGGAGAGTTTGTTCTCATTCACTAGTTAGTTACCAGTTCATCAGCTGACAGAATTTTAGTCTTTGTTCACGCCGGGCATGTGACTTGCTTTCAAAAACACCCATTTAGCAAATGGTATTCACACTGTACAAGCTGGGAGGGGCTTCTTCTTCTTCCTT
Organism: Oryzias javanicus; assembly: GCA_003999625.1. Lineage (NCBI taxonomy): Eukaryota > Metazoa > Chordata > Actinopteri > Beloniformes > Adrianichthyidae > Oryzias > Oryzias javanicus. Next base: position 556,364 of record CM012447.1, read on the forward strand.
TTCTACAGTTTACTGGTGCATGTTCCCCACCAGCAGTTGAAGAGGCTTGGTGCGACATATCTCACTAGTGCAAATCTCGCTAATCCTGTTCCAGGCTCTTTCTTTCACAGCTCTATTCTGATATATGTCAGACTTGGTATCCCATAATTCCAGCCAAGCACAAACCACAATTATTGATTTCTTCTCCATTATATTTTTTCGAAGGGTTGGTACTTCTGTGAATAAAAGGGAACACAATCCATTCACCACTACCGAATCAAAGACTCTGATTGGTCAAAGTTTGACCTGGTTTAACTTTTATATGAAACACCTTAAAATTCTCCTAAAAATACAGATTTTCCTGTATGCGAGCGCTTCATTTATGACAGTTCAGGCCTCCGCGTCGCGCGTTAATGTGTTGCTTTTGTTTTACTTTATTCACCAGTGACTTTGATATTTTTATACCGTCTCTATTTATTCTTTAATTACGTTTGTAGTGCTGTTATACTTACAGTTTTGTTATATTTTTGCTTTTTAATTTTGCACTTGTTGCTGTGTTCATAAAATTATTATTGTGCTGTACAATTATTTATATACATGTTCTATATTTGGGTTTGCATTTTCAGTTAAGATTGTTGTAATTAGTTAATTAACATTTTTATTTGCCAAAAGTCTCTTGTTTTATCATACACCTATAATTAGCAAAAAATTCTGTGTATCCTAAAGTATTAGATTATATAAATAACATTTTAAGAAAAAAGAATCGTATCGGCGATTCTATCCTTGCATTGGTATTGGATCGGATCAATATCCAAATTTCCAGTAACAACTTTTTTTTTTTTTTGTGTTTGTTTATATTTAAAAAGAAAAAAAAAACAATTTTAACTTACTTTGTTTTGGTGGTTTAAAAAAACAAAAACAATCAAAAAAAGAGGGTCACCAGAGTTTCATTTTCTGCTTCCAAGCTTTTTAGCAGTAACTTGTTGGTGAAGACAGAAACTTTGGATATATTCATCCCCGGGGTGGAAAATGTGATGCTTGTGTTGCCAAAATTGCACATCTTTCCTGCCTTTCTCTCCGCGTTCCATCTCCTCTTTTATTGCTGTGGCCACTGTGGAGCCTGCCTGTGTTTCCTCCTTCACTCAAATCTCAAGTCTCTTTTTTATCCTGTCGCCCAAAGCTCCTGTCTAGCTTCCTGTTTTCTTCTTTCGCTCCCCTTAGCTCAACATCTCATCAGTTTCCATCTCATCATTCTTCTGTGTGCCACCTTCTAATCATCTTTGGCCTGTATATTAGATTTTGTACCTTCTGGGATGCCATAGGTGCCAGAGGGGAGCATTTAGATGAATTGCTGGTCTCTGGCACAGCAAGCTTTATATTGAACACATGCTTGCTGCACATGTAGACATGCACCTTCTGTTTTTTTTTTTTTTTTTTTTTTCCCAGGGAGAAATATGTAATTTCTGAGTCACATCCACACACAAATATCACCAGGGGCCAAGCATAAAGGTGACTTGACTTACCTGTATTTCAAATGATGGTAGACTTTGACATATATACAGTACAAGAAGATTTGCTCACAAACAATCCACAGCCCAGAACTCTATTATGTCCTCGTCTGTTCCCTTTTCCTGTTCTGTTTCTGAGAAGGGAGTTAAAGAATCATATATTATGTTCAACGGTAATGATGAAACCTGACTGTAATACCTCCCAGTGTGGCTCCTGTCACAGAACAAGTCAGACACGATTGAGGATGTTGGTCATTCTTTTATCTTCTCTAGTTTTTTTACTTGTGCCATATCATTTATTAAAAGGGAGACGAGACGTAAAGATCAGGCAACACATTCTCCTCCCCACGTCGTCACATATTGTCGGTTGGTTAAGGACCCCTCCGCATCACTTTTTAGCTGTCCCCAACTCGTCGTTTTTTTCACATGCTGGTTCTTCCAATTAAATCAGGGGTTCGGCTGTTTACTGTTTGCTGACCGAACCTCGGACGTGCCAGTACCGGTACCCTTACCCTAGCCTGGTCCGTGTCAGGTACCACGTCCAGAACCGGCACCGCATGCAGAACCGTTAACGATCCGCATCTGGTACCGATCTTTGGCTGGTACCCTAGCCTGGTCCGAGTCCGGTACTGCTCCACATCTAGTACCCTGATCTGCATCTGGTACTGCTTCCAAAACCGGTACAAATCCACATCCGGTACTGATCCATGTCTGGTACCAATTCCCATTCAGCACCGGGTAAAGGTTAGAGTTGGAAAACCAGTGCAGTCCATGTTCCGGTGCTCTAACCTCAGCCTGGTCCACGTCTGGTACCACGAACGGAACCGGTACAGACCTGCGTCTGGTACCATTACCAAGCTGTGTCTGGTACTGATCCGTATTCATACCGGATTAGGATATTAGTGTGGTCCAAATTCCGGAACTATTCTGGTACCCTAATCTTGGCCTGGTCTGTATATGGTACCACGTCTGGTACCACATACGGAACTGGTACTGATCTCCGTCTGGTATGATCCAAGTCCTGTACCGATCTATGACTTATACCAATCTGCATTCAGGACCATCTTAAGTTAGCAGAACAGGCGTTAGGGCTAGGATATCAGTGTGGTCCATGTCCCAGGCTGGTACTGGTACCCTAACCCTAGCCTGGTCCGTGTCTGGTACCATGTGTGCAGTACTGCACACAGAACCAGTACCAATCCATGTCTGATGCTGATCCATGTTCGGTATCGATCGTGTCTGGTATCGATCCGCATTCGTTACCGGGTTATGATCAGGATACCGGTACGGTCCACATTGTGGTACCAGCACTCTAACCCCAGCCTGGTCTGTGTCTGGTACCACAACCAGAACCGGTACAGATCCGACACAGATATATATCCATGTACGGTACAATCCGCATTTGGTACTAGGTTAAGGTTACAGTTGCGATACCGGTGCGGTACTGGACTGGTACCGGTTTGCGGCCCAGATGCTGGGAACACCAAAAACGACATTATTTGATACGGAGTGTCCTTAACCAAACGTCAATATGTGACAAGTTGGGAAAGAGAATGTGTTGGATCAGGAGGTCAGATTGGCATCATTCTTTAATCAAATTTCACACTTAATAATTCCAACATCAAAATAATTTAAGGCAAATAAGTGTTCAAAAAAAGCCACAACTTGAAGTGGGCAAAGGGAAAAAGTTGAGTCCAGCAGCTTGTGTTACATTACCTAGCCAAGGATTACTTGGCATGCGTGAAGCTGCAGTGCAAGCTGCTCCACGGAGCATCAGAGGAAAGGAGCCACATCAGTATCTCAGGTAATAGATTGGAAAAGTTTTAATCATACACTGCGGGGCTGTTGCCTGGCAACAGGCTCTCCTTTACTGAACTTGTGTGTTGGCTTGGGAGCAGCAAAGATAAGAGGGTGATGAACCAAACTATGGAGAGAATTGGGAGAATAAACTCGGCGCCGTGACATAATTGGAGTCCAATCAAACAAACATTGTTAGAAGACATTAGACTCAAAGGTTAAATATGAACCAGTGTAAAACTTCTGCTGTTAAGTACTTTGAGGGTCCTTTGTGTGCAAAATAAAGGACAGATCTCCAGTCATCATTTCGGTATTTCCAACTGAGTTTTTCTTCTAATAACCGCAGTGCTTAAAACAGATTCTCATTAATTGCAAAGCAGTAGCACAAGCCACATTATTATGCATAGAGCAGCAAACACATCACTGAGCAAATTTCCTTTTATCTATTTAAGCAATAATGTGAGCAGCTAACTGTGCAAATTGTTTGCACACGTCCCCACAATCTGTACAGTAAAAGCATAGATTATGTGAAGCGCAAACACCTCCTTTGTCTTCTTTTGAAACGAAAAATCCTCATGTCGATTACCTCCAAAATGATGGACAGATTTGTTTTTAGCCATATTCATTTCTCTTGTTTTCTCACTTTTCTACTCATTTTCCAAAGGGAAACATCTGTTTTATTTATTCTTATAATTCTGACCACAACAGCTGTGTAGAAGACCATGCTACGACATGATTTTGAAGCGTTAAATTAATTTCTTGCTCGGTCAGTGAATGAGGATGCAGTCTCTTCCTCTTGCAGGATTTGCTTTGCAGTAGGACCAGATCAATTCTAAAGTAGTTCTTTTGCTGACGAAAAAGCGGATGAATCTCATCTGATCAAACTGTAATGTGGAGATTTTCTTAGTAGCGTTTATATATATATATAAATAAATGTATCAAGGTTTGCCTTGTATCAGGAATTTCACTTTTTTCCACCCTTGACTCGCTTTAATATGTGGTAAAACAGCCGAGTTGGTGCTTCTCTGCCCATTTCACTGCACATACTATTAAATGAAGTCAGACATTTAATATCGCCAGTGTGTAGCTGAGAAAAAGTGCAGTATTAGAAATGATCAAAAGACATTTTTTTATAGCAATGTCATACAAAAGAAGCCTTTTACAGAAAGCGGTTACCGATAGCAGTATCAGGGGATTTTGACACACAGAGTTTTAGACTTTCCCTAGATATCACCAAACTCCTCACATTTCAGACATAGCATGCTATGTTTTTTAAAGCGCGGAGGCAATGTGTTTTTTGAAAGAAAATAACAGAAAATGTGGACAAATTCCAATACATAGATTGGACTAAAACTCACACCCTAAATAACCAAAATGGCTAATAGATGCTTACACACTTTCAATGAGAAGTCTATGCAAACGCATGTAGACCAGAATTCCATGTCTCAAACACTCATTGTCAATGTCAGACGTCAGCACCCATCTCCAACCACCAGACGGAGCCCTCGCCAAAGTTCTGACTCCTCATGCTCCTCACTACAACTCCCATCAGCCACTGCCATTGACTCCTTCCTGCTCAGCTGTTCATCATCATAATCATGGTCACACACAGCATTTAAACCCACTCCAGCCTCCTCTCCAGTGCAAAGTCTTGTTTTACTTGCACTCTGAGCAGGTTTCTCCTTTGCCTGTTTCTCTGTGCCTTGACCTTTGCCTCCTTATCGACCTTCTGCCTTGCTTTTGTGTTTTGTGCTCATTTCTGCCCTTGCTCATTAAAACCTGTGCATATGGATCCAAATGTCTCAGCTTCTTCATTACACTCATGATCATACAGCTCAAAGCCCCCTTTTCTGGAAAAATTCTTATTTTTAAAAGTATAGGTGTTTTCAATCGCTTATTTAGACTTTTTATATTAATTATCGGAAATATTTTTGTAAGAAAGTGGGAAAATGTCTAGTTTTACCGGATGTTATTCACAATCGAAGTTTAAAACGGCTGACAAGAAAACTATGGTGAACGAGCATTCTGGTATTACTTGAACGCATCCCTCACGGACGAATTTGTGAGACGTGCAAAAAGTCTCACGGTAAATTCGTGCGTAACTTCGGCTGTGTGCGTGCGTAAGAGGTGATCTGTGCGTATATTAAAAATATATTCTTGTGTATTTAGTTTCAGGCTGTTGTAATTTTAATTTGTACATGAGTAAATTGCATTTTGTATTTTTTTTATTTTTGTATTTTTTTTACTTTTGCAAAAAATTAATTATATTAGTTACAAATCAAGAATTATGCATGCACAAATCCAAATTTATGCTCAAATCAGGAATCACGCACACACAAATCCAAAGTTATGCACGAACCAAGAATTATGCATGCACCAATCATATATACGCACAAATGAAGAATTATGCACACACAAATCAGAGTGAGTCTATTTTCTCTCCATATTTTCTTAATTAAATTTTGTTGTGCGCATATATATATATATATATATATATATATATATATATGTATATATGAGCAGTGTGAGAGATATACGAGATGTCTTTAACATTCATCACATTCCATACAAACACTAATGATTTGTGGAGTAATATTCCTCGCTAAAAAAAGAAAGTCCATGAAGGGTCTATTTTTGAACCCATGTCGTTTAAAAGGCACATCAAACAGAAAGGTGCATTAAAACAAAAATATTCAAACATAAGTCAGTCAGTCAACCTTAGTAACTGCATTCACGATAATTATCAGAGTTGTTTGTCGCACGCTAATGGTTAGCTACATCAGAAGTAGCATTAGCCACGTTAAGGTTTTCACTATACCTTTAACTCTCCATTTTTTCTTTAACATGTATTAAACACAGATTAATACCAGTATAAAGAAAACTATCATAGACTACACCAATACCTGGTCTTGCTAGCAACACACAAGAACATACAGAACAACACCGCTGCATGTTAGCCATGCTAGCGTATTCAAAAATAACACCAAACCAAACATTTTGACAAAACACTTTGTACTTCTCAAATTGTTTAGATGTCATTAAGCACAACTAGAATTAATCAATAAAGAAGGCACTGAGGATTACAAAACATTATTTTCATGTTTTGAAAAAAAAAAAAAACTCAAGGCCTTCTGGTCTGCCTTTATAGTGCAGGAAATCTGGTTTGCTTTAGCTTTAGGGAAGGGAGTTTTATTTATGACACCTTTACAAGAGAAATCTAAAGTAAAAGCCTGTAAATTAGGTCCTATGGGTGTTTTTTTTCTTCCTGGATGTGAACTGCACAATAAAATAAAAGGACAAACATTTGGCTCCTTTGTTTCCAGACAAGAATTCCTAAACTATCATCTGATTTTTGTTGTTGTTGCTTTTAGTCGACAATGAGTCCCACATCACAACTCTCTGGCTGCTTTTTTTTTTTTTTATTCACTTTTTCTAACTGAAGCATCTCACAAAAGAGCTTTAAAACGGCCAGTTTAGGGATTAGAAGATCATTCCTCCGCTGCCTCACTGCTCAGTCTCATCTAGAGATGTCAATCATATTAATTCAGATACTTTTTACAAATTGGTACTGATGTCTTGAAAATGTGTTCTTTGAAGTAGTTTAAATCTGGAAATAATATTTGAATTATTTTTTACTATTTTGTTTCTTACTTATAATATATATGTATATATATATATATTTATTACAGATGTAACGATTGAGTCAAGCCACAATTTGATTTGATTTACAGTTTTAAAGTCATGATTTCTATTTTTTTAACACATTAAATTAAAGGTACTTTAAGGCCAAATATGTTTCTTTTTTGTCCTTTACATCAAACTCTGGTTTTTCTACTAAGAGGAAGGATTCAATACAAATAAACAATTATACATAATGCTGAAATGATTTATGTGACGGTGCCTTATGTGATGTTTTTAATATAAATATTTTTGAAAAGCACCTAAAAATGTTAATTATGAAATAAAATTTTCAAATTCCAAATCTTTTTATTGTGACACATGTACTTGTATTATAATATTTAAACATATATCTGATAAAGTACCATAGCAGGATAATCTGTCAAGCATCAGACTTCAAGTTGGTTTTGACTCAACCTTTTGATACTGAAACAGAGATATAACCAGATATAACCTGAACAGGTTATTTCGTGAAACATAACATGCCTCAAAGACAGAATATATTAACAGGCCACTGTCACAACATCCATCGCCTCTGCGGCGTATTATGGGCGGGAAATGGAAATAGTGTAGAATTTCTAGCTTTTAACCCAACATTTCTTTGATGTTTTGCATGTTAAAAATAAAATGAGCATGGCGGAGAAGTCAAACCTGTCATTGAGCTCATCTTGCACACACATCCCTCACATCAGCAGCAGAGCAAAGTGCAGATGCAGCGGACAGTGTTGACGCTCTCATCTCTTGCCTCCCGGTGTGTTTGATTACAGTAGTGTCAAACCTCAGCCTTCCTAATTGTATTAAAGATAAACATGTCTCCTGTGGATGATGAAGTGAAACAGAATAATGCATCACGATGAAGTCCTTTTGCTTTGTCATGTAAAAGAAAATATGATTTAGAGATGCAGACATATGGATTGATGTTATTGTTTACCTTATCTTCATTTTACATTTTTTTACATTTTGTTTTCTGTTCATACATCTACAACAGAAAATTATCAAATCACTGATCTTTTTTTACTGTCTTGCTGTTGTGATAAACTGTGGGATAAAGTACATTCAATATATGTATTTAATATTAATAAAACGTTTATGGAAAATATTTTTGGGATTGCTCAGAAAAGTGTTCAAATTTTTTTTTTTTATGTTTTCAATTAGAACACTTTTCTATTGTTTGAGATTGAAAAAAGTCTATTTTAGTGGTGTTAAACTAAAGTTGTAAATCTATTATAGCTGCAGTTAAGAGAGATTTGTTTGGAAATGTCAAAGTTGTACAAATCTCGTGAATCGTATAGGCTTTTTCTTTCAAAGATTTACAGAAGATTTGGTGTCATAAAATTCCATCCACATACAAACCACAATTATTAACTTTTCATATTGCTGTCGTGTGATTATTTCTTGTGTGATTAATTAATTGTGACCTGTAATTAATTAATTGAAAAAAGTTTTTAACATGATAATTCCTGTAAAAAGCCTCATTTTGAGGTATTTTCATTTCAATTTGTGATACAGTAAAAGATGACAGCACAACTTTAAAAGTTGATTTCTGATTTTTTTTTTTTAAGATAAATATGCGCTGGCAAACAGTATAAAAAGAAAAAAAGACGTAGCCAGTAAAGCCATGTTTTTGAACGCTCGTCACGTATGTGTGAACGTGGCATTGGGTGGCTTTTGTCAGCGTGTGCCCCAGTTGTGTCTATGTTTCGCAAAGGTATTCATGTTTTGTGAATGTGTGTGTTGAATGTAAAACATTGAGTAAAAAAATATAGATGCCGCCACAAAAGAGGATCCAGGACCGGGTGGAGGAGCAGATTCAATTAGCTTAGTGGGAGCCATGAAACAGAGATAATACAGGCGGGGAAAGTCAACAAGCATCAATTTTTTGGTGGGAACAAGAGAGGAAGCAAGCAGGCTTCAATTCTACTTTTCTCTGCACTCTGCATGCTTCGTCCTTCACGAATGGGAGTGAGGGTCAGTGAGGCTGTAAATCGCTGGTAGCAGGACATGCAGCCCATGGCATTTATCAATGTAATTAGTGTTCACTATATGACCCTGCTGCTGCGGACATGGCTGCCTGCTTTCTGACAAGCTATCTCATCCTGTGTTCCCTTTGCCTCCCTGTCGTCTCTTACTTTGTCTTCAGAAAGGTGTGCACCTGTCACCACTTCCTTCAAACGCCTTCATGCACAAACGCTTGTAATGGGGGTGTGTGCTTACGAGAACGTTGAGGGGTTTCGCGAGTGAGCAATGATACTGTAACATTTATTCATTTGTCATTTTGGTTGAGTGGTGCAGTAATTAGAGCCTCTGGGGGCTCAATCTTGTGTTTGGGGCTCAGCCAAAGAGCGCTGTCGAGGAAACACTGGGTGTTTGGAGAATGTACGCTCCCAGAAGGAACTGTGTTTGCCCTTTTCCTCAACAAATTCCCCATCGTATGGGTAGCTTGAGATGCTACCAGGAACCTAAGAAAGGCTTACCCGGTTTTTATGCATTATAATGTAACACAGTCAAATTGACTCATTAATTCCAGGATGAGCTAAAAAACAGAAGTTTCTCCAGCTGCATACATAGCAGAGAAACACACACATCGTCGTCAGTTATGGTTTGATTTTATCTTCACATTCATGCCAAATTATGTTTTTTTTTTTTAGGTCCAGCCAAATTTGGATCCACATAGATTATACAAACCATTAACTCTACTTCAGAACTGGACTGAGTGACCCCTTCCCGTTTGGGTTTCAACAGGAAGTGCGCACTAATTCCAATAATTTAACTTCCATAGACTTCTTTGGAAAAATATGGCTCAGTCATTTTATATGTCAGAATGACTATTCTTTGTCTGTGACCTGTTTTTAACATATTCTTGCTAATTCTTTTTTTTTTTTATTTGTGAAAGTACTTATTCATTTTAAGTTATTCAAGTTATAAACTGACCCATTACATGTCTCGATGAAAGTGTTTGGTGGGACGTTCAAAATGTTTTCAAGTGGTAGAAACTTCTGCAATATGTTTTAATTCAAGCATCACGTTTGGTTAAGGACCCTTCCACGTCAAAAAATGACGTTTTCGGTGTCTCTAACTTTTCTTTTTTTTTTTTTTATATGCTGGTTGTTCATAAAATCAAGGGTCCACAATCCTTGTAACGCAGTACCGTACGGTACCAGATGCGGCCTGGTCCTCGTGAACCGGGTGAAGGTACCGGTACCGGTACTGGACACGATACCAGGGCCGGCAATGGTACCACTCTCGAGGAGGAGGCTGCACCTAGTACCTTAACCCGGTACCGCCTCCCAAGGGTTGCAGACCCTTTTTTAATTAGACACTTCCTATGGATAAGCGTGTGTCCAGCACCGGTACCCTAACCCAGTAACGGTACCCCAACCGGAACTGGTACCCTAACCTGGTATCAGTACCTAACCTGGTACCTTTTCTGGTACAGCATCCGGTACTGCCTTCTGAGGGGTTGCGGAACCTTGATTTACTAGACGCTTCCTAAGGACAGGCTTACGTCGGGTACTGGTACCCTAACCCGGTACCAGTTCATGTCCGGGCCCGGTACCACATCAGTCCCTAAGGTGGCAGACTTTTCATTTTATGAACATCCCAGTATTTTTAAAAAAATGTCGAGTTAGGGACACCCAAAATGTCAATTTTTGACGCGGAAGGGTCCTTAACCAAACATCAATATGTGACAACTTCCAGCAGCCTCACCCCTTGTATGCGAGAATGGTTACCATAGAGACAGCGACTGATTCTGGGAAAAAGAATGTCAAACTCATTTCATTGAATCCAGAAGTAACTCATTTTCTATGGATGACATCCCACTTAGTCCAGTTCTCATATATGTATAAACACATTAGATCTCATCTTTTTTCGTCTTTCAACCACATTATTATGTTGGTTTCCATATTTCTCTCCTGTCACTGAATTTTGTTTGCAATTCATAATCTCTGATTTTATCTTGACTTGACAGCCTACAGCAGGTATTTACCTTTATCGCAGCCTGGAGAAAAAAAATTGATAACTATATATGTAGGTCCAAGTATTTATAAAGGAACACTAGCAAAGTTTGATTTCTTTTTAGAAAAGATTCAAACTATTTGGTGTATTATTTTTTTTTATCCTGTAAAGAAAGTAGATGAAAGATCAATTTGTCTACCACAGCCGTTTGGAACAGCCTGGAATAACATTCTACAAAACTTAAGTTAAACAATATTTACAGGCTCTTTGGTTGAATTTCTCCATCATGCTTCTTCCCTTCAGCAATTTTTCTAACATTGCCCCGCCCTTGATTTTTTTCCCTTTCATTTTGTTGCCACATTTTGCTTGAAAAGCTTGTGAACGTTCAGTCTTTCTTTACTCAGCAACTGTGCCTGTTGACTGCAAGTCACATTGGAGTTTGCGATCTGAATACGAGAATGGCAAGTCTATTAAAGTGAGAAGGGTTCATTTGTCACAGTTTCCTCTGGTGCTGGAGTAATGAACAGGTGTGCAGGTGATGAATGGTCTGACCTTTCCCTCCACTTTATAATCAAGTGTTCCTGGTAGATTCCCATGATTCATTTGTGGATGTCCTAGAACTGGAGACGATCCATTAAGCTGTAGCTCAGATCTTGGGTGGACATGATATGTTGTTTATTTGATGCCACTGAAAACAGTTGCATGTTGTGTTTTGGAGCACCATTCATAAGTTCAGACTCAGGTACACGTCTCATACATGTGGGGATTTTTGTTCCGACACTAAAAAGAAAATGTGTGTGTCCTTTTCTGGAGAAGAGGGACCATGAGACAGCCAAGCAACCAATTACAGTCCATGTGTAGCCCCTTGCACTCAGAAAACTGTCATTGGAGTGTTATATGAGGTTTCAGTGGATGAAGCTAAGAATACTTAAATCAAAACTTTACACACCTGGTGCCAGATTAAAACAACATGAAATACCTATGTAACTGCCGGTAGATGTTGATTCTTGAATTCAAAATGAATCAACACAAAATAGGAGATAAATTATTTTATTAACTCAAAGTAGAGCATGTACACACAATTTTAATTAGTACTTTTTTTTGTTCTGCTTCTCCTGGAGGGCGTTTCATTTTGGCCACTAGGTGGTGATCACGCTATAGCATTACACCTCATTCCAGAAGAAGAAAGTAAAGAGCAAAAAAAAAAAAAAAAATTTTTAGACCACAAATGGTTACCTTAAAGAAATATTTCCTAAAAAGAGTTTGGAAAATTCATTCTTGTGAGTTTAAAAATATGTTCAATTAATCAATAATGTATGTTTACGTCAACCGAGTCATAGCGTTACCCTTTCTATGGGAAATACCATTATACATTACCATCAATCTAGCAGACCTTAGCATTACGCGTTAGATAAATCTCTACTTTTATGGATCACTTATTGACCAATTAGGCTTAGATAGATTTAGATCAATTAGTTGATTTAATCAACCCAGCACTAGTAAACGATCCACCTTCTTCGACACACTGTAACTCTTCAACTCTTCGCGCAATCAATGAGTATCATCTGACTCTGATTTGGAGAATAGTGCTTTTGATATCTGCTTTGCATCATTATATAACACCTTAACGTAAGTTTTAGCATAACGATGCTAGACGGGAATGGCATCTATTGCTTAAACAATTGAAGAGCTGCAGTTTTTGAAATTAATAATGGAGTTAAAGGTCTGGTGTTAAGGAGTTAAAAGTAGATGAAACTGTGGCTATGGAGGTCATAGGTCATAATTAACACATTTGAGTCAAACATAAAACTATAAACATACAAAACATCCCACAAGACCTAAATATTGACTAATTTAAATGAATAGCAGTTTATAAGAAATAAGAATTTCTTTTTATAATACACTTGTTTTTAAGTTTGCACATTTGTTGGTCATAGTTGTCAGTGAACATATCTTAAACAAGTTGTAACCAGATTTGTACTTTAAAAAGATGTATACAATTTTCAGCAAAACATAATAGATTTTTTGCATTTAGAGACTTGATTTATACTTTTAGTGAAAGAAAAACAAAACACTTTTTCCAACCTCTTAACTTCTTTTTATATTTCATTTCTTGGAGTTTTGATACAAAAAGAAACCTCTTTTTGGTTTTTATTTAGAAGATTGGCGCTTTCGCCTGAATGACAGTCTCCAGGCGGAACGGAGTGTTGAAGCTTGTGTTCTGGTAGGTAGTCGGCACCAAAAACTTCAGAGGTTCAGTAGAAAAAGCAGAATTTATGAATAAAGCAAGAGTCTAACATCTAGGAGTGATCAATAATTTCACGAGAAAGGAGAAAGAAAGTAGGAAAAATCAAGAGCAGACTGACAGGAAAAGAAATGACTACAGAACACAGGGCCATGGGAGGCTGCAAAGGTAGTTGCAGTGAAAGCAACTGACATCTGACAACCAATGACTGCAACCAAAATGTTCTTTTTTATATAAAAAAGGGATAAAATGACTCGATAGCAACAGGTGTGTTGTAAAGGGGGACATGAGACACAGGAACAAATTGAATACATCAGTGACAGACTAGAGTTGCTCTTTTCGCACAAACATCAGAGCAACGACAAAGTGAAACCTGGTGCAGGAAAATAGGTTCACATTATCGTTATTTTAGTTGTACATCAATGCCACAAAGAGAACAATTATTTATAGAAACCCAGAACTGGAATGGGAAGGAAAAGGATTAGGGAGCTCAATCTTGTTATTACCAGATGCTTTTCTTGTTCTAACGGACAAAATTCAAGTTTGAAATTGTCATCTGAGGGTCTATGAATAATCTTTCAGGCCCAGACAAACTAAATGCGTTTTTAAAACTGATACACAGCTAAACTTCATATAGAAACCACTGCAATCATTCAGAGCACTTTTACTGGTTTTTTTCTGTCCTCACGATTGCGTTTCTGAACTACAAAAACGCTTGACAAAAAGTGAATTTTAAAAGATGCACTTATACTTGTAGTTTCTATTTTTTGTTCTTTTTCCAACTGAAAAATAAAATACAAAACAATGCATGAGTTTCCTTTACAATCAATAACTTAAATCACAGTGAGAAAATACAAATTTGTAGCAATCACACAAAATAAATAGTAATTTAGCTCTAAAATTGACTTTTCTTCACTTGTTTTGTACACAACGTAGCAACAATGAACTCAGCCAACATTTTAATTCCAAACGACTAGACAATATTTGTCTTCTTCTGAACTATTAATCATCAAAAACATCCATTTGAACCAAAATTGTACATTTGAACTTGCAGACAAATCTACTTCCAGGCTTACACGTGAGGAGAAAATGCACATTAGACCTTCCTGTGTTCAACTGAAACGCCACGTCTGATGAAAGGGAAACTACACAACATCAAAACTTAAGACCCACAACTCTTTAACTGACCTCTAGGAGGTAGTAGTTACATAAAGTCAATATACACTGGGTGGAATTTGACAATAAAAGTAGTTGTATCACTTCACAAAAAATCCACTTTGGTTCTGCTTTTTCTTCCATCTTTATTTTCACTTTATCTATGCTTTAAATCATAATATAGGGCCTGTTTTTACCTTAAAGTTTAGGATATAGGAAAGGCTACAAGCTGAAATGTTATTTTCTGAACAACCACTATGCAGAGAAAGTAGACTCATCCGATTTTGATGCGTAACTCATTTTGTGGATAACTTTATGTACACATAAATACACAGTTACGCATCAAGAGGTGCACACACACAAATCCTAACATATTAATTAAATGACATACTCTTGCATTGAAAAACAAAAGTATGACTAAGTACAGTGTTTCAGCAAGAGGCCTTGTATGGCCAACAGGTGCTACCAGCCGCTGACCTTACGCCCCCTCCTGACCGCTCTCATTGGCTGACGGACTACTCTACATCCTTCAACTTCTTCCATTCCGGTCAGAGCCTCATGCGACAACTTAATGAGTGAAACATATTTTTAATATGGCAGATTTATTGTTAGTTTTATCTTCATAACCATTTTGGTTTTTGGTCGCCTGGGGTTGATGAACAGAACTGTAATTTTCAAAAAAAAATTGTCAAAATCAATTTTTTGATTTCTTTGGCAATTTAATTCAATTTTATTTATATAGAGACAGTTTCCTCATTGGGCTTTATTTCGGTAATTGTACAGAAGAAGAAGGTCGGTCAAAAAATATAAACAATAACTGATTGCTAAACTAAACTAAACAAACTTATACCTGTCCTTAGACCCTCCTTCACAGTAAAAACTCCTAAAAACTTATTTTAGGAAAAAGAAGAAACCTCAGAGAATCCTACGTGAAGGGGAAATCCTCTCCCAGGACGAAAAAGCGATTTACCAGGACAATTAGCTTCTGAAATCTCTCGCGAGGAGAGGAGTGGGAGAGAGGAACAACACGTGAATTGCACTGCACCAAACAGAAGCACAGAGAACTAAAACACAGGGTTATTTTCTCAACCATGGCTATATTTCTAATATGGTCATGTCTTATGCCATAGTTTTGTTCAGCTTGAGCCACAATTTATGCTTAAAATTTTAGCAACAGTACGGGAACAAATGTGTGAGTAACCACTTTCAGGCTCGCCAGGCTAAGGCAAGCTCGCCATGTCAAATACAAAATTCTAAAATCAACATGCCCCCCCCCCCCAAAAAAAAAAGGTAATTTTGCGATGATGCCCGAGGAATTAGGAGGTGATTTATCAAGAATATATCAGAAGCATTTAAATTGATAGTTGATAGATTTTTTTTTTTTTGGGGGGGGGTCAAAAGTTAATGAAACTTTGGTTGTGGTTGTAGAATTAAGCTTGTGGAGTGTGTGTGTAATTTTGCCAAAAGATTTAACAAATATTAAAAGAAAAAGTTTTCTTTGACTATATTGCACAACAATCCCCTAATTTCAAACGTTGCCACAAAATGGCCACCAATCTGTAGGGGTGGTGGCCATCCCATAATATTAAACCTTTTTTTTTTGGGGGGGGGGGGATTCTCAATTTGTTTGCTTTTTCGTTTGTGGATCATAAAATAATGTTTGAGCCCCATAAAGATTCCAGTCCCATTTATTTCTTGGACATATCGATATCTCCCACTGTTAGTCCCTATTTTATTGGGAGTGTTCATTCACTATGGCCAAAATTCTTTTCTTTACCGTGTGCTAGGGGATTGCAAATTTGGGTGAGTTTTTGAGTATGTGGCGGGGTTGAAGAAGAACTGTTAAAACAATATGGTCCTTGCAGTTGAGGAATGCGACAGGTCATACAAATCTAGAGGAATTATTAATACACAGTGGAGTCCAATACACTGAAATAGCATCCAGCACTGCACAGTGATGTAGAGCAGGGGTCCCCAATCTTTTTTTTTTTTTTTTTTCTGTGAGTGCCACATAGCTGCTTTCTTCTCTGATGTGGAGCTGGGGTCAGTTTGTGGGCTAACAAAAGAAGTGTAAAAATCGCAGGATGTGTAAATATTTTCCTGAAACCCACAGATAACCACGTAGAAGTAGACTGCAAAAGAGTGGAATAAAAAAGTCACTGTGAGTCTTGATCTCAACTGGATACCTGTTCTAGGTGTACCGTATCTTCACCAAACACTATTTGGGATAGGCTCCAGCAACATGAGACCTTAAATGGGATTTAGCAGTTTCAGAAAATGGATGGCACTCAAGTGTAGAGGTTTGTATTTGTCTCTGTTGTTTAACCACATACAACTATAAATCAAAGTTTTCTAAAACAATCAAGCTCACCATCATTTTGAAAACAAAATACAAGAGAAGATAATCTGTCCAAGTGGCGAGGTTCTGCTCCACATAGAAAATATCCAGTTGACATGAGTGAGTTTCTTGTCTCTTTTTTGCACTTCAGCGCATGGATTTCTGTAGACGTCGATGCTGTGCCGAGTCCCCGTTTGTCCATCCTGCTTTATTTATTTTATTTATCTCCCTTTGCTAAAATCCCAATGTGGACACAAACTGTGGAGACACACTGACAAATAAATATGAGCAGTTGGCAAGAAGTGAACTCTGAAGAAAAAGTGCTGACAGGCTCCAGATATAAAAGGAGAGAGAGGAAAGAAATGGAAAATTGAAGAAAGGAAAATAGGACAATGAAAGATGTACACAAAACTTATAATATTTCTCATCATAGAAACAAAAAGAGCTGACTAAAAAACTATTTTCCAGGCGCTCTCTGCGCTGTGGAAAATCATTTGCATTTCATTTTAATAATATCTTGAAAGCTTTTCCCATGCTAAGATATTCTGAGGCTCTCATAAATAATTGAATCATTACACTAATGACTTCAAATACTTCAAATAGCATTCATCTTTTTTGTACTTGCTTTACGAATGATTGGAATGAAGCACTTTTTTTTGGCATAATTCATTTTTTTTATGTTTTTTCAGGCCAGCTAAAGGGAATTTCATATAAAGTGCTAAATCTACGCCAACATCAAAACAAACCTGTTCAAAAACAAAAGATGCTTGTTATCAAATACATTAAGTAGGAGAACAAAAATACTTTAAACAGGAAAGACAAATACATGGCAAAAAAAAACAATTTCAAGTGTTGTGGAGGTTTTCTTGGCATGTTTTAACAAGCAGACGTGCAAAACATATTGCTGTTATCAAATGATGGAAACGAGGGCTGCTGGTGTGCATGAAAGGTTAATGTTTCCGTTAAGCGATGGTCAGGACTCGAGCCGCGGGGGCCATTCACGTTATTCAACATCAGTGAATCAAACCGTATTCACCAGGTCCGTACATGCTCATAGCAAACAAAGAGATGGAGATCCAGACCGACAATACTACAAATGTCATGATGTAGTCATAAAGTGATTTGCTTCTTGGATCTAAACAGTTTTTGCCTTAAACTGACAAAAAGGATAAAAGCAGAACTGAAACACGGGATGATACGTTTATTTGAGTTAAAATACCAATTGTGAAACAATCTAAAACTAAATTAGTCTGTGATTGAAAGGTTTGGGTAAAACGGCGATAAAACGAACAATAAAAAACACACACACAAAAAAAATCATCAAAAAAAGAAAGGAACAAAAACTTAACTATATAGTATTTATTAAATCCATTCAACACACTAACAAGAAAATAGAAGATAAAAGAAATGAAATAGTCAGTATAATTAAACACAATAGAACTGGGCTTTTGATCGCTTCAGTATTCTATGGTTATAGCCAAAACTCACTATTTCCAAATAATCTAAGATTTCACATCCATCCATCCATCCATCCATCGTCTTCCACTCATCCTGGACCAGCAGTCTAAGACAAAATCCTCAGATTCCCTCTCCCAGGCCAGCCGAGGGTCATAGTCTCTCCAGCGTGTCCTGGGTCTTCCCTGGGGAAATGCCTAGAGCACCTCTAAAGAAAGGCGTCCAGGAGGTATCCTGACAGCCTTTCACCCTTTCTCTAACCCTGGGCTCCTACGTCAAGCGTTAAAGCTCAGGTGCAACGGGGGAGGGGTCTACAATGGCAGATGACTCTCTTTGGCTGAAAGATTGCCACAGGCTCTGCTGCTGACTTCACAAAACTACAGACTCAGTTCACACGATAAACCACCATTTAGTACAATTTAGGTCACTATATAGCCCCAACTTCACAAAAAGGACTGTGACTCAGCTCCAGGTTCCAGTGAAAGTTTAAACCCAATGAAATGGATTTGGAGCGCCGGTGTAGGTACCACGTATGCTCGGCCTGCAAGAATGGCTCGTGGACTTACGACTAGTGATGACGTCACACAACTGTAACAAACGAGTTGGCTATTTTGCAGTTTTTCTGTACTGAAATTGATGTTTACAATAAAGTTTATTTAAAAAAAAGAAAGGTCCAGATCTGCTGGGGCTATTATTTATTATTTTGGCATTGACGGCTCCTTCACTAATGTCTGCTCTCCTCAGTGTTTGTGTAACGGAGCAGAAAGAGAGCGCTCCATAAAAAGAAGTTCAACGTTGTCAGGATGTGGCAGAACTACTTTCTTTTTTTTAAAATGTGCGACCAACTGCAAACTAGCACGCTACTCATGAGCATCCACTTTAGCTCAAACTTCCTGCTTCCCATCCTGATTTCTCTCTATTAAAATAACGATCATTATCCTGTAATGATTCCCTTGATTGGATTATGTCGTTGTCAAGGTTTTGATTGGAAATATTTTGCCTCCTTTTGTGATTCTTTGCGTATTTGTTCAGACCTCCTCGGTTCTGTACTCGGGAAGAATCCGTGCATTGTTATGGCGGAAGTGTGTCATTTCTCGTGTCACGTGATCTAATGGTCCGGACCAATCACAATCTTACACGTCATCAAGTCGCAAGCCCCTGAGCCGATCTTGCAGGCCGATCATATGTTGTACCTACACTGGATAGTCCAGAAATTAAGATCTTTGCTTTCTGTCTCAGCTCTCTCATCACTACAACGGACCGGTAGAGAGACTCATACTTGAACTCCTCCACCTGGGTCAGGAGCACTCCACCACCAAGAGAGGGTACACTACCTTTTCTCCGGTCAAGAACTATAGGCCTCAGACTTAGCAACATTCAAACAACTTCAACATATATATAAACATAAATGACAACAACCTCAGAGTTTCCAGGGAGTGTAATGAGCAAGTAGACAAACTCAGTGTCCTTATGGTAAGGTGTCTGCCCTCAGACTTGCTGCAAGTTCAAATCCATAGTTGAGTCATACCAAAGACTTTAAAAATGGGACGTAACGCCTCCCTGCTTGAAGCTCAGCATTTAGGGTTTGGATTGGAAGGGTTAAACCCTTAAATGGTCCTCGAGTTTGGCTGTGTCTCCAGCTCACCACTTGGTGCAGGTTTCAGATGTGGACAACAACTTTCACACACTTACCCTTACCGCTTACACCGCTAGCGTTACGGCTCCGATGCGTGCGCCGCAGTCTTGATGTAACTTTAAAAGTGTGAGCGGGACTTCCACTGCAGGCGTTAGTGTCTTGCGTCTGCAGACCGGCCTCTGCGGCCCTGCAAATCCGCTTTGTTTGGTTCAAATTTTGACGGACGCCGCAGCTGATCTGCAGCACTTTTTGTGAAGTTGGGGCTTTTCACGGCTTCAATTATTAAATTCTCCACCATAATCAATTTTTGCAAACTGACTAAAAAACTTGCATAGCGTTGTGTGAAAGAGCCACCGCTGAGCAGCTGGGATGTGTGTGTATGAGTACTGGTAACACTCTCATTTCCAAATTGTCACATTTTGATGCATGGTTAAGGACCCTCCGCGTCAAAAATTGACATTTTGAGTGTCCCCAACTTGTCGTTTTTTGACATGTCAAGACAAGTTTCTTTGTAAAGCAGATTTCATGTACAAAAACAATTCAAAGATCTTTACATAAAACAATAAAAGAAAAATAAAGATAAATAGGAAAGTGTGATCATTAAAATAGGATTAAAAGAAAGTAAAAAGAACTGAATTCAAACGATAAACAGTGTAAATGTAAATGTGTTGGAATACCATGATTACTTGTATCAATACTATTGATATCGATTCTTTTTTCTTTAAATGTTGTTTTATAGAATACTTTTGGAAATAATATATTTATTTATTTATTGCTAATTTATAATAAAACTCAGGACTGAAACTTTTGGCTATTTTTGAACAAATTCAAGAATTTTAAGTGAACCACATTGTTAGGAAAATATGGTAAACGTCACTTAATTTCTAATTCAATTCTAGTTAATTGGATTAATGAATTTCTGGCTGTGATGCACCACAAAAAGGCAAAATAAACTTTTGTTTTTTTCCCTTAAATCACTGCTGACATCACACTACCCATGACTGCACTTGTTCAGTTGCACTCAATCTGACCCTGTGTCCTTAGATTCACAGTTAGCTAAACTCTCTCTTGCATCACTTCTTCTGAGAAGCAGACAGCTGCTAGATTCAGCAAGATTTAATACAAAAAAGTGTGGAACTGAAATGATATCAAATACAGAAAGGTATTCAGTAAGTTAACCATATTCACACAAAAACCTAATGATGACTGAAAAGTACAGTGATGTTAGCTAAAACGTCACTTAGCATTTAACACACCTCCAATTAGCATCATAAAACGTCACAAACGTACAAAAAAAATCACAAATATTGTTGACGGCATTCATATTTAACCTAAAAACTCACTCGTAGGGCTGGAAATGAGTGGATGACTCCAGAATGAACATCATGGTCCGTCTTACACATAATATATAATTAGACGAATCATCTCTGACGTCACCCATTGACTTCCACAGTCCCCAAAATGAAGCCTGAATATTCAGCTCATGGCCGCAGCCATATTGGCTGGAGTTAACTCCGCCTCAAACAGATGTTCCAAATATGGAGCAAAGGGGCGGGACCGAGTTGACTCGCCTTTCCCTCGGTTTGTTTTAGTTCACGCCCACAGCTCCTGCTGCTGGTCTGACTGCGGTGCTTCAATGCTAACGGCTAACAGCTTCAATTCTCCAGCAAAGCAGCACCGTGGTGGGTCATTTACATCATAAATCTTTACAGGTAAGTAATTGGTGTTTCACACATAATATGTGCAGCGGTGGAAGTGACTTTTAGACAACAACGAAAACGTATTTTCCCGTGGTACGTGTGCAGTACGAACTGAACATCCCTCATAAGTTTGAAAATCTTTTTTTCAATCTCTTTTTACAATCATGTCAACTTCTATATTTAGCTGGAGCTAAGATTTGAGTTAATTCTTTACTACACAGTCACAGACTCCAGTGAAGCAGGATGAACTATTGTGGTAATATTAGTCAGAATGTGATGGACGTCAGGTTTGAAGAAGTTAAACATGACTGATGCTGCTTCTTCTGCTGACAATCCAAACTGAAGACTGTAAACTTAATAAACTCATTTTCTTAAAAGATTTTGCTTAAAGATATACACATGTATTGTGAGCATAAACAAGATAAAATATTTTTTATTGTGTATTTAACACATCTTTTCTAAACAGCACATATACAGATATTTTTGAGTGAAATCTTTTCCCTACAATTACAGTTTGGATTCATGGTGACGTCGTTTCCAGAAAGGACAGTTCAACAAAACCACCACAACGACGTGAGCTCGGCAGAGATCCACATCTCCTGGTTCAGCTGAGGTGGACGGTGGTGGAGCTTCTTTATTCTTAATCCTGCAAGGAAGAACAGCTCCTGGTTCTGTCATCACTGAGGAGGACGTGAACGAGCGACATCTGGATTCTGGAGCTGGTCATTGGAATTGGAGAGAACGTCCAGCAGCTGCACAGTGTTACACCCAACAATAAACTTATTTGTCTTCCATTTCTTACCGAAATGTTTGTCAGTAGATATAAATGTACTCTTTAGGATCATTTATTAGGTTCTTTAAATATAAAAAACAGAAAGTGATATCATAGATTATGCTTTCTAACCATGACATGTTTAATGAGGTACTTTAAATAAACAGAAACCAATTCAGAATTGTCAATGATTAATGCTTTTGATGTTTTGAATAATTTCATCTGTTAAAAAATAAATTTTGTACTGATCTGATTCACGTTTAATTTTCTTAATTGTATGTTAAAACAGTGAATAAACAGAAGAGACTGGTCACTCAAATATGTTAAACATGATTTTTTATTGAATCACACACATCAGCAAAAGTCATCTTCACATTTAAAATTAGAATTTTACAGCCTTAAAATGTAAATGCTGGATTGTTTTGGATTATAAACCCACTCACCAGCACCAGAAGCAGACCTGGAGAGGAACATACAAGAGAAATATTAGAAAAATATAAAAATTAGAATCATGAGACAAAGCCAAAAATGAAACATGTACAAATTTGTTAAAAAATTAAATATTTAAATTATACTTTTCTATTGACTGAAAGTTATTTGTATGTCTTCACATTTTAACTTTAAAAATATGAATCACCTGTGTGATGTCAGTCACTTTACATGAAGAGATTCTGGTGTTACTGTAGCAGATCTGAATCTTGCCCTTATATATTATATCTTTTTGAATTAAAAAAAGAACTATCAAAAAATAATACTTGGAAAAAATTTTTTTTAACTTTGAACATAATAGATATTAATAAAAACATTGACGTGAAGACATTTTGAGAATAAAACAAATCGAATTACTGGAACTGAAATAAATAATCATAATAAACATCAGTGATTTGTTTCCGGCAAGTATAATGTTATTATTTTAATACTTACCAGAGAAGATACACCAGAAGACTCCCAGAAAGCGTGTTAGAACAGTTTACAGCACATCAGCAGGACAAAAACCTAACTATAGCGCTCATGCTAACGCTAAATCTGTAGCAGACGGCAAAACACCGGAGCTCTGCTCCCAGAATCCACCGCGATCGTCATCTGTCAATCATAAAGCCACGCCCCCTCATTAAGCGAAAATAAATGCTCTTTTTAACAAAATCTAAGAACTTAGAAAAAAATTCTCTCCCTTCAGAGATGTCATGGATCAAATATGCAGCTATTGATGAAATAAAAACTTTAAGCACCAGGCATTAAAGGAGTTTATTAGAGGGCTGAAAATGAGGATTTTAACATGGGAGTCAATGGGAATCTGCTCACTCTAAGCACCAGCCTCTCTGGTCAGTGCCGGTACTGCAACATTTTGATACTTACGGGTTGGCTTCACGTTCCACCGCCAGTGTTGGGGGTTGGTCTTACTGCAGCACTGACAGGCATAACTATCGCCCTCTAGTGGTCTGGATGAACATTACGAACGTCTCCAAGTTACAATACAACACTTTCTGTATTGAGACGTGATAAAGAATTTTTTTTTTTTTATTTTGAAAGGATTTTATTTTTTATTATAGCAGTTTTAAATGTTGAAAAAAGTCTGTTTTCTGTTTATGTTTTCTTTATGCCAAAAATCGATATTTAATTTATAGTTATTATACAGTAATAGAAACAATTAAATATTAGGGCAAAGCACTGTCTTATTTTTCTAAAGCATGAATTAAGACTTTTTTTTTTTTTTTTTTTTAATTCAACTCCCTGCCTCGCGCACATATTTACATGACATGTGGCTTAGCAGGCAAGAGGTTGGAGGTTACACGGATTTGCTGCAGGGCAATAGCAGCACACTGACCTCTAAAAGTAAATCTGCATGTTGTGGTGCCAAGCTCATACACAGAGACACCCCTCAAATAGACTGAAGGGGGTTCATTCCAGACTGACAGTGAAAAGCTGGCAAGTGGACAGGGTGGGGGTGGGGGGTGCTGGCGTTGGTAGAGTTGGAGCCACCATTTTACCCATCTGCTCCTTCAGAGCTTGTAATAGCAGGGGAGCATATTAATGTCGTGTGTCGTTGGGATTCACCTGCCCCCAGTTATTATACAAGTTGACAAAACAAAAGTCATCTTTATTTTATTTAACAATTTTTCTCCTAAATTAGTCTTTTGGAATTCTGCAAATTTTTAACTTAAACTTTCCTGATTGATCCAGTCATACATAACACGTTGATCAACTTTATGGTATCATGTGGAGTGACACAGCATGCAAATTAATCTAAATGTTTTGGGGTTTTCTTCTGGAAGAAAGTCATTTCTTTGGATTTAATTTCTATTTTATTCTAAATACTTTCACTCCATCCACACAAACACATGCCCTCCCAAACATCCATAATATGACTTCTTCTTCACTCTTTTAAAGGAAACTTTAGATGTTTTTTTTTTTATTACACTGATATCACTATAGTGGTTATCAGACATTTTTCAACTGTTTTATGCTGTCAACTTGTTTTTTTTTTTATTTTCCACATATGTTTATTTTAAGAAAGAATTGGTTAAAAACGCATCCATTTAGACTTTTGAACACTTAGGGTTTTTTTTTCAACTTTTGTGATTTGCTCTTTTTAATTTTTTTTAATGGTTTATTATTACCATTTTATATCATTTTATTTTTATTTTGTTTTCAATTTTTTTAAAATATTTTTAGTATATTAACTGCAGTAACTTTGAGAATTCTAAAAGGCACCTTCCAAAAAAAGTATTATTACAATTTTTATTGTTTTTAATTTTGTCATTCTCCAGCAAGCTAATATAAAGTTTAATTCAGAAATTATCTTTATTTTCTTAGTCTTTATATTTAATATTTTTTTTTATTTTTGGCCATAAAAAGTGTTTATTATTTTATGCAAGACAAAATATCATTTTTGCTAAAAGATACAACCTTTTAAAAAGGGCTGTAAACATTACCACATTAACGCTCATGATCAATCAAAAAGAATTTAAACGGTAATATGTAAATTAATTACAACTCATGGCGTGACTTAAAACACTTTGTCAGTATTATCTTACTTGTACCTTATTCACTTACAGAAGAAATAAATATTCAGTCGTTATTTCCCAGTTTAGATCGCTTTTTCACAAAAAGTGGATCAATGATGCAATGGGTTGTCACAGTAACACCACGTCACGTTGCTGAGCCTCGACTGCAGCGGCAAAGGAAAGTGATCAATATGCTGATCATCATGATAGGTTAAATAAAGCATCAGTTCAGAGAGAAAGTTCACCTCTTACCACTTGTTTTTGTCCAGAAAATGAAGGAAAACTTTTGTTTTAAAAAACACGCACAGTGATTTAGAGCATTGGTCTCCGCCCCTCGATTATTCGATACATTTGCAACATGCAACTTCTCTCATGTTACACGCCGCCAAACTGCTTTTAGCGCTCAAGCTAATCAAGAGAATCCGGTCGATTTTCAAAAAAAAATATTTCTGTCTCAAAAAAAAAAAAAAAAAAACGAATTTTGAGCATTTGGGCTATGTGACCTGTCAAGGCTCAACCAGTCATGACCTCCTCCAACCACCAGAGGGAACCCTCGCCAGAATACTGACTGCACCTCTTCCCTTCCTCACTCAATCTCCCATCATGCATCTGTTGCGACTCTGGCCTTCGCCAGCTGTTTTCCATTCAGGCTAATCATCATGCTGTATTTAAAGCCTTGGGCACAACTGCCCGTGCGAATTTTTGACCCGTACGGGTCTGGGGTGGTTTGGCCCGTAGACCAGGCCCGTGACTGCCGCATGAGTTGTGGTCATTAGGACGGGAGCCTGCACGGAGCCGCACGAGCCCGTGCAAGTGGTTGTGTGAAAAGCTGACGTCAGTCTCGGGTGCGGAAGTACCACGGGCGTTGCTACAGACGCACATGTGCACACGGGCCCGTGCAAATGGATGCGCCGGCGCACGTGCGCGTAGTACTGGCGCGTGCGTGTGATACGGGCCAGCGCGCGGCTATAAAAAGGGCTGCGCGGGTCCCGCATCAGTCTCACTGCTTCACAGATCTAGAAGACTTCACTATTCAGCAGGACGCTCACCGCATCGCGACATCTCGCTGTGAGATGAGTGTGTGCTCCAACTCCTGCATCTCAGCTCGTTACGAAGCGGGGGTGGGGGGTGCGTGTGCATGTGAGGAGCAGCGCGCTCTGCGAGGAGCGAGAGAGAGAGAGCGTGCCGCAGAGAGAGAGCGCGTGCCGCGGAGACAGAGAAAAAGGAGAGAGAAAGAAAAGGAGAGGGGCGCGTGCGGACAGTTGTTCACGAGTTTGTCTGCGAGTTAAAGTGAACCCCGGAGGAAAAGCAACCTTCGGCCCTGGAGAACATCTCCCCTGCTCCTCGACTACGGTTGAGGGGGAAACAGAGCAGGAACGGTTCAACACAACGTACACTTGTGCATGGACCCGTGCATGCCGCAAGGTTTCACGCACGTCGCCGTACAATCGGCTGTACTACCCTTGCGGGACTTTGAACACGGGGAACTGATTGCACGGCTCGTAAGGGTGTAGTACGGGTGTTAGTACTGCTGTTAGTATGGCTAGTACGGCTCTTGGGGTTGATGAAAACAGCTACGGGCCCGTACGGCCATTACGGGAGTGGTGCAGCCAGCTGCATGGGCAGAGGAAAATGGGAAAAAACCGTGGCACCCGCAGAAGACTTTGGTGCATGTCGAGCAGCCTCCCACGGGCGCCTACGGGCCTTTGCGGAGCCTGCTACCTTTGCGGACCCGTGCGGACCGCCGCACGGGGGCGGGAAATTCCGGCCCGTAGACCGCCCGTGGGAGCCCGTGCAGGCAGTTGTGCCCAAGGCTTATCTCTGCTCTGCACTCAGCTCTATGTGAAGTCTTGATTTGTTACTCTGGTGCATTCAGGCTGAGCGTCAAGTCTCTGTTGCCTCTCTGTGTTTGACCCCTGCCTGTTAATTTGCCTCCTGCCTTGCTCCGACCCTGGCCTGTTTACTGTCCACGACCTGGTTTATGTTTATCTATCATCATTAAACCTTGTCGCAAATGGATCCAAATGCCTCTTCGTCACATGACCAGAACTACTTTTTTTTTTGGGGGGGTGTGCAGGTTTGTTACTTATGGCTGCATGTTAAGACTTAATAAATTAAGACAATTCAGACATTTCGGACATATTTCTCTCTCTGGATGGTTTTTGTTCAAAAGCTGCATATTGTCATATGAACTTAGCTAGTAAAATATTGTGATTATTGTGATGAATCACAGCACAAAAGTGTGATTTAATCTGATACATTATTTTTATCAACTGACAGCATTAATTAAAAATAAATGGTTTGAATGTAAAGTGTTGTGTGTGATTCCATATTGTGATTATCTTCTGATAATAAATGATAGGCAAATGCTTTAACCCAAAAAAAAAATAATTCTGATTTACTTTTTTCTAGGTTTGCAGTTAGTTTTTGACTAGACTCTTTCTTTCGCAGATGTTTCCAAAAAGTGTAATTACTGTTTAAGCACAGAAAGACGGATGCAGATTCAGGCACGGCTGTACAAATGTTCAACATGAGAGCAAGAAAACCCAAATCTCAAAACACATCTGTCTTGTCTCAGTTTACAAGCTTCTTTTCCTTTATCTTATTGGCAAGCATTGATCAACGGATGATGCTGTAAAAGGAGATGAGTAACAGCAGATGGACTTGACATCACAAAACCTTAATATATAAGAATGGACTATAAGTTTCCCTCACAACTGTTTCATGCATACAATGTCATGTGTTTATCTGTTTTGAAAAGGTAGAAAACATAAAAAAATTAATCCCATCATAGAACAATGGTGGGTTATAAAACATGAATTTAACACAAAAAAGCGATTTACAAGTTTATTACTTTGTTTTGACTAGAAGAATTGTGGGATTGGATAATCATCTCTCCTTTCTGAAAGAGTATTTTGGTGTTTCATTTTCAAAACAAGGTTATTTAGTGGACAAAATGTCATTTCTGACTCACTTCCAAAATATTAAATCATTTTACACAAATATATTTTCAACATATTATATTGTTATAAGATAGAGAGGAAGTTTTAAAGTAGATTAAAGCATAAGAAAACACAGTAACACTTTATATGAGGTGCTGCAAACACCCTTAAGAATGTTAACAAAGATAGTTTATACATTCATTAAGCTTGTTAGCAGTAAAGTCTTTGTAGACAATGGTTTCGATTTAGATGGTAATGAATCTTACCAAGTTTAATAAACCTTATCTGACTTATTGTGCTAATAAATGCTAAATAAACATATATTAACACATTTAGAATGATTGTTAGTGTTAATCAAGATTCTTAAGGAATAAAGTGCAACTCAACTTGGTTGGTAGTGTTTCCTTTTTTGTTTGTGTTTTTGTAGTTGAATCTTAATCAAATTAGCGAGCCCATGTTAAAATCCCCATGTGTTCCTGCTGCCTCTGTAGTCATAGCTAAATGCAACATGAGCTGCGTTTCCATTGACTATGAAATTGTGCAAACTGGATTTGTGATAATAAATTTGCACAATGAAAACAAAAAAAAATCGGAAAAACTGTGAAAATGTTTTTTGAGCTTCGAGGAAGTGGTTTTCGATGCATTTAGAAATCACATATTCAACAAAACTGCAATAAAATCAATTTTTTTTTTTTTTATTAAATGAGTCACATGACCGAAAGTGATTGCACCACTGCTAGGGGGCATACCCATACTCTCGGCCCAGACTCTGCCTTCAGTTGCCCCAAGGTAAATTGAGTTTGAGAACCCCGCACAAGAACATGTCAAAAAACTGTTTTCAGATTGGGTCTTTAACAAAATCCACCAAAAGGAAGACTTTTGAACATGACTTATTCAGCGCCAGCATTTACTGGCGTTGCAGCAGATGGTCCTCCAATTTTTCTCGCCAAATGCTGGCGAGTGATGTCCGGCCCGGTTACTTGGGCAGACACAGAAACATGTATAGATTTAAACAAATCGTCTCAGTACTCCTCTGATTCTGCATTTCAAAAATGAAGCCTAAAGTTAAGTCCTAATCTTCTTTAATGATGTTTTCTGTATGTTAACTTTTTTAGTGATCTTTTTTTGCTCTTGTAGCAGGTAACTTACGGCAGGGGTGTCAAACGCAATCGCACAGGGGGCCGAAATCCAAAACCCAACGTAGGTCGCGGGCCAAACAGGATAAGCATAAAATTTAAGATACAGCCCGAACCTCAAACCTTATCCCTAACCTGGTCCACGTCTGGAACCAGTACTGATCCCTGTCCGGTTCAGGGTAAAGATTAGGGTTAGGATACGGTGCGGTCCACGTCCCAGTACTGGACCTGTACTGGTTTGTAGCCCGGAGGTTGAGAAGCTTTGGTTTCATTGGGAATCAAAAACCAACAAGTTGGGGACACCCGAAACATAATTTTTTGACTAACCATGCCTCAATATGTGACGAGTTGGGAGTGAGAATGTGTTACAAATGTTACCAGTGTAAGATAACATCGGGCCATTAATAACAAAAATCTAAAATGACCCGACGGGCCGGAAAGAATCACCTTTGACAAATGTGACTTAAGGTTTCTCAAACTCGTCTATCCATCCAATAGGAAACGGACATGTAAACACTTTTTAAAAATCTGATTTTAGATGACTTCATAAAACCACTAGACACAAATTCCTATTGGTATTTTAAGGGAAATAAATATAGCTTAGTATAAAAAAAAAAAAAAAGTTAACTACACTCTCAAACTAAATTGGCATCTTTTGATTTTCTTCTTCCTTGAACTCTGACCTGGAGGAATGTGAATCTTGATCAAGGAAAACAAAATCTTTAACTAACGCCTAGCACTCGAGAAAGCCTTTACACAATGATTAATGCATGCGGTCTAGGTTGACATCAAACCAATCTGAGCCTTACTAAACCATGCATAAACTCTGTGTCTGCAGCGCTGCCGCACGCATCGGGATGAAACACGTCATGCCTCTGTGGTAATTGCAGTGTGCAAAGCCCTTGGACTCAGCCCTCACAGAGAGACCCGTCAAAGCTCCTGGCAAAAATAATGGACTGGGTAGAAGGAAAATAAAATAAAGTTGAATTTGCATTACATGAGTTGCACATTAAATATTCAAATGATGAAGTTTTATCGACCCTGCACATGTAGCAGCTGCTAGAAAGGGATTTGTTCAAGGGTGAGATGAGAGACACGGAAGAGGGTGTACATGCAATAACTTCCCTCCCATATAATGCATTTTAATAAAATTCTATTATGGCCTCTTATTATCTTCGGAAAGCTACATTTGATGCATAAATAAGCATTTAAACATGGACTGCCAGGGTTCAATTGCCCTTATCCCATTGGTGATGGTGGGAAATGACTTATCTGTACTGTAAAAGCTGAGCTCCACTCACAGACGTGTGCTTGCTGGCCGCTAAAGTTGAAAGAGACTTATGAATGAAGCACTTATGTGAGGGAACATTTAGGTGCAACAACCACCGAATGCAATTCAAATAAGTGTTAACCTTCTGGTATTTCATTAAATAGTTCTGCAGAGGATTTGCATTATTTAATGCTGCCCTGAATCTTTCCAAAAATGGAAATTGTTAGAAAATGTATAGTCCAATAACTGCACAGGCATCGGACTGTCTGCCAGATTTTAACTGCAAGTCTTTAACATTTTATTTAAATACACTTTATGTTGGAATATATTCAGACTGGACATTATTGGTTCAGTGAAAGTGAACCACAGTTAGTTTCCTACAATAATCCAGAACATATTTTCCCACTGAAAACACCAAAGTGGATCGTGATCTGGATCAGTAACCACTCTCGGACCCATCTTTTGCAGTAGTCATTTGGTTTCCAATTGCACTGATCTCCAGTTCCCTCTTAGTTTCCTCGGTCTGAATAGGCTCTGTGCTCTGAGTGGAACAACGGGATCAAACGGCCAGTGTAGCCGGGTGTTACAGGACGTCAACAGAATATGGAGGTTGCAACCATAAACCACAGACCATCTATGTTATAAACATTTATAAGCATATCTTCAGAGTTGTCTGAAGATATGCCTGAAGACAGGTTGAAATGTCGCCGTTGTTGCACACAACTTTGTTTCTACTATACATCTGTCCTTTTTTCTTTTTTTTTCTTTTTTCAAACTGTTTTTAATTTTTTATTTTTATTCTAATTCCGCGTTTCTATTTTCTTTCATATATAAAAATATAGAACGACAATGAAAAACTTTAAGAAAATTATAAAACCAAATGAAAACATAATTTTCATTCACGCATTATTTAATATTTAAAGGGAAACTAAAATATATATATATATAACACTAACAACATGGACAATGAGTGGGTGCTTGTCCATCTGTAGAGGGGAAGGGAAGGGTTCTTCCAACAGAACCTGAGGAGAAGAAACAACGATAGCTGTTTTGGGATGGACCCTGCACTACCCAAATTCTGCAGAATGGGGGCAATAACTCTTTTACCTAATCATAACTGTTAACCCAAACTGTAACCCACATCCTAACTGCAACACTAACGACTGGTTCACATTGGACGCGTAAGCGCCGCGGAACAGAGGCAGCTTCCATTTGGCGCCTTTGTTAATCTATGATGAGGTTCACGCCAGACGCAGGGCGCCATGGTCCTCCGGGAAGGCTCGTGTCATGCAGCAGATCGTTTTGACGCCTGGTCTATTTTGTGCGTCAATCCTGGCAGGTAGCTACATCAAGATGCAAGAGAAAATCTGTTTTTTTTTTTTTTTTTTTAATTTAACAAATTCTTCTCAATAAAACACCGTGATTGATATAAGCAATCATGTTTCTGTGTCTGAACAGACTGTAGAAATGGAAATAAACATACAATCGCAACACGTTTACTACCTCACACACACACACACAGACAAGCAACAGCACGCACACACAGATTATCTTATTGGGCTGATTTATCTTAGCGGAGCATGGGGCGGATTTTTGGGTGTTAAAAAACAACAAGAGGCAGAGAGCAGTTCTTCTTGGCAGAAATATGAGGTAATATTTTTAGGTTATTAATTTACCTATGATGGCAAAAACAAACAAAAAAAAAAACTCTAGAAGCACCTGTCTATTGTCACGAAATAAAATTTGCGTCTGGTGTAAACTGCAGGAGAGGGCGAATGCCGCTCACAGTCCGCTCCGCGCCGCTCTCCAGAGCTTCCGTGTCCAGTGTGAACCAGGCATATTTGTAACCCGTTTCCAGTGGGGGAACTGCGTGAACTTCGTTTGAACTTGGGTCAAGGACATCCAGCTAATGATGGGGGCTATGTTGTCTATTCGGCCAAGTCCTCTTGTAAAGTCCTGATCAATGACTGAAGAGATATTTAGTCATGTGGTTTTGTTTACAAGCTTTGGTTCAAAACAGAGTTTTCCATTTTGACTGCAGTCTGAGTACAGACCAAACACATGGTTCAGTACTCAATCTGGACCAAATAAACTGACTCAGTTCAGAACAATAGACTCTTCCAGTCTGAATACACCCTGTAGGCGTCTGGAAGTTAAGTATATTTTGTTATATTTTGCAGCTAGGAGAAAATAAATGATTTTGTCTTCTTTTTGGCCCAAACACTTCTGCTGGTTTCGTAACAATTACCCTGTTCAACAGTAAAAGCCTTATTCGTGTAAATATTTTTAACATATAATATTCTTAAAAAGAAAGTCCGTTGTGCGTCTTTCTTTCTTTTGTGATCTTCAGTAGCAGGTGTGCTAACAAATTAATCAAACTGAGTCCATCTGTTTAATTCTCTTAATT
Source organism: Oryzias javanicus (assembly GCA_003999625.1). NCBI lineage: Eukaryota > Metazoa > Chordata > Actinopteri > Beloniformes > Adrianichthyidae > Oryzias > Oryzias javanicus. Next base: position 589,344 of record CM012447.1, read on the forward strand.
CAACCGAGGTTTTCTCCAAAGATCTGTGGGCAGCAACAAAAGGCCGAGGATTATTCTCTACAACAGTCAACCACTTGATTGTGCCAAGAAGGATATGCACTATTCTCAGAAAACACCCTTTTGTTTGTTTGACTTTGTAATCCAACAGGTATAAGGTACCTTTGGAGGACAGAACAGCTTTGGGTTGAAGACTTTAAAATATTTCAAGGACTGATAAATATTTATTTTACATATTATACATTTAAAAGGACGTCAAATCCAAAAGATTGAAATATTACATGAGTTTCCCCAAAATTGATTTTGCATTCAGACTGTTCCACACAAGTGATAGACGAAATCAAAATAGTAGGACAAAAAATATTTTAAAGCTGTAAAACTCCTTAATAAACTTTTCTTAGGCACATGCTTTCACATTTCTGACTCCAAAAGTTTCAGCCTTCACTGGAAAATAAGTCCAGTTTATTAAATTAAAATCATAGATCAGGATTTATGTAAATTTGGCAAACTGAATGCCTTCTGTACCGGAAACACTGCACGGAGAAGATTGACTGAAAATAAAAAGCAACAGTCAATTAGAATGCAGAACCCAGTACAGTGTTAAAAACAAAAAAAAAAAAAAAGGATGCAAAATTTCACTGAAATAGCAAGACTGCAAAATGTAAACCACGGTTTCTTTTTTTTCTGGTGTTTTTTGTGAGTTTAAGGTTACAAAACTGTTTATAAAAATACAACTTAAAGTCACATATGCTAACAATGGTAATTTATTTTCTTCAAATTTATTAATAGCTTAATGTAATGTATTAAGAAAAATGGAAAATTCCACTGAGTATTTCCATTTCTTTAAAACTGCCATAAACAGTTCTGGTGGACATGAATTGCAATTTCTGGTTCTTCAGTAAACCATTTAAGTCCTGTAGTTTGTGCCATGAGATCCGTTTCAAATGAGGCAGAAATCTTAATAACTGATTTAAAAACCCTTCATGTGTCACATGAGCCCATATCTGTGGGTTCCTGGGAAGTTTAAATGTGGAATTTGCTGAACTGTAGTGACTGCATGTATAAGTAAGATCAATGAGTGTTTTCCTCACTTGAATAACCTGCAGAAGCTTCACTTACTTACCTGTTAGTTGATTCAATGCATTGATTGTTAAGTAATCTGGTGTATATTCATTTTATCATGAGATTTAAGCGCTACCAACACTTGGTTTACAGTCAAATCGTCTCTTCCTGTTGTTTATAGAGTTTTGCTTTTTCTCCAACGTTTCCATCATTGCTTCATGTGCCTGTTCCTATTATTTTAACGATAACAGACTCGTGCATTGACCGGTAACATGTAGAGTAATAATGAGGAAATGAACCTGCTAGATTCGCAGACCATTGATCAGTATATTGACTTTGACTTTTACCGCAAGCAATTCAATCTAAGCTTCGCTGCATCTAAAAAGCCCCCACCTATTATATTATCACCTCCTGGAGAAAGACTCAGAATAAATGTAATGCACTAAAGCCGCATGGCAGGTAAACACAGAACAGTTAGTCAGCATGTTTGTAAAACAGTAGCGCCACTGTGTTTTCCTAGAACCAGAACAACAGCGATTTCTCATTTCGCCTTTGTGCCGGCAGCAAAGGGGCAGACATATTCTTGGCCTTTTCCCCAGGGTGGACTCCAGGAACTCCTCAAGTGTTTACAACATGCATTTATCAAACACTTCTTCCCAGTGGCCAGCAGCATGCACCAACAACACAACTACAATCCATTTGTCGAGCCATCTCTGACTCAAAGAGAGCTTTTCCAGTGGGATTGGTGGAAACAGCTGTTTCTGGTGCATTGTTGACTAAAGTTACTTTTACAAGGAGGTTAGCAGGGACCCAAAAACTGCAAGCTCAGGAATTAGGCATCAAGGAATTGTAGAGACATGGTAAGTAAACAAACTTAAAATGTACAAACATTGTTAGCCTTATCTAATTTTTAAGAAAAGGACAATATTACACAGGGCCTATAAGGAAATGTTGATATATTGAGGGGTAGAACAACTTAATATTGATTGGTACGTATTTTGAATGCCAATTATAATAGTTTACATGTTATGTTCTCAAACTTTGATTGAGGTTCCAGGCTTTTTCTCTCACAGCTCTGATGTATTTAAGACTTGGTGTCAACAAATTCTCTCCGGGTACAAATTGAAATAATTAATCTCTCCTTCATGATTGATTTTCAAATGGTTGGCACTTCTGTGCATTGAAATGGATGCTACCTTTGCTTCACTTTCAGAGCCGGATCTCTGATTGGTGCGCATTCCAAGGCCATCCGTCTTGTACGCAGAGCCCAAAAGTGGATGTAAAAATTTGCAAAGCAAGCCGAGGAAACAGGTAAGTGTTGAGAGTCTCTTGTGTTAGACAGATTTTACTGTCACACTTTTCTTCCGGTTCCAGGTCAAAAGCAGCGGACGTGTGATTCCGGCTCTCCTCAACTCTCTGGCTTTTAAAGTTGCTCATATGCGATTTTATTCACCAAGCTACTGCAAAACAACTACCGCAGTGAGGAGAGTTGAACATGGCACCAGAGAAAACTTTTGAAGCTGATTTGGCAGAGCTCAAAATCGTGCTTGCGGATATCCAAGCTAAAATTTCCTTTTGGGTGCTAAGCTATCAGCTCTGTTGGAGCTGGGTGCTAAGATAACACCGGTGTTACAATTCATGGAAGGCATGTAACAAATAATGAGATAATCGCCAAGATCTCCTGGAGAGAAGAATGCACGAACACGATCAACAAGTACGGACGAATAATGTGATTCTCACGGGACTTCAACTACAACCCAGGGTGCAGCCTGGTGCTAACAATGTTAGCATGGATGCTAACGGAGCTGTGATGGATGCTAATGCGACCGTGGAGAATCAGATTGGAGTTTTTCTTGCGTCTAAAGGGATTTCCTTGGATCTAAATACGGTTGAGGTCTGTCATCCACTTCCTCGGAGCAAGAACACGGACAAACCGTTCAGGTTTCTGAATTGAAAGCACAAGATAGCTCTGATGAAACAACGTAAACGCCTGAAGGGTTTGGCTGTGTATCTTAAGGATCATTTATCCAAATCTCATGCTGATCTGGTGAAGCACGCAAAAATTCTACGCAAAAGGAAACAGATCCACTCAACGTGGGTCCAGAACTCCACAATCTTTGTTAAACCACTCGGACCGCCGGACCAGACGAAGCCTCTGGAAATAAAATCCATGAAAGACTTTGAAAAAAATGAGATTACTCATGTTTGAACCTTCAATTCAAGCAAAATGTGAACTCATGAAACCGTTGAAGGTGAACTCTGACCCCACTCTGAGCTGCAGAACTTGAGCACAATTCCCTTAAAATGAGACCTTCAGCCTCTCTGTCATAACAACAAAAACGATTACGTGGCCTTAAACTTGTTCCTAAACCGTGATGTAATACTGTTTCTGCTCTAATTCCTGATCTTTTTCGTTTTTCAACTTATTACTTTTTGTATCATTATAATCATTCTTTGTTTAACACAATCTGCAAAAATGGTCTTTTTTTATGGGAATATTGTGAATTTGTTTTTGCATTAACAAATAATGATGGTCGTTACTTATTAATTCTTGTTTTATTACAATAATTCTTTGATGAATACAATCTGCACAAATTGTCTTTTTTAATGAGAATATTTAGATTATTGATTATTTTAAGTGATTTGTCTGTGGGTGTGGTGAAATTTGATTGCATCCCTGATCTTAATGATCCTTTACTACCTGAATCTATTATTGTTTTTTTTCATGTATTATTCCTCATTGCTTTAATAAATTAATTCATTCATTACAGGGGGTTATTGATCTTCTGACACGCAAAGTGTATATTTGTATAAACCCCTTCTGAACATCAGAGTTTTGAATTTGAACCCCAAAACACAGATGTACACACATTTACACAGAATTTTCCCAGAAAGGAACGCATTCTCACATTCAACTAATCGTATATGGACATATGGTTCAGGCCCCCTCCATGTCACTTTTTTTTTTATGTTTCTGGGCCGCGAACTAGTACGGGTCAGAGGGGCTCTTGGTACCGAGCGACAGAGATGGAAAAATTGCATAAGTTAATCAGGGGTCCCAATGGGGCTGGGAATCTCAGAGTAACTTACGATTCAGTGTGATTCACGATACATGACTTAAGATACATATAGTATCTCAATGTGGCAAACATTGCAATAATCAATATATTGCCTTGTTAATCAATAATATATAACTATTTTTAATACAAATGTTTTTCTTTTTATTCAAAACCTTTTTTTTAGAACAATTTAAAACACAAAAGATTAATTTAAGGCCGTTTTCAATGTTAAAAGAAAGAAAAGAAAACGTGTCTTTAGAATAATAATAATAAACAATAATAAACATTTTAAAGGAGGTAATAAACAAAGCTCCAGGTAAGAGCTAAAATGCAGAGAATATCAAATGGTATTTTGATTTCAAAGAGAAATTAATGTGGAAATAAAAATTAAAAATGCTGCATTTTGGTACATTTTATGTCAGATAATTTAGAATAATCTATAATTTATTAATTTATATTTTACAGTGCTGGTATCCATGTTCATGTCCCCTCCTTTTATTAAATTTCCTGCACATATCTTTGATAAACAACGTTGTAGTGACATGCTTCATGTGTGTACCACTAGCATGCACACCTGTTGGGTTGATGACACCCCTGGATGTCTCATTTGGACAGTCGGACACTGCACATCTCTCTGCTAGAATCTGGTGTATTTTAAAACACCATGCGGACAGGCTGCTGCTGATACTGCCTTACAATCCATGTTTTTGCTGTCTGCATCTCCTGTAGAAAAACACACACACAGCTTGGACCTTTTTGCTCGTGGCCACCCTGCCATCCACGTGTGTTTTCTTCCGGTGGTCAGGGCGCAGGAGGAGCCCCGCCCCTCCGCTGCATGTGGAAAAGTAGCAAAGAAATTGCGCTCCGAATGTACCTGTGCCATTATGTTTTTAGGCTAAAAACCTAATGGTTTTTGACGGTTTCATGACGGCATCCTCACAATTTAATTTTCATGTTCACGCAAACCGCCCCCTAGTGGACTTTTTTGGAATTATTTTAAGAAACCGACTGAGGGACAGAGATGACCGGTAGTCGTTTCTGAGTTGAAATATCTCAATAATCCGCAATATTTTGTCCCACCTCGTCAAACCCTCGGGATGCTGACCGGGCCAGTACCGGTACCGCGGTCCGATTCCGCATTCGGTACTTTGTCCCGAGTGTTGAGGACCCATGAGATAATGGGTAGGGCTGAGTTGAAAAAATTTATAAAAATAGATCAAGAATTGATTCACAAAAGACATGAATCGATTTAGCACATAAAGCTAAAGTCCGCTAGCTTGATGCTAACGTTTAATGGAATTACCCATAGAACGGCTAATGCTAACTCTCGGTTGGCCTAAAAATGCAAAACTGACTAAATGAGGAACCTTTATAAACTCACCACCATACAATTTCCAAACTCTTTTAAGAAATATTAAAAAAAAAAAACAATTTGTGGTCTAAAACATTGTTTTTTTCCCCTTGTTGTCTTCTTCTTGAATAAGGTGTAATGCTATAGTGCGATCGCCACCTTGTGGCCAAACTGGAATGTCCTCCAGAAGAAGCAGAAGTATTTACCACGTTTTTAGTTGGATGAAAAGTAAGAATTTTAAATGTAACAAATTACAGAACTTATGTTAATTGATCCAATGCTTCCCTTTTTACAGTGCAGTGTATGCTATTAATCTTATTATTTCACTAATGCATTTTAACATTTTTAAACTGTATCAGATTAATATAAATATTATCAAATTATATTCTATATTATTAATGTATTTATAAACAAATGTGTATAAATGTGTAAACTCAAAATTGAATTGAATGAAATTGAAGAATCCAAAGAATAGAAAAAAATCGGAATCAAATCGATACAGGGTCTTGTGAATCAAATCAAATCGTTTCTGGAAATTACAATCGATACCCAGCCCTAATAACGGGAACATCCGGCACGTCAGTAATGGACGAATTGGGGACTCCTAAATTGTCAATCGTCCAATTGGTGGGCACGTCCAACCAGCTCCTTCCTGATTGGTGGTAGTGTTTGCCATAAATATGATGACTCAGACCAATTCGGACGAATCGCTGCTTACTGTCTGGATCAAACATGATGTCTATATTGCAGAAAAATGGCAACCGCGTTGACTTATTTGACCGGAGTCTGAAATAAGTAATTTTTCATGAATGGCATCTCATTCACTTGGTCCATTTCTCTTGTTCAGTTAAAAAATGAATTGATAATCAAAACAGGTACGACAAATGACATTTAAAACCAGTTAACAGCAGAGAAGATAATAGTATCCGTTGTCATAATTGGGGCAAGATTTATCATTTCAGAAATGCATCTTCTACATAGAAAATGTTACGTTTGTCAACTGTTTTAGATGAGAATCTGCTTATAAAAGGGTAACTAGAATTTAAAAGAGAACTCCGCAGTCAAAAAGAAAAACTAGAGTGAAAGGATCTATGCTGAATGTGTCATTGCTTGATGAGTTTCTTTAAAAGAACCCCCTTGAGGCTTTACAAGAGTACACCAAAATACACATTTCCTCTAATTCTGTTTTCACAAATGCTAATTGGCTCTCAAGAGGAAGTGCATGTCTGCCACCGAGCATCACTCCTCTGGTTGAATGGCAGCAAATTTGTGACTGCTGTCTCTGAGTCATGTTTCCAGTGACGTACGATTGTTGGTTTTGTAGCAGAATAAAAAATGTAGGAAGATACGGTCTGTAGTGTATTTCCCTGTTTGCATTTGTCAGACGGATGACAAGGAGCTTTACAACAACCTGCTCAAAACCCAAACTCCCTTTCTGTTGTCCTCTTTCATCCATCCAGTGTCTTGTTACCAGGTTATGTCGGCGCGCTTGTTCCTGCTTCGCACACCGTCTCTCTGGGAGTGTATGTGAATGCGGAGTTGCATATTTTCTTACCCCCTGCCATTTCTATCCATCTCCCCTTCAGAGTGTGTTTTAGAAGAGTGGATTAGTGCTGGTGTACTGTCAAACAAACAGGCCTACAGCTAGACGGGCACCGTGGCTCTAACGGACCTCCGCAGCGTCGGGGGAACTGTGAGCACATATTGACGAAACACCCGGGTCAAGGATTTAACAGGCTGGTGACACAGCGCCCGAGGGGAGAGGATTTTGGTCTGCAGCTGCATGCGCAGGTCAGCTTTCATGTTGGGGCTGCCATTCTGCCAGCACTTAATTCACTTCCAGATTTAGAATCATTCATACGCACAGGAACTTTACTCACAGTCAAACTCTGCCAGCTGGGAAATTTATCTCTAAATGACACTCAAAAACAAAAATATGAGGAGGAGCATTTATTTTAATTGAATTTAGCTTATTAAATGTAATCATACTTAGCAGTGCTTTTGGTTTAAAACACTATCTTTTAAAAATATACTGGCATTAACAAGTTAATATAGAAATTACCATGACACTCATTTGAAAATTTTACTATTTGTTGTATGTAGGGTTTAAGCAATTTCAATTTGCTCAAACTTGATAATTTGTGTCCAAGAAGCAGAACCTTCTTCATTGCTATGGAAAATTTCTCGTAATGATAATTTGCTAACTCACCTTGAAAAGTTTTTGTGACAGACGGCGAAAAAAGAAACGCGAATAAGCAGGGGAACGCTGTATAGCTTTTTAGAGATTTGCCTATTCTTTAAAATATATTTTTTACATTGGTTGACTTTGAGTTTGATTTTTTTTTCTTGGATTTACAGATTGTAAGACACAAGTTTCTTCCCATATATGGGACAATTTTGGAGTAAAAAATCGACAATTTGTTTTTTTTCTTACAGTTTTTTTTGTGTGAAATTACTGTGTTCTGAAATGAAGAATAAAAATAAACTGGGGTTGAAATAAGAAAATGGATACCAAGAATTGCCATAAAAAACTCTTAAATGTAAATTATTACAGTAATTTGTTAAGTGATATCAAATGCTCAAAGTGGCCAGGGACTACTATGGGTTAAATTACATTTTTAAACTAAACAAACTTCATACATACTTTTTTCTTTCCTTTTTACTGAAAGGGGTCTTACCATGAAAATTCTACTTTTTAATGTTTTAAGTGCATTTTACTGTTCATTCCTTACTATAGAACCACAAATTGCTATTTTGATCCGTTCATGCATTTAAGAGTCATCCTTTAAAAACCTGCACAGTCTGCAGAAGCCCCTCCCATACCCACAAGAACGAGCGGATGGAAACGTGCTGATCTAAGATTGATGCCAACAGCTCCCTCCAGGAAGAGTCTGCACACAACACTCAATTTCTCCACTGAGCCAGTGGTGATCAGCAAAAAACTTTCATTTTAGATGCAGAATGTCGTATATCTTCCAGTTGTGTCCTGTCTTCAAAAAATAGAACTATAGAAATGTTTTAGTTCATGTCACACCCACAGCATTTATATATCAATATTGGTATCGACGTCGCCAATATTTACCTGTATCGGATCTTTACCCAAAATGCTAAGTATCGCCCAACCCTAGTTATAATGGATCAATGTTGAGAGCTGGTATCAATAAAGTTTGACTTCTCAGTCATCTTGCACTCTCTTTCAAAAAGGTGATTATTCCAGATAAAAGAGTCTAACGTCTGGTTCAGACTGGACGCGGAAGCACCACAAAGTGGCGCGGACAGAGGCAGCTTCCATTCGGTGCACTTGTTAACCATGGTGTGGTTCACAAAAGGGTTTCCATTGTGCAGCAAATAGTTTCTGCAAAGATCTGGAAAATAAATGAAATAATATAATTATTTTAAAAATATAACCAATTTTTCACAATAAAAGACAGCAATTGACATATACAATCATACTTTTTGCATCTAAACAGACTGTTGAGAAGAAAATAAACATTGCCCAATCATCAATTTTGCGCCTCAAGATCAGATAGACTTTATCTAGCTGAATCCCAATGTTTCCCTTATCCCTATGACTTTTCTCTACCCCAACATTTAGCCTTCCAAAAAGAAAGATATTGAAAAGTAGCGCCTTCAAATTTGGGCGTAACTAACCCTTGATGATGATTTCATCAGTAGTTGCTGGTCATCTACATTAGGGCGTAGCTGCCAGTGCTCGTACAATAGATAACATCGGTTTCAGACTTTTATAATAATAATTTATTTTATAATAATAATAAGCCCCCTAGCCTACATCCTAAAAATTGTGTATTTATTTTGTGATGAAACATATATACCATTGAAGGCCAATCTATCTGATTTTAGTTGACTTTAGATGTTTAGAAATTTACTTCAAAGAAATCCAGTATCTTTTCAGTGTTTTAAAAAAAAGACTATAGGATATATGTATTCTTTATAGCTTTTTGACATTTGTTCAGCATTTGAAGACTTTCAAAAGCTTGATTTCTGAAATGTACCATCTAGTGAATGTCAGCTGTTAAAAGAGTCATCTGAATGATATTTCCATTCATAAAAGACATGGACGTGTTTAATGGGAAGGCTTTAGGAGCCCACCTTTTAAAAAGTTAATTCTATCTATTTCAAGGATGGTATCATGTCAAAGAATAATCACATTTGGGGAGTAATTAAAGACGAGTCTTGAACTGAAAGCGTTTTTAATTGATTACCCAGGATTCTCTCTGAAACAAGTTAAATACTCTCCTAAAATGAATTCCATTAGTCTCCCTCGCTCATTATTTATATTCTCCTTCTTTTATTATTCAGTGGGGATGGGTGTGATTAAATTGCCTTATACTATATCTCCTTTGCTCCTACTGTGCTCCCTTTAACTACTCTTACCCACTTTCTCTGCTGTTTAATGTAATCCATTGATCATACACCCAGTGGTTTTGTCCAGAGTACCTCCCCCGCACAAAAAAAAAAGTTATCTAATGATCATTTCATTGGTGCAATACACTGGTTTACTGCATTCAAGCTTGCAAACAGAAAACAGAGAAGATTTTGCTGATGGCTGAAAGTTTATGGATCCTTACTAATCTGTTGACACCCTCCCACTTGTGCACACTGGTACTGAACCACGCTGTTTTTTTTTTTCTTTTCAATATATAGATTCTCCACTTTACACTTTAGCCTACGTTTAGGCATTTCCGGCTATGAAAGGCAATACTGTGAATGTCGACGATTTCTACAAGCATTAGTTTACAGTGTTAGCAGCACATTTGGAAGAATTTATTTTCAATTTCTTCACTCTCGATACCTGGCACTGTACTATTAGAGTGAAATTCCCATTCATCATAATTAATCAGTGCTGAGTGTCCATTTATCATGTCCAGAATGTCCCTGCTATACTCCGTTGAGTGGAAGAAAGAGGGTTTGCCCTAAGATGATAAAACAAAAAAATGGTTACTTGACAAACTAGACATGAGAAAGAAAAAAAAATGCTTCTTTAAGACATATTAATCCTAAAAAGTGCACCTTTTTGATCTAAATTCACTTTACGAAGATGTTTGTCAATAACCACATTGGCGGCTTTTTTTGTCTAAAGTATATTTCAAAGTCGAGGGCCGGATCCGGCCCCCAAGTAATTATATCTGGCCCACCAGATCATTTTATGTTAATAAATGTTTATTAAGATGTTCATTTTTATGTTATCAACAGCCCAATGTTGTCTTGTGCTCGTACTATATTGAAGCAACACTATGATTATGGAGGCTGAGAGATTGAGATGGGTTTATAGACTGAAAGTTATTTAAAGTTCCTCTATGACATTTTTTTTATTTTAGGAAAAAAAGTTCCAAGTAGTGTTTAATTATGACTATGAAGTTTTTTTTTTTTTTTAAATCCTTAAAAAAATATTTTTCATGTTGATCTGAAGCCTCTTTTTCCAAAATCTCCTCTGAAGGGGCGTGGCTTTTGAAGTTAAGCTGAGTATAGGGTTGGGCACCGATGGGATCTGATGCGGTTCCGGTGCTACCGCGGTTCTTTGGTTTCGGTTTCGGTTCCCTTTCGGTGCTTATTGCGGTACTTCAGTAATAAAAAATAATGCCTTTATCTTCCTAAATCCAAAGCAGAACGGCTTCAAACAAGCGCAGACTCCCTCCTGCCGTGCAGCTGTGCGCACGTAATATAAAGCATAATATAAAACTCCGTCTTAAATAAACTTAAACGTCCGTCCTTGAAATTTTAGCCTGACATTTTATTAAATTAAATCAGGAATGTGGCATTTATTTGCAGTTGTTTTTGGGCAAAAGCAATATTTTATTTCAATAAAATAAGGCGGAAGATAAATGTCAATCACACGGCCGCAAAGCGCAGCAGATGATGACGACCCGCTGTGGTGGTGGGCGGAGCCGAGCCGAGCTTTCTGGATCATCAGATTCTTTGGAGCATGCGAAGCCGAATAATTTACACTTAGCTATTGTAGAGGAACTGAACTTTTATTACTTTAACTTGCAGACAAACTCGAGAACAACTCTCCGCACGCTAACGTGCGCGCGCGCCCAGCCCCTTTCCTTTCTCTCTTCTTTTTCTCTCTCTCCGCAGCACGCGCTCTCTCTCTGCGGCACCATAGACATAGAAAGATAGACGCCGCATCGCTTGTCGCCCCCTATTGGAGCTGACGTCTCAACGCGCCGCCATCTTGACGAGGTCAAAGTGCCCCTGCAGTGCCATTGTTTCTAATGAGGAATGTTTCTGAGAGTTAAAAAAAACATGTTTTATGCTTTTAACATAATATATCATATGATTATGGTATTTTAATGAAGAAAAGAATTGATTTAATATGCAAAACAAGTTTGATAGTTTATTTTATTTATTTATTTATTTGAATTTTCTCCATCTGAGAGGGGTTGAAAAACAATTTTAACTCATCAAACCTACCAAAAAACACAGAAAAAAACATGTAATGGCATCTCAGTAAAAATAATGTGTTTCAAATGTTAGGGGGAAATTTGTTCAGCCTTAACAAAGAAAATCAAACACATAATAGACTTTATCCTCACTATGGCATATATGCACAATAAACATTTCAACATCTGCTACGTTACAGAATAAAAATAACGAAATACATTTTGTTTTAGTAAACAAGAAACTTCAAAACTATGAGAACATACATACTTATATACTTAGTTGTGCACAAAATGCCACAACTAAAACCCCTGAAAAAGAACTTGTGTAGACAGTTTCTTGCGTGTGCTGGCACTCTGAAACTCCAGAGTAGTCATTTTTGCCATGTGGTGCAGCCGTACTTTATGAAAAACAGAGTCCGGTCAAAATCATCCGGTTTTAAACTGCTCACTGCAGAGCCTGGAGAACTCTGTGACAACAAAATCCTGTCTTCTCATCGCAACTTCCCACCTCCTCCGTAATTCCACCTCACTGGGAAACCTCGGAAATTATATAAGAGGAAAAAATATTAACAATATAGTAAAATAATACACGAGGGAGGAACAGTTTTTGCCGCTAGCATATTTGCTGTTAGCCACATAACGTTGTTTACGATTACACGTTCAGGTGGCTTGAAAAACTTGTAAAAAACCAAAACAATGTTAAAACTTACTTGTGAAATGTAATTCCACGTGATCGGCTCTGAATCAAGCGCCGATTATTGCATCCGAAGGCTGCACAAGCAAAAGGCATGGTTGCAATCGGTTGCGATTCTCCGTTCAGTGGTTCAGTCTATGTGGTTGTGAATGTAGCCTAGCTTAGGTTGACCCCAGCAATATGGCGGCTCCGCTGGTTCACTCAGGATCACGTGATGAGGCGTCTATCTTTCTATGTCTATGTGCGGCACGCTCTCTCTCTCTCGCTCCTCTCAGAGCGCGCTGCTCCTCACATGCACACCCCCCCCCAGCTTCGTAACAAGCTGAGATGCAGAAGTTGGAGCACACACTCATCTCACAACAACAAGAAAGTAAATAGATAGGCTGAATCGTAAAAAATCAGAAGGGAGTACTACAAGTGATTGACATGTCCACAGACAAATGAAACTTCAATGGAATTTGGAACCGAAATCCGGCACCGTTTGCAGCCGCATCTTTCGGTTTCGGTAGAACCGCGCAAATCATAACGGTTCCTACTTGGAACCGAACTTCGGTGCCCAACCCTAGCTGAGTAGCCCCGCCCCTGATGTAAATGCGTATTATGTGTGTTTATTCTGGAATAATATTCCTGCCTGTTTTTATTTATAGTAATTTTAAAGTTTTAAAAATGTAGTTTCAGCGTGTTGAATAAATGCTCATCCCACAACCTAATGTGTGTTTTAGATTTTTTGCCCGCTTGTGTGATTTGAGTTTGACATACCTGATCTAAAGTCTTATATTTGTGTCATTTTTTCAATGTACAATGTGTCATCCTCACCAATAGACAGAAGTCTCGCTTTGTCTCATTTTTCCTCTCATCAGACTTTGTGACAAAAGTAATACATCAGGGATGAACGTGGTGAGGCACCTTCACCAGCAGACTAATTTGTAATGCATGACTGTTTGAGCTTCATGCAGGACAACACCAAGTTTCAGGAAATGTGATTAATACTACCTCTCTATCCTACCAGGTACTGCTTTGATGAATTAACAAATCTGGGTGCGGATGTCCTGCTATTTAATCATTGTGAGAGATGGAATTCTGGAGTGGTGGGACAGGCTAGACGAGTCCAACCACAGTAATCTTTCTCAATCTATATCCACAGCGAGGATACGGGGCAAAAGCGTTGAATCGACAGCCACTTTAGGAGGATGGGAATCCAAATAGCGGATGTTTCGAACAGATCGGAGAGGATAGAAATGATTCAAGTGTTTCAGCAGTTGTAATCTGTTTCCTGTCAAACTGAAGACAATGTTTTTGTGAGTTGAAACCCAGCATTTGCAATCATTATGCAACATTTGAATGCGTCTGTAGAGATGAGACTATGAGAATTCTTCTTTCAGCATCCGGTGAATGATTCCCATTGGGTGGAGGTTTGGAAAACATCAAAATCCTTAAAGGGGATCCACATGTAGCACTTACCATTCTTCTAGGAGAAATGGTGAAAAGCATTGCAAACTGTTGCACTGTTAACTTTTAAGATAAAAGAAAGTATCCATGTAAATACACTTAACATAGTTTTTTTTTTCCCTAAACAACATTTAAACTGCTACCTCTTAAGATATAAAAAGAAAAGCTGCAATAATATCAGTTTCAAAATCATTTGTGCTTCTCTTGTTGATGTTATTACTTGTCTTACCATGGTCTGGTTAAATGCTTGATTCTGATTGGCCAGTGGGTGTGGATTAAAAAGTAATAATGAACAGTTCTGGTCACATAGCCCAATTGTTCTATCTCAATGTGCAGGCCTCTGCAATCAGAAAGTACTATAAATCAATCCTATGTATTACTTTTGTAAGTAACCATGGTATAAGTGGGATAATCCCCTTCAAACTGTGAATTGTCTGAAATTTTTGATAATGCACACTTTGTTGGGCATTATCCCTTCCTTATTTTAAGTTATAACATTCTAAAAGGGTTGGTGTTTTTTTCTTTGTTGTAATTTGTGTCTTTTCAGATGGCCAGTATTATGTTTACCAAACATACACAGAGTTATTATGTAGACAAATTTGGGTCATAATGTACCATGGTTTAAAAAAAAGTCCATAGTCACGTCGCCGTGGTGATAATGCAAACCTAAAAAGAGGTTCCGGTCATGTAAGCCAAAGCTTCTATATCACTACGCAGGCTTCTTCAACAATAAAGTACTGTTTTGTAAGTGACCATAGTATGAGGGGGTTAATTCCCTTTGAAGTGTGCGTTATCAGAAATTAACATACATCGTGGAAGCCTGCTCCCTCCGATAATGCACACTTTGTCAGGCCTTATCTCTTCCTTTATTTTTATTTATAACACTCTAAAAAGGGTCGGTGTCTTTACACTGTAAACCCGAATAAGTTACCACTACTTAAAAATTTTTAGGCAATCATTTGCCACAATTATTTTAAGTTGATAAACTTAAAAGTCAGATTTTTCCATAACTTAAAAAACTGAATTTTATGCTACTTGTATTCTTTGATAACTGTTAAATTAAAAGTGTTAATTTGTTACAACTCAAAAAGTTACAGTAAATATAACTTAATTTTTTTTGTTAAGACAACTTTACTGTCAGTCACTATGACTCAATAATTTCTAGTTTCTAAAGCGTCAGTAATTTTAACTTTTTGTTTTAGTCTTATATGGGTATTTTTCTTTTGTATTTTGTGTTTTTCAGTTTGGCAGTGTTACATTTATCAAACGATATAGTTTTTATGTAAATAACATTGGATCTTAATGTACCTTGGATTAAATAGAAGTGAAACAAAAATTATAAAGGGTGACTAAAAATCTTGTTTTTAACCACTAAAATATTTACAAAATGTAATCAAATATTTTAAATTTTGTCCAAAACTTTAGTTATTTGTAATTGGCTATTTTTTATTTATACAATAATATATTATTTATATCATATTATCTATATAATAATAATTATATAATAATTAATATCGATAGTACATGTGCAGGTGAGGCACAGCCATGCCTGCTTTTCCTGGTGATTTTTGATCCTTTTGGCTTGCCATACACACCTCTTTGCAGCACTCAATTTAGGATGTGAGTTTTTTCTCTGGCTCTTCAAAACAAATAGAGTAGATTTCTCAGTATTTCCGCCCTCCACGACAAAGGTTTTTGACAGAAGCTCCTCCCACCCTTGGCGGGAGCTTCAGGTTAACATACTTTTGGAAAACCCATCAAGAAGTAACACTGACGCTTGTTTAAAGAAAGACGGTAAACACCAGTGGCCCCACCAACGGGCCACGGATCGACACTGGTCCGCAGAAGAAAAAAAAAAAAGAAAAAACTCAATATGTTAACTTTAAGTCAGGGCTCAACCAGCCATGACCACCTCCAACCACCAGAGGGAACCCTCACCAGAATACTGACTGCATCTGTTCCTTTCCTCACTCAATCTCCCATCATGCATCTGCTGCCACTCCTGCCTTCACCAGCTGTTTCACATTCAAGTTAATCACCAAACTGTATTTAACCCTGCTCTCCACTCTGCTCCATGCAAAGTCTAGATTGGTTACGCTTGTGGGGGTCAGGCTAAGTGTTTGGACTCTTGCCTCTCTGTGTTTGACCCCTGCCTGTTTATTTGCCTCCTGCCTTGCTCTGACCCTGGCCTGTTTCCTGACCACGCCCTGGTTTATGGGTGCTCTACGTCTTCATTAAACTTAATTGCATATGGATCGAAATGTCTCAGCCTCTACGTCACACTTAGAATATTTCCATTTTGTTTTTATTCTGATCCTGAAGGAAGTTTAACATTGAAAGCCGTAGCTGGCTCATGGGAGCGAGCTCCGGCTAACTGGATCGCTAAGCTACTAGCTCAATGCTAAATACAAAAAAACTAAATACAAAAAAACACAACAGAACACTTTTTAAAACTTTGGGGAGAAAAAGCCAGTGAGAAAACCAAATAAGAGTCTGTGACTTCAAAGAGTAATAAAAAATCAAAAAAATTGAAAATCCAAAACTTTTTTTATTCAATCTTTATCCAAAAAAAAAAAAACGATCTACTTTTTTTTTTTTTTTTTTTTTTAGAATAAACAAAAGGTTGTGGCATTTTCTTTTGAAAATAGATTTTCATAACTGTGATCTTAAAAAATACCAACTTCGGACCATGTCTGGAGACCACTGGTGTACGGTACATGAATTTGACACCAATTGCATTCAATGACAATTGATTTCAATAATGTGTGTGCTAGGTCCACGGTCCAAGTGTGGGCCTTGACAATGCGTTCAAGCAACATATGAGTCATACAACATATGTAAACGCATGAATCTGCATTTTAAGATTTAACATTCAATCTACATACAAAAAGTTCAGCCATTGACCAAACGTTGAGTGTTAAAACAGGTCGAACTTTGACCAATCAGTAGCTCTGATTTTGGTAGTGACATGGGGATGGTGTCTCTTTGAGGTCACCAAAGTACCAACCATTTGAAAGTTGATATCTTGTTTTTTTGTTATTGGAATAACAAAATGACTGGAGCCAGATTCATGAGACTTTCACTTCTTTGAGATTTGACACCAAACCTCTTGAACTTACTGAGCCTAATCTTGAACACATTTTACATGCTTGGTTTAAGCTTAACTTAAGACCTAATGGTGAGTTGTGTGTGTCTCAATGCTTTTGCAACAAATCCATGAAGAATCCATGCTTCTGTTTCTGTAACACATTTGCCTTTGTGTGACCTCATTTTTTCCTCCTGTTTTACCATATGAGTAGGTGTAGGTTGACCTGAAGAGCATGCTACAATGATAGAAATGCTGGAGGAATTAAAGAGTGGAAATGTTTACTTTAAAACAGAAGGAATTGCAATGAACTTTTCAAAACGTTTTGAATTTTAAAATCCAAATTAACATTTGTTTACTATTTGTGGGTACGATGTGGGTTTAAGCCTTTCACCCACCCCACCCCACCCCCCCGCCAAAAAAAAAAAAAAAAAATTCTGCTGCTTATTGCCATTGTATGGACCAACTGAAGAGACAAAAAAAATTGAATAATTGAAATAAAAAAAGATCCTTTCTACAAAAAATACTTGAAATACTTTTTTTTGAAAAAAAAACTGAAGTAAAAAAAAAAAGTTCTGGTTGTTAACTAGAACTTGTTTTTTTTCTAAAAATTAAAGTAGTAAAAAAAAAAATAAAGAAAAAAAAAGTTTCTTTTTTTACTGAAAATCGAATTCACAAAAAAATGTCCGGTTACTAACTGATACGCACCAGTTACTATCTGGTGTGCATCGTTACTAACCAAAAATTCCTTTTTTTTCTTTTTTTTGTTACTTCAATTTGTTTTCTTCAATTTCCCTTTAGTGACTCTAGATCTTTGGTAGTAAAACACACAATTATTCTTTTTTTAAAAACATGTTTTCAAAAAGTTTCCCACCATTTGGTTGAACAGGTAGTTAAAGGGTTAAACAGTATCCCATATTGTATGAAATGTAGTGAGACAAAAAAATCAAAATGTTATGCATTTCAAAGATGCTTTTAAAAAAGGAGTGGGATCAAAGCCAAAGACCCCTCATTGTTTTTCTGCTTTCAAGTTGTCAGGTTTTCATATCTCTAAGTGCTGTCTGGTGTTTTCAACAATTGCGTTGATGACGATCCAGACAGGAAGCCTGTGCAGAGTTCGTTTGGTACAGGCCCCAGGTAACTCTGTGTTCCTTTCTGCATCCCTGCAGAGGAAGAAGTCGGCACCAACTTGCGTCATCATTCCTCTGCTTTTAAAAGTCAGCTGTGTTGCTCCAGGCGTTCATGTTACACTCAATAGCAGCGCGTACTCCGCAAAGGAGGAGCCTTATGCAAGCTTTCTTGCTGTTTGAGTCAGAGACGTTTTACAGGCTCTGTGCTTGAAAATGATGCGATTATTACAGCTGGAGACCGAAGGGCAGGACAAAAGGAGTTAACATTTATCCCAGTAGAGGGATTTCTAGAAGGCAGAGAGAGAAATTTGTTGTGTTTCTTAAGAGTTCAGGAATGTTACAATAATGACTTTAAATCCATGCAGGAAAACGGGTGGAGAGATTTAACTAAAAAAGTTTCACTTTTAGCACTTTTACCCTTCGTTTGTTCCTTTTAAAGGAAAAAAAACACACACACACACATATATATATAATATGCAAAGGGTTATCAATGTCTCTGGTTTTATGTCTGGACTGAACAGTGGTTTTACAGTAAGGGATAATGCGAGACTCGATGTGCATTATCAGAAATGAATGGACAACGCAGAGATGACATGTAAACTATTTAACATAAATAAACATTGAATTCACTATTCTTATCTTCATCCTGTCACATTTCTAAATTTATAATAGTTTTTCTCAAATCGTCATCTATGTGAAACAAGGGTGCGATGCGTTGTCATGGTAACGACCACAACACTGACACCAACCTCACCTCTAGTTACCAGCTGGTGTCTAGGCCAGTGCAGTCAGGCCATATACAATCAAGCTATTTTACAATGACTTTCTTTTAGAAGTGGGTTATCGCTTTTTATTGTAGCCAATCAGAATTGAGTATTCACTTGGACCATCATATAAAGCCTAATAAATGTGGATTTTTATTGTTTTTTTTCTTTTATTCCTATATTATTTTCTTGGAATATTGAACCCTATATTGATTTTAAGACTCTGGGTTTATGTATTTATTTTTCTGGACTAAATTCTGTTCTGATTTCATTGTCATTTTAAACACTTCAGGATTGGATATTGTTTCTGTTACAACAAATACACTGATTTAATAAAGTTGAGACTTTGAAAACAAAACAAAGTACACACAACTAAGAACCTAACAGGGAGAGATGCAATATCAACACAAAATAAACATTCTAAATTTACACCTATTTTTTTAGAAACTAATTTCTAAACTAACACCACTATGACCGAAGTATTCTTGTGTGAATTACCACACTTTTACAAGCTTGATAATTGTCATTATTATTATTATTATTATTATTTTTTTTTAGCAAATCTAGATAATGGTACTAATTCAGCATAATAAGTCTGTGTATGTTTGATAAAAAGACTCTTATAAAACTAAAACAAAACATAAAAGTAAGAAACACCAACCCTTGTAGAGTGTTGCTACTAAAAAATAAGGAAGAGGTAATTCTCAAAGAAGTGTCCATTATCAGAAATAAATAAATAACGCACTCTTAATAACGCACTCTTGCACTTTTTCTCAAACGGTTCAGGCTTCCACTGCATGCGTTCATTTCTGATAATGCACACTTCACAGTGCATTATCCTATTCAATCTGTGGTCACTTACAAAAGAAACATATATTCAATTGATGTACTTTCTTCTTGAAGAACCCTGCACAGTTTTGTAAAAAATTTGGGATATGTGACCGGAACTTCTTTTTTAGGTGTTCATCATCATCGTAGATTATCACTTTTTAATTCACGCCCAGCGGCCAATTTTTATATATTCTTTCAGCTGGCGGGTCACTGGGAGCTCAGGATTGATTTCCTGCTTATGGAAGCAGAAAGTCCAGTTGCAGACCAGCTTAACAGCTTCACAGAGACCAGGATTCCCGAGCTTGGAGGTAACAGATCAATGGTGTAAAATGGAAAAGTATTTTTAAGATGGTTTTAGAGCAGTGGGAGGACAGCCAGCGTTGACCTGGTGTGTGTCCCACTGACAAGTTTTCTCCCGGCACCCCTAATAATCGCTGCACTGTTAAGACCAAGCAGGAATGCCTTCAGGACCCCTGTGTGCCTAAACGATGCTCTGCTGGAAACGTGAACATTCATAAACAGGTTTTGTACAACATGTGGCAAACACCCTTATTTGCCAGAAGTTAACCTGTACTTTTTTGAACTCATCTTTTTCCTCACCTTTATTTCTCTTTACTTTCTGCACCTTCATCAGATTACGTTTGATATTCATTAACACCTGATCTACCCGGCATGCTTGTGCATCAGGCCTGGGACCGCATCCCCTATAGGAAATCAATAGTCATTTTATTCATCCAGTTTGAAGAACCTGCATTGCTTTGCTTCCGCCTCCTGACTTTTCTGTTTTTGTGTGATTACCATGCCTGTATACATGGCTGTTCACCATCATTCTTTCATAAATGCTGCATTTTGTTTACCCAAACGACAGGGAGCACCCCACTGGAAGACTCATAGAGGTGATGGAGAGGAATTATTATGAGATTAATTAAAAACCTAGATTGTAGAAAGTTGATTGCATAGAATTACACAGAAACAATTTGCTGAACGTTCATTTTCGTGACCGTCAGGTGATGTTAGTGAAATGGGCGGGACCAAAGTCCACAGTCCTTACAGTACCCCTCCCCAAAAGGGCAGATCCCAGATACCCCAAAAGAAAGAAGGCAGGAGGCTGAGGAGCATTACGCCCCGTTTACACTGGACTCGAAAGCGGCGCGGAACGGAGTCCGCTTCCATTCAGCGCCCTTGTTATCCTATGGCGTCGTTCACACAAGGCGCAGAGCAGAGTGGAGCGGCGTAGAGAGCCCGCGCGGTGCAGCGGATCGTTTCGGTGTCTGACCTATTTTGTGCGCGAGCCGCGAGCGTTCCACGTCAATTCTGGCAGGAAGTTGCATCAATTTACATGAGAAAATCTAGTTTATTTTCAAAATATAACCAGTTTTTCACAATAAAATGCCGCTATTGACAAATGTGATCATGTTTTTGTGTCTGAACAGACTGTAGACATGGATATTAACATATCGTCACAACACGCACACACACGTCCGCGCGCAAGCACAGAGACACACAAAACAGACAGACACGCACACTTTTTTTTTTGGACATGCAGACACGCAGATCAACGTGGATAGACTCCGTTGCGGGGTGAAGGATTTCGGGGTTAATAAAACGACAACAGAGAGGCAGAGAGCGGCTCATCTTAGCAGAAACAGGAGTTAATATTTATAAAACACACACAACACAGACAGACACGAGCGCGCACAGATCAACGTAGTGAGCAGACTCCGGAGCGGGGTTGCTGGTTTTTGGGAGAAAAAAAGAGATGCAGAGAGCAGCTGCTCTTAGCAGAAATATGGGTTATTAATTTTAGTTTATTAATTTATCCACACACACACACCTGCGAGCGCGTGCGCACAGACGCACACGAGCGCGCACACAGATCAGTACAGTGGGCCGACAGAGCGGGTGGGCAGGGTTTTGGGTGTAAAGCAACTGCAGAGAGCAGTTCTTCTTAGCAGAAACATGGGTTAATGTCTTTAGGTTATGAAATTATCAACCATGATGGCAAAAACAAAAAAAAGCTCTAGCAGAAGCGCCTGTGGACCGCCGCGGAAAAATGCGCATCTGGTGTGAACCGCTCTGCTTCGCGGCGTTCCGCGTCCAGTGTGACCCCGGCGTTAGATCCAGAACCACCAGGCTCCGAAACAGCTTCTTCCCTGAAGCTGTCAGGCTGCTGAACTCTGTGTGAATGTTGTGTTCTATATGTTTAGTTTATTTGTTTGTTTTTTTACTTATATTTTTCTCCGGAACCTGAGTTCCAATCTCTGCCAGTGACATTAATTTCTCCAATGGTCTGACATTATAAATCCTTTGAATCTTTGAATCTTTGAAAACACTTGGAGGAGGGGGCATGGAGGGGGCATGGAATTGGTGGCGGAGGATCCGAACGCAGGAGACTAGGCAGAAATGTAAAACATTCATTAAACAAACTAAAACATGGAAGCAACAAAAATGTGGCGTAACGGAAGAGATGACCTGAAACTGATGTGCCTGAGGATAATTCAAAACAGAATATGACCAAAATCCATAAGTGACAAAACCCAAACCAAAGTCCACAGTCCTCACAGTAAAGGCAGTTAGGACTAAAGCCTTTAGTTTTCAGAGCCACTTTGTGGTGTGAAATCAAATAAGAAGTCCTGTTGCTTTATAGATCTAAGGGGGGTTTTTGTGCTCAGAGGGGGTCTTGTTTTGATCCCAAGAGAGTGCGAACAATACATGTCCAGCAAAAGGGCCTGAAATCCACTTTCCAGTAATTGAGCCCAGTTTAGGCCCATGACAACATCAGCTAGCCTCATGAGAAGTATATTTCCCCGGTCAAACTGCCCTCCCCGGGGATCAATTGCATTTCTAAGTTTGATGTGTTGGGACGTCTGTAACGTCAAGCTATCGAGTTCCTGCAAAAACCCATCCTGGGACCTCGCCATCTGCTCGCTCCAATGCAGTTTTCTTCATTTCTTCTCTACAAAGAACTGTTTTTGACAAATGATAAATTAAGAGTAAAATAAATATTTAATTGTAAAAGCTTAATGCACGCAGGGGCTGAGGTGGATTTGAGTTTAACAGTAAAGGAGACAACCCCTGAGGGCTTTTCGGGGATGGCTTGGAGCGTGTGCTGGCGTACTGTCAGGGGTAGCTATGAAAAGGGATTTTTCTGGGCAAAGGCAAGCATGTGGGGGTCTGTATATCTGAAGCAAAGCCAGCTCCAGGCTCTCTGCAGTGCTGAGATTAGAAAAGAAGAGGAGGTTTTCCCACAACCGGCTCTCCCTGTGGTCAGAGTGTACAGAGCCAGAAGGACATAGACGGCAGTCAGGATGAATGGATGATGGAAAACATAGAATCTGGTGTAAATAAGCATTGCGTCGGAAAAAAATTAACTTTTACAGATTGTAAACTAAAAGCTATAATTGGAGCAGCATCCTCAAATAACCCAGAATAATAAATGAACTAATTTCTCGACCTTTTTCCTTTTTTTTGCTTCTTTTTTTCTCTCTCCTTTTAAGATATTTTTTGCCGTCTGTTCTTGGGGTTTTGTAATCTAGCTCAGTCTCTGTGGGAGCAGGCAGCCAGCAAAGCCTTGAAGTCAGACAGAAGAAGGAAGGCAGAAAAGCCAGGTGTGCAGGGGGAACATGATAGGCCCCGAGGTTGGACTGAGAGGTGAGGGACAGACACTGGAGTGTGTGACAAAAGGATGAGCTTCACTGCTAATGACTCCCACAGGGGAGAGCAGCTGCTCAGTTTGTAAAAGCTTACACATGCACTGTCTCCCTGCTGGATTAACGTGGCGGTGTGGTAAAGCGTGCATGCTAAAACACAAACTTTACATGACACGGGCTTCGAGAAAAAGGCGCGCGGGGCGCACAGATACTAACTTTTACAACAGCAGCCGCAGAGAACGTGACTAGAAAATTACAAATAACTAATACATAAGAATAGGGATAGTAATGATCAAATTGAAACCGCAATATGCATTTGAGTAACTAACAAGGTACAGCCACTAAAATACATGAAAATGTATGCAGATACTCTCACTGCCAACTTTATTAGGCACACCTTTCCAACAGGTCATTGATGTAAAGTTCTAATCAACCAATCAAATGGCAGCAACTCACTCAATGGATTTTTGTAGATACGATCAAAACGATCTGCTGCAGTTCAAACAGCATCAGATTAATGATATAGAACTGTTGTTATAAAAAAGATCATAAATCATCATCATGAATTTACTTTACATGTGTATTCATAATCATAATTATTAATTATGAAAAAAAAGTAGTTTGTCCTCTCTCGGTAGGTGGAGTGATCCTGCCTCAGGGGTTCATGGGGGAGATCAAAACAGGAGATTGACATGTGGATTGGAGTGGCTGCCATTTTGCGATCGTTGGATTGGTCCATTTTTGTGAAAAGAGAGCTGAGCCAGAAAGCAAAGCTCTCAATTTACCGGTCCATTTTCATTCCAGTATTCACCTATGCCCATGAGTTCTGGGGTCATGACCGAAAGAACGAGGTCCTTACTACAAGCACCTGAAATGAGCTTCCTCTGTAGGGTGGCTGGGCGCTCCCATAGAGATAGGGGGAGGAGCTCAGTCACCTGGAAAGAGCTCGGAGTAGAGCCTCCACATTGAGAGGAGCCAGTTGAAGTGGCTCAGGAATCTCCTGGCATGCCTCCTGGACGCCTCTCTGGAGAGGTGTTCTGGGGATGTCCCACTGCGCGGAGGTCCTGGGGAAGACCCAGGACACACTGGAGAGACGACGTCTCTCAGGAGGTTTGAGAATGCCTCGGGGTCCCCCCAGAGGAGCTGGAGGAAGTGGTCGTGGAGAGGGAAGTATGGGCATCTTTACTTAAACTGCTGTCCCCACGACCCAGTCACGGATGAGTGGAAGAAGTTGGATGACCATAACATTACCAAAACAACAGAACTGTGATGTATTCAGTTACATCTTCAACCTGAGTCTCATTCTGGAGATGGTCCCAGTCCTGTGGAAAACGTCCTGTGTGGTTCTGGTCCCCAAGACCACGCATACAAACGGAACCAAACCACTAAAGACTCGTCACCTTGATCTGTGATCTGATTAAGATCATGCAGAGGCTCATCCTCAAGCTCTTCCTGTCTGTGGTGAGCACCAGGATTGACCTCCAACAATGAAGAACAATGGTCCAAACACCGCTGTACATCCGCAGATCTGACATTGACATGATCAACAAGTTCCTTGGTGTCCACCTCAACAATAAACTGGAGACTTCTGCTCAGGACTTGTATGACTTTGTTGTGGTCGTTGCTTTCCTTCAGGCTGTTGTGTGCTGGGGAGCGAGCAGCACTAATTGGGGAACGAAGAAGCTGGTCAGAAGGGCCAGCTCTGTCCTGGGATGCTCGCTGGACTGAGTAGAAGAGGTGGGTGAGAGGAGGATGTTGACCAAGCTCGAACTGTAAAGGGACTGAGAAGTTCCTTCAACAACTGACTCAGACACCTGCAATGCAGGAGCAAGCATTATCGCAATATCAAAAATATGCAGTTATTTATTTATCTCTTTACTTACAGTTTTGCTCAGACCTTCACATGTCCTTGAAAAACTATGATTTCTTGGTCATTTTTCATAGAATATAAAAACAGAAAACTTTTTTCAACTCACAGTCAGTGCTTTGGTGAATATATTTAATATTAGTAATTTCTTTTACTCTTTTTAAATCACAATGACAACAGAAACTTCCCAAATGACCTCTTTCAAAAGTTTTCACACCCTGATGACTTTGTTCTGAAAACGTGAACGCAAGCTGACACAAAAGGGTTTGAATGGAGCTAAAGGTAACCATCCTCACCTGTGACTCATTTTCCTGTAATCAATCTGTGTGCACTAAAAGTCACTGAGTTTCTGGGCTCTCAACAGACACTTGCATCCTTCATCCAGTGTTGCACTGACACTTCTAGATCCTATCTTTGACTCTAAATTAATTAATTCAAACCACTAACTCTGAGTGAAATTTTTTTGTTATATTTCATATTCTGTGGAAAATGACCATGACGTCATAATTTCTTCCAAGGAACATACACTTATCAGCACAACTCGATTTATTAGTGTGCATTTTGTGTGATATATTATATATATATATATACTATATATATATATATATATATATATATATATTTTTTTTTTTTTTTTTTTTAAGTACATTTCTCCCTGCGAGCTGGATAAAATGTAAAAGTTTCTGTCCTGGATGGGGAGCATCCAACTTCCAACTACTTCCAACAGGATAAGGCTCCATGTCATACAGCTGGAATCTTCTCAGACAAATTTCTTGAACATAATGACTTCACTGGACTCTAATGATCTCCACAATCACCAGATCTCAATCCGATAGAGCGCTTTTGGAATGTGGTGGAACGGGAGATTGGCATCATGAATGACAAATCTGACGCTGCACGGTGGCGCAGTGGTTAGCGCTCTTACCTCACAGCAAGAATGCCCGGTTCAAGTCCCAGCTGGGGGGCTCTGAAACAGAAACACCTACTGGGGACCTTTCTGTGTGGAGTTTTCATGTTCTTACCGTGCATGGGTTTTCTCCACATACTCAGGCTTCCTCTAACCATCCAAAAAAATGCTTCATAGACTAATTGGTGACTCTAAATTGCCCCTAAGTATGAATGTGAGAGTGATTGGGTGTGTGATTGAGGCCTTGCGACAGACTGGTGACCTGTCCAGGGTAAATCCTGTCTTCGCCCATCAGTAGCTGGGCCAGGCTCCAGCACCCCCGTGACCCAGCAAATCTACAGCTACTGCGTGACGCTATCATGTCAATATGAACTAAACTGTCTTTGAAATGTTTCCAGTAACTAGTTGAATCTATGCCACCAAGGATTCGAAGGAAAAAGGGGGTCCAACCCGGTACCAGCAGTGTACCTATTAAACCGTCCGGTGAGTGTCTGATAGATATGCCCTTTCATATTTGATAGCACATTAAACACCCGACCACTCATCTGCACTGAGGATCTGCGAACACGATGTGCGTCAGCAGTTTCAGAAGGAGAACATCAGGAGGGCTCCAGGACCTGATGGAGTGTCCCCGTCCTGCCTGAAAGTCTGTGCTGACCAGCTGAATCCAGAATCTTCAACAGCTCTCTGGAGACTCCACCATCATCCCAGTTCCCAAAAAGTCTTCTGTCACAGGATTAAATGACTACAGACCCGTCGCCTTGACCTCCGTGGTCATGAAATCCTTTCAACGCCTGGTTCTGGGCCACCTGAAATACATCACTGACCCGCTGCTAGACCCCCTGCAGTTTGCCTACAGAACAAACAGGTCATCAGATGACGCGGTCAACATGGCTCTTCACTACATCCTGCACCACCTTGACTCTGCAGGGACCTGTGCACGGATCCCTGACCTCCTCCATCTCAAACTGACCCAGCTCACTGTGCCTCCCTCCACCTGTCAGTGGATTACCAGCTTCCTGACTGACAGGAGGCAGCAGGTGAAGCTGGGTCGCATCACATCCAGCACCTGAATTCTGAACACTGGCGCCCCCCGGGGGTGTGCTCTTTCCCCACTGCTCTTCTCGCTCTACTCCAATGACTGTACCTCAGGAGCTCCCTCAGTGAAGCTCATGAAGTTTGAAGATGACACCACAGTCGTCAGACTCACTTGGGATGATGATGGGTCTTCATAGATGAGAAGTGGAGCGGCTGGCTGTCTGGTGCAGCCAGAACCATCTGGAGCTGAACCCACAAAAGACTGGACTTCAGGAAGAACCCTCCACTCAAAATTCTCTGCAGATCAGTTCCCCTAACAGACCTACAGGTTCCTAGGGTCCACCATCTCACGGGACCTTAAATGGACCCAGAACATCGACACACTCCGGAAGAAGGCCCAGCAGAGGTTGTACTTCTTACGACAACTGAAGAAGTTCAACCTGCCTCAGGAGCACCTGATCAGCTTCTATGCAGCAATAATAAAGTCTGTCCTGACCACATCCATCACAGTCTGGTTCGAGTCTGCAGCCAGACACGACGGGGACAGACTGCAGAGAACCATCAGGACTGCTGAGAGGATTATTGGCTCCAACCTTCCCTCGATTCAGGACCTGTACCGGACCAGGGTCAGGAAGAGAGCTGGAAGAATCTCAACAGACCCTTCACATCCAGGACACAGTCTCTTTAGTCTCCTCCCCTCAGGACGGCGGTTCAGGACTTTGTGCACAAGAACCACTCGCCACAAAGACAGCTTCTTCCCACGAGCCGTCACTCTGATGAACTCTTGAGCAGTCACAGAGTACGGAGCACAACATGGGAACTGTTACACAGAACACTGTTGTATTTATATTTATCCTTCTTTTTTTGTTGTTTTACGGATGTATGCATATATATATATAATTTTTTTTTTTTTTATCTTTATTTTTATTTTTTTATTTCTTGTTATCTTTATTGCATAGGAGCACAGGTCACAGCTGGAACCAAAATCCTTGTACATATCCTGTACTTGGCCAATAAATCTGATTCTGATATGTTAACCTTTTTATACACTTGAGTGTATGATAATGCATTCAAGTCTTTCTGGGCCAGCTAGTTTTGATACATCCCCTTACAGTCTGTAGTTGAAATTCAGTTTGAAAACTATTGTGACTGTTGCATCTATTACAAAAAAATAAAATAAAATAACAATAAAAATGCATTCTGGAGGGACTGATTTATTAATACAGACTACAGAGTATCTCTCTGTTTTCACATTTTTGATAGCTGATGTCCCTTGAACATTTTATTGGGGAAAAACGGTACCCTGGCTTAATTGGAACTTCACTTGGTTTTTTAAAAGATATTTTTCAATCCACAAAGTTGTAAAATTTACTTAATTTTGTTCTTTGAATGCATACATTTTTATTTAGTTTTTTTTTTCATATCTGGTGCATGTTATAAAAATACAGAAGTAAAACAGTTTAATGTCAATTTTTGCCAGTAGAAAAACTGACACAATTTACATCTCAAAATTTAGTTTTTTAGACATTTTCAGGTTCATAGATGACTCACTATGAAACACACTAAAAATATTGAAGTTGGGGTTGTAGTAAAAGATGGTTATCAATCATTGCCACAAAACAACAACAACAAAAAGACAGTTTTAAAGTGAAATTAACACCAAATTGTAAAGTAAAATACTCAAACAGGACACAGACTACAAGCAGTTAAATATCTGATGGGGAAGTCACTTTTAAAATTTGCAATTTCACTCCAATAATTTGTAGAAAAAAAATATTCCGAATTTTTATGGAGTCATGTTTTAGAAAGACATTTTGCAACCAAAGATCCGATTCAGCGCTCCAAGTTGAAATTCAAATTATTATTCAGGTGACATTTGCCTGGATCTATTCATGATTGAGAAAATTTCTCAGGTTCAAAAGGGCATGAAAACCTTTAAGGCCCAGGAACTATACGGTGAATAATGGGACATAAAGCACATATGTGACATTTTGAAAGGGCCTTTAAAAAGTATGCATTAGCCAGACTTCAGGTGACAAGCAACATAGCTCCTTAATGACCACCTGGGTGAGACTTTCCAAAGCCGTCTGTGGCTTTGTCTTGGATAGTTCTGTTTTTAGACCTCCTTGTACCATAAGGCATTTTCAATTTTTTCTTTTCTGACTTGTAAAGAATAGAGACACTTTGAAAACAATTAGTGTTATTCCATTTGTTTATTGTTCTTTTGTTGTTTAATTGAATTGAACTTTATTCATCTTGTAGACAAATCCTTGTAGCTCAAAGGAAAAAATAAGTAACAATACAAATCAAAAGTTCAGCAAATAAGCATTACAAACAAACAAATAAAGTACATAAATTCTATGTAGGACTTGATAATCTTTTCTTTTTTCTGTAGTGCAAGTTATTCAACTATAAACTAAACACTCAAACTCCTCAGTAAAAGTATCTCACATTGAACATTCAAAACAGTAACTCCTGAGCAGGCTTTCAAGTAGTAAGAATGTGGACTTTTAACATGCTCACTCCTGATTAGCTAGAGTTGTTGCCAACTGCCGTTGACTCAGACTGACTTGGACCAATTCCTGGTCACTCCGGATTCCTGGCTCCAACACGGCGACACCTGAACTGCAAAAAACTGACTGAATTGACACTCACTCAGTCCAGTTCTGAATTGTTTTTCACCTGTGTTACAAGATCTTGATTCTATAAGTTAGGATACACCCATACATGTGTGATCTTATTTCGTTAGAGGATGCAGATGCATTTTTCAATAATAAATCTTCCTTTCTCTGTGATCTATCTGGTAAAACTCTCCCAGGGCAAATTGGTATTCTTAACATTCCTGTAAAACAGGTTTGAGTAACAGGAAAACACAATTTTTGTAAATTTCCTATACTAACTCACTTTAAAATCTACAATTCTAACATTTTTTTCCAGGTATTTACAATGAGGCTTGAAGAGTTAGGTCAAAACTCCTAAAAGGAGTTTAAATTTGTATATAGGTCTGAAACGGTTGTTTTTGAAAAATTTAAGATGACGAAAGATGATCAACAAAACTTTGGTGGTGGATAGACTTAACGTTCGTGCTCTCTAATGGGGTCCAGATGACCCAACCCTTTTATTCATGTGTGATACCTCCCATGACAAAGGTTTGACAAAGGTGAACAGGATTTTCAAAAAATCCTTGAAAAATAAAGTTCAGTGTGCTGTCTTGTGGGGTCCAGATGACCCCACTTTTAATGTTAACATACCCGGTTGTCACACGGGTTAAGCTGGTGGCACATAAGTGAAATTTTGTTAATCTAACCCGTAGAGAAGTTTCCTTGTCACATTTTGTGGGAAATTGCAAAAATTGCCAAGTTTCAGAGTTTGCCACAAAATGGCCACCAAACCATAGGTCTTTTGGCCATCCCATAAGAACTTTGAAACTTCCCTTGGACATCCCTGACAAGTATGTTTTGCTTTTGTTTGTGGATTTGGAAAAGACGTTTGATGGAATCCCCCGTGATGTCCTGTGGAAGGTCTACCGGTAGTGTGGGGAGCCTTACTGAAGGCTTTCTGATCTCAGTAGACTGGAGCAAGAGCTTGGTTCATGCCTATTCCTGGTGCATGATGGTCTCCGGCAAGGCTGCCATTTATCACCGGATCTGTTCATAGTCTTTATGGACAGAACTTCTAGGGAGTGAGGGGATCTGGTTTGGTGACCACAGGATTTCATTTCTACTTTTTGCAGATGATGTTGTTCTATTGGTGTCAAGACCTCCAGCATGTATTGGAGCGGTTTGCTGAAGAGTGTGGAGCGACTGGGATGAGGGTCAGCATTGCTAAGTCTGAGGCCATGATTCTAGTTTGTCCTCTCTCGGTGGGAGTCCACAGTGCTGCCGCCTCAGGTGAGTGAGATGAAATATCTTGGGGTCTTGTTCACAAGTGAGGGAAGATCGGAAGAGCAGAGTAGAGCTGCTGCCCCTCCACATCCGGAGGGGCCAGTTAAGGGTGGCTCTGGCTTCTGGTCCGGATTCCTCCTTTGGGAGGTGTTCTGGACACATCCCACATGGTCGAGTGGGTCATGCTGGAGAGGCTCCGTCTCTCAGCTGGCCTGGAAACATCTTAGGATCCCACCAGGGGAGCTGGAGGAAGTGGCCGGAGAGAGGGAAGTCTGGGTATCTTTGATTAGACTGCCACCCTCGCAGCCCGGTGTCAAATGAGCAAAGAAACATGAATGGATGGATTTTTAAATATGATTTCGAGCCGAAAATAGATTTCGGCACCATTACTTATTTGACTATTTTTGCCCACTGCTGAGTCATTACTAATTGGGGGGTTTTGAGACAGTAAGGAACAGCATGGTCCTTGCATACCAGGTATGCAGCAGAACACAAACATATTACCATTATAAATAAATGAACTATTATTTTAAACTAATCATAATATCTTAAGAATTTAATATATAAATAATGTAAATTGAAAAATGTATTAAACTGTGAGTACTTTATGTTAAAATGGAATACATTTGTAGCACAGAAGAAAATCTCAAAATGCTGCGTCTCTGGTGTCTGTTGGTTTTGCAAGTCATGCAGAAGTTTTTTCTTGTTCCAGGTTGGAACTGCCTCTTGCTGAGAATCCTTTTACTGCAACTCAATTTCTGTTGGCAGCACACAGAATCGCTGAGCAAATGGCTGAAAACTGTCGCATGTCCAGACCTCCTGCCTGAAGTTGGCTGGTTGGTTGTGTTTTGATTTGTGAAAGTTTAACGCACAAAAAAAAAAAAAAAAAGACACATGAAGAAAACAAATGAAGCACATTACACAGGGGAGGCTCCGTGTGGCTGAAAATCGACATCTTTGATAGTTCAAACGTTGAAGAGAGACGTCCTCCTGCGCTCGCCGTCCATCCAACAAGTGAGGCGTCAAGCTTCGAAAATCAGTCATCTCCACCAGTGAGCTGAGTGAGTCTGACTCTCAGCGCAGTTTGTCTGGCCAACTGTCGCACTGTGTGAGTGTTGTCCTAGAGCTGCTGTGGGCATATGTTGCCCACATCCCTCTCTATCGAGACCAGGCTTCTCTTTGCTTCTCCGGACCACTACTGGCAACGGGACAGAACACTCAGTAGCTGAGGAGAGAGACTTAACGGGCTACAACTCCCCAACTCCCTCCAGGAAAGTCACTCAAAGATTAATGAGTCTTGCGATGTCTGCTGGCTACATGTTTGGCCATCACTGACTTGGAACACTGTTAGATCAGGGACGCGGGGAGCTGGATTGAAGTTTTTGGCTTTTCAAGTTGCATCTAAAATTAGTGGCAACATTTTTTTTCTGGAATACAAATAGAACACAGATCTGCTTTCAATAGATTTGATTAAATATGAATATCTGTTCATGCTTTTCTAGCTAAATTTACCAAAGGGCTGCCACCAATGATTATTTTAATAGTCGACAAATCATCGATTATTTATTTCCGATTAGTCAACTAATCAGGTCATGCACAAACTGGATGCAAAACACACATCTTAACATTATCATTAACTTTAAACTAACTAGAAATCAAGACAATTAAGATGATAGTTCATTTATATTTCTAATGAATCAAGCAGCCTCTGCTTTATTAGCTTCTGGGATTAAAACGAGATTAAATCAAATGAGAGAGAGATAAGGAACATACTTTCCATCAAACTCCTTTTTACAGGTGACCTTTAACCCTACACCAGGGGTGTCCAACTCAATCACACAGGGGACAAAAATCCAGATCACACTTTGGGTCGAACAAGATAAAAATGTATAAACACTTAAACAACATTTTTTAAAACTTTAAAATTGTAACTATGAATAAAGCTGGCAGCAATATTATTCCAGAATAAATCAATTTAAACCTTTAAATAATTTTCAATATTTTACTCTGTTTGTCAAAACAGAAAAAGTTAGAAATAAGCGCAAGATAACATTGTGCCATTGATAACAATAAAATCAAATGATCTGGAGGGGTGAATAGAAGTTATGTTGACTTTGGCAGGTGCCCCACCCCTCGAAACAAAGGAACTATTTTTTAAAAAAGATAAAGTTTTGGTCTCATTGGCTCAAATAATGAAAAAAGTACATCTTTTGGTGCTGAACGCTCACAACGTTGTTCAACTTTACCGCACTCTAACTCAGGGGTCCCCACACCACGGCCCGGGGGCCGGATCCGGCCCACCTCCACATTTGGCCCGGCCCCCAAACACTATCAGAGACCCATTATTTATTTATTTATTTACTTTTTACACATACAACGTGACTTTTTATTCCAACCTTCTAGATTCTTTGCCTCCATCTGAACACTCCCAAACCCCCGTCAAATAGAACTGAATAAAGTTTTCTCCTTCCACATTGCAGTTCACGTGCTTTCAGAGCGATCACGGAGCTGCCTTTGATTTTTGTTTTTTTAAAACAGCGGACCCTGTTCTGCGCCCTAATTGGTTGGAGACCTTGTCAATCTCCTCCATGAACGTTTCCTGCAGAAACGTGCAGTTCTTCAGACCCACAGAAATCTATGATCTTTGTCTTCATTCTATAATCCTGAAAATGTCCATGTCTGTCTGAGAAAAGTGGAGAAAGTGTGTAGTGAGGAGGTTAACATCTATAATTATAATTTGTGGGTTTTTATCATTTATTTTGTACATTTTACTTGGTATGAAAATAAAGTTAAAAGTATAAAAACATTTTTTACATTAGTTATTATTTTTGTGCATCTGATTAGCTATTATTAAAAAAAAACAAAAAAAAAAAAAAGACTTTAAGATCATCTTTAGATCTCTGTGTGAGGAGCTGCAGTTCTCCAAAAGACCCATGACAGGAGAGGATTCTCTATTTAGAGGTTTAATTTTTGTAATGTTTCAGATTTATTTCCCTCTGTGAAGATTACAGAAAGTGATTTTTAAAATGTGGTCGTGTGTAGCTTTCTGTAAAATTAATTCTTACATTAAGACACACCCTGTAATTGTTACACTTTTTCTCTTAGCTTACAAATTGACCCGGCCCCCCATCAGAGTAGAAAACAGTTATGTGGCCCTCACAAGAAAATGTTTGGGGACCCAGTTCTAACTCCATATAATATAAAGTAACAACTAATCAACTATTAAATTAGTCGTCAACTATTTAATAGTCGGTTAGTCGTCGACTAATCGTGGCAGCCTAAGTTCACTAGATGGAATTGTTGCTCTGCAGATATCAAATTTGACAAATCTGTTTTTTCACTCCATGATTTATTTTTTTTTTTAAAGAGCTGCCTCATTTGGCATTTAGACAAAAGAAATGCATTCCATCTTGTCATTAAGTCACACAGAAAGACAGGCTTGTGGCGGGAATAAAAGAGGAGTGGCAGAAATGAGTGGTCGGGTTGACAGTTACTGCGATTTGCATTTGTAGTGGCGCAGCCATTCTGTCTCCGCTTCACTCACAGTCTTCGGAGCCTCCCTTGCGCTGTCCCTTATGCTCAATTTTCCCTGCTGAATGCAAATGTCCTTGACCTTTAGCTTTGCAGCGTGAAGTTTGATAATAGGAAAAGAAAAGTGTGAGCTGTCAATGAGAAAGCGGAGGAGAAACAAGCTGCTACCAAATCACAAAAAACGCATATTGAAATTTTCTGGAGTGAATATACAAGTCGTAATTAATAAAGTTGTCTGATGTTTGGTTTTTTTTGTGCAGCAATTTCAGTTGAAAATCAGCATTTTTTTAAAAATTGATTTGGAGCATACTGTAAACCGGTTTAGTCTTTTTTTAGACAAACTGTGTCTAAATTTCCATTTCACTTAGAGGATAATGATGCGTTCCATCGTCTGATAATAGTGGTGTGATCCACAGGTCGGGCGGCTCGCCACCAGAGCAGAACAGCCTCTCTCATGGCCCATTACAGTCTTCTTAATGACCACACTGATGACCAAGCCTCTATACGACCTCCATACAAAGTTCTCAGCCTAAAAGTGGAATTAAATATACTATTTTTTGTTGTCTTTGTGATGTGAAAAGAGTATTTATAACTGAAAAACCTGAAATGACCAAACTAGCTTCTGTAATGAATAGATGACAGCATACAAAAGTATATAACACGGTAAGAGAGAGAGTGATTCCTATCATATCTAAATAGTATAAAACAATCAGAATTTAAGAAATCTATCTTTTTTTTTTAATTTTGGGGAAAAGTGAGTCAACTTGCAGTTAGCCTTCCCAGCCGTGAGTCAAAGACAAAATCTGGCAGTGCCAGATTTAAGCCCAGATTGAAGCTATCTTGAATGTGAGAGCATTGACAGAGTGTGCACTTCAAGTGGAGGCATGAGAAGTGCCACTGTGTGAATTCTCTGAGGGGGTATGAAGATAGTTGTCCAATTGAAAGAGACACTAAAGCAACTGGAAAAGGCAGAAAAGATATTTTTATTATATATATATACATTTTTTTTTTTGTGGACAACAGATGCAGCAGAACCATACAACTGTGACCTTAAGCAACACAATATTGAAAAAAAAAAAAAAAAAAATCAACCTTGTTTTGTAAAGGGACAGAAAAGATATTTAGAAAACAAAGTTAAAACATCCCAAGTGAATTTTAAATTAACTCACTTGAAAAGCATGGCAAGGGTCAGCCTATGATCTCAGTAATAACATTTTAATAAGAACAGATATTAATAATGCAAGTGAAGATTTTTTTTTTTTTCTTTTCTTTTTTGGGGTGGTTACAGAAAGCTGTGCACAAAATAAGCCCATCGTCTTTTATGGTTGTTGACACCTGATGTGGTAGAGATAAACAAAGTTCAGATCATAGATCAGGGGTGGTCAACCCTGGTCCTCAAGAGCCTCAAGCCCGCCTGCTCTCACGTTCTCCCTGACCAGCTTGCTGCTGATTAGCTGACTCCAGTGATTCCACATCCTGACTGACTGAACACACCTGATCCAGGTTGTCAGCATCAAGCAGTCCAGGGAGAGCTGGGAAACGGGCAGGTTGAGGTTCTTGAGGACAGGGGATGACCATCCCTGCTGCATGAACAGAGAAGTAGGATCAGAGAAGACCTGAACAATATGTCGCGAATAGTGATGTAATGATGCAATCGAGTCACAATTGGTTAAAGTCATGATTTCATGATCATGTCATGATTTTTTTCTCAACAAAATTAATTAAATGTATTTTTAACACCAAGTACGTTTTCTTTTTCCCCTTTACATCAAACTGTCTGTTTTCCTACTAACATAAATGGATATAATACAAAAAAAAAAAATCAGAAATTTGAAATGATCACAAATCCTTTGTAACCAAAAGGTGTGTTATTTTCTTTTAACATTGATTTTTTTTTAACAATCGATAAATTCGATATTTGTGTTACAGAAATGACCGATAAGAATCATGACTGTGAGTCCTTATTTGGATCCATGTTACGGCCCCTGGCCTGCTAGGCTTGTGTGTGTCTGTATATGTATGTATGTCTGTTTGTGTAGCTTTTTGCAGCTTCCTTGAAAGACCTGCAGTGTTTGCTGTTGGCTCCGCCCCCCCTCAAGGAAACCATCTCTCCTCCCTCCACTCACCTTCACCAATTACCAGGCCGGGACGGGAGGACATAAAAGAAGTGGCCCAACCTGGATGAGGTGGCGGCTGAAATTCCAGAGGGAATCAGTTTCCTCAGCCTGCCCCTGTTGTCGGCCTCAGCTCTAATAAGCCTGTTTTGCCTGGTGTTGTCCTTCCTGTAAATTTAGTTTTTGGACTTTGGTTTTGCCTGAGGTGGTGATTTGCTTTTTGGTTTTGTATTTATGTTAATGTCTATATTTGATGCTAAAAAGCCTGAGATTTTAAGTTGAAAATCTTCTCCCCTCATTATCGACTACTTGTGTTGGGTTTAGTTTAAGTTTTTGTAATAAACGGCCCAACTGCCAATCTTATTTGATCCCTCCCGGTTTCTTTTTTTTCTATATGTTACACCTTTTCCCCTTTGGGACGTAACAATCCATCTACAGCACTGTTTATAAAGCAGAAAATATTAAAATTTCAAGACTTGGTAAATCATTCTATACTAAAACTTATGTATCGAGAACATTACAAAATCCTACCACATAACATGCAAAATAAGTTTGAAAAAAAGAGCAATTATAACCTAAAAGGGCCTGAAATTTTCAAAATGAAAAATTGATCTGATTGAAAAGATTGATTGATTTAGTTAAAAGGGGCAGAGACAATAAGTTTACTTCCTTTTCATTTTCACTAAGAGCAAGAGTATTATGAAAGTCTTTTTGTATTCTATGAAAATCAAAATAAACTAAGATAAACATCTGTATTTATGCTGTAACAAACTGAACTTGTCTTAAACAAACAACTTCTGTGATATGGGAATAAAATATGCTGCATTAGAATAGTAAAAATTAAAAAATAACTTTTATAAAAAATTTCTTTTACTTAACAAATTCTCTGTAAAATTACTATTTCCCATGTACTTATTTAGTAATGTTGACTTTTAAAACCTCCTCTTTCACACACTCTGTTGCTTTCGCTATCATGCTTTTAGATGAGGGGTGTCAAACTCATTTTAACAAGGGGCCAAAATCTATAACACACTTTAGGTCGTAGGCCGAAGAGGATAAACATTTATTGAACACTCTAAAACTAATTTAAAAAACAAATAAAACAGTGACTTTTTAACACAACTATGTACTAAATATATAGCATTACCTGCAATTATGCTAATATGAATGCTTTAAGCTGAATTTGGCCGCTGAATATGCTCGTACTGACAGCTGAAGATGATGTAATTGATAGCTGAAAATGCTAAAGTTATTAGCCAAAACACTAAAGCTCATAGCCAGCTAAAATATTAGCTAAATGCCAAATTAGTCTAAAAAACTATATTAAAAAAAAAATAGGTTAGCCAAAAGAGCTAGAATGTTACTGAAAAAATAGCTTAACTGCAAATTATCCTAAAAAACTGAAAAAATTAGCAAAAAAACAGCTAGCATGTAGCTGAAATATTATCTAAACTCCAGAATAACCTAAAAAAATCTTAGTACATAATAAATAGTCCAGAAACCTAGAAGAATGCCAATTTTTAAAACTTTAAAACCATAACTTTTTAACATAATTATGAAGAATAAAAAGGCAGGAATATTATTCCAGAAAAAATCAACTTCAACCTTAAATAACTTTCAATATTTTACCCTCCGTGAAAATATTTTTTGTCATAATTATACAAGTTAGAAATAAGTGCAAGATAACATCGGGCCATTAATGACTATAACGGCCCGAGGGCCGGATCCGGCCCCTTGGCCTTGATGTGCTCTAGGGTATTTGCGCTGCAATAGACTCCAAAAATACAATATATCATGATATCTGGGGCACAAACGCATGCCGTAATGACGTTTGGGGAAAGCGTGTCATATCACATTATTCCCATATTTGCGTTTCTTTATTCGCAGTTTCATATTTTTTTTTATTTTTTTTTTCCAGTCACGTGATTCCCCTGGTTTGTCCCAAAAACAGAGACAACTCACGTGAATGAAACTTTTGCTTCCAAAGGTGGATTTCCCAGTTGAAGACCACACCAGCCCGTCTGATACGCACACATACAGCTCAACTCTCTGCTCTGCATTTCCAAATTTAGGCACAAGGTGGAGCAAATTGATTTTTTCATTTTCTACAATGATGAAAATGCTGACAAGTTTGATTCGGTTTTTAACCGATTCACAAAGAATTGTTACATCCTCTGTGTAAGTCTGGTGGAGATTTTCCAGCGTTCTCAGCCCTGCTACCGTAAGTATTGGATGAAACTCACACCAAAAATCCAGTGACGTCTGATTGGACCACAGAAATGTGAACGGCGGCTCATTTGACTGCAGTCAATGTGAAGATACCATCTTCTCTTCTCCAGAACCTGAACTAAACACGCTAGCCGGACCAGATGAGGATTTAGTGAATGTGCAGCAGAAAAAAGATCATTTATGAAAAACAGAGTGTGTCCAAGACAGTTTAATTGACAGCGATAGAAAAGTAGAAATACTCAGAAATGGAAAAACGTAATGACTTCTGATTACATTTGTTCTCTTTCATAAGTGCCACACATACATGGTAAAAACTCAAAAAAACAGGATTTTCATCAGCGGGGGACTTTAAAAGTCGCTGTCTAGTGCACAGTTTCACGTGAAGGTGAACCAAAACTGTCATGGCAAGAGAGGATAGCAAGTCCAATACTAGCAATTTGTTTTCCCAGAATCCTCTTTGATCATATTTTGGGCACAGGTCCTATTTCAGTAGAGCATACCCTCAAAAGATCATATGGATGTTGCGTCAAAGGCGGCACCAACTATGAACAAATCAATAGATGTTATATGGTGTGGACATGCACAAGGAGATCGTCCTAAAGGTTCGAAGGCCAGCTAGCAAATTTTCCGCTTGTCACAACACTTGCTCTTCAGAGTACGGTCAATTTTTGAGAGTCCAATTAAACTAACAGGCATGTTATTGGCAGGAAGCTGTAATACCCGGAGAAATCTAACACAAATCTAGTGAGCGTACAAAAAACCCACTTCCATCAAGCAACAGAAAGTCAAATAATTTGTTGACCCACTCGTTTAGCCCGACATCCTCCAGTATAACACAAACAGCTCAAATGAGAGGAGATTTTGTCATCGTGATAAAGTCACGTCCACATGGGTGACATCTACACTAATGCAGTCCTACTTATGCATGCACAGTGTCCTCATTCCTCATTCAGATATTTTTCTGCACTGCGTACAGTGTCACTGCTGTGATATTATCACAGTTTATGCAGCATTGTGTTGCTGTCCTGTGTGTACAAAGCGCAAATTCCTTGACACAAGTCTCTGTTCAATCTCACACAGCAAATCCACACACCAAGATACCTCCTGGCTGAGCAAACTATGTGTGTGCAGCATACAAACACGTGTTCAGAGGAAGCATTCTTCACACATAACTGAATTTTTAGTGGAGTATTAAGGCTGCAGAGTAAAGTGAGGCATTAAGGAGTTCTCTCTTTTTTTTAAATCAACTGTGACTATGTTTACATGCTTGAAGCATTGGAACATGAGAGAAACTTCTTGGATAAGATAATCATCTAAGGCACGGGTGTCAATTTCAGTTACACAAGGGGCCAAAATCTAAACACACCTTAGGTCCAGGCCAAACATTTATTGAACACTCTAAAACTAAAGTTTTAAAACATAACTTTTTAACATAATTATGAAGCAGATATAAAGCATTACCTGCGATTATGCTAGTGTGAATGCTGTAAGCTGAATTTGGCCACTGAAGATGCTAGTGTCGATAGCGGATGATGCTGAAATTGTTAGCTAAAAATGCTGAAGCTAATAGCTGAAAACGTTGAAGCTAACAGCTGAAAACCAGCTAAAATATTAAAATATTAGCTAAATGGCAAATTAGTAAAAAAAAAAAAAAAAAAAAAAAAAAAAACTTGTTAGCCCAACTCGCTAGCATGTAGCTGAAATACTAGCTAAACTCCAAAATAGCCTAAAAACTGAAAAAACCCTAAATTATCCAAAACAGTAAGCATGTAGCTGAGATGTTAGCTAAACCCAAAAATTGACTAAAAAAAAAAAAACTGAAAAAAGCTGAAATTAGCCAAAACAGCTAACATGTGACTGAAATATTAGCTAAACTCCAGAATTGCCTAAAAAAATCGTAGTAAATGCCAAGATAGTTCAAAAAGCTTTAAAGCTTTAAAGCTTTACTGTAACTTTTAACATAATCATGAATATTAAAGAGGCAGAAAAATTATTTCAGAAAAAATCAATGTCAACCTTAAATAACTTTCAATTTTTAACGCTCCATAAAAATATAGAAGTTAGAAATGAGTGCAAGATAAGATCGGGCCATAAATAACAATAAAATTAACTGGAGGGCCGGATCTGGCCCCCGTGACATGATTTTGACACGAGATCTAAGGGATGTTTTATGAAAATCTCTAACTCGCGCTAATTCAATTTACAGTAATAAATTCACCAAATGGAAACATGACAATTTTAAGAAAACTCGCATTTGTTAAAATGTTTTGGCGCTTCAAGAAGGTGGTTTTTGACGTGTATCGAAATGTACATATTTCTCAAGACCTATGACTGCACTGCTGCACTGCCACAAGAGATCCCACAGCATCGTACAGTACAGCTTGTAGAAGCCGACGTCTCCTTTGATAGATGATGATGAGCGCTAGTGCATGACATAATTTTCAACTTTATCTGCTGTAAATCAAAGTGTTGTTCACATCCACCCCAGTGTTTTTTAAAGACTTATCAGAGTCTGAGTTGGTTTGTGTTTTTTACCCATAATAATGACTTGATGAAAACAGTGTCATCACAAAATAGTGTTTTTTTCAATCTTTTTAGAATTTTTATTATGTTTTGCGCATATGTGCAATAGAAAGCTTATGATGTTTTCTATAGAGTTATAAAGTACAGGGGTTTTGGTTGCTTTCTGGGTCAAATCCTGTATTTAAATTAAAACACCACACAATGCACTTAAACATATACAGATGATGATCTTCTTTTTCCTTGATCTTTGAAACTGCTTGGATTTTAAACTTTTACCATAACCTTTATTTGTTAGTATAAAAATTACAATTTTTAGGGACCATACCATGATTTTCTTTAGTCTTTCAAAGTAAAATATATCTGATGTCTTCCAGTCAGGCTTCAGACAGAACCACAGCACGGAAACGGCTCTGACCAAAGTGACCAATGACATACGTTTGAATACAGACAGTGGAAATATGTCAGTGCTAGTTTTACTGGATCTCAGTGCTGCGTTTGATACAGTCGACCACGCAATACTACTCAGACGACTGGGAAACTGGGTGGGTCTCACTGGGCCAGTACTAAACTGGTTCAAAACGTACTTAGAAAACAGGAAATATTTTGTGTCAATTGGTAACTTCACTTCTGAGCCAACAGAAATTACATGTGGAGTGCCCCAAGGCTCCATCCTGGGACCACTTCTATTTAACATCTACATGCTCCCACTGGCCCAGGTTATAAAGAACAACAACATTAGTTACCATAGCTATGCAGATGACACACAGATATATATTAGACTGACACCAGGAGACCGAGGCCCTGTACAGGCTCTTGGTAAATGCATTGAGGACATTAATGACTGGATGTGTCACAACTTACTTCAATTAAACAAAACAAAACTGAGGTTATGTCTTTGGGGCTAAAGAAAAAAGGTTAGAGGTCACTACAGAGCTTCAATCTATTCAACTAAAAACTACCAACCAGGCCAGAAACTTGGGTGTAGTGATAGACTCAGACTTAAATTTTGATAAACAAATTAAGGCAGTCACTAAATCAGCCTATTATCATCTCAAAAATATCTCAAGGATTAAAGATTTGATGTCTAAGCAGGACCTGGAGAAACTAGTGCATGCTTTCATCTTTAGTCGACTTGATTACTGTAACAGTGTTTTTACAGGACTACCAAAAAAATCCATCAGGAAACTGCAGCTGATTCAGAACTCTGCTGCTCGGGTTCTCACAAGGACCAAGAAAGTAGACCACATCAGTCCAGTTCTGAGGTCTTTACACTGGTTACCTGTCTCTCAGAGGATAGACTTTAAAGTTCTGTTACTGGTTTATAAGCTTTGAATGGTTTTAGCACCAAAATACATGACTGACCTCCTGACCCAGTATGTACCAGCCAGACCTCTCCGATCATCAGGATCCGGTCTTTTATCAGTTCCTAGAGTCAGAACTAAACATGGAGAAGCTGCATTCAGCTTCTATGCACCACAGATCTGGAACAGACTTCCAGAAAATCTTAGATCTGCTGAAACACTCAGTGGATTTAAATCCAGGTTAAAGACTCACCTGTTCTCAGTTGCATTTGATTAATATGTATTCAAAAGTTTACGTCCGCACTTTTTATTATGCTTGTTTTAAATTAAAATCTTTTTACTTTCTTTTAATTTTATTTTAATGATTTGAATAATGAATGACATTTTTACTATTTCTTTTGATTGTTTCTTTTAATGTTTTATGTAAAGCACTTTGAATTGTCTCTGTACATGAAATGTGCTATACAAATAAACTTGCCTTGCCTGTATATGATCATATATTACCTTTGGAACACTAAAAAACAATTTTTTTCATTAAATATTAGTTATTTAGGTGAACTATCATCATTCTCTGAAAAAACTCAACCTTTGAGGCTCTGCGTTTTCGCTTCCAGAGGGTGCCGCCCATAGACTCTTCCAGAAAGGGGCTGTCTCAATCTGTGACATCAGCAAGTGAGGACCCGCTGTTTCGTAGGTATGGGAGCACAGTTTTTAGAGGATTACTCAGAAATGTATGAAAGGATCAAAATATTATTATTATAATTGGAGTTCTTTATAATGAGGAATTAATAGTATAATACACTTAAAAGCTCAAAAGTAGATTTTTCATGGTATGGCTCATTTAAGATAATAATAATAATAATACATCTTAAGAAATATTTTACTAAAGTAGTGTTTGGTGTTTTTTTTTTGCAAGAGACTTATAATTGTATGTTGTATGTTATTTTATGGTTGTTTGTTTCATCTACAACAGCTCGAGAAGGTTTTAGGCATCCACTCTCCGTCAAGCAGTGTTAATTATTGAAGTTGTGCAGCACTCTTCTCTCTGTATGAGTTAAAAAAAAAATCACAAAATTCCTTAAAAATGAATGTGGTTATTGCTTCCTTGCTTCATTTACAATTTTCTCAATTCGATATCTCCCCATACCTCCCACTTTCTTCCTTCAGCTGCTATAATATGTGGCCATGTTGTATGGTGACTGGAAATGACTGATGATCTTTCTGAATGAATAATACAATCAGAGCCAAGGGGCATCTGAGGGGCTGAGAGGGAGAGAAAGACAGGAAGAGAGGGAAAGATCAGCTGGAGAGATGGGACTGAGTCTTGGTATCTTAATTTAGTGGACTGTAATTAAAAATGTGTTTGCCAGTTATTCCTCTCGCTACTCTACAGCCCCTCCTCCCCAGACAATTAAAGATTTAATCACCATCTGCAAGAAGGAACCCGCAGTGTTTGACCAAAAACTCAAAAATGCAAGATGACGCTCCGCAGGGATGATATTTGGAACTTTGAATGCTGTTTATCTTCTGTCTATTTTCATCTAAATGTAAATTGGTTTACAGACATTATTCCTGGTGGAATAAAAACGATAGAAGCACACACCCTTAACATTATTTGCTTTTTGTATTTTCTTGCAGTTGCTATCTAGGAAATAAAAGAGAAGCGGAAGCTTTTAGTAAAGCTTTTTGAACAAGACAAAAAAAGAGCAAAAAATAATAGGAATATGAAGACTTTGAAAATGGAAACATCAACAACAAAAATACTTAAAAAAAACCCTACAATTCCATCATTTTCGTGACTTAGGTTTTATTAAAATTCTGCTGAAGTGTGTCCAACAAACCTGTCTGTACG
This sequence comes from Oryzias javanicus, assembly GCA_003999625.1. Classification (NCBI taxonomy): domain Eukaryota; kingdom Metazoa; phylum Chordata; class Actinopteri; order Beloniformes; family Adrianichthyidae; genus Oryzias; species Oryzias javanicus. Next base: position 634,066 of record CM012447.1, read on the forward strand.
CAAGCTTGAGCAACCAAAATATCAAAAAAGCCCATGTTGTGTTCCCTAGGAACACTGTGTTCTGTACTCCTCTCCAGCGGGGGGTAGGTGCCCCCCCTGAATGCTTTTGCAGTCTAAAAGTCAACCTTGAAACACAATATTAAACAAATACCCCACTGACTCTCCCAAGGTATCGTCTGTGCATATCAACAATGCCAATAATAACTTCTATGGAGTTCAACCTTTAAATAAAGAAAGATGGCGTGATTTGTTTTTTCTCTTTTACTTGCAAAACAAAACATAGGCTGTGATACAGTCAGTCAATCATTCTGGAGTTTGGGACTTCCAAATTCAGACTGACAGAATGACTATGACAAACCAACCAAACACTGAGGTAGTGGTTAAAAAAACAGAAGGCCGCCATTGGTGGATTTGGCAAGACCAAGTGATGGCAACATCAGGGAGAAGGAATGTGAGAAATTACAGAAATACCACGGACTCAAGGAACTAGAGCTTGGACGATGAAGGTGACAGTGGTGCCTACGGTGATTGAGGCACTCGGGAAGTAAACCCTAAATTGGAAAAGTGACCATTTTTTGACGAAACGTTCACATTCATGCATCCCTCCACATGTAGTGTATACAAAAAGCATGCCCACTGAACGAGCTTTGCAAGTTAAACCAGATGAACTTTGACCAATTAGAGACTCTGATTTGGTGGGGATGTATGGGTAGAATCCTTAGTTGTTTGCGTAGTGGTTTTTGTTTTCTCCCATGGTTGGTGTTATTGCTGAAGTGTACAGCTTTTCCTTGATTTTGGTGATTGTCATGGTCAATAGATTCTCATTCCCAAGTTGTCACATATTGATGCACTGTTAGTCCAAGTCAAAAATTGACGTTTTGGGTGTCCCCAACTCGTTTTTTGATGTGCTGGCTGTTCAACTTACAGTATGTCAAGGCTCCCGAACCTCTGGTGTCCTAACTCACTTTCCATGTTTAATCATTAATAATTTTTACTTACCTTCTTGGGACGGGGTGCTCCTGGGACCCTGCTCCTGGGGGGACTGTATGGAGCGTTCACTGGTCCCGCCCTCTGACAAAGAGGGAGGGATCCGAACGCCTGTTCTCCTAACCTAAACCCGGTACGAGATGCGGATCAGTATCGGTTGCAGACACAGATCAGGCTAGGCTTAGGGTACTGGCTGCATCGTGAGGTTCGGTCCACGTCTGTTCTAGCGTTCAACAAAATTACCAGACCCCTGATTTAGTTGGAACAGGAAGCACTTAAAAAAGTGATGCGGAGGTTGTCCTTAACGAAACGTGATGACTTGGGAATGAGAATGTGTTGTCATGGTAAGGCATTGCCCTCAATGCTTCATTCACAGACTCCAGTAGACTTTTACCTGATAATCATTCAGGCCATCAGTCTTTTTCCAGGTCAGTTGACGCCCTGCTCAGCATATATTGTAAGTTGTTAGGTTTGTGAGAGTCCTGGACCCAAAAGCAGGCGGGAGACAGAGATGAGTATAGAAAAGTTTTAATGCGGTATGGCGGATGGTGGTACTCTGGAGTCCGGGTGGGTTTGCGAGGAGCAGTGGATGGTGGTGACCTGGAGTCCGGACCGGTTTGCGTGGAGTGGTGGATGGTGGTGACCTGGAGATGCAACGAACAGATGAATTTTGAGGAACAACGAAAGCTACACATAGGCTGAGGTCTAAGGCGTAGTAGGGGTCAGTTTACTCTACCACGTGAAGCAGACGGACTGACGATGACTGAAGGTCATGGTGGGTAGATGAAGGCTCCAGGCTGATGAGATGATAAGATGCAGGTGAGCAGGAAACCAGGGGCGTGGAGAGGGCAACCAGGAACCCAACAGTAGGTATTCATTGGGGCTACGTTCTTGAGTTCTGGTTTGTAAAGCTTCTCTTGTGACCTGGTGTTCTGGCTCTAGCGTGGTTCTGTATTTGTGCCGTACCCCTTCCATCAAGTCATGACAGCAGGTGTCAGATGTTGGAACTCTGAGCTACTAGTTGCTTTGCCTCAAGCTCTGATTGTGGGTTTCAATAAATTTCTTCACTCTACATTCTATGCTTGTAATCTTCCTATATACTTACTGTGCAAACTTTTAGCCAAGTGTAAAAATTGCGATAAACGAAAAAAGTCTGAAATGTAAATTGTCAGTTTTTTTGTTAAAAAAACATCAAAATCAATCATTTCTACCTTCTTCTTTCAAACAAGCATCACACGTGTCCTTGCACAAAATCGGGGATTTTCTAGGGTTATGATTAGGTGTTTGATCAACCAATTATTCCAAATAGGTGGTAATGATCCACAATGTCACATAAAGGTTGACACCCAGTCATTAACTGAAACAGAAATGGCAGTGTAGGAGGTTTAAAGGAGGTAAGGAACTACCGAGGTGAGGCTGTGAAAGACGATTTCATGTCACGGCGAGACTGAGCAGAGGATCAAGACACAACATTCTTTCACCACATCATCAAGGTCTTCAAGATGTCCAAGCTCTTTTGAAAAAACACAAATTAGCAGGCAATGTTGTGGATTGTAGAGGCAGAGATTGACCAAGGAAACTTAGTGTACCTGATGAAAGCCAATCTTTATCCATTTATGTATCATTTACCAAATCGTCCAAAATTGGAAGATGCTCGACAGTGCCATCAATCCTATGTGATCCAGAGAATTCTGGCAAGAGGTTAATGGAAAAGTTCAAGCCAAAAAGTCAAACCTCAGATAGGGAAACACAAGTTACACAAAAACATATATTGTGGGATATAAAAATGGCAGAATGTATTACAGACTGATGAATCAAAATGTAAAACATTTGGTTGTAGCTAAAGACAATTTATTTATCAAATGTATGGCATGCAGTAAGATGATTGATGTTTTTTCTTAAGGCAAAAGGTGCTCGCAACAGGTATTGATTTGATTTAGAGTTGTCTTTTATGTACTCTATATGTTTTGTATTAAAGAAAAATGAATTATTAAAAATTCAATTTGTGAAAGCATTCATACATTTTTCACACCTGCCTAAAACATATATGTACTCCGTTTTATACATTTTTTTGTTTGGAACAGAACATTTCTTACACATCAATATTCAGCCACATGCCAGCATGTATATCCAGATAAAAATGTATTGTGTTCAGAAGAATAAAAGAAGAGTTCTTCATATAGGAAGGACAATCACTGACAGCAGATATATAAAACTCTGTCTAAAATAGACTTTTTTTTTTTTTACATTCTGTGAATGAGATTTTTTAATTGAAGAGATAATATGGCATTTCTTTGTAGTTTTTGGACAAAATTGACCCTCTATTTTATTAAATAAGGTGGAGAATAAAAGTCTTCCTGACGGCACAATAACGAGCATCTGTGTTGTCTTAAAATTGAGGAAATGTCGGGGTTCTCCCGCCCACCAACGCCAAAGTTTTCAAACAGTTCAGAGAAGACAGAGACACCCCCACCTGTGAGCAGCCGACCTAAAATCCAGCTGGATCAAAATTCTTCCAAAAAAGTTGCTTTAATTTTTTTTTCTTGAGCATAAAAAAGAAAGTTTATGAAAAAAAAAGAGAATAAGCTGTAAAAAAGGGAAAAAAAAAAACAAAACAAAACAGAATTCCAGGAAAAATGTAAAATAGATAGCAGTGAGAAATTCTTATTTTTGGGGCTGCCTGGTGTGGCCATAGCCTGGATTTCTTAGTATTTTCATTCAAAAACGTGTTTACAAGCTATATTCTTGTTGTTTTTATAAGATTATATGTTGTAAAAACAGTTTGTTAAACATGCAAAAAGACAGAATTTTCTGTTTTTGCATGATTTTATGTCTAGTGTGTGAACATAACATAGATGCATTATTAAATAAAGGTAGTGTTACTTAGGAGAGGTTGTGCTGATCAAAATGATACCAAATAAGCAACCAGGTGTCTTTCAAATAGAAAATACAGTAGTAAATTCAAAAGTTGACAAAAACTGGGTCTAAGACCCAGTGTCCCAAAGGATCAAAAATACATTTATAAGTGTACAATTATGTGTGATTTATATATCATGATTATTTGCAGATAATGGGTGGCTGGCAAATAAAGTGACAAAAAAAATCCATAACAATTCATGTTGATTAATCGCAATTTTTTTCCAGATTTGCATTTTTTTTTATCGATTCCCGCCCCTAATATATATATATGTGTGTGTATGTGTATGTATATATATTGTATATGTGGCTTATAAACGCCACCAAACCGTACATATTGCAACATGAAAGGTGAAGGTGCTTTTTTTATTTCATCACATCAGTTTGAGAAAATCAATAGGCACATTCAATACTTTCACACACTTCATATGTGGTGCTTTTTGCCAGGGACACACTAAATCCCTGTGCAAAAGATGCCTTTATCTTAGTCTTGTGTCAGAGAGTAATTAAGTCACAAAATAGAACCGTCTGGAGTTATCTGCAGGGAGAACGTAGGCAGGCAAACTTGGAGACGATGACATATCATGAATTACAAGTCAGTCTATTTCCTTGCCAGCCCTTATCAGGTTGCAAGACCTGTTCTAAAGGGGAGTCTTTGTTTGGTGTATCAGGCCAGTACCTAATGGAAATGATGGCTCTGTATCAACTTTGGCCCAGCAGAGAGAAATGAATTGCAGCAGTCTGGAGTCACAGCAGCAGAGCCGCAAATTCCGAATCTCAGTCACTTTGATTGAGGTTGCTAATATAATTTTTGGAGTTAAGCATTTTAATTATCTGGTTTATGTCTGTTGGAAAAAAAATGGCATTTGTGTGTTATTTTATGAATAATTTGAATATGTTAGAAGCTAGACTTCAAAGACTCAAAGTTTTAAAAATAAAATACGAAGGAAACCTAAAGGGAAACATAGAATGGAAACAGAAGTGTTAATCTATTTGAGCAGGGAAAAGAAACATTTTAAAAAGCTGACAGAAAGGAAATCCTTATGTTTAAAGCCAGAATGATGTGCATGACTTCAGCTCAGCAACCAAAGCAACAGGATATCTGGTCTTGCACAATGAGGAAAAATAAACAGTTCTAATGCCTTGTGTGAAGCTACAGGACAAGTTTGATTTTGTTTACTGGCTAACATAAAATGAAAAACAGCTTTCCTTATATTGAGTAAAGCTGGTGTATGGTGAGCGCCTGAGGATTGGGCTTCCAGTAAGAGGAACGGAGGTTAAAAAGAATGATGATGACAAGATTGTTCAGACAATACATATATTTTCTAATATAAAAAGGGTTATTTTGATATACCAACAGATTTTAAACTAATATATCAGGTGGAACACTTTTGAACTCTTTTGTGTCTAGTAATTCCTTGGGTATTAGTTACAAAAAATTGCTTGAGAATTTCAGCAAATTTTCAGCCAGAATGTCTGGTAATCCTTCACAGTTAATAAAATAAATCAAATGTAAGATTTCAAAAATATCTTATCGGAGGCACAGATTTTGAATCTTCAGACTAAAGATAAGTCAGGCTATACTGGGTCGACTAAATTCTAGACAAATTTTTCCTCAATTGCTAAAACACATTTTCTGAAACACTAGACCAGTTTCACCAAAACAAACATAATTTCCAAAATATTGGCGAAACATACTTGACTCTTGAGTCAAAAACTCGCTTTGAGGTCAAAAGGAATACTCTGCTACTCTAGCAAATAAAACTCACTACTGTACAAGATACTAGACACTGTACACAAAATTATCAAAAAATAGATAGATAAATAAAGACAGATGGACGTTTCTTTGTCTCAGGACTTTTTCTGCATCATGGTCAATGTCCTCCTTAGCAAGACAATGGGGAAAAAAGGATCTTGCGTGCCTGATCCAGCCTTTACAGGACTCACTTGAAATATCATGTTCAAGCCAGTTTGAGTGTTGGTCTAACATGCCTTGCTCTGTTAATTATCTTTGAAAGGCCACTCGGCTGTTCCAGAACTGTTCCTTGTGCAATCCAAGGTGTTAATATTTGTGTCCATGCAAACATGAAATCCTGTCTGCCTTTGTTATTGGAGGGAAAACACTTCAATGTAAGGTTGAGGTCATCTGGACAACACAAAATAGCACAAGGGATATTCACTGCAGTTTTCAATGTCTTCAGTTTTGACCAGTTATGTGTTAATGGATGACTGCTGTGTTGGAGCATACTTTACCTTTGCACCTTGTGTGTTGAGAATGCCAACTGTGTTTTAGAAGTCATAATGTGTGTTTGGGTTGTACATACATTTATCAAACATTTGCTATTCAGTGATTTTAACCTCTCTTTCTTAATCTTCGTGCTTGACGTCGTGTTCAGCTCGGTCTCAAGAAACTTGAAGCCGTCCTTAGCTGAAGACTGTGGAGTCGATATATTGCAGATATGGCGTATACTTGTATAGCGCTTTCTACCCTCCTTCAAAGGCTCAAATCGCTTCACAGTCACTGACCCATTCACACACATTCACACACTGGTGGCGGCTCGGCTGCCGAACACAACCTTCCACCAGAGGCAATTCGGGGTTCAGTGTCTTGCCCAAGGACACTTCGACACATGGGCGGGGAAGTGGGAAATGAACCTGCAATCTACCGATAAGAAGTCAGCCGCCCTACCGCTGAAGGGACCGGCGTCGACTTAGTGTACTGAACTGTGACAATAGTGATAGTAAAACCGGTTTGCAGCTGTTTCTCCCCCGCCTCTTTAGGATCGCCACTAACGTCATAAAAACAAAAGGCCGGGACAGAGAACTACAGAGTGAAAATGGAAGTATGGGAGTTTCTCTGTCCGTTTCTCCTTTCAAGTATTTTGAACTAATTCCTCTCTTGTCTTTCTTGTACTTGCAGAGAAATTTTTCAGATTGTTTAAACCTGACAATGTGTCATGTGTTCTGCAGATTAGATTTTGAGTTTTGTAAATCTTGCATTAACTGCAAATTGGGTTTTTATTTTAAACCAGTCATGTTCTTTTTTTTTAGAGACTTAAAGCAATTAAGCTGCTGGTTTGAAAAATGGAATTTCTGGTTTTAGTATTTGGGAAAAATTGTAAGAAAATAGATTATTACTTTACATGACTGGTAAGAGACTATAGTAAAGTCTCATTTGTTGCTTTTGTGTTTACTTACCTGCTTTTTTAACTATTTATGGTCTCCTTATTTACTTATTTAAGGCATAATTGGACAAATGTTTGTCAAGATGCTTTGCCGCCATTTTGAAAGTTTTGCTGCAACCATTTTAAATGAAGAGGTGTTCAGTTGATGGTAACCCTTCTGCAGTTGTTTGAACCAGTTGGGGTGAGGCCATACAAGCAGAGGTGTTTGTTCAGTGAAGGAGGGTGGATGCAGTTGTCATGTCGGTTGGTGAAAAGGATACCCTCGAACTCCAACATGACTCAGTGATCACACTGATACACTGCTTACTGAGCATGTAATGAGAAAAATGTTTCTAAAATTTATGCTACTTTGTTATGGTAAAAAATATAGCGTAATTGCAATATAATACTTAAGTAATAAGTTGTTACCGACCATAAGACAGTATTTAGAGATGGACAAAGTATCTGTGATGCCACCCATATATGTCTTACCTCTGGTTCCAATGAAACTTTTTTTGAAAAGGGCCATGTTGGAACTAGACAAGCGGTGATTGGTCTCAGTCACATTTCTGTGGCAACAATCGCTAATCAGGGTTGAGCTTGTTGGAAAGCCACACCTCTTTCACGGAATCTGTCAAACGTTTAGAACGTCGGAGGTGGGGGGCAGCTGGCAGCAGATGCTTTAATTTTGGTTTGTGTATAACTTGAATAATTCGCGATAGAGAAAATATATTATAAAAAAAAGGTTTCACAACAACATGTTATAAAGAAGTGCAGAGCAAGAATGATTATTCTGACAAATAGAATGACTGAGTAATAGTTGTTTAATTGTCAATAGAAGTAGGAATTTGGCTTCTGGGACCAGAAAGTACAATTCCCTGTTTGGAACCTGAGCGGGGTGAGAGTACTGTGTCCAGTTCTCATAGACAGTCAATGCTACCAATGGCGTGGATGCAGGACTTTTTAAAGTAAAGTAAATTTGATGGTGAAAAAAAAGAAAAAAAAACATTAAAGGCAGATTAATATAAACAGAAAAAAAAACCGCATCTGATTTTGTCTTAGGGATATTCTGTTTTTGTGTTAGCAAAGTTTAAAAAAGGAAAATCAAGCTTTTCCTTTCCCACAGAAACTTACATTTGCCTGAGCAAAAACATATTTAAATGAAGCTTCTCATTGAGGATCTGGAGCACAAAAAGCAAGTCAGACAGCAAGGACAACCAAAGAAGCGGAGCACGAGTCTCCCCCCACACCAACAACAAACTGTTGCCTCCTGGTGGGCTTTCATTTCATGGTTAAATGTGGAGTTAATGGCCGTTCCTACATGGTGCTAGCTTCACTTTCTATGGCTTCAATTCCCTATTAGTCCCCATGGCTTGAAAAAGAATATTGCCTTCTTTGAACTGCACAGCCAACAGTAAGAATCTTTTGATGTGTGCACAGTTAGTGCTCAGTGAAACAAAACAGTTCCTTTAACCTCAAAACCAGGGTTTCACTTAATAGCAATGTAAAAAAATGACTCAGGCAGCTTGTGTTGTACCAAAATCAATACACCATCCACATCATCTTGTATTCTCAGTGCTTTGAAGAAACTTTACAATCTCCTTTGAGGTTAATGGGATTAATGGGTCACTTGAAACTCTGTTAGAAGCAAAAATGTTGACACATTTTTTTTTCGGCCATTAAAAATACTTTTTTTAGATCATAAATATCAGAAGAAACAAAGTCAGAGTGACCGAACAAACGTTTTATTGTGAAATTTGATTCTGGGTCATTGACAGTTCTTGAATTTAATGAAATTAAAATAAGTTAGTATTCACAAGCCTGAATTTGTAAGTAACTAGTGTTATTTTTTAATGTTTTTTAGTAACGCAAAATGGTTTATTGTATTGCTAAGTAGCATAATTAAGCTTTAATTATGTTCATTACTCACCCAAGTCAATAAACGTTGCTAAAAGCGTCCTTTTTTTAATCAATTTTGTGTTTCTGGGTACTTAAAGGGTTAATTTGAATTATCCTTCCTGTCTGCTGTCTCTCCTTAGATAGATAGATAGATAGATAGATAGATAGATAGATAGATAGATAGATAGATAGATAGATAGATAGATAGATAGATAGATAGATAGATAGATACGTGTGTGTATGTGTGTATATATACAGTATATATATATATATATATATGTATTAGAAAAACATCTTGCAAAATAATCCCTCTACTCTACCTTCTCCAGACACCTCTCCTCTCAGGCTTTCCCGTTAAGTATCTGTCTTGCCATAAAGGTTATTGAATTGAGCCTTTAGTACATTATAATCTGATATGTGATTTTATGTGAGTAAATCTCTCGGGGAGTCATGCCAACTCAGAGGTGTTTCCCTCCAAAGTCGAGAGCAAATGTGTGATGCTGCTATTTTATTTCCTACACACAGTTCTCAAACGTTTGCTTGACTTTCACAAGCCTGTGAGGATAGAAGACATAAAACAATGCATTTATACTGAGTGCTTTATCCTGTGGTGTTTTTAAGTCGTCCTTTTATTTTCCCTATATAAAAAATCTATAATATTGAAGGGTTTTTGCTGCATCTGACGACACTTAAAATTAATGGATCTTTAATATGACTGAATTATAATGAATAAGAGTTTAAAATTACTATAATACACTGGTTAGTTTATGATTAAGTTCAATGTTGCAGTTGGAGCTAACCCCTTAAGAACTTTGTAAACAAAAAAATCACTTCAGGTTCTAACAAACATTGAATTGTTATGTTATCATTGCCAGAAGATGTGAGTTAAAAGTGAAAAGAAAAGTTTTACTGAACAGCACTTTGAGTAATGGGTTTACACTATTACCAGCATCAGGTATATACTGTTTATAAAAACACCCATCTCACCCTCCACGGGTGGTTTCTCCTCTTAGCTCGGGTCCTCTACCAGAGGCCTGGGAGCTTGAGGGTCCTGCGCAGTATCTTAGCTGTTCCTAGCACTTTCTGGACTGAGATGTCTGAGGTCTTTCCAGGATCTGCTGTAGCCACTCCTCTAGTTTGGAGGTTACAGCCCCGAGTGCTCCAATTACCACGGGCACCACTGTCACTTTCACCTTCCAAGCTTTCTCCAGTTCCTCTCTGAGTCCTGGTATTTCTCCAGTTTCTCATGTTCCTTCTTCTTGATGTTACCATCTTTTGGTACTGCCACATCCACCACAACGGCTTTCCTCCGTTCTTTATCCACCACTACAATGTCTGGTTGGTTCTCCATTACCATCCTGTCGGTCTGTATCTGGAAGTCCTACAGGATCTTTGTTCTCTCATTTTCTACCACTTTCTGAGGTGTTTCCCATTTTGATTTTGGGGTTTCCAGTCCATATTCTGTACACATGTTTCTGTATATCATTGATTGTGGCGTTCCATGTATGCTTTCCCAGACAGCATCTTACACCCTGCAGTTATGTGCTGGATTGTTTCCTTTTTGCATAGCCTACACCTTGGGTCTTTTCTAGTGTGGTAGATCTGAGCCTCTATTGCTCTGGTGCTCAGGGCTGGTTCCTGTGCTTCCAGGATCAGCGCTTCCGTGCCGTCCTGCAGGCCAGTCCTCTCTAGCCATTGGTAGGACTTCTTCATATCAGCACTTCAGTTATTGTCCGGTGGTACATCCCATGTTGGGGCTTGTCCTCCCATGAGGCTCTGTTCTCCAGCATCACATCCTCTGCTCTCCGTTGCCTGAGACGTTCTCTGAGCACGCTGTCAGTTGGGGCCTTGAGGTTGACATATTTATGCATCTTGGATGTTTCGTCCTGGATAGTGGCTTCTATGCTCACTAGTCCTCGGCCTCCTTCCTTGCGGCTAGCATACAGTCTCAGGGTGCTGGATTTGGGATGGAACCCTCCATGCATGGTAAGGAGCTTTCGAGTCTTAACATCTGTGCTCTGTATCTCTTCCTTTGGCCACCTTATTATTCCTGCAGTGTATCTGATGTCTGGCATTGCGTAACTATTTATTTCCCGGATCTTATTCTTGCCATTAAGCTGGCTTCTCATGACTTGCCTTCCTCGTTGGAGGTATTTGTCTGTAGCAGCTTTCCTTGTTGCCTGTTCCAGGTTGCCATTTGCCTGTGGAATTCCAAGGTACTTGTAACTGTCCTCAGTGTCTGCTATTGCGGAATAGCAGTGGGGAGAGGGCGTCACCTTGGTATATGCCACATTTGATGAACACATGAGCAAGTGGCTTGCCATTGGTTACAACGGGTTATGATCTGATTGCTTGAAATAAACCATTTCATTCATTCATTCATTAATTCATTTTCATTGAGTTTCCTATGGAAGCTCTTAAGAGTTTTGTTGATGTTTTACATCTCCAAGGGTTCAGCGATCCAGGTGTGTGGCATTGAGTCATAGGATTTCTTATAATCATTCCATGCTGTGCCGAGGTTGGTGTGTCGTAACCTGCAGTCTTGCACGACTGTTCTATCAGGAGCCAAACACCAACTTCTGTTGTTGTCCTCTCATGGTTAAATTCTGCACAGTATACAGGGGGGCCGGTAGATATTTATAAATGTTAATCACTAATTAATCACTGATAAACTTTGTTGGTGGTTTTTTTATGGGGTCTGGTGGGTTTTTGATGACTTTTTGGCTGGAAAACTGTGACTCTATCTGGCAACAATGACTATTTTAGTTAGCAGTAGAAGTAAATGACTACTAGCCACCACTATGATCTTCTGTGATATGGCATGTTTTGTTTGTTCCTTAGTCAATAATAATTTTATTAGTTTAAAATCTTCCAACACCAGTGAATTAATGCATCTTCCCATTCTTGTCTCTGCAGTAAAACAAAAAACAAAAAAAACAACTCAATTTAGACCAAAATGACATTCAATACAATAGAAAGATTTTTCCATAAAAAGATAAATTGAAATAATTGAGCAACTTAAAATTCTTCGGCAGTGTCCCACCCCCTTTTTTTTTTAATTTTTTTTATTTGTTTTGGTCCAATATTGCCTCATCATAGGCTGGGCTAATGTTATACATCACTCTTGGCCCCGGTGTCTCTCAGTTCAAAACACACTTTAAAGTTTAAGCAAGCTTGAGATTAGGAAAAGGTCATATGGAACAAAGCAGCCTGAACATTAAAACTTGATCCCCAGTGGCTGTGTATATCTGTCTTCCACCATGAGCACACAACCTATTAAACACAAGGTCCCCTTTCATAACATTGATATTTTCTTGGCAAACTCACCAATGCTAGATTAAAAACGTAGAAATTCCTTCTTTGAATCTAAGTCATCGCTCCAAATTGAATCTGTTAAAAGAAATCTGCTTGTGTTTTTCAAAAAAGAAAAATCCTCAAGCATTACTCACAGCAAAAGACATTGATTTTAGATGGAAATTCCATTAATCTATCTATGCCAGTTTGTTCAACTATGTACCAATTATTTGATCTAAAATGATGTTATAAATGAGAATAAACTAAAGTTCTGACTTTATAAAGGCTGATAAAGTTACTTTGGATATCTGTGCTGTCAGTTTTGTTTCCCTAGTCGTCCCCAATAAATTGAACAATTCCCCTGATGAATTTGATCTTCTTTGAGTAATTTTGACACTTTAGCAATGTACAAAGTTTGTCATTTTATCTAAAATTTCAAGTCTGACAGTAAAACTTCAGCAACTTTTCTGGGTGCAGTGTGACAGGTTGTGACATTCTGACAATTTAGATCTTTTTTTTTTTCAAACCAGCGATTCCCAAGGAAATACTCTTTGAGATGTGAAAAAAGCTATTTATGAAAGTTTACTTATTATTTTCCCATTTACATTGACCTTTGGAAATTTTAAGGAATGAGTACAGGTTTAAGAAAAAAACAAGTTCTGCCCAGCTCATCACAAGTTTGTATTTATACAGAGGAGTTTTAAATATCTGAATTTTTTCGGACAAGGGTTGCAATTTTCAATGTTAAAATCATGCCAGTTGCATAAAAGATGTTACCAGTCTTGATAACCACATGAGCATCATGATTCATTGTTGAGTGAGATTATGAACCCTCCCACTATAACAGGAAGTACCTGCTGGTCCAAAAAAGCCAAAATCTCATAGAGATTTACAGAGAAAAGAAAAAGAAAATCACTACATATACATATATAGTACAATATGTGCTGCACGTCCGATAGAGTGTAGGCCAAAGAGCAGCCCGACCTGAATTGTCCCCTTCTCCCTTCCAATTCATTTCACGCTCCAAACAGAGAGTTATAAAAATAGAGTCTCATATTTTGTTTGTCACTTTTGTCCGATGACTTCACCATTAATCGACTGTTAATGATAGTGCAGAGCTTCCAGTGCTTGAATATGCATAACGGCGGTTTTAAAACTTCACGCTACAATAAAAAGTCATTACTTACGTTTAAATGTAAACTTCTATGCTGCAAAACGCACCCACATGGAGAAAAGCGCTTTTCAGAGCAACGATCTCTTTTTTTTTTGTAAACATATTTTATTGAATTTTTTGTTTTTTAATTCAAGTACATGTTTACCCCCTTCCCGAACCCACCCCAGCCAAGGTCATCTTTATAGTAATAATAAAGTACAATAAAATAACATTTAAAAAAAAAAAAAAAAAAAGGGAGTTGCAACAATAAAAAAATAGTAATAAAATTGAAAATAAATACATACATAAAAATAAAAATAGAAAATAATAGTAAAAAATAAATAATGATAATTCAACAAAATAATTATAGAAGATGTGCTAATAACGTTCCTTCTCCTCCTCAATGTGACAATTTAAGTTTCTGCTGATAGCATTTTAAAATAACTAAGCAAGGGGTTCCATTGCTTATAAAACAGTTCTTTTGCAGAGCAACGATCTCTTGATTTAGGAATTTATACCCCTCCATTTGGAGCGTCAGATTTAAAAAACATCCAGCTTGCACTTAAACTGCCCCTTTAAATGGAGTAGGGGGAGAAGAGAAGGATTTGGATTGGGCCTTAAAAAGGACAGAGTAAGAAAATAAATTTCCCTAAAACACATGACAACATAGCTTACTATGCAGTGTTAAGTGATTCAAGGTCACAAAGGTCACATAAGTGTGAAGTATCCATATGCTGGAAAAAGCATAAAGTGACATTTCTTTACAGACATCGTGTAGAAAAGTAGAATAATAACTATTAATCAGTCATTATATTTGTCAGAATACTCATTCTTGCTCTGATACCCTTTTTAACATGTTCTTTCTAATCCCAGTTTTTTCATAGTAATTTTTTTTTGTTTTAGTTCAAGTTATTCAAGTTGTAAACTGACCAATCAAATAAAAGTAAACGGTCTTATGTTGAAACATCAAGCCTGTTTTTAAGTGGTAGGGTTGTGGACTTCCAATAAGCTCACTCCTGAATGGTAAGAGTGGTTGCCATGGAAATGCTGACTCTGACCAACTCACTGATCATTTCTAGGTCTAACATGGTGACGGTCAAATTAGAATAAAAAGGTGACCGGATTGAGTTCATTTTATTGGAATGTAAAGGAAGTAATTTTGTATTGGTGATGCCACACACTCTTTGTCAGCAGTTCTAATATACAGTCAATAGCTGAAATGCCAATGCTAATGGTCCCACTAGCAGGAAAAAAACAAAACAAAAGATTTCTTTCAAAATCTGATAGATGCCCTCAACAATATGTATAATTTAAAATAATATCACATGAAAACTCACATTGGAACAGACCCAAGTCATCCTGTACAGACATTGTCCTGGCCAAGTTCCGGCCTGTTTATCTTTTTACACATTTCCATTGTCTCTCGAGATCAGTGACTCTAGCAGATCTCCAAAGCAGGTCAAGCTGCACTGAGCACGGCTCTACTTCACAGCAGCTCTCTGTGACCGCTGAAGACTCGCCTGTACAAGGATTTAAGACACAGTCAGCATGGCATATGAGGGAAATGTCCCTTTCATTCTGAATATTTTAACATGTAAACATCTTCTTTATGCTAAAAATGCACATTAGAAGCAGTTCCTGACAGCTCCAAAACACTTTCCATCTGACTGCATTTAAGCCATTGAACTTTCCCAGAAATGTCTTCTATAGATTTATATTAGTGAACTCTTGTGGAATTTTGTCTGAACTCTACAGAGGAGTGTTGAGATCAAATGGAAGAGAGCTTAGAAACTTCATGGCTTCATAACCAAGCCAGCAATATTTAAAACAGAACATGTCTGACAATAGAACTTGAAAGTAAGAAACGTATTGATATTGAGGGCATCTGCCCCGTCCAGATCATGCTCAGAATCACATAAACCTGAAAGTTCTCTATAGTCATTTATCGTATGTGGTGTGACTTTCAGATGGAAAAACTGTAAAAACATCCATCTATCCATTTTCTTTCTCATCCTACAGTTGGAAAAGGCTTGTTGCAAAATGTCAAAGTGGTAAAAATCTTGCTCTAGACTTCTTCTTTTACAGCTCTATTCCAATATACGACAGACTTGGTGTCATAGAATTCCATCCGGGCACAAACCACAATTCATTTATCCCCCGTGATTAATTCTTACACGGTGTTACGGCTCTAGGCCTTTTGGCTCTGTTTCTGCTGCCTGTCCCTTTGCTCCTCCTCCCACACAGGTGCTGTCTTCCAATCAGAGGATGGAGATAAAAGATCCACCATAGAGGTGCTTGGGAGAGACCCTTCTACTTCTGCCAGCCAGATCAGTTGTTTGCAGCTCTGTTTCTCCTGGTCCTTCCTACTCTGTTGGGTTTTCTGATGCACATTAAAAATACCATCAACATGTTATACAAGCCTGAAAACTAACCTAAATATGTGTACCATTGCAAAAATACAAGAATTTTGAATGCACAGGAGACCCAAAACATGCATGTACGTGCAATATCATGGATTTTTCATTCAAAGAGGTGGCTTGATTGCATGCTTCCGAGGGTGATGTGAACTTAGCTTAAGTGGTATTAAATAATCATATTGTTCGTAGATGTTTTTGTCAGGACCCAGCCTGTCATGTTCTCCTCCGACCACCAGAGGGAGCCCTCACCTGAGTACTCACTCCATCCTGCTGTACTCCAATTCCCATCATGGAGTAGCCACCAGTTTCCTGTCACCACCAGCAGTTTGTCATCATCATCAGTGCTGCATGTTCCTGCTCCTCACTCTGCTCATTGTGAAGTCTTGTTTGTCACTTTGTGTATTCAGTCTGAGCGTTCTTCCTTTTGTCTGCCTGTATTTGACTTTTGCCTGTTTTCCGGTCTTCCGCCTTGCTCCCATGTTTGATCCTGGCCTGTTTCCTGACTTTGTTCCACCTTGTCCTTACCTTTATTTCTTTAAAGTCAAGTTGCATATGGATCCACTCAGCTCCATCATTAGTTTTAAAAAGTGATAAAATTGAAGGTAAGCAAAGTTCCATTTCCTCTTACAAGCTTGTTGGTTCTGTAAAGGCTCCATCCTTCCTGCAGTTCAGTACAAATGTTCAAGAGGATTAAAAAATGAATCTGTTTCTATTTAAATTCATTGCAAAGTCACCAGGATTAACTGAGCCATGAAGATTTTTTTTTCACCATCATGGCTGCATCGGTTAAAATATTGTTCTCTTAATCAGAAATAGATGATCAGTAAATATTGACACTACAGTCACTAATATGCCCCAAATGCATTTCTAAAATACTGAGGACATTCTAACATAAAATCTTGAGGTGGAAACTTTTTTTTCTTTCTGAATGGTTAATGAGTTGTTCACTTTTCAGCACATTCTGTCAGGGTTCATCGCAGCAAAGTGGTTAGACAGAGATTTTACATTGATTTCCCTTTCCTACACAAGCCTGTATTTTATCTGGACTGGGGACCGGCACCTGAAGAGTCAAGACTTGGGGCCCCTTTGTGGCTATGTAGTTATGTTGGGTTTTCCTAAAGGTGTATTCACACTGAATGTGAATGTGATTCGCGTGGCAGAGGTGGCCAATTTCAATAGTACAGGTGCGAAATGGGGCGATTTGAAGTTGAAGGCGAATTGGGTGGCGTGACCAAAATTTGACAGGTCGCTGCATCGCATCTGCCAATCAGGAACCCAGCTTTCAGTAACTCGATCAGTAGAATATTAATCCAATGCGAGCACTTTTGTCCTGAACTTCCATGTATTTCCTTATCCTGTTAGAGCTGCAGGGCTACGGCGCTCATTAGGCTACTTTGGGGGGAAGGTGGGATAAATTCTGGACAAATTCGCTCCCAAAAAGGCTGGCGACTCGGGCCTTATCAAGGGAATAGAAAAAAAGGCAATTGGGTTAATACGAGACACAAAGCTCAGCCACAAAGACACAGAAACACAGTGGAAGCAGCTGTCATACAGACACAGCCCCTTGTACCGGGAAAACTTATGATAATCATAGAAACCCAAAACATGGAGACTTGATTACCAATGTTTTTGTAGAACTCTTCACAATAAATAAACCTTATTTCTTTCTCAACATTATGTGTGTCTTCCATACATTCTGACTGAGACATCCACAGAAACTGTTCCTAATAGCATCATCCTAAAAACATTAGCTGGTTAATCCTCGCATTACAACGAGCCAAACAACGGAGCCATCCGGCTGCTTTTTATAGGTACTGAGTGTTAAATTAAGTATTTATTTTTGCAATGGTGCTGGACTAGATTAAAAGACTAAATTGGTGGTATTTACACACACACACACAAATGAAAAGAAAAGAAACAATAACGCAATCACTGGAAAGTTTCGATTTTCAATTTTTTACAGGATATAGAAAAAGTCAAATTAACACAAAATGCTTTTTATTTCATTTGAGTTAAGGAAACATTACACAAGTGAAAAGCTACAAGTCAAGAGCTAATTTAAAAAGGATAGAAATGGTTTTAGTTTATGATATTATGTGAGTTTATATATATATATATATATATATATATTTGCATATGAAAAAATATACATCTAAAAAATTAGTTTTTAATTATCTTATATTAATTTAAATAATTTTATACATTTTTAGATAAGAACACAAGAGAAAGAACAATAACCTAAAGTAGTGACTCACAAAATGGCCTGCTTTAGAGAGCCTTACATAGATTAAAAACCAGAGATTCCACTCTCCCACACATGTCAGTTAACCAGGAGTGACCAGTTGTATGGCATCCTGATCGACTGCTTTGCATGACTTACAATCAGATAAAAGGGCAATCACTTGAGCTGTATTACTCCATAAATCACCAGTTAGACATGCAGGAATATGTATTCTCTTTTACCATAAATCACAGTTATCCCTCATCTAAGAGTCAATCATCTAATCTGCAACAAATGGCTCAGCAATAACCTTGAAGGTGGAGGATGAGTCCTTTCATGGGGGGTGGGCTTGCAGGTGTTAAGGTTCTGTCTTTGTTAACCATTTGTCACCTAATAGCTCCATTTAAAACAGATTTAAGATGTGTGAACGTAACTTTCATCATAATACTAATAAATTATGAACAATAAATGTTAGATTTGCGTCAAAATATTTTCCATAGTGGAAAAATTATACCAGTTTTGATGTTTTGGTTGGCAGACAGAGATGGGATAAAAGAGATTGTAATTTTCTGCTTCATGTGATATGACGCATCTAACACAGTTCCCCACCAAATGTTGTGACATAAATCCGACTTTGGCATTTAACCATATTGCTAAAAACGCAAGTACCTTTCCTAAGTTTGATGAAATTATACTTTCAATCCTGTAAACCAAGAAATCCTAGATGTTTTTTTTTTTTTTTTTACATTATACACCATAACTGAATTCAAATTCTTCCTTTACCTTTACGTCTTCTTCCTATCCATAGACTGTTGAAGCAATGGACATGGTAACCCCTCCCATCTCGTGTTTCAAATAGGAAGTACACGTTGGTTTCAAGAAGCCCAAAATCAAAATGCTCTGATGTCTTCTTTTAACACATTCTTTATGATCCCAATTTATTTTTAAAAATATTTTTTTTTCTTTGTTGCAAGTTATAACCTGACCAATCGAATGCTTCAGTAAAAGTATGTGCAAGTGGGAGGAGCTACACAACTAATGTTTTTAGGATGATCAATAAGGAACGGTGTCCGCGGATATCTCGCTTAGAATGTATGGAAGACACAGATGATGTTGAGAGATTATGTGTGTTTACTGTGAAGAGTTCTACAAGATCATCAGTAATCATGTCTCTGTTTGTATTTATATGAATACTTTATAAAAAAAAAAAATCCCCTCACGCGGGGACTGTGTCTGTATGGCAGCTACTTCTGCGGTGTTTCTGTGTTTCTGTAGCTGAGCTTGAAGGCTCGCTGTCTAGTATTAACCCAAATGGGAAAAGATTAAATTGGGGACTATTTTCCTGTTTTTGCCATTTAAAAAAAAAAAAAATGTCTTAATGAGGCCTGAGGCGGTAGCATCCGCACCCCGCACTGTCGAGGGAGCTCTGCTGTGGAGGCGAAAGTGCAACCCCGCGGCTCCAGCAGGTTAAGGAAATAAATGAAAGTTCAGGACAAAAACGCTCACATTGCATTAATATTCTATCACCCGTTTAAGTCACTGAAAGCATCACATGCCCAAAGCCGAGTTCCTGATAAGTTAATGCGACGCAGTGATATTTCAAACTTTATATATATTTGATATTTAAATTGATATTTTGATAAACTGATATTTAAATTGTGGCCATGACGCCCAATTTGCGCATCGCCGCTAAAATCAAACTACTGCCAGACCTTCATGTCTCACCCATTGCTCAAATCACACCATGGGACTTCAGGTCGCCTCAATTTGCGCCTTTACCAATGACTTAATATTAAAACTGGCCGCCTCCACCGCAAATGGCGTTCAGTGTGAATGCCCCTTCAGTGGGAGGGGTGTTGACTTCGAACAAGCCGGAACAAGCTCACTCATGATTGGTGACTCAGACCAATCACTGTCGACGGGTTGCAATATGGCGGTAGACATATCAGGAAGAGACGGAGAAGGCTCTGGTCTGATATCGTGAAGGTGGAGGGAGATGTGAACACCTTAATATGTCCAGTTATATAATGTCAATGTTGCTATCCCTACATTTAGTCCTCCAAGTGGAGAATATAGAAAAATATTCTTTTTCAAATTCACTTTCATATTCTTTTCAAGTTTTTTTAAGGGTAAGGCATAGACCTTACTCTTAAAAAAAAAAGTTTAGACTCCACCAAAGCTTTAAATGTTCCGACAATTGGAGGGGTAGGGGAACAGTTCGGATTTGGCCTAAGACAGATGTTATCAGCTTATATACTGGGATTCAAATGCAGATTTTTATCCTCACAACAAATTCTGCATTGTATTCCTGCAACTTGCCGTGGTTTGGATGGAAATCAGAGGTTTATGAGATTCACAGCTAAGAAAAATGATGAGGTATAAGCTTCCACACACTTAATGTTGGTTGAAGCACTTGTCGAGTTTAGCACAGAACACTCAGAAAATAGGAAAAGATCATTTTACTATTAGTTTTTTTCTCCCCTCAGACACCCTGTCTTGTAAACCGTTTCCCCTTTTTGTTACACGAATGTTACACCAAAAACTAATTTCTTCTTTGTCATTAGGGAAGTTTGTCAGGTATGATTTCTCCCCTTTTAGTGAGAAGAATCTGGTTCAAATCTCGGCTGGGATCTCTCTGTGTGAAATTTGCATGTCCTCCTTCTAAAGGTGTTAATTCTCTCCTGCTTCCTCCCATAGTTCAATAACATGTGTCACAGGTAACTGCTGTCTAAACTGCTGATGTGTGTTTGTGTTACCCTCTGACAAACTGGTGACCTGATTAGGGTGTTCTCCACTTTCACCAGTAGCTTGATTGAAATCAGCAAACTTGTGACCCCAAATGGAATTCAGTGGGTCCTGAAGTTAAATGGAGCGGTGTAAAGTCATAATAGTGTGCTTTTAAGCCGGACGTATTTACCAGAAGAAATGAATCAAAAAGATTGAAAAATTGATATTCAAATAGATGTGTAGTACATCTCTATTTGCAGATATATCTTTCAGAACGCTATTTGTAGACATCTAATGCAGTAACAAAATAGAGTTGTCAGAGATGTCCTGTAGATATCTACAGTACATTTATATTAGGTATCTAATTGCTTGTTTTCACTGAGCGGTACAGACCGGGGCAGGCCTATTTTGGTCGGTTTAGAATAATCCAGGAAATTCAAGTGAGTGTTTCCATTGAGTGTTGGGCAAGGTGTAGACCGATGATGTAGGTGCTCATCAAAACAATGGGACTACAGCGAAAGAGAAGCTGCATCAGCTGACCCAGAAACTTTTTCAAAGCATGATTGGAAGTGTTTTTGAAGAGTATGGTTTGGTAATGGAGATTCTTTGGCCGCGGGGGTCGGGTGAGACGGAAACGGGGATTTGCGGTGTCACCAGTCCCCAATGCCTGTGAAAAAGAGGGAAAACTATATGTAAAGAATGTATTGTTCTTTGCAAGAACATTGCGGGGCGAAGAATTCTGCAAAGAGGACAAAACGTTTGGTTTGGATCTTAAGTCGAGAAAAGCGCAGGTCAGACACTTGCTGTTGTTGTAAAGCCTTTCCACCAATCAATGGGTTACGACAGAAGCTCCCCCCTAACAGGTTCATTCCATTCTTCTATGGACCTATAACCAACTGGGGACCAGAAATTGTACCAGTCGGTCCTGCTTAACAATTCTAATTTTTTAATAGAAACGCTCAAAAGTCCAGTCTGGCCCGGATCGCTCAGTGGAAACAAAAGACATCCTGTGCCTAGTGGGAAATGGATGGTGGAATTTAATAGCAAGGTAGGAACAGAGGATTAACGGTATAGAAGTGATGTGCATCAACGAGATGAGAAATTGCAGAAATGGCACAGATGGTCTTCTCCCATCTTAATGAAGCACCTTTAAACACCATCAGTGATATTAGCCTGATATCAAGGGCAGGTGACCTCTACCTGCTAGAGGTTGAGTGACAATTATAAACAGTTGTGAATGTGTAGGGAATATTATTTGTATGAACGGGGGTGGGGCATGGATAAGTACTTGTACCACAGACTTCTTGTTCTTCTTCCGCTGAATTTCAAAAGTTTGTCAAATCCTCCTCTTGTTGACAGAAGCAGAAGGAAAATTAATTTCCAGTAGAGTATGTTTCCAAATACATTGATATTATAAATAATTATCAATTGATTTACACTTAAACTTATTACAATAAATAAATATTGGCTTATAGGAATGATGCATTTATACTGTTGAAATCTTATGCACTAAAGTTTCATTAGGCACTAAGGAAGCCAAAAATAGGCGTCCCTAAAGATGAAATGAAAAAAGGTTTTTTCACACAAGACTGAAATTATTAAGTGTTATTTTTCACCCAATTCTCTTTCAGACTTTTCTGCCTCAGGAAACATCTAATACTTTTCAGTGCAGACTTTAATTACAACTTCAGTGTTAGATCATAAATCACGGAGAAGATTTAAAGAAAGTTGAGCTTTCTCACATTATTCTATAGTAATAAAAACAGAATTGTGTATTATTGGATAAATTATTGTTGTTACTCTAATCAGTTTATTTATTCTTTACCTCAGAAATTATCTCCATCTTAGCAACAGAAACCTGTACACACAACCAACCTTGCTTAACCCTTTTGCTATCCTAGGCATGTTTACATTATAAGTGGGGTCATCTGGACCCCACACGACAGCGCGCTGAACTGTTTTATTTATTTATTTTTTAAAATTACTTTATTTATTTATTTTTACTGGTGTCAGTGGCAGACATGACATCCTCTCCAACTTCATCCACTTTTTTCAAGGGATGGATAACACATCAATGTAAGGCTTGGGTAATCTGGACTCAATAAGATAGATAGCACAAGGGTTAAAACAAACGTCATGCTTGGATGAGTAAGAAACTGTCTTGCGGTGGTTAATTAATACTCGGCCATTTGAGCCAGCATCTGTACAATCTCAAAAAGATGTCCCGTAAATTTTCTAAATTCAGACAGGAGCACTTTAAGCCTTGGTACCAACTGCCTGTCTATTCCTACAAGATCAATCTGTCTGAGGCATTATAAAATTGAATTGACCTATACCTATTTAAAATTTGTTTAAAAATAAAATAAATTGTTGTTGAAACTGTATTAGAAAACACCATTTGGACTTTAGACATGGTAGGTTTATTTTATTATAAGATCCAACTAGATCAATCGGTCTGAGACGAGTTCTTATTAAATCGACATATACCATTGTTGTTTCAAAATGACATACATTAATTAACTCAATATTGGAAGATACCTTTGGAATTGAGACATGATGGCAGCATCATCATTACTGTACAGTGTGAACACACTGAATTTAACAAAGACTTGACCATAAAGTGTGGTAGATTGTTCTAATAATGATTCTTTTAATTATTCGAATGTGGAAATATAACAGTAAATTAACTTTATCAAACCAAAATGTGAATGGATTTCACAATAATTCTTGTTTATTTGTTTGTACACATTTAATTTACTTGATGATCTTGTAAGAAATAAAAGGAAATGGGAAAACTTGACCTTGAGTCACAGTCACACTGGTTGAAGTTTTGAATAAAGATGTCTTGTATCGATTTTAGGTCAGTAAACCACATCCAATCTCATCATTAAAAATGAACCGATATCAACAATGAATCTGATTGACAGCCAGAATTTATGATATTAATCAAAACGTTTGTAAAAGTGATCACTACAAACCCTAGTGTTCACTTATACGACACACAAGGGTAAGTAAGTGTCACAAACGGACAGATAGGTGGCTCAACATACAGCAGGTTTATTAGTTCAGACAGGAACTAAGCACAGGTAAAAGTCCACAAAGCTAAATCAGGGTCAGACAGGCAGAGATCAATCATGAGCAAGGGATAATCAGCGAATATAGAATAGTTAGAGTCCAGTGAGGGTCAGGAAACAGAGATAAAGAAGGGTCAGAAACAGATGATCAATTTCAGATGGAAACGCTCAGTAATGTAGGCAGAGTGGCACAAACAATACTTCGCACAGAGCGAGTGTCATCTGGTTGGCAAATGAGAATCAACTGAGCGGCATCTGGGAGTGTGTGCTGGGGTTGCTGGGAGACGTAGTGTGTTCAGTACCCTGGCGACTGCTCCTGCCGGAGAAATAACTGACTCCTGACAGTAAGGGGTTAGAAGGTGTGTTGCATAGATTTGTCATTGTTTTGACCCCACATCCTTCAGACTCCACAAGGGGCTCGTGTGTCCTGTTCACGTTAGAAGTATGCAGTCTGACTGTTAGAAATTTGGAAGTTACACGTTCACAGCTCAGTTTGTGGAGATATTTTATGAGTGTCATCCACTCACTAATCACATGCACACCCTGTGTATGAAGCATTCATGGGGGATCAGTAAGGGGCAGTACTCGCACCTTACTACTAACTAGAGTGTTGAGTTAGGGCACCGTAAGAGTATGTGCAACTTATTTCAGACTTAAAAATACTTCATAATACACTTACTAAATGCACAACAACCATGCATTGCATTTATATGATGTCCCTTGAGGTGAACGTCAAGCAAAATACAAGACACCTACGCTCCCCTTAAGGTGCAGCTATGACCCTCCATGACTCCAGGACAATCCAAAAATCCACAGAACCAGTTCAGGCCAATCTCCCATACAGGTCCATGTAACTAAGCCTTTACAATCATGCAATAATAATAAAGACCACTTTTACTGGTATCGTATGCAATTCCCCCAGTACACAATTGCCGCAACATTTAACTCTTCAGTTTAATGTATGATTTACTGCTATTTTTCTACTTTAAAAATCCATCAAATATTATTTTCTAAGTAATAAGCTGACAAACCTAATCTTAAATTCCACTGTTGACGAAACTAAGACCCATAGTGGATTGTTTTTTTTTTTTTCCCACCCCCTCTGTAGGCTTTGTTGTCTCCGCTTTCTCCACAGGAGACGAGCAGATGCGTAGGCACCTCTAAGGCAGCATCTGATTGTGTTTGTGATGTTTATCGCTCCCCTAGCTGCTGAGGATTTACAGTAAATATCTCTTTTATTACTCACTCTGGGCCTCGCATCTACATCGCCACACAAGTTTGCCTCCTATATACCTCTGGCCACCCACTGTTGACTTAAGGCCCTCAACCACAGCTTGTTCCATCAAACTGCAGTGCTGTCTTTAATTCAATGCAAGCCTCCTGCATGCATATGTTACAATTACCAGCTGGAGTTCACAATGACTCAGGGATTCACGTTAATTGTAAATCCAGTCACCAGTAAATATAGGAGGTTTTATTTATTTTTTTAACCCCATACAAGCAAACTTTAGGGGATAAATCCTTAAGTGCAGGTATTAATATATCTTTTTACTCCCTTATTTTTATTATAAGGGCTGATCCAAGGGAAATTACTGCCTCAGTCCCTTGCTTGCCTTCATTGACTTCACTTAACAATGGCCTGCATCTGGAATTGTGTTATTTGCATTCAGGGAAGGAATGAACTTTAACCACAATTTGCACATATTAAAGAATTTCTGCTCTGACTTGTGGCTTTTATAAAGTGACATTGAACTGAAGAAACACACTGATAGGAAAGTTATTAAGGCTTGCTTTTATGTGTGAGTATGAGTCAGTATTAATAAGTGAAAAGGATGTGATTTTATTCAGAATCCTGCTGTACGTAGGTGTGAATGTTTTATTAACTTGTGCTGATATTCATTACTTGTTTCCTACTTCTTAACAATCATGTTGCGGAAATCAGAAGATGTGCTCACAAACGTTGTAAAACATTTTCTAATATTTATGATCAACTGCATGAAGGCATAAAGTCTTGGTTTGGTCATTTTCCCTCTTTTCTTGGTCTTCTTCTGTTTGGCGGGTCAAACTTATAATATTTTACGATGTAAGGGATACAAGGGGTTGAGCAGTTGATATTGTGAGATTAAGGTTTTACTGGTATCTGGTTGAGTATGATTTCTTTTCATTGATCAGTTCTACTTTATAGTTCTCAAGCTCATGGTTCTATTTTACAACACCCTCAAAGCGCACCATTTGGAGTACAGGGATGAGTTGGATGCGGCTTAGGTGTTCCCATAAACTGGAACGATATGGAAACTATCCATCCCGGGTCGAAGAGAAATGACAGGATTTCCTGATGGGGAAAAGGTTGTGGAGTGATGGAAAGGATGTAGGTAAAATGCTGGAAGAAGAGCTATGACAGAGTGCTGGCCTTCTGGAGTACAGGTCATTCGCTGAACTCTAAAAGCAACCATTTGATCATGACATGTCAAGGATGTGAGTTGAGACAGAGCAGAGAGGATGAGCTGAGGAGAGGGATGGGACAACAGCCAGACAAAAAAGTTCATCATTTGACGCCAGATTGAGTGATCTGTCCAGGAAGAGGTGAGCACGTGAGTTTGTGTGCGTCTTCCTTCCACTCCATGCACTGTCTTGCACGCATCACTCTTTCTCGATAGGTGGAGTATTGCTTTGCACATGGATTTGATGGACGGCACATCAGTGAGTGCATCGATCTAGTGGGGGGCTCGGTGGGAGAGGAAAAGAGGTTGGATTTTGGTTGTCACAGACTGAGAGGTGGAGGATAGTATCAGACATGCAATCTCACAGCCATGGACCCTGGTGTGGAGGGATAGGTCAAGGCCATCCATCTCTCTGTGTTACCCTCAGCAGCAAGGACATTAAGCCAGAGGGATAAGGGTCTGTCTGGGGGTGTTTAGAGCTACGTCTGGTTATCTCTCTACTGGGACCACAAGGTTAGATGCTGATGTTGGAACTAGAAGATTTTTTTACTGCTTTAAAGTCTAACTGCAGGGGTGCAGTTCAGGGCAACAAGTCTTTAGCGGGTTATCTCGACTTCAATGCTCCTTCCCGTTTTCTATTTTAATACTGACATAATTTAAACCAATGACTTTTTCTTTTACTATTTTACATTTAAAAAAATGTAATAGAGTTTTGACTTACAATAAAGCTTATTTATCTATTCTTTGTCATTACTTTGTCCAATCAAGGTCACAGGGGCTGCCGGAGGATATCCCAATTGTCTTGGGGGAATGTTGGCTCGTGAAATCAACCAAAAGCTATCTCAAACATTTCGATTAAAGTAATGTGTTGTCATTAATTGACTGTATAGGCTACAAAACGGTTCTGCCACATTCACACCAGGCATGTGACGTACGTTCAACACTGTTAACACACATTTATCATATGGGGTTCACATTGGAACGTCGCAACCCGATACAAATGCATGTTTGTCACACAGGGCTGGCCCTGGACATAGGCGACCCAGGCGGCTGCCTAGTGTGTCATCGGCAGGAGGGGGCGCTGCAAAATCCCTATCATTATGTATTTTACTGTAATGTTTTTGTGTGTGTGCAGTTTTTAATGGTTTGACCCACAACTAATTTTATATATAATTATATATATATATATATGTTGAAAAAACCTAATAATTAAAACGATATTAAAATAACTCAAGAGTTTGAAGTAATTGATAATTTTGGCCTTCCTAAGCTGATGCTGTCGATGCTAGGTGGGGGGAGAGGAAGGGGATACAATGTTGTCGCTGTTAATGCTTCTTTAAAACTTGAAGGATAAAAACACAGCAAAACAAACTCTCAGGGACAGCTTAAAGGTCTAAATAGGAGGGAAATTGTTTTCAAAAAGCAGAGGTTTGATTGCTCAATTGTTTAGAAATTACCCCCCCCCTCCCCACACACACACACACACACGCATTTTGGTAAAAACCTGTTGTTGGTTTTAGGTAAGAAATATTACTTTAAGTACTGAATTGATCTAGTTTTGTTTTTCCTTGCTTTAAACCAGAGCAGAAATCTTAAAAGCCTTAACACTGGAGACACCTCCCTCAAAACCTCCTGTGCCGCATGCAGTGCAGGGCTTAGCAACCTGAAGATCAGCGGTTTGAGTCCCACTTGGGGGAGTGGTTGCTATTTAGGTATTGAGAAAAATACCTATTGCAACATATTCCATGTCATAGCTGTTCTGGACGGTGGTTGCACCAAAATCCCTTTTCGCCTTGGGGCCATGCACCCCTGTCATCACATACAGTTGGAAGAAGCTTGGTGTGAAATGTTGAAGCTGTAAACTACTTGTGAATCATCCGCCGGGTTAATTCAGGCGGAGCACTAAGCACAAATATGAATTTCTCCTCCATGATCAAGGGCGGCTGTGGTGCAGTGGTAGGGCAGTCGTTTCATGATCTGAAGAAAGTGGGTTTGATTCCTTGCCTCCTTCCTTGTGTCGAAGTGTCCTTGGGCAAGACACTGAACCCCCAAAATGCCTCTGGTGGGAGGTTGGCGCCAGTGTTCAGCAGCGGAGCCACCACCAGTGTGTGACTAGGTCTGTGACTGTGAAGTGATTTGGGCCTTTGAAGGAAGGTAGGCAGCGTAACGCCATTTACCATGATCAAGTCTCAAAGACTTGGCACGTCCATGAATGAAGGGACACCATCTGTACATCACTTTAAAATCTTAGTCCCTGATTAGTCAAAATTCAACTTGTTAAGTTTTAAAGAGCATTGCATGTTTTGCGTGCAGAGCCCAAAAATGGTCTTAAAAATATGCGTAGTTATATGTGACGTTTTGAACATGACAGAGACTTGGGTTCTCTATATTCACGAATTCGGCACATTTGCAGGGGGTCCCCGCGAACATGGAGGGAATACTAAATTTTCATCTCTACAGTTAGTTTAAATGGAAAAATGTGATCGCATTTGTCAACAGCTGTGTTTTATTGTGAAAAATTGGTTATATTTTGAAAATTTACTAGATTTTCTCTTGGGTCTTGGCTAAAATCCTGCGAGGATTGACACGGATCGCTCACGGCTCGTGTAAAATATGGACCAAACGCAAAAACGATCACTGTATGCCGTGAACCGGTCGCAGGGATTCCACGTGTGGTGTGAACCAGGTGTTAGCATTTTCTTAAGCTTATTTTTTAAATCTACTCCTTTATCATAATATTTTACAGTTTGATTTATTTCATCCAATCACATTCCAGTGTGTTATGTGTTGTCATGTGAGACAGTCTGGTTGTAGAATTTTTATCCACAGTAAATATATGTTTAATTTGAAATAAATGTAAAACAAAAGCTTGAATGGAAGATTTTCTAACAAATCAGAACAAAAATTGTGTAAGCCAAGGGGTTTATGCTTATTTATTTTTCATGTTATTATTTTTTGGTTTCATTTCCCCAAGAAAAAAATCCGTAGAAGAGCTCTGAACATCAATCCCTTTTATTGGCTGTTCCCCCGACATTTATAAGCTTAAAAATGTTCAATCCAATGTGACTTTCCGAGAATACACAGTCATCCTTAATGACCAACAGATGTTGATTTGCCTTTAATTGGGACTGTAAAAGCTAAAGTGACAGAAAAGAAGCAGATGACCTTTTTATTTAGACAATAAAAGACAAAAAAAAAACCTGAGATAAATCTTGTTGCATGCTGTTCAGCAGTGTCTTTTTTTCGTCTGAGTGAAACTTAACTGGAAAAAAAGTGTTTTCTAATATAGCTGATTTTAATTCACACATTTTTTTAATCTCAAAAACAAGACAAGTTCGTTTCAAGTAAAATAATGTTCTGTAAAATGTTTCAGTTGTGAACCCAAAGGGGGCAACAGACACTCGTTCAGTAAATTTCATTTCCATGCTGGCAGTAAAACCAGCATATATTTTTGACTGTAAACACTTGATGTGCACTTGTTGTTTTGTGTTGATTGTTTGCCGAGTGTTCTTTTGTGTGTGTGTGTGCCTGCTGCGAGTGTTTTCTCACAGCCCAGTGTCTCAGAGAGCCCCCGTAACCCAGCTCAGCTTTGTGTGTTCCAGAGGGAGCTTCAAAGCTTTGAATGAACCCTCATTGCAACACAAGGCCACTGAACGACTGTCAAGAGACTCCAACAAAGCCAACACAAAACCATCTTAGAAGAATGGTGCGCTATTTGACTAAAAGACAGAGGCAGAACAGAATTCCTCCTTCTGCTTCCATGCGGAGGCACAATCTCACGAATGGCATCACAGCACCAAGGATTTATGGTACCAACAACAACAGCTAACACTTGAATACAGTAGTGTCTCGTTCATCGAGGGAATCGATTCTAAAGCACGTGTCAAAGTCAAGGCCCGGGGGCCGGATCCGGCCCTCCGGGTAACTCTATCTGCCCCCCCAGATTATTTTATTTTATTGTTATTGATGGCTCAATGTTTATTTGTGCTCATATCTAACTTGTATAATTTTGACAAAATATTATTTGGTAAAATATTTTGTTATTTAAGATTTACGTTGATTCATTCTGGAATAATATACCTGTCTTTTTATTATTCAGAATTATGTTAATAAGTTATGGTTTTGAGGTTTTAAAATTTTAAAAGAGCTTTGTGGACTATTTCGGCATTTACTAAGATTTTTTTTTGGCTATTTTGAAGTTTAGGTAATATTTCAGCTATGTGCTAGCTGTTTTGGCTAATTTAGGCTCTTTCTATTTTTTTTGGATATTTTTAAGTTTAGCTATTTTTTTCAGCAACACGTTAACTCTTATAGCTATAGTTTTTTTTTTTTTTGTACGTTGTTTAGGCTAATTTGGCATTTAACTAATATTTTAGCTGGCTATCAGCTTTAGAGGTTTCAACTATTAGCTTCAGTGATTTCAGCTATCACTTTCAGTGTTTTCAGCTATTAGCTTCAGTGTTTTTGGCTATCAATTTCAGCTTCTTCACCAGTCAAATTCAGCTTACAGCATTCACACTAACATTAAATGCAGGTAATGCTAATATCAAGTTAAAAGTTGACAGTTTGTAACAAAAAAAAATTAAAGTTTTAAATATTTAGTTCAATAAATGTTTATTTTGTTCGGCCATCAACCTAAGGTGCTTCAGATTTTGGCTACTTGTACGATTGATTTTGACACCCCTGCTCGAGAGGTTCACACTGAACACAATTTGTGCATTAAATTTCCGTCTGCTGCCTT
Organism: Oryzias javanicus; assembly: GCA_003999625.1. Classification (NCBI taxonomy): domain Eukaryota; kingdom Metazoa; phylum Chordata; class Actinopteri; order Beloniformes; family Adrianichthyidae; genus Oryzias; species Oryzias javanicus. The sequence goes on from CM012447.1 coordinate 665,100, forward strand.
TCTATCATCAAACTCTCTGCTCGACACTTGTCCAAAAACATGTTAAAAAACTTGTCACTCCAGAAAAGCTTGGGATAGTGCCGAGCGTAGGGATCTCAAGTTGCTATCAGATCGATACCGGCCCGCAGATGTTTCCTTTGGCTTGTTGACTGTTTTGCATTCACTTCTTTTATTCAAATTTCAATATTTTGTTATTTCAATGAACTATTTTCCATTTAATTAAGAATATTGTTCTCTTTTTTATGTTTATAAAATCAGAAAAAAGGGAAACTTAAAAAAACAAACAAAAAAAACATTCACAGTATTTAAAAACAATTGAGATTTTGAGGTTCATGTTAATCCACTGCATTTATGAAAAATATCGATATTGGTATCAACGATATTGACCAATATCTGAATGCTCAGTATCGTCCAGCCCTAGTGTGGAGGAGATGTCCAAAGTTTTAAGCCTCATTGTTACATGGAAGAATTAACTGGTTAATTGTGTAGACACCATTTACTCTATCTGGTTAGGTTGATATTTCAGACAAGTCATGCATTAAGTGGTATTAGTTGTGGTGTCAAATTATCGCATTAATCGCGATTAACAAAGCCGTTAATGTCTGATAATGAACACCTGGAATAGCATTATCTCGCTCATACTATGATCATTTATGAAAAAGAATATATAATATATATATATATATATTACACAAATTAAGTCCATAGTTAAAACTTCAATCTTGTTACACTTTTATCTTCAAATAGTTTTCAGAAAAAGCGGGCTACTTAAAGCGTGTGTCGCGTTGTCATAGTAACATTTCTCCATGAGGACCCTCTATTAAAGTCCGTTTTCTATAGTTTGTTTCAATGTTGCTTTTGCACACATCATGCAGGAGCAGAAATGCACTTCTGTAAACCTAAAGGGTAATTAACATAATGGCTACTTCTATTATTTTTTTTTTTTTTAAATCTGGCAAGTTTAATAAGAGCATTTTGATGCCGTATAAGTCTCCTTTAAGATAGAATCCTATTTTTACCATGCTGTAGAACATTGCACATAAGTGTTTTTCTATAACTTGATTCCATGAAGCTTTTGTCGAATAATTGCTCTAGAGAAAAAAAATAAAAACACAAATCGTGCTCCTAAAAGACAACATTATTAAGTTAGCCTTGGGGGTGAGGTGGGGTTTGTCAAGCACTGCTGAGTCTTACTTTTCCTCTCCACCAGCAGTCTCATCTTTCACACTACAGCACCATCTTACTCAGCTTTGTTCTATAAGAACTCATTATCTCCAAGCAAAGAGCCCCTTGGTAACACTGAGACCACCAGAGGGATCATTGGTTGTAGTTGTTACTGTGACTGTCATGCTGGGAAGAGTATGATATCATACAACAAAGAGTATTGTTTAAGGGGAAAGCTGGGATTGGGTTGGTGTCATGGCAGCAATTGTTGTCTATGTTTTCCTTTTTTACTTATTTTAATATATATTGCTGGCAGGATCCTTAAATGCTAAAACTCTAAAGAAAGTAAAAACGGAAATGTGCCGTCCGAACGAAGTTCACGCGGTAATAAGCATTCACACACACACACACATCCACGCTCACAGACATGAAAAGGTATGAGTCCGGCTGATCTGCTCTCAAAGAAACGGTTTGCTCGTGGAGAGCAGCCGATCGGTCCTGTTCACGCTCCGAATCCTGGCATACCCTCTATGCAATATGTAACATCTAGTGCAATAATGACACATGATCGGGATGTGTGTTCACATGCACCACGATCGGATCAACGATCGGTATAACCCACCTGTCTTGATCGGAAAGAAATTTGGATCCGAATGAGTCTGATCGGGCCAGAGTATTCCGTACGGCGCTTTTACATGATTTTTTTTTTTTTTGATCAGGCGGTTATCCCATTGTGGTCATGTAAACGTAGCTAATGTTAAAACTTTGAAGTTCTCCGCGAAAGTCTCGCCCCCGACGCCGTGTGAGGCAAACAGTTGTAAAAAATGTAAATATAAAATAGACAACAGTCCTCTTAGTAGAGAAATTATTGTTTTGTAGACTGCCTGGTGTCTTTAGCCGGGATTCTTTTATTATTTTCAAACAAGAACATGTTGATTAGTTTGTTTACAAATTCTTTCCTTTTAGGTTTTTTTTTTTTAATTTTCATTCTATGCTATGATTATTAAAAATTTGGGGGGTTTCCACAGCAAAATGAATCACATTTTTCCAGACAGAATTTTCGATCTTCTGCATAATTTTATATCTAGTGTGTGACTATAACATGGAAAAAGACAGCATAAAGGTAGTGTCACATAGTGGAGGTTGTTCTGATTAAAATGATAGCAAATAGGGTAGTTTTAGACCCGATTCCAAAGGATTAAAAATAAATATTATAAATGTACAAAGTGGTGTGTGAATCCATATTATGATTATTTTCAGATAATAGGTGGCTGGTAAATACTGTCACAATTTTATATATATGTTTATATTTATATATACACTGTGTATGTGTGTGTATACACTGTGTATGTATGTATTTTATTTATTTATTTTTATTTAACAACTTAGCTTTTTTGTCTTCCCTTTTTTAATGAGGCAAAGGAACATTGTAAAAGGTTTCCTTTTGATGACTTCAATAGTTAATATAGCCTGAGTTATTCAGACAATGCATGGGCGGTTTGTTGTGGTGTGGTATGGTAGTGAGTCAAAAATGAACATGGACAAGACAGAACAGCATTGTCTGAACAATAAACTTACACTGCAAAGCACAAAGTAGGTGTGATTAAAATAGAAATTTCAATACATGTCTTTTGGGCAATTGAAAAGTGTCTATCGTGCCATTTCTCTTCTATCGTTTGTATTGCTAATTTGATATATTATTATGCCAAATGTATCATTAAATGTTCCGAGAAAACCTCATAGGTGTTCCTCGTCAGTGTGTACACACAAAAAATATATAAGGGAAAATAAGCTGTAAAGCTGCTTTACGTTCTCCTATTCGCACTTACGCGGGTTTTAAGACAGGTTTTACGCTATTAAACACTAGTGCAGAATGATGGATGCGGAAGTGCTTGAAGTAGTTTTCCCAGAGTTGAAACAGACAGAAACATCGATGCAGGCAGCTGTGATTTGGTTGCATTTTGGATTCAAGACGTCATAAACTGAGCAGAAGACAGCAGACTGTAAATAGGAGGCTATTCCTGCACCGATGCTAACACAACAAACCTCCTATCACTCATGGAAGGTACACATGAATGATGATATGAGATTATTGATCACTGGTTACGTGCTACTGTCACCGGAAGTAAATAAATCTCTGAAGCTTCCTCTTTTCAAAGTAAGACTGGTGAATTATTATTATTTATTTTTTTTGTTCAGAAAATGAGACTGAAGTTCTGCTTACTTGAGAAAAACTATTTTTAACATCAGAAACTGTTTAAAAACACGTTTGTTTAAAAATACTTGTATCCATTCAATTATCTCTAATTTAAAATAGAAAAGTAAGCCTTAATATATTTCTTGTAAGAGAATAATTGAAAATATTATTATTGTCATATATTGAGATACATATCATCATGGTGATGATAAAATAATTTATATTGTGATATACATTTTTTTTTTAACATGTTGTCCAGCAATACAGTTAACTATCTGAAATCAGGGGTTTCAGAGCAACACCCACAACGACAGAAAACCACTGACATATATATTTCTAGAGGACAATTTAAAAAAATACATATAGACCTTTGAAGCAGGTTTTTGGGGAAAACTCACACATGCATGAGGAGAGCATGTGAACTCCCCACAGAAAGGTCTCTGATGGATTTGGACCAGGAATTTCTTGCTGCTGGTAAGAGCGGTGACCACTACTCCACCATGTGGCTGAGCTAAAAACCAAACACTTGAATTCATCGAGGAGGATTAACTGAAATGAAGACAGCTGTGGGTAAAAAAAACAAGTTGAACCTGCTGTAGCTGGAAACCAAAACTGAAAAAGAAAACTGTAAAAACCCCAAACTTAAGGTCACCAGTCTTACACATGCTATACTAAAATGGAAAGTAAAAAGGTTTAAGTTCCTTAAGTATTAATATTAAATTTCCTTTACATTACCTAAAGCATATAACTTGGACAATTGTCTAAGTTTTCAATCTAAATTCTTAAATGGTAATTATACACAGCAAAATAAATGGATGATAATGTGCAGAATAAAAACATAAAAAATAAATAAAAAAGGAATGCTCAACTTATATATAGTTGAAGAAAAATCAAATGAAACAATATAAGTTTAAATAATGTTGATTTAAAAATTTGGCTCATTTTATGTTTACTTAAAGCTTTAAACTTTTGGTTTCTTTATGTTTAATATTAAGAGATTGTTTAAAACTTTTTGGGGGGAAGATTTAACGAAAGGAAATAGAAGGATGATGTCGTAAAAACTTGAGACAGAACCATAGAAGGTTGTTCAGTTTTGCGAGTTTATTGTTTCTGCTAATTTTGTGCTGACTTGCTCATATTTTAAACTTTTCTTTTAACAATATCAAATATATACAATAAGACAACCAGACAACAATAAGAAACAAGGCTTCAGAATTCTAAGCACCAGAGAAATTTACGATGTTGTCATGAAACGTGTGGTATGTATTTATTTATTTATTTATTAAAGTAACCATTATTTAACCAGGAAAAAAAAAAGTCCCTTTAAATTCCCATGATGACTTTTTCAAGGAGTCCTGGTCATGAGACAAAAGTTTGGCCCAATCAGAATTCGTCCCTTCCCCTCCGTTTGAAGGGGCAGTTTGATTGCAAGTGATATATATATATATTGCAATATATATATTTAGGATCTTTAAGGATTTTTTGTTGTAGCTTGACCTTTTTGAAGTTATAAAACCGATGTTGTTATGCATATTTTAGCACTGGAAGCTCCATGCTGAAGCTATTGGACTGGTGATTATTGTTGACGTCATCTAACAAAAGTGATGTCTTAGATATGACACACAATTTTTTAATAACTTTCTGTTGGAGGGATAATTGGAATAAGAGAAGAATTCAGATTGGGCTTGGACACACCTTAACATCTCAAACGTATAAGTTTAACTTTCTGTGAATTTCTTTTTTAATTCTTTTCAATCAACCTCTACCAAACTTTTAGGTTGTGCAAGTCAACACAGAAATATCATTAAATCTCAATACCTTGGAGAAAGGTTGAAGAAGCCACTGATCAGCGGTAACAATACAAATCTAAGGCTCAGTTGTGTTTATGATGCAGCCCTTTTTTCGGCATAAAATCCTGAAGAAAGTGACTTTTCACACATCCTTTTCTAAATGTGTGCAGCCAGTGCTGAACTCTTTGAGGGTTTAGAATGAGGTTAAAATGCGTGACCAACAACATTTAGCCTTGGACGCACTTAAAATATGTGTGGGCAATGCAGCACTGTACATCTTGGCAGTGCATATTATGTGTGTCCAACATGAATTTCCATCTGTTTTGGTGCTGGTCGCATGAAAAAACGAGCAGCACAAACATTTTTCTTACTTCACTGTAGTTATTTTACAGGGCCTATACTAAGAAGAATCAACTTTTTGAGCTTTTAAGTGTATTATCAAGTTCATTCCTCACTACAAAGAATCCCAAAGCAGTATTTTGATCCATTGACGGATTTTTTAAGTAATCCTCTAAATCCTGCAGCCCCTCCCATACCCACAAAAACGAGCATGTGACGTAGGCAATAAGAATCCCCCTACATGAAGAGTCTGGATGTGAGCCCCGCCCCGAGGCTAACACAAACACACTTTTCTGTCCTAGCAGTGATCAGCTAGCTTAACTAGCTCCACTGCTCGTACAAACGGTGTCTGTCTGTAGAGTTTTTGTTGTGATCTGGAGTGATCAAGAATGGCTATTTCGGTTTAGCGTTTAATTTATGCGGTGGCATACACTGAAGAACACTGGTGAGGAATCTGCATGACATTTAAGGTGGATTCTTAGCATATCTGAGAATGGCGCAACCAGACGGTTGATGTTGGGAAGAAGGCTGGAAAAAGGGAGCAGACTGGTGGAAAGGTGCAGTTTTTCCAGGAAAATGCTCTGCATTACAGCGAAGAGGACTTCAGATACGAGTCCGTCTATAAAATTTTTTTTTTATTTAAAAAAAAAATGTTCTCAGTAGTGTTTTATATGTGATTATGAAGTTTTAACCTAAATGTCTTAAAAAGCTATGTTTCATGTTGATCTGAAGCCTCCCTCTGGAAAATATCCTCTATGGGGGTGTGGCTTTTAGAGTTGAGCGCATATGCTCTGTCCGGACCCTCCCCCCTGTCTGATTATGGTGGCTCTGTGTCTTTCTACCCGCTGTCCCACAAAAAATGTCTAGTTTCGTTTTAAGCTAGTTGTCAGCTTCGACTAAGAAGTTGAGAGCTTCACGGACCAAACTTTCACCGATCCTTTACAACTACGGTGAAACTAGCCGCCGTTCGCTTTTCCGTGGTCACATCAGGAAGCTCTGTGGAGTCTTTCCAGCGTTCTCTCAGTCCTGCTAAAGTAAGTATTATGTGAAACTTGCACAAAAAAATCCAGTGACGGCTGATTTGACCACAGAAATGTGAACGGCGGCTCATGTGAACTGGAAGATAATCTTCTCATCTCCGGAACCTGAGCTCGGCACGATAGCTGGGCCAGATGAGGAGGTTTGCGCATGTGCAGCAACCGTGACATATTAACTACTCATGAATTCAAACTGAGATTTTCTGAAACAGCTTGACTGACAGCAATTTAAAAGGAGAAATACTCAGAAATGCTAAAACAAAATGATTTCTTATTACATTTGTTCTCTTTCGTAAGACAAAATCCACACAGACATGTTAAAAACTCAAAAAACAGGATTTTCATCAGAGGAAGACTTTAAGAAAATCATGGTATAGGCCCTTTAACTGTAAAACAGACTTTTTTTTATCACGTTGAAAAAAAAAGTATATTTTCTTAGCAGAATTCTCTATTTTTCCTTTTCAAAAAAACAAGCTTTACCTAAAGGGCATGTTAGAAACTCCAATGTCATCTGTGTAAACATTGCTGAGGTGGATTAGGAATCTAACATGCTAATTTTTACTCTAATAGCTCTCAGAATGATGCTCTTTTAGAGTACAGCAATGCCAAACTTCCATCAAGCAGAAAGTTAATCTGCTTTAAACAGTTACATTGAGAGGAGGATTCTGTGTAAAATTGTTTCTTATTCTGCTGGTAACATGGGAGAAAATTGTTGGCTGTCCATTCAAAGTCTTCGAGGAATATATTTCAGTAGCTCTATGGATTTAAATATTAATGTATATACAGGATAAACAGAAACCCTGCTGTGATGGGAGCGTTTAAGGAATTTGTGGGAATACGGAGCTTCAAAGCGTTGGGAATTTAGAATGATTACAGTTTTAGAGCCAGTTGGCTGAGTTAAAGGCTGTATCCAGTTTGACTCACGGGTTTAGAAAATCTTAAGTGTTCAAGTAAATGTACTTTAAACACATTTGTATGTCTGCGATAGTCACCTGTACTCATTTCTCCCACACTCAACCCAACCATCTAAGTTAGTTTTCTAAAGGTCAGAACTTGGACAGAGCCCATGAGAAATTAGCTTTGCCTTTGTCCGCCAGATGTTTTTCTTCTTCTTGTTTCAAACTGATCAGTACCTCTGAGGCCACAGGTCCTGGGGAAATCAAATCCTGTGGATTAGTTCTGAAATCCCTCAACTCTGAGAGCACCAAAATTAAATAGATCAACCTGATTGTATACTGTAGAAGGGAAATGGAAGAAAACTTGTCACAACTCAATTGGCAACTCGTAAAAGCTTTCGAGACTTTGCTAAAAATCTAAAGTCAAGAAAGCCCCGTGGTAGAGTTTAACACTAGCTGTTTTCGTGACTTTCTTTTAGTTGCCTGTGTTGCTGGAAAGTATTTAGAGGTCATAGTTTTTGTGATGAATTTGAACAATTTTTGTTGGTTTGCTTTGAACTAAACCAACTGATCCTCATTTTCCTTTGAAAACAGATATAAAAGTCTTCAATAGAAAAAACAAAAACTCATCCTTGTGTGGGGGGTTGGAGATCTCTACCGATATAGCCTACCAAGTTGAAGTGATCGGATTCAATTTAATCTAAAAGTTGACTAAATATTGTCTTTTTGGGAAGTCTACACCAGGGTACTGGAGAGAAGAGTTTGTCGGATAGTCAAGAACAACGGTGGGATTTCCGTCTGTTTGGGGTGCTGGAGGGTTTGTGGGAGTTCACTCATCCATGCCAGTTGTGAATTTGGATTAGGTGTTTGATTGTATCCCCTTGGTGTCCTGTGAAGGGAGCTCTAGGAGTTTGGGTGGGGAGCCTTACTGAGGGTCTCTATATGACCTGAGAAACAGTTCATTTAACATTTCCTCAACATTTTGCTCTGTAATGTTTGCGGATAAGGTAAGTAGGAAGAACAAAACAGGCATGGAAATATCATGACAAGCACATAAACAAAAATGACTCAGATCATGTCATGACACGAACACATTGTGACTTCTAAACTTTTGATTACAGCTCATTTTATAGATTTCAGGAGCACATTAGGTTAGTGTCCGACCTGTTTGCAGTTCCTTTCTTTGTGGATCTTGAAAATATTAGAAAAAAAATCAGAACAATCCGAGATTTTGGCCAGAGAGGAAAAAAATGGGGACTCGAAAATTAAAAGCCAAAAGACTCTCCCCCTTCCGGAGCCTTCTGCAAAAATAAATAATAATAATAATTTGCACCTAAAATCCTTGACCAGAAGTCCTTGCTTGGTACCCCTGTTTTAAACTTTCAATCTTTTTCTGTTTCTTCTCTCTTTATTCAACCTTTTTTGCCAATTTTTTTTTCTCTGATCAGCTGATTCACAGAGAAAAAGCCACATTTCGCCAGCTTTTTCTCCGGAGGTAAACAGGTGTAGTTATACAAATTTGAGCACCTGTTAATATTGACTTTGAAGAAAAAAAAAAAGAACGAACGTTGTCTGTGCCATTTAAAGCTCATCTTGCTCTCTAAACTGCCAGACAGTTACAGTTTATTCACATTTAAAAGCTTAAAAGCTGGCAGTCCTGAAAAGTTTTTACAATATTTTTTTTGAAAGGGTTTCTCAAAGTTTAGGAAATTTCCGCTCACGCATTTGGCAAAAGTTGCTAAATTTCCGAATCTGGCAAGAGATTGCTTTAGGCGCCATCAAGCATGTGACCAGAGGCCCATCAAACGAGCAGTCCTTTTTTAAAATATATTTATATATATGTACACAAAAAATTAGAACAAAATTTACCAATATTTTTTATTGATTGCAAAGCGACAATGAATGCAGTAAAAAAAAGTACTTTAAAGGATAAAAAAGGAATTACACTGATAATTTTCCAAGTAAAAATGTGTCACTTTTCCTAATGTTTTGGTGTTTACAGCTTTTCCCCTGCAGCAGTGTTTTCTGCTCATCTTTTTAAACAACACTGGTAACTTTATTTTGTACTTTAGTTCAATTCTTCTTTTACATGAAAACTATAAATAACACTGACAACAGATTCATTAAAAAAAAAAAAAAAACACTTGAAAACAGTTGAAATATTGATCTAGATGAGCAGGTATCTACGCACATGTTTTTTTTTCCGTGGAAAAAATAAGAAAAATATATCACAGCATAGTCAGTCAATATCCTTTATAATTTATAGTTTTTTTTATAAGTTTGCCTGAGAGTGTAGGGATGAGAGGGCCTTTCTCCTGCCGACAACGTTGCCAAAATGTTTACAAAAAAAAAAATCCAGCTATAACATGTTTCTGTGAATGCTGTCTGTTTAAAGGAAAATGTTCTATATTTATTATATGACTAAAAGGCCCTGACATGCTTGAAATTCTTAAGTCTAGTTGCTTGTCTTAGATTTAAAAAGTAGACTTCACCCTGTGTGCGACCTCTGTAAATCTTCCATAGTTGCAAGTACACTTCAAAACATCCTTAATGGGAAATGAGAGTAGTTTTGGGATCTGGTGCTGCAGGTGAAATGCACTCTTAAGCTATAAAAAAGCCAACAATTACTCCTCCAGCCCATAAAGCCTGTGTGGCACTGTCCTGTTTTTTCTGTGTAGACTTCCAGTTAAAGTAGATTTCTTTTAAACTGATGTACTCTAAAATCCTTGAGGATTTTTTTAACAGAAACCTTGAAGTTTTGAACTTTTTATCAGCTCTTTGAAAATAGAAGAAAACATTTGCAGATTTCACATTTGTATCACACAATTCTATCTATCTATCTGTGTCTATCTATCTATCTATCTATCTATCTATCTATCTATCTATCTATCTATCTATCTATCTATCTATCTATCTGTCTGTCTATCTATCTCTCTTTATCTCTTTATCTCTCTATCTCTCACTATCTCTTTCTCTCTCTTTCTCTATGTCTATATGTCTATACTATCAATCTCTATCTCGACCTCTCTTTATCTCTATCTCTCTCTCTATATATTTCCCTTTCTATATCTCATATATATATATAATATTAATATAATAATATATATATATATATATATATATAATATATATATATATATATATATATATTTGCATGCATGGTGCAATCAATTTACAATTTAAAAGGACTCTTAGAAGATGATTATGTCATGGGTTGACAGATCAGATGTGAAATTGATTACATTCAATGAAGAATCTTGACAGAAGGCACTACTCTTCTTCTGAGTTCATGTTACCATCAGACTTCAACAGACGCAAAGCTTTAAAATACATGTAATGTAATATAGTACCAAAATTAGACATGTCTAATATTCCTTTTCTCTCTCTCATGTTTTTTTATGGAGCAGCCTAAAAAAATGTCTCTTCCTCCTCTGAATGAAGACAGAGTTTGCTGAGTGATGTGGAAAAATTAAGACTGACTAGAATATTGTTCATAGCATACGCTTTGACTTGAAAGATTTAAGTCACAGGCAAGTCTACATTTTTTGGAGAATCAGCAAAAGGTCCAAAAACGACACGAGGCATAAAAACAACTACTTCCATGCACAAAAGCCTAATTATTGTTTCGTTTTTAAAACCAACCTATTTTAAAAACTGTTTGGTTTTTTAAAACTGACAGCGCATTTCATAATCCGTGGCTCCTTTTAATATGGATTTATCTGGCAGTGCTTACTGATGCCACAGCAATGTTGAGTGAAAATGTTGGTCTTTTTTTTTTATTATTATTTTTATGAGCCACAAACAATGTCAGATGTTATTTTGTGAAAACATGTTGGACTGTGTTTGTGTGGGTTTCTACAAGGTTGGGAGTTAGCATAGTAACAGAACTTTAGTGTTATTAGTCTTTTTGTTTAAGTCTTGGAAATAAGGTCTTGATGTACTGGTTAAGCTAACACAGCTAACATACAGTATAGTGATGTTGGACTGTCTGTTTTTTTTTTTTCTTTTTACATTTTGCTAACAAGATTGAGGGTTAAAGTTATAGCAATTGAGCTAATTTGGCTAATGGGTGGCGGTGCTGGACAGTGTTTTTTATTGTATGTTTTAGAAAACAAAGTTGAGAGTTAGCACAGTAAGAGTAATGTTTGTTTTAGGGAGATTTTTACATGTTGCAAACAAGTTCAGGAGTCATAGGTATTGTGAATATGCTGACAGGGCTAATGTGGCTAACGTGTAGCATTCTACACACAAGGTCTGGAGTTACTGTGAACGCAGATTACAAAGTCTGACCATAGACCCTAGAAAATGATTGACAGAGCGAGGTGTTGACGTCGCACACAGAAAATGCCTTACCTCCGGCGCTTGCGAAATCGGGCCAAATCCGTCACTGCGGTTTCCTGATGGCCGCCACCGTTTTGAAACCTGTTGACAGTGACTGGTCTGAGTCACGTTTTCTAAGAGGAACTACTATCACCAATCATAAGTGAGCGTGTTTAAAATCCACACCCCTTCCACTGAAAGCAGCTCTGTCAATCAAATGTTGGAGGTGGGGCCAACAGGCACTACATACCTTTACTGAGGAATCTGATTGGTCAGTTTATAACTTACCATAAGGAAAACAATTCTTTAAGAAAAAATAGGATTTGAAAGATCTGAAGAAGAAGGTATCGGAGAAAGAATAGTTATTCTGACCAACAAAATGACTGAGTAATAATTGTCTATTTCTCAATAAAAATTTAAGGGATTTTGACTTTAAGTTCCTATTTGGAACACAAGAGGGTAACGGTTGAGCTGTCCAGGGATTCTACAGTCCATGAGTCTGACTGATGGCTTTATCTCTGAATCTTTCTCTCACTTAATGTGCATTATAGTTGGGTGCACCTTATGAGATAAAAAAAACAGACCATTCATTGACGATGCGCCGTCCCTTTAGGGTGAAAATATTTGATTTAAGGCTGTTGTTTGGTTTTTGTATGTCAATAGTAACTACAGTTTGACTGCAAAATGAATCTAGGAGATGATAAACTGAGATCCTATGTAGGCTATACATTCACAAGATAAAAATATACCTTGATTACTGAATAACTGTCAAATATTCAATCTGATTTAGTTTGAAAAGACTCCTGTGACTTGTTTTTAACAATGTTTATCTAAAAGTAAGATTTGTTACAGCAACTGTTTTTTTTTTTTTCTTTTGATAAATTCAAAAGTAATATCTTTTTTTATTTATCAAAGATGTAAAAGGTTAAAACTCTCTTTTTTTCCTGTTTTATTACACGTATTAATGTGGATCTTTTCTGTTTGTGGCTGAGCTTTTCTCTCTTTTGAAGATGTGTTTTTGCAATATTCCTTTCATAACTGCAAATGAGTGACTCTAATAAATGGGGATGCTGTTGGGGTGGTGGGGGGAGCTTTTCAGGATCTCAAAGCCTGGAATCTGTCAGGCAAGTTTAGCATACAAAACCTCTCTTTGCATATTTTTCATCTGGTGTGTTTGTGAACTTGCAGAAGTACACTTCTCCAACTGCGTGCTGGCAGGTACAGCTGCAAACCAGAGCGTATGCCAGATAGCGGTTGTCGTCCCACTGTAGCGTGCGCTTCACAGGCTCCCCGATACGCCATTCATGGAGGAGATAGCTGGAGACTTCAAAGTAGCTGGAAGTGGCTCAAAGTATTTAGGCTTGCAGATTCAGGTTTACCTGACAAGCTCCTTAAAACATTTAATCCTGTTAATTCACAATGTAAGTCTGTTTGCTGCGCGGTTCACGTCCACAACTAGCAGCTCAACCCCTGCTAAGTTCATCTGAGACGGGCTAAGTTGGAAAGGCTGCCCAGGGAAAGGCTTGTGTGTTTTTGGAAGATTCTGCACCAGACACAGACGAATGAAGGATTACTAACCAACAGGCATCTCTTGAGCTCTGTGTTCACTAATCAGAACAGAGTAATAGTGACTTTAAAGTATGGAAAAAATGCGATCGGAATTGGATGTTGTATCCTAATCAGATATATTTCTATTATTTTGATCAGTGCTATATATTTCAAGTGTTTTATGTCAAATGAATGCCCTACAGAAGTTTGAATATCATGAACAGATAACATTTTTCTCGCATAAAGTGTAGCTAAATCTGGTAGTTTGACCGGGAGAAGCAAAAAAAAAAAACAGTTAAGTAAAGTTAGTAAAATATTCAGATTCAGATTTTATGCTCAATACACTTTGAACACTGACAACAAGTGTCTCTAATTGGTTTGGCTTAATGCAAACAATGACCTTCAAAGGCATTTAAAAATTTAATTATTTTTAATAAGAATTAAATGGAGAAAAGGAAGTGAGACGGCTGCTAAGGGACCGTCTACCAAGTGCAAGCTAAAATGATCACAAAAACCCAATGTCTCAAAAATAACCAAAACGGATAATTGGTTACATTGGTGTGATCTAGTCATTAATAATCATCATCATATTCATGCTGTGTTGCCTTAAAAGCAATTTATAATTTAATTAAGTTCATATGTTAATCGAGGTTTATTCAAAAGTTTGAGAAAACAGAAAAGTAAAGTAAAGGCCGGTTTTCCCGCGTCACTTCCGGTTTCATGTATTCAGAGTAGCCAAAATCCAGCTAGTGGTCTAAGAGATCTGTCGCCATCCACACTGAAGCTCTTTTGAGGCAATGCTATAAGTTTGTAATTTTGTATATATACGTTTAAGGTAACATTTTTCTTTTTATTATTTGTATGGAATTCTTACAATACAGTTTTTACCATCTAGAGAAGAAATTGAGTTTAAAACATTCCTTGTGGTCCTGGTCTTCTTCAATGGTTTATCTGTGTTAAAGTGGTAAAATAAAACATGTGGTATAAAAGGAGCAGAAAATCTGGGCCCTAATTGGGTTTGTCCGCAGTTTCCGTGGTGGCTCCGCCTTCGTTTGTCCACATTGGCTCCCCTGCCCACTTGAACCAATGTGAGCAGAAACTACAGACAAACCCAATTGGGGCCTACATTTTCTCGAGAGGACCTGGTGGCAGACAACATGACAGCAGAAAATCATTAGCCGGCAAAGAAAATTGCCAAACACCATTAGCCAGAAGCAGACATTCCACAAGATTTAAAAGTTGTAGCCACTGTTTTTACAACTTTTTTAAATGTGAATAAACAGTTTGTTACTAAGGATTAGCTTAAAACGGGTCAAATGTTTTATTATTTCTATGATATTAACAAAAGTGTTCAGATTTGTTAAACATGTAAGACTTCTGCAGTGGAGTTTTTGCTCCAGACCCATGTTTACGTTTGTCTGCGATTAGCTTCAATCTTTTATGCGATCAATGTGAATCGGCTTATTATATCATGGAGAAAAGCATCTTTTCTCTGCGGATCAGCTAATTCACACTGATCATGTAAAGAGTTACGGTAAGTCAAAGAGCATTGCAGGTTTTGTCAGAGACACCTCAGGTGGTAAATGTTCAAAGCTGGAAACACAAAAAACATAACTGCTGGTAGCCTGTTATATTTGCCTTTTTTGACCAAAAACAAAGGTTAATATTCCAGTTCTGGACTTCCTTATGGCTAATGTTTTCAGCCGCCATCTTGTCTGCCACCAGGTCACCCTCCATTTTCTGCCCACTTTTAAACCATATGGGGCCCACTTGGACTTGCTGGTTAGAATGCTAAGAAAGGCATTTTTACCTTTTTTTTAAAAAATAATTTTATATGTAAACAGATCAATATTTCTGAAGATACTAAAGCTACAGTCACGATTTTGCACATGACTATTTATTTTCACTTAATAATAGTCAACTATTTTTTTTCAAGTGGATTTTTTTTAAGCTTCTTCAAAGAAGTGCTTTGTTTAAGTGGGAAAT
Source organism: Oryzias javanicus (assembly GCA_003999625.1). Classification (NCBI taxonomy): domain Eukaryota; kingdom Metazoa; phylum Chordata; class Actinopteri; order Beloniformes; family Adrianichthyidae; genus Oryzias; species Oryzias javanicus. Next base: position 680,377 of record CM012447.1, read on the forward strand.
GATAAGTTAATGAAATAAAAAAGGGGATAACTGATCTGCTTATTAAATGTGTTCATTTTTTATTATGTGTTACAAATGTATCGGATCAGGGCCAAAGAAAATTGATTGGGACAAATATTGATGATTATTTGTGAATTCTGCCTCAAAAATATGTTTTTTCCAGATTATTTTTTATTTTGCTATTCAAATATAATGTATTTGTAATATAACTATAATGTAAATAAATATTATTGAGTATCAATGCCTTAGCGGTTTTGTGTAAGCACCCCCCACCACCACCAAATTGCTGCACAGTTCTCTCTTCTGAGAGTAGCTCTTAACTGTATCCCAGCTGCCCCTGCTATGAATTATGACACTGTGTGATTCATTGAGCAGTTCTGATGAGGTTATGAGCGAGCCAAGGACAAAGTTATCTGTCCTCTGCTCTACAGAAACTATGAGTTTATTAGCCTTCAAAGCAATAGACCCTAAAAAAAAATCCATAACGCTTTGTTCAAATACTTCAAATAGCAACTGCATACAGCATTTGTATTGCTTAGTGGGATACAAAATGTTTTACAGTGATTGGTGAAATAGAAATAAGTGGAAAAATATCTTCTATTTTGACTCATGTCCTCAACAGTATTTTGTGTGATTCATTCTGAAGCTTGTCCAACTGAAGGCTGTTATTTTCAAATTTGCTTTGCAACAATAAGTGGACAAAAAGGGAAGAGAGAGCTGACGAGAAGAGTAGAAAGTACAACGACAGACGACGACTTTTGAAAGGTGTTTTATTTGTAATAAAATAAACCCAATGTCTAATGAGGGAATTCCAGGAAAAACTTTGTTGGGTGACCCGGAAAGTATTGTGAAGATTTGAGATAAATTCAGGGTATCTGATATAATCAGGCGTTTAAAAAAAACATAAAACGTAAAAAAAAAAAAAATGTCAGAGAAAGTCTTTTAATCATCTCACTCTGCTAAACTCTGCCCCACTCTAGTGACTGTTTACAACTGGCACTTGCATTGCATTGGATTTCATTTATCACTGGAAACTGACTCAAAGATGGCAACTAATGAGTTTTAAAAATAAAAATTCAAGTTCAAGAGCCGAAAGTCTGCTGAATAGTTTAAAAGGTAACTAAACCCTAATTAATTTTTTGGGCAGTTGACCTCTATAAATGGGGCTTTAAAAGTGCTGTCTGCTGGTCATTGACACATTTTGATACGTATATATAAAATTGTTTCAGTCTTGGAAATACATTCAAAAACTGTCTGTGTGCTGCCCCTTACAGGTTGAATCGAGGTATTGCAGTTGAATTTTGTGATTGGTCAAACCATGTAGTCCTTCTGACTGGATTTTCACATTTCAGCTGTGGGTGGAGTCAGCCTCCAACTTCCCTGTTTGGTTATCCTTTAAGAGTTGAATGATTTCTTCAGCTGAAAATCTGCTTGACTTCTATTGTGGAGCTGGAAGATTTTTACTTGAAAATGAGGCTTTTGAAGTCTCTGTAAGCCATTTTCAATGGAGTTAAAAAAGTGGTAGTTGGTTGAATAGTTCAAAAAGTTGAACAGTTATGAAGCTGAAACTTTTGAGCAACCGTCTCCTAAAAGAGCTGAACATGAAGGGGGGTTTAAGAGCTACAGACAGACAAAAACATACGGAGGATAAATGGATCACTATGGTGTGAATGCTCTGCAGTTTTCACACAATAAAATAAATGTGAAAACATTGGAACAAATTTGTCTCAGTGGTACAGGGGGGTGCTGGGGTTTATTGAGCCTTGATGGCAATGTTTCACTGACAGTCACCGCCTGAGCCTTGCAGAAAGACAAAAAGACTGAGAGAGAAGCTCATTTGTAAAAAAGCAGGAGGTTCGGGAGGTGATTCATGTTCAGTAATGAGCCATTCCCAGCCCGTCTTGAGCTATATCGGTATTCTCACCAAGATACATTACCAGTAATACATATTTTCATAACCGCTAGTCCAAGACAGCCAAGTACCTCTACCATCTCCAATGACTCGTGTCTTCAGCAATATTACTATAGTTAAATCTGGATTTTACTGTATCAGGTAGTTATGCCCAGCAATTATTGTAGTAACAAGCCTCTATGGACTTACTATATTTTCCACACTATCAGGAACACCGGATTATAGGGCACATTGTCAATGAATGGTCTATTATGAGGCGCACCGAACTATAGACTATGGATGCCAAGTCTTACATAGGGTTAGGCACCGATTGTGTTGCAAAAACAAGGCAAAGTGGTCCTTTTGTTTTGATTTCAGTTCCTATTCTGTGTTTATTTTCATTATTTCAGTAATAAAAAATAACTGCCTTTTCTTTACCAGTCAGTGCACCATGCCCATTTACAAACACATCAAATATAAATGCTAGGTAACACTTTAGATGAGGTTCAGTTTAATATTGTTTTATAATATGACCTTTGTAGACAATGGTGTCACTTCAGACATTAGTTAATCTTATTAAGTATGTTAATAAACCTTATTCGGCTTATTGTGTTAAGAAATGTCTTACTAACACCTTATAAACACGTTAATAATGTTTTCTAATGTGTTAATAAAGCTTGTTAAGGAATCTGTTTATGAAGTGTTACCAAATGTTGTGTACAGTGTTCCCCCATTCATGGACCGGAAACCTTTGCAAATATGGAGGAACACCACACCAGTAACTTCCGATCTTTTTTGATACACATAAAGAATTCTATCACTTGAATATATGTTGCGGTGGCGGTGCTAACTCTAAACTGTCTTAGTAAGACAGGAAAAGACAGTAACTGATAATGCTACAGTAACATAGAATAGAAAAGAATAGAAAATACTTTATTAATCCCTTTGGCAGTCCTCAGGGAAATCCAGGTACCAGCGTCCGTACAGCAAAGATGTAAATAATAAAATTAATACAATAGAATAACATTAAGTGAAATGGACTGAATATGGCTAGATAAGCAATATGGAATAATAAATACTGCACATTATTGACATTAAAAAATAAATAAATAAATAATGTTCGTTGTGTGATGGATCAGGTAGCTACGACCTCCCCCTCGACCCCCTCCCCTCCTACAATGCAGAGTTATACAGCTTGATGGCTCGGGGGACAAAGGAGTCTCTGAGCCTGTTGGTCCTGCTCTTAAGCCTTGGGCACAAACTGCCCGTGCGAATTTTTGACCCGTACGGGTCTGGGGTGGTTTGGCCCGTAGACCAGGCCCGTGACTGCCGCATGATTGTGGTCATTAGGAGGGAGCCTGCACGGAGCCGCACGAGCCCGTGCAAGTGGTCGTGTGTAAAAGCTGACGTCAGTCTCGGTGCGGAAGTACCCACGGGCGTTGCTACAGACGCACATGCGCACACGGGCCCGTGCAAATGGATGCGCCGGCGCACGTGCGCGTAGTACTGGGCGTGCGTGTGATACGGCCACCGCGGCTATAAAAAGGGCTGCGCGGTCCCGCATCAGTCTCACTGCTTCACAGATCTAGAAGACTTCACTATTCAGCACGCTCACCGCATCGCGACATCTCGCTGTGAGATGAGTGTGCTCCAATCTGCATCTCAGCTTGTTACGAAGCGGGGGGGGGTGCATGTGAGGAGCAGCGCGCTCTGCGAGGAGCGAGAGAGAGAGCGCGTGCCGCAGAGAGAGAGCGCGTGCCGCGGGGACAGAGAAACAGAGAAAAAGGAGAGAGAAAGAAAAGGAGAGGGGCGCGTGCGGACAGTTGTTCACGAGTTTGTCTGCGAGTTAAAGTGAACCCCGGAGGAAAAAGCAACCTTCGGCCCTGGAGAAGATCTCCCTGCTCCTCGACTACGGTTGAGGGGGAAACAGAGCAGGAACGGTTCAACACAACGTACACTCGTGCATGGACCCGTGCATGCCGCAAGGTTTCACGCACGTCGCCGTACAACCGGCTGTACTACCCTTGCGGGACTTTGAGCACGGGGAACTGATTGCACGGCTCGTAAGGGTGTAGTACGGTGTTAAGTACTGCTGTTAGTACGGCTAGTACGGCTCTTGGGGTTGATGAAAACCTTTACGGGCCCGTACGGCCATTACGGGAGTGGTGCAGCCAGCTGCACGGGCAGGGGAAAATGGGAAAAAACCGTGGCACCCGCAGAAGACTTTGGTGCATGTCGAGCAGCCTCCCACGGGCGCCTACGGGCCTTTGCGGAGCCTGCTACCTTTGCGGACCCGTGCGGACCGCCGCACGGGGGCGGGAAATTCCGGCCCGTAGACCGCCCGTGGGAGCCCGTGCAGGCAGTTGTGCCCAAGGCTTTTGGGAGGAGCAGCCTGTTGCTACTCAGGCTTCTCTGTTCCCTGATGACAGAGTGCAGAGGGTGGCTGGTATTGTCCATTATAGCCAGCAGTTTGTTAAGTGTCCTCCTCTCTGCTACTGTCACTAGGGGTTCCAGCTTCATAACATAACCTTGTTTCCAACATTAAAAAAAACAAATGGCACTAAAATAAATGTTACTGTTAGTATGCTAACTTCCGACCCTGTTAATAACATGGGGAAAAAAAAAAAAAAAAAAAAAAACATTCACTAGTATGGCTAACATTTGTTTAAAAAAAAAAAAAAAAAAAGTGGGGAAAAAAAAAGAAAATTACACTCTCCCACTTCCAATCTTTGAAGAGCTCGCAGCTCAGTGACACTTAACATTTGTTAGCCATGCTAGTGTATCGTCATTATTTTTGCGGTGCTAAAGTTAGCTTGACACTAAAAGTGCAAACGGAATTCTTAGCAGCAAGGAGGGGGTACAAGGTTTCTCTGTGTCAACAGTCCCGCCGAGAATTGTATTTCTATTTGTATTTCGACCACCGTTGTGCAGAAAATATTTTTAAAATAAATAAACAAAATTTAAAAAACAAAAAATGTTTTTCTATTTTGGCTAAAAACTTCATAATCATAATAAAAAGATCACTGGGAATGATTTTATGTTAGAAATAACACAGTAGGAGTGGGACTTTAAGGCTTTTAATTGGGCCTTATAGTACAGAAAATAAAGTATATCAAGATAATAGAGTTTTTGTTCACATTTTTCAACAAGTCACTTTATCTTACAAGCGTTTTATTTTAAAAGAAACCAACAAAAAAAAATAAATATAGGTAATATTATCAAAAATGAACTATAATTCAAGTATAGACCTGACAAAGCCAATTTAGCAAAGCTTTATTTTCTGTTAAACTACGTCCTCACAGTATATTTTAAAATGTATTTTTTGTGAACTTTTTCTCGTGTGTGACATTCGTGTCTGCGCTCCAACCTTCTGAACGTGTTCTTCTTCATCCTCGTTCCCGTTCCCTTCACAGTTACATACACACAAATACACGTATGTCCATTGAGCTCACTTCTTGACACATTTTGCCTCAGGACACAGACTGTCCTCCACTGTCTGCTTATGAACTCATCCGTTTCCTGCAGACAGGCCGGAGATGAGGACATTTATATTGTGTTGCAGTGTGGCCAGATATCCAATATAATTAATCTGCTATCTAATATTCCCCCAGTCTTCCCACAGCCTGTTGTCAACGTCTCCACCTATTTCATAATGAATCATGCAACTGCCAGTCGCTAAGAACCATTACCTGCTTCATTTTTAACTGTTGAGCTTTATTCAGAACATTTTGACCCTAATACGTCAGATACTACCGGGTGTAAAATTACTCTGCACATTTGTAACAAAATGGTCTAAAATAGTCAGAATTACATTTAGAATATTATTCAAGAGGAAATTGGGTGTTGAGTGTTCAAGTTCAGCACCAGGAGACATTTAATGATTGTTTTTGTTTGTGTTTATGGTCAATGGGACTTGTATAGAAACTGTCATTTTTCACTCTCGTGGAAACGGGGATCAATATTGCATCAGGCGGCAGATGGGTGACTCTCCCTCCCATCCTGCATCTGTTCATCATTTCCCCATCCGCAGTATTAGAAAACAAAGGTGGAGGAGAAATGAAGACAGACAAAGACGGGATGACACAGGAGAGAAAGTGAGAGGTCAAGAAAGAAACCTGGAATAGAGGGAAAAAAGTTTATTTTCTCTTGGGAAAATTGAAATGTTTACTTACCGTCATTCTGTGGAGTGGCAACTGGCTATCAATGTATATTTTTGTATGCGCTTTGACAACTCTCCATTTGAGCACTTAACCTTTTTTTTCTTAATTCTTAATGAGTTCATGAATATACAATAAAAATTAGAATAAACTGTTTAAAAAGGGCAGCCCAAAGTCAACAATAAAGTGAAAAAACTCACAGAATTACAGTACTAAATAATTTAAATTATTTTGTTTAATAAATACAGGAGTGTCATAGGGTAGATCGATGCTTTTTTGCTGGTTTCAATACTATTTCACAGATAAATGGAAAAACTTAAATTTGTTTAGAAAGGAATGGTCCCAAAAAATGGTCTTAAAAAAAAAAAAAAAAAAACATTCACACAATAAATAATTAAATAAATACTTGGGGGTCGGGTCCGTATGTCAATCAAAATTAAGTTAATATTAATAAAAAAATAAAAAAAATATTTAAAGACGCATTTCAGGGCCCCTCAAAAAAGCTGTAAAATTAAGTGCAATTAACAGAGTAAAAACAAAAAATAAAGGAGTTGAGTTGTGGTGGAAAAGAGGAATATGATGGGTTTGGGATTTTATTCTTACGCCTGGTGTATCGGACGCAGAAGCGCGAAATGGAGGCCGCTTCCATTCGGTGCCCTTGTTAACCTGTGGTGTGGTTCACACGAGACGCGGAGTGATCCACGTCAATTCTGGCAGGAAGTTAGCAGGAAGTTACCCCAAGAAACATGAGAAAATCTGGTTAATTTTCAAAATACAACCAACTTTTCGCAATACAATACCACAATTTACAAATGCAATCATGTTTTTGTATCTAAGCAGACTAGACAGAAAAATAAATATACAAAAACAACACTCATAAAAAACACTGAGATCCACACATACACACAGATCAATGGACTGACTACGGAGCGGCGGCGGGATGCGGCTTTGGACGTCTAAAAAAACGATCAATGAGAGTGAGAGCAGTTGGCGACAATTCAAGATGAATGAACAAAGTTGTAAATAAAACAGCTGAGCAGAAGAGCCTGTCGACCGTCGCGGAAAAGTGCGTGTCTGGTGTGAACTGGAAGTGAAGTGGATACCGCACACACACCGCGGTTCTGTGTTCGATGTGAACTAGGCATTAAAGTTAGGAAGACAGTCTGTTTTCCTAATGTCAAGTGGAATTGATTTCCAAAGTTTGGGGGCAGATCAGCTGAAAGGTTTGCCTCTCCATGGTGCTGAGAGTTGATTCAAATAGTTTACATAATTTCCCACTTTGATCATCTTTTAATCAACTTCCAGCGGTCTTTCACTTCTGATAGTCATTTTTGGCCAAAATAAGAATCAGTTGTCGATAGAATTTTGAGAGCTCAGAGCAGGAAACTTGCGGCCCTCTATATGTACCTTCAATGTAATAATAAATTAATACTTTTTTTATCTGCTTCTGATTACAAACAATTTGAATAAAGAAATAAGCTTTGTTTTCTTTATAAATGTCTCTCCACCATCATAAAGATGCTACAAAAACATGTTAAGAACACAGTTTTCATCAGATTTATAAAAGTTTTACTGGATTTTTAATGTTTTTTCTCCACCGTGGTGCTCTATCATTTTTGAAAAATCCACCCACTATCTTTCTCAAAACAATAATCTCTTTCTGTATTTGTTGCTGTGATTCACACATTTTTGAAAGATTCCAACAGGAAAAACAAGGTACTTTAGTGTTCATCTAGTGCCCACTGCTTACATCTCTAGGTGTTTTTGTTTACTGACTTTCCATCAGACCACAGTGAATAGCATACAATCATCTTTTGGTATGCACCAGTTTTTTGTATACTCGTCTGATTCTTATACTCGTGTTTCTATAATTGCCATGTTCCAGCTGGGTCACGGAGCATAAAAGGCTGAACCTTAAAGGTGTATCTCACTCTTTGAAATAAGGTTGCTTCGGGTCAAGGGAGAGTGTTTGTTTATACACAGCTGTGTTGGGATGTCTGAACACTTATTCAAGTTGGCTACAGTTCTTAGCTGTGACCATGTCAGAGAGCTGGCCTCATATTTAAATCCACATCAGTCTGTCAAAGAAAAGGGACTAGATGATATGATTCAAAATGAAGGTAGAACTCCACAACTCCTCCATGCTTGATAACCGCGTGCTGTTTCTGTGTAGATGGTGGCATCTTTGATTTGACATATCCAGCATTGATTATGTATACGTTAGGGGTCGGCAACCTTTAACAGTAAAAGAGCCTTGTTTCCTACTGATCAAAACCTAGAAGACATTGACTTACGTTAGCCTTTAAGAAATTAGGATTTGCATTCATAATCTTCTTTTTGTTTTTTTTTTTTTTTAAATAAATGTGAATAATTTCTATTTTTGGCACTAACAAAAGCAATAAAATATATAAAAAGAAACTAGCGTCTCTCAAAAAGGGAATTTTTTAATGTTTTAAGTTTATGTAGCAATCTCGTTGCTTAATTACTAGCTGAACTTCAAATGAGCAAAACATTTTTCTGTAAATTAAATCAGCCAAAAAAGTTAAGCATGTTGCTGAAATAAAAACTAAACTCAAAATTAGCCTAAAAGTCCCAGTAGATAACAAATTCGCTAAAAATGTTAGCATATTGCTAAAATATTAGCTTAACTCCAAATTAGCATAAAAAAAACTAATTAGAGGCCAAAAAAAAAGCTAGCTTGTTGCTTAATTACTAGCTGAACTCCAAAATAGCCCAAAATTCCTCAGTAAACTAACTTGGTCAAAAACGTTAGCATAATGCTAGAATGGAAGCTAAATTCTAAATTGTCAAAAAAAAAAAAAATCAGTAGACAACAAATTAGCTGAAAATATAAGAATTTTACTAAAATATTAGCATAAAATTCCTTAGTGAACTAAATAGGTCAAAAACGTTAGCATGTTACCAAAATGGAAGCTACAACTTTAAATTATCCTAAAAACCCCACTGGAAAACAACGTAGCAAAAAATGTTACCATCCAATTTTTTAAAAAATGATTATTATTTTATTTTTCTTCAGCCAGAGAGCCACCATGGAGGGATGAAAGAGCCACTTGTGGCTCTGGAGCCGCTGGTTGCAGACCAGGTATATGTGAACAAGACGATCAAATTACCAACGATTTGATTCATATCATAATTTGTGGTTGGCGATACGATTCATAGTCAATACTGATTCATTTTGAATGATCCGCTTACAAACCGACCCGGCCCCCCATCAGAGAAGAAAGTAGTCATATGATCCTCACAAGAATAAGTTTGGAGTCCCCTGTTTTAAAGAAGTTACTGCCCTCACAATCCATGTTTCTTTTACATTCTTCCCTGAAATTTATTTCATTTTGTCATGTGATCAATAAAGTTCTATCTTTTTCTTATTATTATTATTATGTAAAGTCCTTTTCCTGTCCCCTAGACTGATGCGTAACAAACAGCATGTAACTGACACCAGTCATTGAGGATCTGTGTTTTTCAATTTTTTATTCAAGGTACTGAAACATATAGTTTATTTTTTCTCACTTTTAAAAAATTTGACTTGAAACCAAGAAATTCAGCTTGAAACTGCAGAGAAGACTTGTCAGCAGAGTTTCAGGCTGCAGCACACAAACCCAGCATTTCTGTGTCTCTGCTTTGCTGCTCTTTCCCCGACAGTGAAACCCTCACCTTCACATATACCTTCTCCCCATTTCTCCAAAATCTATAAAGAATTACACACACATGTGAGGGAGGTTTGTGTGGGTTTACTTTAAGTACTGCAGTTTTCCCCATTTAAACAAAAACTGTTAACTTAATTGATTTATTAAATGTATCCTTCACCATTATAAAATCTTGTTTTCTGAATTTATTCTGAATCCCTGAAATGTGCCACTTTAATGCTCCGCCTCCCTGTATTGCTCCCATATTTGGTTTTGCTTCCTGGTCTCATTAACCTCCTTAGTTCAGATGACTCTTCAAGTCGGACAGCTGTAGATCTTCTGTAACCCTTCTGCTCTCCTGGGCTTGTTTACATAAAAGTGGGGTCATCTGGACCCCACAAGACTTTTTTTTTTTCAATGATTGTCGATCTTTACTGGTGTCCAATAACAGACATCAAGTTTTGTCCGCATTTGTCACGGAAGAGCTAACGCCTCAATATAAGGGTGGGGTCATCTGTACGAGGAAGTCTCACTACAACAATTTTAAAAATTTTCTTTAACCATTCCCAGTGGGGTTTTAATTAGGACAGTGACGTTTTTAACAAAAATTCCACATCCCAAATGTCTTAAAGCAATTTTTCCTTTGATCTGAAAAAAAAAAAAAAATCCCTGTGTGGGCGTGGCTTATGGTGCTTTAGTGTAACTAAATGGGGCGGACATGAATTTCAATCACAAAATAATGACAGCTAACATCAGTATGGCCTTTCACTGAATTACAACCCTTTACAGCACAGAAGTGGGACGTATATTATCTTTTCCAGCCCCTACAGCTTCATCTGGGTTATCTAGCTACTGTGACGTATGAAAGTTTCAGGAATTTAAATAGTTTTTCTATGGCACTTTGATTGACAGCGACTTAAAAGGAGAAATACTCAGAAATGCAAACACAAAATGATTTCTTATGATATGTTTTCTCTTTCAGAAGAAAAAAGTCACGCATGCATGTTCAAAACTCTTAAAACATGATTTTCATTGGAGGGGAACTTTAAGCATCTCAGTCTACAGCCACATTTCACTTAAAAAAAGAAGATTTAAACTGAAAAACAATAAAACGTTTAGTGTATAATGATGATTGACCGATCGCAAGCATTGATATGTATATTTTTATTCTAAAAATCTATTATATATGTTGCTTTACATCATGTTTCACTTTAAGGTTCAAACTTTGACAATAAAAGTGACTAAGTAGAACGATTATCGTTAAATTCTGTACAATATGTTTCTAGTTTTTCTTTTAAAGGTAAAAGAAGTCTGTGAGATATAGTGTCACTGAAATACATCAGTATGCAGGCGGTTAAAGTTATCCGCAGTACCAGTCAGTCAGGTCAGTCCAGAGATTTTAAATATTAATTTGTTCAGTGCAAAAAAAAAAAGACACCTCAGCATTTCAAATATACTTTGTCTTTCAATAAAAAAATAAATAAAATAAAAAAAAAACTGCTCTGTGACTTTTATACTCACATATTAGTTCAATTGTGCATTTGATTACATATAGAAATGCATTTGAAATCATTTCAGAGGAAAAGTTCACCTCTTACCGCTCACTTTTATCCAGATCATGAAGCAAAAGTTTGTTTCATAGAAACAAAGTGCAAGTAGTTTTCTAGATCGCTTCGGAGTGGAAGAAATATCCACCATTAAATCTGATCATTAATTTTGTATAAACAAACAATTTCTTTCATGAATTAATGATAACATTTCTCTAAGCATATATTCACTCTGTATCAAACAATAAGGTAAACTTTACCAATAATGGTAACATTTGATACAGATCTTATCATGATGATCATAGAGATACTGTCAGGGATTGTGGTGGAGGACCCAAATGCAGGAGACCAGGCTTGGTGGCAGAAACATAAACATTTACTAAATCAACTAAAACATGACAAAACCAAGAGAACAAACCAGTGAGGTGACAGAATGAAGAAGAGCAGATGACCTGACAATGAGAGCTGAAAACCAGACACTTAAATACACTGAGGGCAATTAGCTAAATGAAGACAGCTGTGGATAATTAACCTGAACATTGTGAAACTGACAGGGAAAACAGAACATGACAAAACCTAAGCACCAAATCATGACAGATAGTTCATGGATATTTTCAACTGTCTTGTTGTGATAAACTATTGATTAATGGATGTTCATGTGTTCAGAGTTTCTACTGTGCTGGTTGTTCCAATTAAACCAAAGCTCCCCAACTTCTGGCCTGCAAACCGGTAACGGGACGCGAACTGCTCCGGGATCCTAACCCTAATCTTTCCTCGCTACACAAACACGGTTCGGTCCTGGACGCTCATTAGTACTGGTTCCGGATATGCTATTGGTTCCAGACACAGACCAGACCCTAGGGTTAGGGTACCAGTACCCGCCACGTTCTGAGGTTTGGTGTGACAAAATGACCAGACACCTGGTCTAATTGGAACAGCCATCATGTCCAAAAATGATGAGTTGGGGGACACCCAAAACTTCAAAAAGGTGACGCGGGGGATCATTAAACGGTAACAAAACCCTAAATCAGGGGTGTCAAGATCCAGTCCTCAAGGGCCGGTGTCCTACATGTTTTCTAACTACCCTTTCTATGGAAGCTCTTCATTGGCTAAACACACCTGATCCAGGTAATCAGCAACAGATGAGGCGGGATTTCTTAAAAACCAGCAGGAGGCCGGCCCTCGAGGACTGGAGTTTGACACCCCTGCCCTAAATCAACTTTTTCTGTCTGTTGACCTCTAAATGGGGCTCTAAAAGTTCTGTCTGTTGGTCATTACTAAATTTTTGGATAAATGAAAAGAAAATTGTTAAATTCTTGAATGCATAGTCAAAAACTGTTTGTGTGCTGCCCCCTAAAGGTTGAATTGAGGTATTAAAGTTACGTTTTGTGATTGGTCAAACCATTCAAGTTTCAGAAGTTCCTCATAATGATCTGCAGCTTCAGTAATTGGCGTGTCTGAGATCGCTTCCACCTCGCCTGGATCATTGGTGGCTGCAGGTGGGGGCGGGGACACCTGGGATAAAGGCGACAGCGAGACTGGAGAGCAGGAAGGTCGGGGATGTCCTTCAAATTGAATTAATTTTAAAATCCCTTTCCTCATTATTATGATCTTTACTGTTATGTATTTTACATTCACATTCACATTTTAACATGTGTCCGCTGAATATGGGTTAATTTAATATGCACTGCCCCAGAGAAATAAATACATTTTAGATGAAAGTCAACTTTTAAAGGCGATAACAACACAACCACTGATGATTTTAGATCTTGTTTATTTTTACGTCAGTGACTGGTTGCAACTTATGTATCTTGGCTCATCACTGTGCAGGAGGGGGCGGGGTGTGAGCATTAAAAAGGTCGCGCATGCCGCAAATGAAAAGAAAAAGGCAATACATAGCGCAATAGCGGGCTGACAACTGTCATTTTTGGCGTGCGAGAAAAAAAATAGTCTAAGAGTTTTCCAACCACGGTCGGAGAACAAAGAAATAGTTACAAAATACACAGATTTCCTTCATTTAGCACCAATAATTTCTGATCAGCATCCTGTAAAAGTGAAAGAACTACCACGATACATTGTTTTGTACTCCTCTGGGCGGCTTGTAGTGAGCGCAGTGCCAGATTTCCAGCTGCACCCACCTGAGTAAGCGCTTTTCTTGCGATATTTTGATGATGATTGACAAGTGACGTCAAAGTCAAAACTACCCAACATGCACTGCAATCCAGGCGATCTGTGTCCGCATCCCTGATCTCAAACGCACCTAATGATAACAGTCCAACCCCAAAGCCCCACCCCTCTTTGGCTGAGGGTGGAGTCAGCCTCCATCTTCCCTGTTTGGTTACCCTTTAACATTTTTTTTTTACATTTAGCATGGTTAAATGCGTCAAATTTTTAAAATATTTTTATAACAATAAATCAATCTTTTTGCCTTGATTTTGCTCTGTGGTTTGACACATTAAAAATGGAAATGGAAAAAATCTAATTATTTAGAGCCACATGAGGCTCTGGAGCAACAGGCTGCGACCCCTGACCCAGAGCGTAAACATGTTTTAAATAGTTTATTTCTTTGAAAGAGATTTCTGTCTTTGCAAAAAGTCTCTTCAAAACAAAGCAATTTCAATCCAGAATATTCTGCATATGATGATTCTAAAGCCCCTCTGACCAGGTAAATAAAGTATAGGAGCACATTTTATATAAGGTTTGTTGTGGTTGATTCTGGTTCATTTAACTGCAGGCTGAGGAGGACGATTAAATCTGTCTGACCAAAGTGCAAAATCCTGAAAATCTGCACATTTGTTACCGTGCAGCAGTGTAGTTATTTTATAAGCTAAATGTCAATGCTGTTTTAATAAAATGCATACCACCCATCATAAATGTCAATTTTGTTGGGTTTGCATACACAAAAATGTCAGAAGATCTTCCTAACCGTGGTAGCAAATGTGATTTCAAGCATTGGCATAATTTCTACCAACTTTTAAAGCAGCATAAATAGCAAAAAATAAGTATTTAATCAGGTAGATTTCAATTTAGTTCCATTATTTTACAGAAACAGAGCGATACACTAGAGTACCTTGAACCCAAGCAATATTTAAGCGAGGTCTGCAGTAAACCGGGGGTTGTTCATCTACTTTGCTGCCCACAGGGAGTTATGTAGCACTTCAAATCTATTTCTAAGGGTTTGCCAATGGCGCTGTCAATCACCTATAAGGGGGGTCTGAATGGGTCTATAATTCATGTTAAACTACTCTTTTGAGACATCCCTTCATCCACTGAGGGGGTCATTCATTTCCTTTTTTTTTTCTTATCCCCCTTTCTTTCATCTGTTTTCTTCTTATCCTTTTTTCTGTAGTTTTCAGAAGGTAAATTGTGCCATTCAGAGGCTGCAGCCAGCTGTGTGTCTCACTGCTTTAGCACATCAAAAGTTGGGCTGCAAGAAAGTCGGCCATTATTTCAGCCACCAACATCAAATGGTAATAAATCGTGTTTCGATGGTAAGATGCTGAAAGTTCATTTTTCCATGCATAGATTTGGTTTCTAAACATTTTTTTTTTCCCTGTTAAAGATTTAAACTTAAAGATGATCATTTGTTTTCTGCTTCTGTCTTTTCGCTCACATCTTGCCACTTTGAACCAGCGTTTGAACTCGGGCTCTGTGCTTCTTGCGGTGTTGCAGCCCAGCTTGCCTGTCTTTGTGTTGACTGTGTGGGTGATGATTCATTAGCTGTGCTGTGTTAGATGTTAGCAGAACATTTTTTTCTTAGACTTTTTTTTTCTCTAAAAGTGCAGAAAACTATGCAATTAAATACATGCAGATCTTCTTAGGATTAATAAAAAGTAGAGAAAGCAAAGTGCTTTTTCTCTGGATTATTTTAGACAGATGTATCCATCATGTTTTAGCTGGAAACGTCTGTCTTAATATTTCCACTAAATGAGACAGAGGGAAGGAAAAAGGACAAGTGATTGGAATATGATTCTGCTGCTTATCATCTTAATGAAGGGTTATGTCCAACTGGGCAACACATTTGACAATCACACTGATATATATTAATTTGTTTGCTGTTATGGTCCACGCTTGTTGTGTTCTCAAAGCTTTTTTTAAACTTCATGTCCCTTTAATGAGCTGAATATTTATTTTTAAGACGCTGGGATAATCTGGACTAAGTTGAACACGTTCAAATTTAACTCGATTTCTCGAATTAAAAATATCTCAAATACTCAAATGTTCTTTGATTTTATTTGTAAAATGCTGATTTTTCTGAAGCTCAACTCTTTCATTTTGAAGTTTTATGATATGTTAATACATGATAATTATCCTATAAATGTGATGAATGTCTGTGAACATTTTGAAGCATAAAACCTCCCACTTTCGGTTCTAATATGGTTTAAAATTATTGTTTTTAAAGTGAAGGATTGGTCCTTTACTGATATCTGACTTCTTTAAATCAGAATTCAGCTTCATACTGTAGAGCTGATAGTCAGAAGCAAAAGTGAGTGGGATGGAAGCGAAAGCGAGTCGTCTCTTGTTGCTTAGAATTTATATATATATATACTTTCTAATAACATTTTTTTGTGGGCTATGAAAAACTTTACTCTATAACAGTCAACCTTCTATCTCTGGATGACTTGTTTTTCATATTTTCTCTGGAAACTTTTTGACCGGCAGCCCTTTGACCTTAGAGGCAAAATGATGGCAAATCACAGAAGGAATGTACTTCAAATGAGACTCAGAAAATAAGTTTTTTGAGACATTGTTTCAACATGTGTTAAAAATGAATTGGTACTGTTTGGATTTTATCCTTCACTCGTGCCAAACTGGAACTTTTAAAACAGTTCCGGTGCCTAAATGATGCTCAAACCGGTGTTTAAAAGAAGGAAAAATCTCTAGTTTTTCTAAATATTTCAGAGTGTTAAAGGAGTGTCACAGCTTTGTACTGCAACGCTGCATCTCCGTTGGAGTAAACATGTAGTTCACCACTCGTTGCCATGACAACAGTCTTTTTTAAAGCAATGCACTTGTCACTTTCATCCATCAGGTCACTGAAATAGAATCTTTGGCTGTGAAGTACGGACAAACTTTCACTCGCCTCACCCTTGGCATTTTGACTGAAGCTCCGCCCTCCATCACCCATCCTTCTATGTGCCCGCCCACAATTGCTGAATGGGTAAATTGATTGGATAGAATTGTCACATAACTGAATAGAATACAAGTGAAAAGAATTGAAAGCACCAAAATTGGAAAACCACCAGAAAGGATGTTACTTGTAGTATCGTACACATTGGTTCTGATCCAGAATTTTTTTTTTTTTTTTTTTTATCTCTCCATTTAATTGGCATTGTCTTTATAGTTTGCCTCGGACACACTTACCTTTCACATGCACACAAATAAATTACTCACATTTCACCACTCAGTTAAAGTCAATCTAATTAGAATCTAATGCTGTGTCGCATCCTCCACTTCTGTGTAGATCCACAGAATATTCTCTCCTGGACGCTTTTACAAAAGTGTGTTCATAAATTAGACAGTCCCACTGCATGTGGGAGGAGCTACTGTCCAGCATATTCAGTACAGTGAAGTCTAACATCTACTACAGGAGCTGAGTCTGAATGACTGCTGCTTTTAGCGGTACTTCTGTGTCTCTGTGACCCAGTTTGATGACTTAATTTCCTGCAATAGTCTGAGGAGGACAAAAATAAAAACACAAGTTAAGAAACTTTTTACTATTGTGTGAATGCATTTAAAAGATACCATAAAGGTTAGGAGGAGAACGATAAGATTTTCCTCTATGTTGGATTTTGAATAAGTAAACTGAAACATGACAAAAACCATGAAAAAAACAAAAAGATGACAAAGGAAAGCTGATGACTTGATGAGAAAAAGAAAAAAAAAGACAACCAGACTCTTTAAAACACTGAGGGTAATTAAAAGAAATAAAAATGGATGTGGATGATCAACATGAACTGGAAATGACTGACAAGGGAAACGATTGAAAGCATTTTCTAAACCAAGAAGACAACTGAAAGACCAAACTAAAGCAGATAATACTTACAGTCCCCCTCCCAAAAGGGCAGATCCCAGATGCCCTGAGAGAAGGAGACTTGGAGGAATAAAACAAATAGAAACAAATCCATAAAGCAGTTGGATGTCCTGGAGCCTAGCAGAAGCCGACCGACCTACCGACCTACCAATCAACCAACCAACCTACCAACCTACCTTTTTCATTAAAAAAAAACAAAAAAACAAGAGTGCTTTACAGTACAACAAAATGAATTATATAAAAACAAGAATGAAAATTAAAACTGAGTCCCCTCCCCCAGACCCGCACAATTCTCCCCATCCCTTTCACACCTCCAACCCCTTAACTCTTGGAGATAGACAATGGGAAATAGGCTGAGGTACAGGTTCAAAGGGGAACAGTTCAGTTGACTCTTCTCCAGGGACAGGAAACATGAAGGGAGGCAGCCCCGGTGACCCTCCTCTGAAGCGGGAAAGGGGCATGAGCGGTGAACATCCTAAGGGACAGGGAACATGAAGTGTGGCCCAGATGACCCTCTTTTGGAACAGACACATGAAGAGTAGCCCCGCTGACCCTCCATAGGAACAGAAATGTACGAGGACGGCCGGCAGTCCCCCTCAGGAACAGATGGGCTGGACATGAAATGGCCAGACATGAACATGGCTGCAGAAGAACATGTGGTAAAAAAACTCTCCTTCTGAGTCCAAGGTGGTTATTCAGTCAGGAACTGGCGATGAACCCAGAATACAGGAGACACTAAGACATTTAATAAATAAAGCAAAACATGACAAAAAAACATGGTGAAACAAACGATGGCAGAGCAGATCAACCTGATAATGATAATGATAAAATAAACCACCTTAAACCACTCAAAACATTACAGTACCCCCTCCCCAAAAAGGGCAGATCCCAGATGCCCAAATACCTGAGCGGAGGAGACCTGGAGGGACAAAACAAAAAAAAAACAAGTCCAGAAAGCAGTTAGGCCTCCTGCAGCATAGCAGAAATAAGGATTTGGAATGGGGATCCCCTCCTCAGGAACAGGTACGAAGAGGAACAGTTCCAATGACTCTTCCCTAGAGACAGGAAACATAAAAGGAAGCAGCCCTGGTGACCCTCCGCTGAAATGGGAATGATTGCCAAGGGGGATGAACGGTAAACATCCTAAGGGACGAGAAACATGAAGTGTGACCTCGATGACCCTCCACGGGAACAGAAAACCACAGTCTCCCTCAGGAACAGATGCGCTGGACATTGGAGAAACCAAACGTGAGCATGGCTACAGGAAAACCCATCGGATGTGGTGTGCTGTAAGAACTCTCCTGCTGGGTCTGAGATGGTTATGTTATTTGTTTAGGAGCTGGTGGTGTAGAACCCAAAATGCAAAACATGGAGACTAAAACAATGAATGAAAAAGCTGCAGCCTGATGAAAACCAAGGAGAACCAGAAGATGGCACCATCAAATCCAGAACTCTGCTTAAAATAGCATCACTTTCAATGAAATAATATTCCTTTAAAGTCATGAAGGGTTTAAGACTTTTCTGAATTTGCGTCTTGTATAAGGGGGCATTGAGAAGTTGTCGTACTATTTATTTTGTTTACAAAACTTTTTTTGAGTGTCCGTTTTTTCAGTGTTAAATAGAACCCTGTGTAACATGGGGCATCATTATTAGATCATGTAGATTTCAGGGAAATATAGAAAAACATACTTGTGTTACTCATGAAATTAGCTTTAAAAATTAAAATGAATTCACATTTTTTCTGTTTCAAACACTCCCAGACTATAATTTTCAGGGGAATACTGTTCTCTCATGAGAAATGCATGCATAATCTAAGGAAATTATCCCAAACTAAACTTGGCAATATCTCTTTTTTTTTGGGTATTGTCATTGGCGTGGTGTCAGATCTAACCTTCCATATAAGTGCATGCACACAGAGATCGACTTTTCCTTTGCCGTCATTAATATACAGGGCATGTCTCAATAGCTGCCAACCTTTAGGCAGTGATTCCATCTTGTCAAGATACGCAGTGAGGGAATGCAGTAAAACTGCCACAGTGCCAGGCTCTGACAGCTACAGAAAAAAAGAAAAAAATGCAGCGAGGCTCTGAAAGAAGAAGAAAAAGAGAGAAAACAGCACCAACAACAAAAAAAAAGAAAAAAAAATTACTACTTCCCAGGCAGAATGTCAAGGAAGAAAGGGTGCTGAACTCACAGAGGAGCTACTTCACCTTATTTTCTCCTGTTGCTGTTGTTGTAGGGAGTTATTGATGCAATTGACCAGCCTGAGGACAGAGGAAAAATCTATAGTAGAAGAAGTGGAAGAAGATTTTCTTTTTTCTTTAAAATGGAGGCATCAGTAGAGGCAGCCAAGTTCCACTCTTGTGTTGTAGGTCATCGTATTGATTGGAAGGTAACAGTAATTTAACGTGACCATGCACTGTTGTTAGGAAGAGACATGGCCCTTAGATTTCCACCTCAAACGTCCGGCTGGATCACCAGCTTACGACCATCCGAGAAGAAAAGTGAACTTGTTTCAATCCAGCGGACTCTAATCATCTCGCTGTCAGTCTGGGCTCCAAGCCGACATCTCTTTTAACTTTAAAGGTCTGTTTCCTGAACAAGAAGGAAACAATATTTAGCATACTCATCATTACCAACCCCCATTTGAAGCATGGAGCTCTGCCCGAGGGCAAGCTGTGAAACATTCATGAAGTTTTCCACTCAGTTAAACCTTGATGGTCAAAGTCATTTTCAACCTGCGCTGTTTAAACGCGCTAATTATGTTGCCACATTTAGCAATGAAACCAGTCTGAACCCGCGGCTCCGACACCAGAGAGAGACATCAGGAAAAATCTCTTCAAGTTCTTGGCAAAGATTAGGTCAAAGTTAAGGTAGGGATATCGGTTTAAAGACCCACTCCAAACAATTTTTTAATCATTTTCAAAGTGGTCTTTTATTTATGATAATGCTTTTTAGCCACATTTCTTTGTAAAAAATGTTGTTTTGTAGGACGAAGTATCTGCAGAGGGGGAGGAGTTTATTGGAAATTCAATTCTGAGTTGTGAGCAAAACTATTAAGCCTCATTTTCAACAAGCGGTCCAGTACAGTCTGTTCTGTTGTTTTGAGCATTTCCATTGTAAAATGAACCCATTACCAACATATTCTCATCCCCAATTTGTTACTCTTGACGTTTGGATTTCCCTAACTCGTCATCTTTTGACATGCTGGCTGTTTGCAAAATCAAGAGTCCACAACCTTTGGGATGCGGTACGGTCCTCGGAACGCGTTCAGTAACTGGTACCCTAACCCAGCACCAGTACATCCTCAGGTTAACCCAATACTGGTTTGCCTCAGGTACCGTGTATGGCCCGATGTCGGGTTAGGGTCAGGGTACTGGTACTGGGTTTGGGTACCGGTGTGCTACTGGACCGGTTCTGGTGTGCTGTTCGGAGGTTAGTTACTTGTGATTTAATGGGAACAGCCAGTGCGTCAAAAAACGATGACTCTGGGACGCCCAAAACGTCAAAAAGTGAGCACTTGAGGATGTGTTGGTTTAATGGGTCGATTTTACAATAAAAAAGCTCAAAACACCAGAGGAGCCCTTAACCAAACGTCAATATGAGACGACTTGGGAGTGAGAGTGTGTTGATTAAACAGTACTGACCCGAAGCTCTTGGGGGGGCCCCATCAGTTGTAGGTCCATTTAAAAGTGGAAGCGGCAAAAAGTGATAATCACATTACAAAGCGCTAAATTAGTGCTCATTTAAGATAATATCCACAACTTTGTAGGCATTCAAGTTTTTGCAGATTATGTCCCGCCTGTAATCATCTTTCAAACAATATTATATTCCTAGTATACACGATGTACAAAAAGTAAAGCAATAAAAAAAACTAACTGCTGGATGACCTTCACTGCTGTCCAGTCGTCGCACTACAATGACACGCTATCGGTCTACACCACATATACGCCATAAAAACAAACTGCTCAATCAAAGCGAGGCTTAAAAGCTCGCCAGAATTAACCGGACTGCACCACTCCTTACCAGACCATCATCCGTCTTTTTACATGCTCTGCCGCTAGCTTACAGACCCTCACCACTCCAACTTAACATTACTGGTGCAACAAAAATGGCGAGCAACGTTGGAGCTATTCAGCCGTACACGTTTCATCCAAAATCCAGCTCAGACAAAGACATACATGATCTATTTGTCTGCAAGTAGATGCATCAGAATAGATAGCGCCCCACATAAAATATTTTCTATGACACAAATACAATCTTTTTCAAATAACCTTTTTTCATCCGCTCCTGATATTCAACGATATGAACAAATTTATACTCAGATATGCATTTTTAATCCTTATATATGTTCTCTATCATCAGTAAAATGCCAATTAACATGTCAAAGGCACCGCATGCTGGATTTTCATTGGATGGGTACTTAAGACATGTATTCTCTCTATTTTGGAGAAACAGACTTAATAAGTTTTATTAATCATGTCATCAATCACAACTTAACTACATCACTTATTATTCTGATATACACTTTTCACATAGTAAAAAATACATGGGTGAACTTGTGTCCTTAAGATCTTGTTCTAGTACGCAACTTAAGGTGGTTTTTGTTTCTTCCACTGTGTCGGTCCTTTTGAGGTCATGGGGTTGCTCTGACCGGTTGGGCAAAGGTGGAGATATGTTAGTCTATTGGAAGGCCATCCCAAACATTCACATTTACAACCAATAGATAATGTAACACCAATCACTAGTTAGCTATGAAGGATATTTTTGGAGGAAACACTAAACAGAAAGGGCCCAGTTGGGACTTACTGACACGGAACAGCAGTCTGTTTCCCTGGGTTTACGTTCAGCACGCCTGGAAAGCTCCAATATTGCTCGCCGTTTGTGTTGCACCGGTAATGTTAGGTTGGAGTTGTGAGTGGCTGTAAGCTAGCGAGAGAGCATATAAACAGATGGGTGATGGGAAGTAGAGGGGAAGCTTACTCCACACTAGTATTCTCGCAAACAACTCAGAGATGAATTTCTAATGAACCACTGCTGCTTTGCCGAAGCTATATCCTAGAAAATAAGCATTTTAAAATGTTGCATAATATTAATGAGAGATCACATGGAACTCTTTGAAATTGGATGCAAAGATGATGGGTGGGAAACAAATGTTTCAATCACACTTAAAAAATGAAAAAGCAAGATATGTATAAAAGATTTCTTGTAGAATTTTATAAGATAACAGTTTATATCAAATGACATAATTTAAAAAAAAAAAAAAAAAACCTGAGGAATTTAATGTTATTTTCCACTTTATTGGATTGTAGTTTATGAGGATTAGAAGAGTTAAGGTGAGTGGGATCGCTCCATCTTTGCTCTTTTTGCACCTTTTACCGCTCTTTTATTCATATTTATATGTTTTTTTTAAATATATTTTAGTCTTTTATCTAACACTTTTTATATTGTTGTCTTAATGTTTCACTCACATGGTCCCAGGAATACAAAGTCTGTTTGTCCGTCTATCTCTTCGTCTATTCATCTGTATGTCCGTCCAATTAATGCACATTCAGATCTGAGTGTCTATATTTAGTTTCTTTCAGTACTATGGCAACAAATAAAGGCAAGACAAGCAAACAAGCCCAGTTGTAAATGCACACATAAGTCAGCTAAAAAGACTAAACTAGAGCAGTTGTTTTTTTGTTTTTTAAGATAATTCCTGACCTACTTTCCACAATATTTCAAATGTTTAATAACCATATTTTCCATTTATTCTTGCCTCCAGCAGCTATTATTTACCCTGTCTATAATTCTTAACACAATCCTAATCTGAAGTCTATTATCGGGTGAGCATGTTGGTATAGATTACCCATGCTGCAAGCTCCTGTGCTGACAGAAGCGATCAAACTGTTCTTTGAATTTTGCCAGGCTTTGATCAAATATGGTTGCCACTACAGTAAATTAGCAGCTTTAAGATGATGGGGTTTGACCCTGTTTAACCATCCCATATAAAAGGCAGCTTAATTCCCATCTCAATCCCTCAGTCAAGAGTAATTTCTGCTCTGATCCCATCTCTGAATTCAGAAACAGGGTGACTCACCACTTTCCTCCTGCTAGCTAAAATCTGTTCACATCTGTAAATGCAAGCAAGGCTGCAGTTTGACTTTCTCGGCACAAAGCTGTGGAGTCTCAGAGGTCAAGGGTCCCTGGTATTAGACCTATCATTTCTACTGTGCTCATGCCATGCATTTTAAAAAGAGAGAATTCAAGAGCATCAACTTTCTATTAGAGTTTTGGGGTTATATTTACAAGTAAAAAACTGTCACCAAAAAACATTTACTCTAAGAAATCTAGGGAATATAAATTGTTGCAACTTTAGATTTATAAATTTCAGTCAAAGTATCTGAGACATAGTCAAAAAAGATATATAAACAGGGAAAATACTATTATATTCAACTGTGTCTCAAACACTCTATGGTTTGTAAACCATCAGAATCACCATAAGCTGCACATTTTTATTCATGTGCGTTCACCTCCACCATAACAGACTCCCCATACTCACCCGTCTGCTTAGCTTCCTGTAGCGTAGAGTGTCACATCTGACTGCTTAGCATTTTTCCCTCATGCATACGTTCCTTCTGGGTTCAGCAGTCACGTTCACCGAGCACCTTCCCATATGGAAATGAGCAGGTAAAGCAGAGCGGCCCTCGCAGCACAGCTTAAATATAGGAGCCAGTGAAATGAGAGAAAGCGACCCGGCTGATTACTGCTGGGAGTTGTGTCCATTCTGAATCCACGTTGATTGATGTTTATGTTGGATGATTTTTTAATGTGTGGCTTCATTTTTGTCCAGATTTGTTTAAATGATTTGTTGGTAATAGTTGTAAATTTGCGTGGCACTCATAGAGAAGGGGCTTGGCGTTTGAGAGAGCTCAGAGAGCAAAGATGAGGTGGATTTGATCTGGATGCAACGTCAGCAAAACAGCAAAGTGGTGGTGGTTGCAGGTTGAAGTATTGGTGTCAGAAAAATCCCTTGTTTATATTTGTATTGTCATCTTTATTATTTTTTTAAGTTTTCTTTGGGATCACAACAATAAAAACCCCCAATGTGAATTCTCTAAATGTAGCCATTCTGCATTAACCTTTGATTAAACAGTCACTACTTTTAAAAGGTAGCCAAACACTCAATCAGCCTTTCTTGTCTGTTGACCTCTATAAATTGAGCTTTAAAAGTGCTTTCTGTTGGAACTGGCCACATTTTCGAAAATTTTAAATAAACGTCCCAAAATTATAGTCTGAAACATTATGTGTGCTGCCCCCTATAGGATGAAATTAGTAATTATCGTTGAATTTTGTGGTTGATCAACTGGTGTAAGTCCCAGGTCATTTCAAAAGTTTCACATCATCCTGCTTTGCAACTCCAGCATAAAAGCCCCGCCCATCTTTGATTCTGTAACGGTCGGTCGTTTTCATGTTAGCATTAGCATGGCTCATAGGTGTTTTGTCTACAACTACTGGGTTGCACAGCTTTCCAGTGAACTTGGAAGTTAGGGAACAGAGGTTGAGTGTAATTGGCATTGAATCCAAAAAAATCCTTCCTGATGATGGGATTTGCTGCAAACTTTTCACTCTGGATGGTTAGCTTAATAAGTTAGCATTTATTAGCTCTGATGCTAGTGTCATTTTACCCCTATGGGCCCTTAGATCTAGGCCAATGGTCGGCAACCTTTAACAGTAAAAGAGCCATTAGGGTTCGTTTTCATCAAAACCTAGAAGGAGCCGCATAGTCTTACTTTAGCCTTTAAGAAATTTGGATTTGCATTTATAACCTTAATTTTTTTTTTGTAATAAATATGAATGATGTCTATTTTTGGCACGAATAAATGTAAAAAAATATATACATAAAAAGAAACTAATATCTCGGAAAAAGATATATATTTTTTTTTACATTTTTAACTTTAGCAGCAAAAAAGCTAGCTTGTTGCTTAATTACTAGCTGAACTTCAAATGAGCATAACATTTCTTTGTAAATTAATTCAGTCAAAAATTTTAGCATGTTGCTGAAATAAAAGCTAAACTCGAAATTAGCCTAGAACCCCCAGTAGATAAAGAAATTATCTAAAAATGTTAGCAAATTGCTAAAATATTAGTTAAAGCCCAAATTAGCATAAAAAAACAATTGGAGGCCAAATTTGCCAAAAAAAAGCTAGCTTGTTGCTAAATTACTAGCTGAACTCCAAAATAGCCTAATTCCTCAGTAAACTAACTTAGTCAAAAACATTAGCATTTTGCTAAAATTGAAGCTAAATTCTAAATTGTCTCCCAAAAAGTTTCAGTAGATGACAAATTAGCTGAATACATCAGCATTTTACCAAAATATTAGCTAAACTCCAAGATAGCATAAAATTCTTCAGTAAACTAAATTAATCAAAATGTTAGCATGTTGCTAAAACGGAAGCTAAAACTCTAAAATAGCCTAAAAATCCCAGTAGATAACAAATTAACCAAAAACATTAGCATGTTGCTAAAATAATAGCTAATCTCCATTTTTTTTCGAAAATTACTCTTTTATTTTTCTTCAACCAGAGAGCCACCAAGGAGAGATAAAAGAGCCACATATGGCTCTGGAGCCGCAGGTGACAGATCCCTGATGTAGGCCATGAGCGCCTGCCTCTGGAGAAGGTGGAGGAGAAAAATCCTCCACAGAAAGTTCTGTGGTGATACTGGCATCACTTTGCTCAGTTTTTGTCAGAACTTCCAGGATTTTGCGATAATGCAAATTCAAGATCAGCTTTAGTTTACAACTGCATAAAGTTTTAGCTTTCAGACTGTTAAGTGTGACTATAAACCATTTGATGACAAAAATAAGTATCTTGGAAAGATGATCATTAGATAGATGGTTGGTTTGTACTTTAGAATTTAAATTTTCAAAAATCTTAGCGACAACTGGGATATCCGAGATGGAAAGAGGATTTTTGAGATAGTTGCGGTCTGCATGAGACTTTCTGAAAACCAAAGTTCTATAGCAGCTGGTTTGAGAGATTGACAAACAATTCCAGTAATAAGGAGAATTATGTGAGTAATTAGAAAAACTATGGAGTTGTCAATCTGGTTGACATGGAGCAGAAGTCTGCAACCTGCGGCTCTTTTATGCCTTTATTGAGGCTCTTTAGCTTGAATGAAAAATGTTGACGATTGAATACATCATAGATTAGTTATTTAAGTTTTGTCATTTCGGCTTAGATTTTAATGTCAAGAATCTAAACAAAAAAAGTTTAATTTACCGTGAGAAATTCCGGAGAAATATTCTTTAAATGTGTGTTTTTAATTTATAGTTCGTCAAATAAAAGTCTCCAAACTTTGTTTTATTTTGATGAATTCCACTAAAGGGGTTCAAGCTAAAAAAGCAGTGTATGCTATAAAAGCAGTTAAAAATGATTAAAAATGATTTAGTTATGTGTTTTGTGTATCACATCGTAAATAATCTTAAAGCTCAGTTCATTTCGATTTTTTTTAAATAAATAGATTTAACTAAAAATGAACTGTCTGAGATTAAAAGGAAAAAAAAAACATGGTGGCACACCAAAGTCCTAATGATTAAAAAATCCTTTTTGACCGTCCTGCATGTTTAATTGAAGTAAAGCTGCTGCAGCAGGTGGAACTTTTTGACACAGAGTGGGTTTTATTTTGAAAAGGAACTAGTGCAGGGGTAGGGAACCCTGGTCCTCGAGAGCCACATTCCTGCATGTTTTCCACCATACCAGGGTTCCCTACCCCTGAAATGTGTACTGCTGTCAAAAATAAAAGAAGTTAGTTATATATAGAAACAAATAGACACTTTTGTAATTTAATTATTGCAATATTTAAGTTACATTTATAAATGCGATTGCCACAAACTAAATATTGTGAATTTTTTTGAACAATAAAGTGAGACTTTGAGGCTCTGGTTGGGTTCTGGTCAGTAGGAAACTAGACCAAATGGTTCTTTTAGTGTTAAAGGATGCAGACCCCTGACATGGAGGAATGGGCAATTAGTTGCATAGTTTTTAGTTATGTGATTATGACCTTAAGACACACTACAAATGTTGGTTGTGTTTTATCATTAAATGTGTAACTAACATGCCAGATTTTTGTCCACAAATTAATCAGAGAGTTGTTGAGACCTCCATTCAATTATGAAACCCGTTCTCTTAACCGTCTGGACCTCGTCTGCCGGTGCCGTTAGAGAACTAATCTGTGCTGGAACTGCAGGCGAGAAGGAAATGCAATATGTCCCCTGTATTACTTGTGGTCTTCATTTCATGTCTTTATTGCTTTGTTGCCAGCTTTCAAGCCTTGAGTATCTCTCTGGGACATGTTTCTTTTTTTTTTTTTTTTTTCCTTTCAATAGATTTTCCAAATACAATTTCTTAGAAGGTTTAAGAGTTTTGCTTCAATCACCTCAGTGTGGCTTCGTCTCAACTGTTTCCTCCATTTCTTCTTTGAACTACAATTATATTTGATTTACCTTGTCTATAGTATAAAATAACAGACATAAATGTCATAAGACGTAAAACAATTTCAAATTTAACAAAGCGGTTGACTATCATTTTCCTCCAGTAAACAAAAAAATGGATACATTGGACATTTTGTTTCTTAGTTATTTATGAAAATGTATTGTTTTTTGGTCTGGTCAAACTCTGAAAAACCAAACTTTATTAGTATTTTTTTTTCGTCATTGGAATGCATTTATTAGAAAAAGGTTGCGATGAACTACTAAATAACTAAAGTTAGAAATTAAAAGAAACAAAACAGAAATGAATGGGGGGGTACAAAATGGAGTGACTATGAAGACTCAGTAAAACGTAAAACTGAAGCCAATTAATAAAACAGTGACTAATTTAAAGGTTCAGTCCCAATGATTTGATTTTATGTATTACTTTTTTCGGGGAGATTGCACCACACTATGCATTTAACACAACAAAGCTACACAATTTGCTAAATTACAAAGATGCATTTAAAACAAATTGCAAAGCCTGTGTGAAAAACAGACAGAAAAACAAATAATTAATTTTATTGGAAAGGGCTTTCAAAGCACCCATGAACCCTACATTAAAGCAAATCACCTTCACATTGTCTTAATTGAAAACTTAATAATTATAGACATAATCCCAAAACTTTAATTTTTTAACTTTTTAAACCATTTATAATAGAATATATTTTAGAAAAATTTCCTTTTTTAAAAATATTGAAGTATTTTTGACAACCTTTTTAATACATTATTTTGAGCTTTCCAAAGTTTTACACAAACAGAAACGCACAATTGCCTCTAAGTGGTTCAAGCAACTCAAATCTAAAGTTAAATCTGATTCTGTGATCCTCAAAAGTAAAGAGAAACAACTTTTACAACAAATGTCTTTAACTTTGAAAGTGTCTAATAACGTGTTTATTAGGTCATTCTCAGTTATGATAGTTGGAAATCTTTTTGTGTATCCCTAATTTGAATCATATTAAATAACTTGGTTTTAAGTATGATTTTATTTTCAAAATAGGTGAATATAAACAGACAGAAGTCAAATAAGCAATTACTCAATTTCTTTTGGTGAGTATAGAAAATAAAAAAAAACATAATATCAAGCTTCAACTGTTTTTGGAATCATAAATGTTTTTAATTACAATCTATCCTAATGTCCAGAAACACAAACAGTAAGATTGTGTTTCATAGTTTCTTTGGTTAGGACATGCATTAATTGGAAGGAATTGAATTGAAACATTCATTAATTACGAGGTTGGCAGTCAATCTCTTACAATTTTTTTCTCTTTTTCAAGAAGGATAAGTGATTAATTTAATCATGCAAATTCAAAAAAATCTTTAAGTTTTGTCCTTATTTCTATTAAAAATAGAGAAACCCGTAAGTCTATAAATTGTCTTTGTTCACTTTTATAAAATATGATATCATAAATGGGTTTCAAAGTCCTGATATAGTTTTCACTTGGGAGGTTAATTTCTTTCATTTTGTGGCTTTCACTTGTTCCCAGGGACACGAAGACAAGTTTTTCATGGCCCATTGACTTGATCTAATTTGGTGGAAGAGAACGTTCTATGTCTAAATTTGTCACTGCGGCCACCAAGGTTAGCACCACGGGATGGATCACTGAGCAGCAGCAGCCCCCCCCCGTCTCCCATATCAATTTCAAGCCAATATCTAAAAATACACTCAATTAATCTGAGGTGAAAAGTACGGCTTTTGGAGTGACCCAAAGATGAGACTGCATCAAACGGGGATCTCCAGACTGATCGCAACTTGTTGAGAAACTTGACGGAATACAAATGTTTTATGGTTGACCTGAAAAAAAGCAGAAAAGCCATCGAGGGCTGTAGTAGAGGAAGTTAGGATGAACTTTTAGAGAAATTGTGCATTTTGTGGTATAGGCAACAAATTTGGCATGGATGAACCAAGATTCCCATCTTTCAGGAAGGTCATTAAAAATCCAAAATGGCGCCCATTTGTAAAGATGGCTGCCCTACACACGTTTTTTTGAATATTCCATGTCTATTTGCCCCAATCTCAACAACAACATGCAATCTTTAAACTTGATGGGTAAATTTAGAATACTAACATATGTGTATATATATATAAAGTATTGAAAGTAAAACTCACCATGGTCACAAAAATAACTTGAATCTGACTTGGTTTTCAACCAAGCTTCAAAAGAATTATTAAAAATTATGAATGAAACAGGCGAATGGTGAAAAATAATGGTACCTCTAAAAATAATGTGATCAAAGGGATATGTTAATCCAAGATGTGTCCACTAATTGGCATTGTGGGTTCTCCAACCTTGTACATAAAGGGCTGCGTACCACACTCAACATGGACCAGAGGAAGCAGTCAATTCTAAATTAGAAATAGCGTTATAGACAAGCATGTTAAAGGAAAAGGCTATAAGATCCTCTCCAAGTAGCTTGTTGTTTCTGTGACTACAGTTGCACTTATTGTTTTGAAGATCTTGCAACCCAAAACCCAGCTAAAACCACCCATGAATTGCTCAGAGAAAATACCTGTCATGGCCTCAAAAGGTTGTGGTACAAAATATTAAGTTGGGGTACCATCATTTTTGTCCTGGCCTGTTTCATGGTTTTATTGTTGTAAATAATTCTGTTGAAGCAACGTTTGACCTGCATCGGTTCTATTTCATTCAATTTTTATTTATTATTGCATTTGTCAGATTTGAGTTGTTTCTGTGACCATTGTTAGCTTTTTATTTACCGAAGGGTACCAACAATTTTGTCCACATGTTTAGATATATATTGAAATCTTGGATTTTCTAGTGGCTAACAGGCTTTTCTGATCCTGGCAAATCCAAGCCAAATTTTGCGCTTGCACCACAAAACGCATAATTATTTTATGAATGGGCTCCACTAGCGTCAGAATGGAGTCCATTGGGAGGTAATCGAGGGCACCGATGGTTTTGTGCACGCTCAGCACTTCAAGAAACAAGTCCCAATGCTGTCAACATCTCCAGATCCCAACATCTCTGCTCTGTCTTCTGAAAGCTTTGGGGGTCTGTCAAACCCTGCAGCTAATCAGGTAATAACACCAACAATTAGTACTTAGTTTTCTCTAGAGTAAGCAATTAATTATCAACTCGCAATATGCATTCCCCCTGCTCATATTTTGGTAAAGAAATTAAGTTTGCCGGATGTTATGTTTAATAGTCATAAACTTTTATTGCTTCTCAACTAAGACGAGTCAATTACGTAGGCGAGAGGAGATGCCACAGGCCTGCTGAGGAGGGAGCTTGATTAAGAATGCTAAAGGCCCTGCAGCTTTTAAGGGTTGGTTTGAGAGTAAATACATGGAAGCAGATAATTAAAGATTGGTAGAAAATAATAGACTTTGTTCTTTCTTTCTCTGTATTTTTATCTTGTTTTTCCTCTTTGATTTCACCCTCCTGATCGCTGCATTACATGTTTTTTTTTTTTTTTTTGAAGAGCTCCTCTACAGTTTTTTAGATTACACCCCTTTTTTGTTTTGTTTTCTAGATGTGACTGAAAGCAGAAAATTGTTATCTGTTTGAGAGCTTCTGTGGCTGCGGCAAACTTTCTGGTTGAATTGTGTTGCAGGAACATATCTCATCTCTTCCCTTTTTTATGGTCTTGTTACACAATCTCAGATTTCCTCCTGATTTCAATGACTGCAAGGCTCACATGTACAAGGCCAAAGGAGTTTAAAACATTCTGCCACATTCAAAAAGATTTGGATTTCTCTTTTAGAGACATAGACCTCAAAGAATAATCAAAGCTGAAGCCAAAGGCTTGAATTTTTCTGAATAGTCAAATAATTAATGGTTAATTTATTCAGTAGTTGCTCTATCTATCTATCTATCTATCTATCTATCTATCTATCTATCTATCTATCTATCTATCTATCTATCTATCTATCTATCTATCTATCTATCTATCTATCTATCTATCTATCTATCTATCTATCTATCTATCTATCTATCTATCTATCTATCTATCTATCTATCTATCTATCTATCTTTTTTTGGGGGGGTCACAAGGTTGCTGGAGCCTATCCCAGCTCGTGTTAGTTGTAGATGAGGTACACCCTGCTCGAGCCACCGGCTTATGAAATCCCTCCACCATTCCCATTTTATTTATAAGCACTTTTTCTCATCTGCAAAACGAAGGCCAAGGAAGTCCATTCGCCTATAAGTTCACACAAAAGTCAAAAAAGAAAATTCATTTGAGCTCTTTATTTGAACAGCAAATTTACAAGTTCCCTGTTGGAGTACGCCAAACAGCACTGGATGAAGCACCTGCAGCCCCCGCCTCGCCAGTGTCTCACACACTGACTTTAACTGCCGCATGCCTGGATTGTTTTGGGTTTTTCTATCATCATGAAATACGCTTTATTTTAAAATGACCTAATTTTCTAATCACTCAACATCTGTGTGATTACATTGGTGCCAGTTTGCGATTCATTTAGTCTTTTTATGCGCTTTAAAAACACTTTAGGTGCAACAAACAGTCTGCCTGTCGCACCGCAGTACGTATGCCACAAGGCAGAGGGCGCTGGTGAGCCCAGAGAATGTATGTGTCACCACGGATAAAGAATAATAGAATTAGTGGTAGCAAAACAAGTGCAGCCGTCAGTTACTCTTTAATATTGTTTAGCATCAATTTCTAAATGGAGAATTTGGTTTTTAAATCCCTAAACTCAAGAATTTACTTGGACACGTCACTGGTAGTGATCTCTACTGAGAAAGAGAGACTTTTAACAATGGAGGAAGAAAAGGAAGGCTTCTACAAACAGGTTATCCGTCTGTTTCTTCAGAAAGGGCAACGCACAGACTTCATTCGTAAGTAAAAGTAAGTTAACAATAATTATCTTGGTGTTTTTTTTAGTGCTACAGTTTGTAAACAGAAGAAAAATACTGAAATTAAATTCCAAACAACAAACTTTAACTGTTATCAATCAAATGGTGAATAAGCTGCTGTGTAGATGTCGGTAAATCTGACAGATGATGTCAGTGCCTCACCAGGCGTGGACCTCACCCCACGGCATTGGTACAAACACCAAACTTGGCTTTCATGAACCAAAGGATTCCCGTCTTTCAGGAAAGCATATTAGCCATAAGAAAAAAATCCAAAATGGTGGCCATTTGTAAAGATGGCAGCCATACACACAATTTTTAGAAAAATACTCAGTGTCTTTAGTCACTTTGGAGAACAAGAGAGCGGGAGGCCATTTTCAACAAAAAGGTCCAACATTTATTTCACAAAAAATTATACTATTGTTGATAATAATTTAAAATAGCAGATCTTTTAGTTGAGGATCTGGTTTCAATATTTAGAGAAGCGTACACTGATTTTTTTTTAATCTGTGCTAGTAATAATACTAATTAATACTTATTGACCTTATTTATTTTTTTTTGGGTGGGGGGTGTTTTGCAGTGGTGATCCCCCCACCTCTGGAGGAAAAAAGTTTTTTTTTTTTTTTTTTTTTCGGGGGGTGGGGGGTATGTTAAGTCTGTAAAAATCTGCCAAATGCAGCTCCAAGCAAATATCTTCAGTCACGGGTGGAATACACTTTATTGATGATCCTTCTTGTTTCATTTTCCCTTTACTTCTGGTATCTACACATAGATGCATTGATCTTTGTTCAGGTACAGAAAGTTATTCTGCATTCATGTGGTGTTTTAAGATTTGTTGATTTTTACTTGTTACCATGTGTTCTCCTTGTAGGGAAGTTATTTCTCTGATCATTCCAACACTCCATGAATTTTGTGTTTTTCCCTGAAGGACATCCATCCAGTGGTGCAATTGGCACTAAAATGAGAACTTTTGAAATCAAAACTTTGAAATGTTCGGTTTTAAAGTGTATTTAATCATTTACAATCAAACTTAAAGAAAACATTTGTCCAGATCTGATGTTTTTTTTATTTCTCTTATAAATTGGGATTGTCAAATTGTACTTATTTGTCAAATTTTAGAACCCTTTATGGCCCACAAGTCAGTTAATACCAATGCAAATCATTTTCTAATTTTGCTGTTTTAGATCATTTTTTGTTCTTTTGTTATTTTTTAATGTAATCAGAAAACCCTAAATTACCTTTTCTATTTAGTTAAATCAATTTTTGCGTGAATAGAATAAACATTAATTTGAAAATAATCAACATAACTCAAGGGTTTTAATTTTCTTTTTTCTTGTGTTGAAATAAAATCTAAAATATAACTCCGGTATTAAAAAACTAGTGCCATGATAGTCACAAATACCTCATAGGGCCAATGACAGAAACCCTTTCAATCATACATGAACAAATCCCTTTAATACTAAACATTTGCAGCCTGCATCAAAGTACATTTTTATTGTTTATGTAACTCAATTTGGTGTCTTAGGAAATGGTACGACATTGTCTTTAACCCCACATAAGTCCAATGGAATATATGTTGATGAATATTTCTCCACATATGAGAGTCTATTGTCATATTTATCAGAATCGATGGATGGATGGGAATACTTTAATTATCCTGAAGGAAATTATTACATTTAGAATGTATCTATAATCAAACAGCAGCCAGGATAATAAAAACCCAAGGACTTCAGACCAGTTTCTTTGAAGGAATTTAACATGCATGTGTTAACATCGACTCCAAAATAGGATTTCCTTCATTCGCTGTAAGGTTGTAGCCGTGTCTCGGTTTGTTAAACAACTTTTAAAACAGACTTCCTGGACACATTTCAGAAAACTCCTTTCATTGTATTTTCTTTGCAGATTTTTTTTTCATGTTTAGTTTTTTCTGTGTTTTTATCACCTTGGGCTACTGCACAAAGTTGCTAGTTTTAGCAAAACAGGCAAAGACAGCAAGATCAATTTCCCCTTTTTAGCATAACACATGCAAATTGCTTTCTCTGCATCCAAAGGCTCTGGCACGCTGCTGTCGTGGATGTTTGACCGTACGCTGTACTAAAACATATCTGACTTGTGTAAAGGTGTTACTGGCCAACAGCTCTCTTGCTGCTTGACCAGTCTGTTTGGACGGTGTTTGGTTTTGTTTTGCTTTGTGGTTTATTTTTTCTGGTTTTACATGCTTGTGCTATAAATTATTTCTGATCACTGGGAAAGGGTAAAATAGATTCCTGGGTGAACAATAAAAAAAGAAACAGAAAAATGCAATATATGTCATAATATATAAGATTCTTAATTTTATAGGGCCTATATTGTGATATTCTTAAGCCTTCCAGAGTAAACTATATTCTTTCTATATATGGTAACATTTTACCTTTTTCAAACTAAAGAAAACATTTTCAATGAAATAACTGATCTGTCTTGATCTGAAGCTCCGCCTTTTGCTCCTTTGTTGGTACCGCCCATTTCATGACGACAGCCTAGAGCCGGCCTCGGCAGCGTGTCTCGATTGCAAAGATGAATGTGCATATAAAATAAAAGCGCTTCGCCAATCACCACTAGCTCTGCTGAGAAAGTGGGTGTGTATGTTTTTCTGGAGGCAGCGCTGGCATCTGGCAGCTTCTTCCTGGAAGGGGCTGTTCCCCACTTTGTGACATCACAATGTGAGAAGCCACTCGTTTTCATGGATTGGGAGGGCTCACAGAAACATGGCTTGTAATCCAGATATTTTAAAAGATAGATGGTGCTCTGTTTAAATGTCATTCGGGTTTTGCAGACGAGGTTGGATGTTATTGTGAATACGCTAATTAGCGATGATCGACTGCGTGTTTTTTTTTTTTTAGGTGTTACTATCATGTTGTCACTACTTGTGAGGTAGCGTAGTCACAGAAACGTTTGTTTTAAAGGTGTCAGCTTGTGTTTTTATGTGTTGCAAATAACATTAAATAATATTGAGAATATATTAAAATTATTATTTTACAAATAACGAGGTTAGGAGTTAGCATAGTCACAGTAATGTTTGTTTTAGCTATATGAGTCTATTTTTTAGATGTTGCAAATAATGTTAGATGTTACTGTGAAAATGCAAACATAGCTAACAGAATGCAGTGTCTTAATATGTTTTTACATGTTACTAACAAGGGTGAGAGTTAGCATAGCCACAGTAGGCTAATGTTTGTTTTACTGGTATCACTCTATATGTTGCAAACAAGGTTAGAATTGTAGGTATTGCGAATGTGCTAATGCGGCTAACGCGTAGCTTTGTCAGACTGTTGGGAGTTAGCTTAATCCCAGTATGGTTTTGTTTTTGTGGTTTTGGTCTGTTTTTATGTGTTGCAAACACATTAGATGTAATTGTGATTATGCTACTGCGGCTAACGTGAAGCAGTGTCGGGATACGTTTTTTTAGACATTACTAACAAGGTTGTGAGTTTGCATAGTCACAGTAACGTTTGCTTTAGTGCTGTAAGTCTGTTTACGTGTTAAAAAAAAAGTTGTGAGTTAAAGGTGCTGTGAATATGTTAATGTGGCTAACGTGTAGCATTGTTGGACTGTGCTTTTTTTGTTTAAAGTCTTATCTTCAGGGTTGGGAGGTAACATAGTCACAGTAACAATTGTTTTAGTAGTAGGACTGTTTGTTGCAAACAGCATTAGATGTTATTGTGAATATGCTAACACGGCTAACATGTAGCGGTGTGGCAATGTGATTTTTTTTTTTTTTTTTGTGTCGCTAACGAATTTTGAGGTCAGCTAGTTACAGTTTTAGTATATCGGTATGTTTTACACATGTTGTAAACAAGGTTGGGAGTGGCACATTTTGAGAATATGTTAGCTAGTGCTTCCATCTATGCTAACGTGTCACAAACAAGAATTAGACTTCCCAGTAATAAAGTCTAAATGAGTGAAGGAGTTATCTATGACTATTTTTTTTCTCACTCAGGGGACCTTATGTAAACAAATTTAAATAAAGACCATTTATTGATGATGCGCCTTATAATTCCCTATAGTGTGGAAGAAACGGTAGTCTGTGGTTGTTACACAATGTATAAGCCTTTTGATAAGTCTTGCACAGCTTTGATTTTTTTTTTTTTTGGACACAGTGAAATCCTTGACACATTTTTTACATTAAAATGTGTATTTAGTTTGCGTTCCTTAATGGGATTATGTTTTCCTGGTAATTTCTAAGTGATGTTTGTGGATGAGTACAAAAATGTTCCCTTTTTTCCCCTCACTGTTAGCCTTTTCTGAACTCACAGAAGATGCTTTTTGAGCTTTTTCTGTTTCTTTCCAAGGTATTACTTTCAGCGCGGCGTTGCAGTTCATCTCATTTGTTGTCCCAATTTTCCCTGCAGCCATCAGTCAATCATTGGGGAAATGCTTCAGAAGAGCTCCGAACATGAGGAAGGAAATTAGCTGAGACGGATGTGCCCCAAAAACACAGTGTGGGAGATGGAAGGAGAGACGGCGAAAGAAAGAAATCAGACAAAAGGGATGAGAAAGAGAAAACAAAAAGCCAGATGGAAAGCAAGAGAAGGCAGGTGAGCAATGAGCAGGATGACCTTACCCCCTTTGCTGTCAGAGTAAAATAAACCCAGCAGCCCCTACCCCTCGAGGTGCATCAGGCTGCCAGTCCATCAACTGTCCCATTAACATGTCAGTACAAACAAACTAAACAAACAACACAAAGGGTTGGCGAGCAAAAGGACGGATGGATGGATGGACGCCTTGGCTTGCAGGTGGACTGCTATATGGCATTGTAGTAAGAGATGTACTGCTGAGCATTGTGAATCTGTCATCAGTCATTTTTCTCCCTCTCGATTCCTTTTGCTCTTTCTGTCAGCAAACAATGGCGCAGCCTTGCACCAGCACTCACGAGCACAAGAGGGGTTTGTGCCTCCGTGCGTGTGTGGAACGCAATTCAAGATTCATAAATTAGCGCCTTCTGAAGTCTTATGAAAATCTTGCGTCGTTCTGCCATGCTGGGCCGAAGTAGGTCACATTTTGTGATCTCATAAGAAGCCCTAATTTATGAATCCGACTGTCTTTCATGTC
The DNA here is from genome assembly GCA_003999625.1 of Oryzias javanicus. Taxonomy (NCBI): domain Eukaryota; kingdom Metazoa; phylum Chordata; class Actinopteri; order Beloniformes; family Adrianichthyidae; genus Oryzias; species Oryzias javanicus. Next base: position 718,086 of record CM012447.1, read on the forward strand.
TCATCTGCAGTTCACAAGATACAGAAAAAGACAGAGGGAGGGCTCGCTGACTGAGTCTGCAAGCTGGGATGCAGATTGTCTATTTGTTTATATGTTGGGACTTTTAATCTTGTCAAGTGGGTTATAGAGAACAGCTGTTGGTATACAAAACCAGTGGGGTGGCTGATCTAATACATTGAGCTCTTTTTACCTCCCTGCATGCTCCTTGCTCTTTTCCCTTCATCTTCCTGTTCCTGTGACACTGACAGACCTGCAGTGGCTCCTGGTGGAGCGCAGATGTACTGTGCAGAAAAACACAATGCAGAGAAATCAGAGACCTTTCGCGCTTATGCAAACCTTTGATTAATTAGGTCAGAACTATTAGAGAGGCTTGATGTAACAGAAAGGCATTGTTTTACTGAAGAAATGGGTGTTTAGATGAATTTATCGGATGAGAGTTTTTCATGAAAGGAGAAAATCAGAGAAATTTGAAGAAAAAAAAAAAAAAAGGTTTTGTTCAAAAATATGTCCGGAAGGGTTTTCATCTTCCTTGCAACCCACATGCAGCTACTACTTTTTCCAGTGCTCACTTCCATCTCTTGGGGACAACTGCAGGAGATGTTCATGTAATCAGTTCACAAAGAAAAGGTGAGAGAATTCTTTTTCTCACTCTATGTATCGATCATCTCAGTACACTGGCGTGTTTCAAGCAGAATACAAGAGATTTATTTTTTCAAAGACATAAAGAAAAGCTTTTTGTTTGAGTGGGAAAGATAACAGCAAGTTGAGTTTTTCACAGAGGCTTTGTGTCTTTATTCTGTTAATGTCCTTTCAACTCTACTGACCAAAGCAAGAATGTAGAGTTCAGAGAACTTGAAGAAAAGTATCACTCCAGATGTTTAGACAAAAAAAAAAAAAAAAAAGTTTTGTCTTTTGGAGCATTTCACATAAATCAAGACCTGTTTTTGGGTTTTGCTGTCTCAGGGAATATAAGAAGAAGATAGAAAAAATGTTTTGAAGTTAATCATAAACTGATACAGAATCAGTTAATTATTTGCACACAAAAAGGGTTTTGCTCAAAAAACTTTTTTTTTAGCCGACCATAACATTTTTAGTTGAACAGTGGCTCTCTAATGCTACAAAGAGACTACCAATACAGTTACTACAAATCAAATCAAATATCAAATATACTTTATTGTCCCGAAGGAAATTTGTCTTGGATTACACCGTGCCAGTGCCAGTGCCAGTGTACAAAGTGGATTTATGCTTATTTTATTCATAAAATACAGATTTTATAAATGTCTTATGAATTAATGTTGTATTTGTCCTCCACGTGTTAAAGTCTGCTCCATGAAAACATTGTCCAGCTTTGAACCGATCGTGTTTACATTTATAGACAACAAATGGGACAGTTTGTTAGCATTAGCAGCTAGTATCGTAGTATGCTAGCATCAGTGTGTAACAACAACGCTGTCTGTTTTCAAATCAATCTTTTACTAAATGTTCTGTTGCTGCTGTAGATCAGCAGCTTAATCCTCCAGTTCCGTCTGGATCGTGTAGAAAAGCGCTGCATGTCCTGCTGCTTCATGATTAGCCAAAGCTAACCGCTACACAGACAGAGACGGTTAGGAAAAAGGTGTGGTGGGTGTGGTAGGGGCTTCTTTTGGCTCAAGCATTTTTTTTCCTTTTCTTTTTTTTTTTTTGGCAAACCAGCTTTTTCTCTGTCTCTCTCTGTCTAAAGAAGCTCCTCTGCTAGCTGCAGCTTTCATATCCTGCGCTTTTCAAGAGAACGGACGCGCTGACTTTAACCAAACTACAGAAGCCTAAAAGGGCAAAGTGCGGGAAAAATAAAGTCTCCATTTTCTGAAAATAAATCGTCTAAATTGTGTAGTAATTTTGTAAAGTTATCGTTTTACTTTTTTAAGTGTACAATTGTTTTCTACGAGCATTACCATTTCTTAAACTACCTACACAACGAGCATTTGATGCACATTCAAGAACATGCTAAGCGCTGGATCTTAAAACCCACATTTAACCTATGATGTTCACACTGGGCAAGCAGGGAGCGACTTCTTTTCCTTTTACTGCTGTTCACTAGCTCATGTGCACCACTTACAGTTGGAAGAGGCTTTGTGCGATATGTTGAAACGTGCAAATCTTGATCATTGGAAGTGGTTGCTTTAATGGGCGTTGCAGAGGGCAGTGGGAACGTAGCTTTAAACAAAACGTAAGGCTGACAGTGGGCGAGATGCAGGCAATAACGGTTTAAATCCCCCTGCGAGTTCTGGGTACTGAGCAAGGGTCCTGTTAGTGCTGTCCAAGTGATAAGTGCGTGTCCATTGGCTACTGGTCACCTGTCTCAGTGTCTGTTTGGTTTTTGTGTGTTGTCCATTGTTTGTGTGTTTATTTTTTTCCCTTGCAGTCTGTTTAGATACAATAATACATCACATTTGTCAATCGTGGTATTTTATTGAGAACATTTGGCTTTATTTTGAAATTAAAGCAGATTTTCTGCTGTGTCTTGGCATAACTTCATGCCAGGATTGACTCACTTGTAGCCTGCACAACAAAAAGACCGAACGGCAAAACGCGGGCAGTCTGCGTCTGGTGTGAACCACACCACATGTTAACAAGGCCGCCGAAGAGGCCTCCATTAGGCCTCTGTGAGGCTTTAGTTGTTAGCTCCTTTTTAACCTTTTTTAAATTACTTACAACTGGAAACAATAAAAGTCCAATTTAACCAATTAAGAAGGTTTTTAAACTGGTTGTATTCTTATTTTATTTTTCATTTTAATATCAATATCATTACATTAGTTTATATTTAAAACAAGAGTTATCATTTCAATCTGGTTCATCATTTTTTTTTTTAATATTCATTAAAAGAGACATTTATTTCAGGTTGAAAAACTTTAATACCACCCCAAAGAACTGCAGTGACGTTGATTCATGTCTTTTCTAGACCCACTTTCATTCTATTCATGGTCACAGGAGTCCTATCCCATTTGTCACTGAGCAACAGGCAGGTTACACCCTGCTGAGGCCACCAGTCCATCACAGGGCCACGCCAAGACAAACAGCCGTACACACCGGCTCCCACGAGCAATTTAGATTCACCTATCAACCTTACATCCATGCAGTGGAGCTGAACAGGACTGTTCCTGCTGTAAGGACACAGACTATAGGACTTCTTGAGGAAAAAGATGACAAAATGTTATTAAGTTTTTTTTTGTATCCTGCAAGCATACCAAAAGGGCTTTTCATTTTGCCTCACAATTCTTCAGCCTAATTCTGTTATTTTTCCTTGTTTTTTAAGTTCTTCCTTTTTTCCAATGCTGTCTCAGTCCCCCTATGTGATTACTTGCCCTTAATGTGGTTGAGCTTAGATCAATTTTCTCCTCCTCTTGCAGAGTATTTAAGCCCCTTGTTTTCAGCATTTGTTGTCAGTGTGTTGAAGCTTTCAGATTTAGTTTTCCCTTGTGCTGAAGGCGCTGTTTGGTAAAGTCTTGGATTGTGTCGGATTACCGTTTTGGATTGTTCAGCCTCTTTGGTGCGTCTTCAAAATAACAAACCACTCCAATTAAGCCCTGATTACCACATTGCTGTGCAGAAGTAGTGCTTCTATATTCAAACTGCCCCATCAGCCTTAAGCCTAAGTCACACGCACCAGTATGGGGGTTGACCCATATGGGCGCCTGTGGGATTCACACACAAATTACACGGATTGTCTTATTATTAACAGCCAAGATGCACAAAGAGTGTGCACTTATCACTTGAACTGCTCTAATGGTTCTCTTGTGCAGATTTTAGGGGTTAAAGGAAAGAAAAATCTGTGCCTGGCGACTCACTTACTTCCTTCTCACTTACCCTTAGGTGTCAAGTGTGGCCTGCAGCACACCCATAGAAGAATGTGCATGAACATTTGCAGTCTGTGGGCTCACCAAGCAGTCCATTTTTTGTCCACTCGTAAGAGCATTAACTCAAAACATTTCAGAGAAACTGAGATTTTTAATTTTGCTTTATTTTTTTTCTATAACTTGTCCTGTCCAACAGCTTCACAAACAGATACGGGGTGAGAGCCTCGTGTGTTGGGCAGATTTTACTGTTACAAAAGGGGTTTATTAAGTATAAACCCCTGTTGTATTTCGTGCTAAACTTTATTTCAATAAGGAGAGAACTCAGAACTGCGTAGAAAATTTTAATTGTGATGATTTAACAGCTGCATGAATAAGATTTTTGGCGATTTTGGGCTGTAGAAATCGCTTGATATGATGATTTTTGACCAGTGAAGAGATCCCCACACGGGATTCGGGAAGAACAGTGTCAGGACACTTGAACCAGAGCCAGCGCTGATGGTGGTACACAGGACAGCCAGTCAAGCCGGGGGAGAGGGGAGAGCGCATGTCTGCAATGCGGAAAACAAAACGTCACTGAATTAAAGGTAACATTCGATTGTGATTGGCCATGAGTGAGTGAGTATCGCTATTGGGTGTTTGATTGAGAGTATAAACGCCCTGCAAGTTGATCTTCCTTATTGAAATTGTGCCAAAGCTTCACTTATATTGCTTATGTTTGTATCTTTCTTTTTTTTTATTTCTTGTGGACTGGACAGAAAAGAAGAAGAGGGAAATTGGGGAGGGGAGGTAAAAGAGGGGGGTTTAGAGAAGAAAGAAGATGGCAGCAAAAGAAGCAACATCATAAAATTAGCCTTATTTAAAAAAGGAACCAAAAAAGGAAAGAAAATTGATTGAATTTTTGGCTAAAAATTAAATCAAATATTTTCTAACAACTAACCCTGCTGGTATCCATCATGATCAGCCAACATACTGTAAGATACATTTGTTTCTGTCATGTCTTCTTTTTTCTTTTGTCTGTTTGAGGAATATAAACATGCATGCTATTAGGCAGAAGCCAAAGTAACACCAATCATATCTGAGACAAATAAGAGATTTCACAGTTAAAAAGTAAACAAAAACAAACAAACAAAAAAAAAAAATTGGGTAATTGGTTCAGGAGAAAATGATAGCATGGCCACGTCTTTCTCTTAGTTGATCCTGAGATGAACCAATGTTAGAGAGTTGTATATATGTCAGCAAAAATCACAACTTAAGGAATATTTTGACAATTACTTGTTTGTCACGATGCAGCCAATTAATAAACTCTGTTACGTAATTATAACTGGATCTTCATCCTTCGGGGACGATTTCTGCAGTTCCTGTGCATGATATACAGGAAATAATGTGTGATTAATATGGAACATCTTGATTTATTTAGCCTCATTATTAACACAGTCTGTCAAACATTATACACCAGTAATTGTTTGATCTTTATCATCATGAGAAAACGTGAATTCTGTTTAAATTTTGGAAATGTTCTGTGTTTTATTGTATGTTGTTTTGTCATTTTTTTTCTAACCTTTGTGGAAGAACTCCCGGATGCTGTTTATTTTTTTCTTGAGCAAATACTTCTTTGCAATTAACTGGAGATAAATTGATGAGTACAATGGCTGGGTAACTATTTTTACCTAAAGAAGTCTAAAGTATGGTAGCATCAGAGTCGTGAACCAGCCCTATTGTAGGGGTATATGCACACCCACATGTGGAATGGTTGTATTATGGGAATTGTTTTGGTTGGCACTTAAAGACTCTAGATCAGGGGTGCCCAAACTTTTTGCTCAATTGGCCAAAATCTAAATGAGATCCTGGTCTATGGGCCAAATGTAGTGGTCAAATTTGGCCTGCAGGTCCCACTTTGGACACCCCTGCTCTAGAATCTAGAGTCTAGATTGTTCCTTGGTGTGAATGTGAGAGTGACTGTGTGGCCTTGCAACAGACTCGCTACTTGACCCTTTACTCATCAGTGGTGGGGGCCCCAGGAGTCACATGACCTTAAACGGGATTTTGCCAACACATTCTCACTCCCAAATCGTCACATATTGATGTTTCGTTATATATCTAGTTCATAATTCTGTTAAAATGTTACAGTTTTTAAACTTTTAAAAAATATAGTTTTAGAGTGTTTATCTTGTTCGGCCTTAAGGTGTGCTTTGGATTTTGAGCCCTTGTGCGATTGAGTTTGACACCCCTGCCATATGTTAAAAGAACAGCACATTCCTTGTGTGAAGGAAGACTAAAGGGGAGAAACAATGTCTCTTAGCTTTCAAGTCTCTAAGAGGTTGGTTTAAATCAAACTCTCAGCGATTTCACTGATTGAGTGGAAAGACCATTTAAATCAAGATACGTTGGAGTGTTTAAAAGTGTGTTATAGTGTGTCATGTCTCTTGCAGACATGATACAAATATACTGGTGGAAGCTGGTCTAACCAAACAAATTACTCTAACTGAATAATATTTTTTGGCAATCATAGATAATAAATGAAAGAAAAAGATACATCACAAAGTATTATAAACCATATCTTGAAGCTGTGCCAATTACCTGAGTGAAACTTAATAGTGTCTGGTTTAAGATTCAGCCACCTGCAGATGGGGGGATTTTGGTTCTTACATTATGCAACAGCAATAGGGAATTGAAGACAGTTTGAGATTTTCCAGTCACAGGATAAATGGCTAACAGTTTCTTAACCTTGCACAACGGCGGAAACTCAAATGACTTAAATGAATCAACGTGCGAATGCAGCTCTGTAGGTAAACTGTACGGAGGATGTAAGGTAGACACAATCAGTCCCCAAAAGCAACCCCACCCTGATAGCTTATGTCACCAAGACCAAAAACATACATTAATAAAAAAAAAGTTGAAATGTAATTTCGGCTCAGTGAAGATAGAACGCCCTTCTGGAATGGTGTTGGGAGGGGTCAAGGCAGTGCCACACATGGCAGAGGGGTTGATGAAGGGCCTACAGCCCTGACAACTTATTTTTGGTGGGTTTATCCGTCAACCGTGTTGATTCCATTAGCCGGAGACTGACAGCGAGTGGCCGCGCTCCAAGCTCTATCAGTCCTTTATCAGAAGCTTGTGGGGGAATGAGAGATGGAAAAATAAGGAGAAAGAGAAGGAGAGAGGTAAATAACAGCTGGCCTTTTTTTTTTACTGTATTACTCTCTGAAACACCAGTCCCCAAGTAATAATGGCATCAATCTCTGATGTAGCATGACATGGGATTTAAAGTCATGCATAGAGAGTTCGTGATTTGTGGCTGAACTATGAAAAAGTCTGGAGGACAATTTCACTCTTAAATATTATGACAATGGCAGTGAGACAGAATTTGACAAGGATGATGAGGACCATTATGCTAGCATTAAAGAGCGCAGCATTATTCTGTTCCTGTTGAAGTGGGCCAAAGCCCTAATACCTTCTTTGTGAAATTGACAAAGTGTAAAGCTACCACGGCAGCCGTCTCGTTATACGCTTTTCCCACGCACGGCCACATAAATCTCCACTTCATTTATTCCTTACACGAGTGAAATCCAATTCCCCGGAAACTGGTTCTGAAAAGATACTTCAGGTCCGCAAAGTTATCGGTATTGGCTATATGCATCCCCATTTAGGCCGAGCTGAATTAGATCTTGGGCAAAAGAATGGGGTCATACTTCTATAATTCATGTTCATCTGTAGTCCTTTACCGCCTTGCTGTCTTTGTGAAGGCAGCCAATATTGGAAATGACTTTAAAGCTAAAATAACATTATAAAAATTTCAGGCAGTCTGTCGTTATTAGTAGATCTTACCTTTAAATTAGAAGTTGGTTCCAGCTATACATCTATCTGGCATAATGATGATGATGATTATCACTATACAGGTTGGAATCTGTTATGGTCTAAAGGAGCAGGTTTAAGTAGGGGGGTAGTTGCCAAATGGCAGAGAGGAATGAAAAATTGCTCATTTGGAAGTTAATGAATTTGAACATGATTAAAAGTCTTTTTTTTTTCCTGTCAAATTCACACCCAAACAATCAAGGCTGGTAAGAACTGGCTTAAAAGTACAGCTTTGACAGAACAATTTGTATGATGCCCAAGAGCTCATTAGATTGAGAAAGCTAATTAAAGCTTTTTGAATGGTTCCTTGACCTGCCTAATCTGCTGGGCAGGCAACCGTTGGAAAAGACAGGACAAAGTAGAAGTCTTGATTAAAACTCAATAGGAACTCTGTACAGGAATTGATTATTGGAGCTCATTTGAAGTAATAAAAGTCAGGCTTTTTTGAGTCCCGACTGGAGGTCATGAGACACTGGGAAAACAATGAGAAGCATTTATGGACACAACCTTTAAGCTGACCTTTGAAGGAAATAAACATTCCACACACTTAAAACATCAAAGAAAAGTTCTATTTACTTTGAAAGGTATTTTCAGCCAGAAAAAAATAGTTTCTAGAACAATATTAAACGAAACAAAAAAAAATATTTGATGGGGTCAGGCACAATAGCTAGCAGTTAATGTTTCGAACAATCATTTGTCAGCATCCTAATATTCACAGTCAATGGCTTTTTTTGCAAACACATTGTCACTCCCTGTGAGAATGTGTCACATACTGATGTTTGGTTAAGGTCACATCCGCGTCTAAAATTCACATTTTGGATGTCCTTAACTGATCGCTTTTTGACGTCCCATTAAATCACAGGTTCCAACCTCTGGGACACGAACTGTAACCGATGTCCAGTACTGGGACAAAGAGCGCACAGGAACCTTAACCTGGTACCGGTTTGTGTCCAGGGACCACGTCTGGGCCCGGTTTGCGCCTGGTACCGGGTCAGGTCCGTTACCGCATCTGATACCACGTCCAGTATCGTGTCGGATGGGGAATTGGGATGCTGTGACTGGGTTTGGGTACCGGTATTGACCACGTCCCAAGGGTGGCAGACCCTTGATTTTACTAACACCCAGCATGTCAAAAAATGACGACTTGGTGACACTCAAACATCAAAAAGTGACACAGTGAGGTCCGTAACCAAACGTCAATATGTGACGACTTGAGAATGAGACTGTTTTGTTGAATTTTGTTTACAGGTGGGTTTTAAAAAATAAAAACTTCTTTGATGATACATTTTTCAGAAAATTTTCAAAATACATATCTACAGGATAATACATCTTGTATGGATTTTTACATACATTTTCAATCAAACCAGGAACCTGTTACAATCAAGTCAAGAACTTCCAACGCTGTTTATGCAATATCACTTGTTTTTCTTCAATTATTAACCCTTCCCTCTTTCAAAAAAGTTTCTCTTTGATGCTCGCTCAAATGGAAGTCTTGCTTTAAAAAATCTTTTTAAAAAAACAGAATATAAACATTTTTATTCTGCAGAGTTTGCAATATGATTTTCATGCTTTTGAACAATATATTTAGTTGAACAAAATGTTTTATACCAAACCCTAAATTCCCTTGATATTATTGCTTTTTTTCTTTTATTTAAAACTAAATTACTGTTAATGTATTAATAAATAATCAAAGTCTTCCTCTCACAAAAAAAAAACAAAAACAAACTACCCTGTTTGATTAAAGGGATGACTGCATGCATTAAATGTCTAAGTTATGCCTAACATTACAGTTTAAAAAAAAAAAAAAACTTATCAGTGTCGTATAATGCTACGTTCACACTAGATGTGTGACTCCCATTCCAGAAAGCCTTAAACACACATTAAACATATGGTGTTTTACACTTGAACTGTCGCTATCTGATACTGGCATGTTTGCCAAATACAGCTGGAAGAGGTTTGGTTTAAAATGTTGAGGTGGTACAAATCCCCTGATTCTTGCTCCTGGACTTATTTTTATTCCAATATTCAAATTAGATGTCATAGATTTCCAACCGGTCACAAACCGCAATTTTTAGTTTTTTTTCCCTTATCAATTTTTAAACTTTTGGCACTTCCTTTATCAAATCCAAGTGCCTGGTTGGGAGAATTTAACTGGTTCAACTTTCAATGAGCTATCAATGGATGAGCCCTTTGTACATAGAGAATAGAAAATAGTCTTAAAAATTTGCTTAGCAAAGTGTTTACTTAGACTTTTTATTGGAAGTTGTTGCTGGAACGCATATTGCCAAGACTGGTGTGAAAGCAGCTTAAACCCCATGCATAATTGCCATACCTAGGGCTTTGTATTGCACTCTAATGTGATGGGATGCATTCTCAAGATCAGTGTTGAGATCAGTTACTATCCTAAACTGGTGCATTTTACTGTACTGAGTTTACTTTAGGGAAGATCCTTCCCCAGTGAGTGATAGATTATGTTTTATTCAGATAGCTCTGTGTTTCAGTGTAGAGGGAGTTTGGATTTTAGGGTGAATGAAGTGGCATAAAACAAAATATCTTCCTAGAGTGGCTGTACTTGAAACTTAAAAAAAATGTTTTGTTCTTTTAACATTAGACTACAGCAAATACAATGAGAAAGGTCACTTCTAAAAACGTCTCTCAGATTTTCCTAAATATAGTAAAGTGTGGACCAAAAGAAATAAGGAATCCCACAGGTGATCCTGCTGCGTGACCTCAACACGATTTAAGAAAATTAGAAAGAAGTGGGTCATCTCAAGGCCAGAAGGAACTTCAAGTCAGAGAGAGGCGTATCAGGGGAAAAGGCGGTTAAAGATCTGTAGATTATCAGTCACTGGGGCTGATTTAGATGCTCAAATAGGGTAATGACTGACCAAAAACAAGATTGTGATCTCAGGCAGTATGTACATGTGCTAAACTTGGCAATCAGTTTTACTGAGTTCTCCTGACTTTTAATGTGTCACATTTACTGGAAGCCTGATTTTTGTAGAACTTGTGGAGTACTGAAGAAATCTGGTTTCTCAAAGTAAATTTCTGACGGAGAAATCAGCGTTTTCTAAAAAGACATTTGCATGAAAAAGCCGCTGCCTCTCAGCACTTGAATGAGCAGCTGGTTGAAAGATAAAATGATGTCGCTGCGAAGATGTGAACATGTGGAAACCTGGTAACCTCAGACTGTGGGCATTTTTATACTAGCTATTATTGTTTTGAACTGGGGGTTGGATGTGCAGATCGGTTATTGACAAAGGCTTCCTTCAGGCAGAATGTCTATCCCCAATTGTGTGTCCATCTTGTATGAGGTCCCTTTACATTTTCCATCGTCTTCTAGAGTAACCGCATGGTTGATTGGGGCTAAAGAAAAATAGGGAAGCTGGTCCTTTTGTGGAGTCATCTGGATACCTTCTTGGCGCCCCTGGGTTGTCCTAGACCTTGAAAGATGTGACAGGGGTTCTCATCACTTACCCTTGGTAAATAGCTCAATTATTTAGCACATTTCTACTTTACTTGTTGGCCTTAAGCCCTTCCCAGTTTATAGAGCTCTGCTGTCTTACACTGGCACCAACCTCTAACCACCGAGAGCAATGGGGATTCAGTATCTTGACCCAAGACCAGAACATTATCTATTTTCCAAGTCGCCACATTTTTACACATGGTTAAGGAGGTGTTCCCAACTTGTCGTTTGTTGGTATGCTGCCTGTTTCAATCAAATCAAGGCTCCTCAACCTCCGGGCTGCAAACCTGTACCAGTCCGGTACTGGACATGGGCTGCATCGCTATCCTAAGCCCCACCTTAACCAAGCATAGATCGCTACTGGATGTGGATCAGTACGAAACGGTACTGGTACCAGACATGCACGTGGCTAGAGTTAGGGTACGAGTAACAGCTGCGTCCCAGAGTTTAAACTACGTCTGACAAAACAGCCGGACCCTGATGTAATTAAACAGTCAGGATACCAAAAAATGAGTTGGGGACACCCAAAACGTCAAAAAGTGACGCAAAAGGGACTTTAATCATGGATCAGTATGTGCCGACTTGGGAATGAGAATGTGTTGCAAAGACACTTTGACATGCAGGCAAGGTTGGAACCAAACCTGTAATCTTCTGATTAGAGGTCAACCACTCTACCTGTGGACTACCACCGCACTAAGTGAACTCTGAAGTGGTGGGAGGTTTCTTTCACATTGAGACCATTTAGTAGAGTCTGTAAATAAGGCAGGGGTGTCAAACTCCAGTCCTCGAGGGCCGGCCTCCTGCTGGTTTTTAAGAAATCCCGCCTCATCTGCTGCTGATTACCTGGATCAGGTGTGTTTAGCCAATGAGGAGCTTCCATAGAAAGGGTAGTTAGAAAACATGTAGGAAACCGGCCCTCGAGGACTGGATGTTGACACCCCTGAAATAAGGGGATGCATTGTTTTTTAAAGTCACGCCTTGGTTTGGTTTGGTTGGTTTTCACGTACAGCACATTGAAGATGGAACAAACGACTTGTGAGGACAAAAAAATGTTTTAAAACAGAATACAGTTATGTTTTTGAACTGGAAATTTGGTTAGTTTGTTGTTCATTAATAACCCATTCTTTATACTATATTTAACCCTTTAAAACCAGAAGAGTGTTGTAGCTCCAATGTTGACATACTTTAGGCGATGGGGGTGCAGTGTTACAGCGGTTAACCTGTGATTGGTAGATTGCAGGTTCCGTTAATGTGTTGAAGTGTCCTAGGACAAGAACTCCTGATGGTCATAGGTTGGTGCCAGTGATTGATAGAAGAGACGGCATTAAGTGTGTAAAAGTCAGTGAGAATGCATGAAGGACTGTGACTGTATAGCGCTTTGGACCTTCAAAGAAGGTAGTGAAATGCTGTTTCAGTATACACCATTTACTATTTACACTAACCCTTCATCTGTTTGCGCAATTACAATATTTCCCACTTTCTATGACTGTATATAGAGATGGACAGTGTGATGTCACCCATGGAAAATGCCTTACCTCTGGCTCCAATGAAATGAAGGCAGTTCATTCGCCATTTTTCCATGACACAGATGGAACCAGTTGGAGCCAGTAGACAGCTATCGGTCTCATTCAACATTTTTCTGGCAACTACTGTCACCTACCATGAGTAAGCTTGTTCTAAGACCACACACCTTCTCCTGAAAGCGGCTCGGTAGAATATGTTAATCAAACGTTGGAGGTGGGGGCCAGAGGGCACCACATGCTTTAATTGAGGCATCTTATTGGTCAGCATATAACTTGAATAACTTGTCATAATGAGAAAAAAAATAGGTTTGGCAAGAAGATGTTAGGAAACAGAATGTCAGAGTATTAACTGTCTATCTAGAGCAGGGGTGGGCAAACTTTTTGAATTTGTGGGCCAGAAAGGGTTTTAAAATTTGGCATCAGGGCCAGACAAGGAGCAGACGGAAGGAGTGATTTGGTAATGAACCTAATAAACTAAAAAGATAAAAATGGAATTTAGAGAAAAACATGCTTTAATTTGGATTAAAATTCACATATATTGATTTAAAAACAGAAAATTGGGGAATTTTAATTTCTAAATTTAGATTTTTGTTCTCTTTTTGTGATCCAATGGGTTGATGTTCTTCAGAGGAAAATGTGAACTCAAAGAAACCCGAAAAATCACCATCTGACTCAGAAAAAAACACACATGGACGCCAGAGAAACAACACCATTCATGAGAAGAAACCAGAAATACAATGAAAATAAAACAATAATTAGGATTTTTGATTCAATGTATTTTAATTTGGGGGGCCAGATTAAGTATCTTAAGGGGCTGTATGTGGCCCCCGGGCCGTAGTTTGCCCACCCTGGTCTAGACTATGGGATTTTAGCTTCTTGGAGCCAGCAGGTACTTTTTATTTGGAATGCAGTATATACAGTCAATGGTCAAAATCGATTGGAGTTTTGTTTATTGCATAAATGGCCAAAATTGCGTTGCGGTATGTCAAAGAATGTTGGTTATTTAGGTGCCGCTGGGGACACCTACGTGAAATGAATTTAGTCTTTTTCTGTCCTTCAACATGTGAAGACATCTTCACATACACATCATGTGCCACTGAGCAGAACAAGTTGATTTCAGATGAGTTTTTTTCTGTTTTGCCTCTCCTCTTTATCCACTGCAGAGATATTTTGTCACAACCATGTTGCCAAGAGAGAATATTAATCCGCAAACATCAATGTCTACGTGAGCATGAAAGACAAAAGAAGGTGGCTCGCGCTACACACTCGTATTACTAAAGCACAAAGCCACTTCTTTATCATTTCCCTCTGAACCCTTTTGTTCAAGAAAGGCACATAAAAAGTCTGCAGCATCCCCTGAAGAACAAAGATCAATCCCACTGAGCTGAACAGGGCACTCCTAATAGAGTTCCAAATTGAATAACACTGATTGATCATCGCCCCACTTTATCTGCTTTCTCTGATTGGGTGTTGTGATCCCTTTCCTGTTGCTCTGCTCATTAGCATTTCTGAAATCCAGAATCTAATTTCCCATCACTGACTGCCCTGGCAGGGATCATCAATTTACAAATCTAATATCACTAAGAAAAACAATGGAAAACCCCCAGAAAACATGAAGTTAGATGTTACAGATATTTACTATTTATATTACTATTCTTAATTTACAATCAATTTGTTTATCTAACCATTCCTTTCTTATACTTCTTCTTATAAGAGACATATTACATACTGTAAAAAATAGGCAAATACTAAAAAATTAAATCAACTTTTTTTTTTTTTTAACACAATAATTTATATTATTGTCCCTGTTGTCATATGGACCAAAGGTAGCTCTCCCCCTGGTTTATATTTTAGAGAACCACACTCCATAACTGAAATGACAACATGCTTAAATTAATACTTTAGGGGTAATCACTGTATTTGCAGACCAGTGGACACAATTAATTTACTGGCCGCACATAAAAATTTGCCCCGCTTAGTCCTCGGCAGCAGTTAATTTTTTGGACCATAAAGCTAAACTTTTGCCTCTTTTATTATATTATTTGCCAGGATTATTATATTATGTGCGAGAAACATCCATGCAAGAAAATTAAGTAGACTCCCCCCACAATGCAACTCATTTTCTATACCCCATAAACTATAGGATTCCAGTGAAGTATCCCTATTTGCCTATGTCTGAATGAAAAAGGCATGTGCATGCATCTACATTTTGGTTTGGTTTGGTCACTAACAAAAGTAGTGCCATGTATTATATGTTTTGTTGTTTTGATATTCATTTTGCATTGGAGTAGCCTTAAAGTTAAAAATACAGAAAATTGTTGACTATAGGGGAAAGGTTAATAATCAAAAAATGTCTTAAGTTTCTGAGGAGGTTCTAATAATTTATTAGGTTATTAAAGTTATTTGTTTATTTTTTATTCCTTTCATGAAGAATATTGTCTTACATTAACATATTCAGCACAACACAGAAGTCCAAATATCTCCTTCACTGGAAAGAAGCAATGAGAAGAATACAATTTCTATAATGTTTTTATATTACCTCCCAAAGAAAAGAGAGAAAAAAAGGGACAATCCTAGATGGTCTTTACTACCTGGCATCACACAGCATCTGCAACATTATATATTCTCCAAGTTTCTTCTTAGCAAAATTTTCTTAAAATTAAAATGTGCTCGTACAACTTTTCAGAATTTCTAGTTGAGCATTTTAAACTTTTACCGCAACAAAATAAAAACATGTCTGCTTTAAAGGAGTACGAGCTACTTAAAATTAAAATTATAGAGATAAAAATGAATCATTTTGGTCAACACATTTTCACTCCCAACGCGTCACATATTGACATTTGGTTAAGGATCCCTCCGCGTCAAACTTGCCGTTTTTTGACATGCTCACGGTTCCAACTAAATCGTGGCTCCTCAACCTTCGGCCGCAAACCTGTCCAGTTCCGGGACACACAGCACACCAGTACCCTAAACTGGTGCCCAGAATTTGGTACCAATTCGGGTCCAGTACCGCATCTGGTACCGCGTTGGAATACCAGTAGGCTACTGGACGCATCCTGAGATTTTACAGCCAGAACGTCAAAAAAGAACAAGTCGGGGACACCCAAAACGGCAAAATGTGTCGTGGAGGGTCCTTAACACAATGCAATAAGTAATGTCTTGGAGGTGAGAATATGTTGTTTTTGTTGGTTTCTGGCATTTCTCTGTTTTTAACTTTAAGAATTCCGAATAGTTTCCTATTTAAGTGAATCTTCAAATTTTCAACAATCTTGACCTGAATAAAATATTTGTATGTTCCCTATCCAACGTTGATATTTATTCTGATAACTTTTTTTTCTGTAAAAGAAATAGCATTAAACTTATTTTATATGTATTAACCTCACACTTCAACACACTTTGTTTTTCAGAAAACTGTTTTAAATTTTAAGAAATCATTATAAAGTTGATTTTCCTTTTTGGTTGAATTTTGTAAACCCCTCGTTATCCAGGGTTTCTATTATTGCTGAGTTTGTTCCGACATATAAACTTTCTTTATCATACAGGGTTTAAAGACAACTAGGAAAGGACCCATAAGCACACTTTACACAAACCTCTTTTCATTCTTGCTTTAACAGTTCACTTCTAAAAAGATTAACTGCTTTTTGTCTGTCTGGTTTCTTTTATATCTAAGGCATACAATTTTGTATTTTTAGTATTTATTAATTAAATGATGTAAATACAGGTAGATGATTACTACACCACCAGTTGTATGTATGTCCAGTAAATTTAAAGATGTTATAATTAATTTCTATAAATTTCTACACTAAATGGCGCCTTATAATCTGAAGTGACTTATATATAGAAAATTAAGTGTTGAAGTGACTTTAAGACATAAAGTACATCGCTCTGTAAAAAAAACATTTCTTTTTACAAGTTACAATAAAGTTTTTGTTAAGTTTTGTAAACATACTTTGACATGTTTGCAACATGCTCAAATCTAGTGAACTGTTTTTTTTTTTTTCACATATAACTGACAAGTTTGTGATTTATTGTAGTCAAAGTGAAGTTATTTTTTGCTGTTTTAGTTTGTTTTTCTAAGTGTTACAAACAAGGTTGGGAGTTTTACGTATTGTGAATATGCTAACGTGGCTAATGTGTTGCATGTTACAAACAACTTCAAGTTACTGTGAACGCAGTTAACAAAGTCTGACTGACTAGTGTCTGACTTTTTTGTTTTATTTAATGCACCTTATAACTCTGTGCGCCATGTGACTTAAGTTAAAAATAGACTATTTATTGATGGTTCACCCTATAGTGCAAAATATAGGGCTGGTAAATGTTGTTTATTTTTGGTCTGTCCATGCAAGATGATATTTAATGGCCTAGATAAAAAGTTGTTTTTTTTTTTTTAAATAGAAGTAGTTTTTAAAGAAGAATGCACTGGAAAGCTCAAAGCATGACAAATATTCTGGATGAGAGCAAATCATTTATACACGAGCAAGCTGCTGCATAAGTCTAACCCACAGCATTGAAAGTGCAGAAATGTGTCATCGCAGATACATTTCAAGTCTATAACCCTCTATTTGGCATGATTTTCTGCGATCATTATCGACTCATGATGCTTTTTGCCAGTATTTTATGTTTTTTATGCTATGAAAGACAGTGTTGTCACAAACAGAATGACTAAGTCGAGGGCGGCTGGAGCGGGATGTGCACACCAGTGAGCGGGAGAGCGTTTCAGAGGGGTAAAAAGATATGCCAAGTGTGGAATAATGGTCTGGCATGTGTGAAAGTGAACACTGTGATTGGGATTAATGACCTTATGGGAGTCTAAAGTGGGCATAATGAGCTGGAAAAGGCATATTCTAGATAAACCCGCAGGAATGGTAATGGAACAAACTGCTGGAGTCAGACCCCAGTGTTGAGAGATATCGACTGCAGATTTGGACTTGATGGATTTCATTTAAAAGCAGGGTGATGAAGCTCTTCTATCTGGGTTTACAACCAGATTCTCTTGTTTGTTCTACTACTACGAAGATAAAAGGGATCAGTCATAACTAAATGTGATGAAACACTAATAGAATTTTTTATGAACATTTTTGTGCACAAGATACAATGAATTGTATTTAAACTAAGGCTTATATTTTTGGCATAAATGTTATTTCAATTACAAGTCATGACCTTCACTATTCAGACAAGTATTGGACCAGATCAACATGTTGTCTTAGGCTACTGATGGCACCAAATAATCATTCTAAACAAAACAAGTGAAGTTTAAAAAATATTGAAAAAATAAATCAGTTTTTAGCTAAACAGATGAAAGTTAATATAAGTTGTAAACTTGTCTATTGACCTTGTTTGAAGATCAAACAAGGATATCCTGATCTTTTCCAGGCCAGGAACCAGTTTAACGTTGAATAATCTTTTTCTGTACTGGAATGTACAATGCTGCAAAAAGTAGACACCACCTTCTTCGTTGTCTGACTTTTTAGGGTCAGTAAACAGATAAATACAAACAATAAAAATAAACGTGAATCCACAGTTTGTACACCTTTATTAGCAGCATCTTTGTAACGTTTGACAACTGGTTGCTGATTATTAATATTATAGAACAACAGTCGCAATAAATGTATTTTTCTTTTTTATTTATTGATTTATTGATTTGTTAAAGTAAAAAAATATATTTTTTGTCCTCTTTTCATCTTTCTTTTTTTTCCATCATGTTTGAGTTTACAACTCAAGTTTAATTGTATGTTTTTCCTATTAATGACTAAATTAAAGTGGTTATCCCTGCCCTTAGACCAGGACTCTCAAACTGGCACCCCCAAGACAATACAGCTCCCATCTTAATATGATAGTTTAATATTGGTGTGGCCCGGCGAGTTTTGTATTAAAAAGGAACTTTTCAGGTGTTGCTTGCGGAGCTCACGAACTAAGCAAACGCAGTGGGGTATATGGGTCTTGGAGGGGGATATTGACTCGGCTTGAATCAGGGAAACCTGATTCAAATTGGGATTGGCTCCCAGACACCCAGTTGCTGCCCAGACTCTGCCTTCAGTGGCCTTAAAGTAAAATGAGTTTGAGGCCCCTACCTTAGACCCTCCTCCCTAAGAGAAAAAACTCCTAGAAAGCCTGATTCAGGAAAAAAGTAGACACCTCAAGGATTCCCACATGAAGGAGAGATCCTCTCCTACGAGGGACAGACGAGATACCAAGACTTTTAAAGAGGAATGAGCTAATCTAACTCTACAACTATGCATTTGAATAGAGTTCACCCAGATGGGACTGGGGGACAGGTGGGGGCAAGATCCAAAGCGAAGACGAGCCAAAAGCATGGTCCACAGCCAAGAACAGGAGCACCGACGATCCACTTGGAATTTTCATCATGTGACCAACCGACTTGCGTCTATAATAAGTTGTATTTGTGGTGGTGGGGGGGGACTTTAGTTTTTTTCAAAACTTCCTTCGGAAATGGATCATAAACAAAACAGTAACATTGCAGGTCGCATTAATGCCAACTACACAATGGACCAGTGCTGGTCCAAGGCCTGAGGGTCGATGATGTGAATTCTAAGCTTTTCATTCCCACATGTGCACACAGGGTCTCGAGAGGTTAATATTAATGTAAATGTAATTATCTACAACTAAAAATAGAGTAGAAAAGGGATTCAGATCATATTATTTATGTACTGTCTTGATAAAACAATTAGATTATGGCAACAAAATGGATAGCACACTCCTAATACATGCAGACGATTCAGCAAATAGTTTTACTACATTTCTGCAAAGGGACATTAATCATAGATGGTTTATAGTCTTGGAAGCGTGACCTTTGTACCTAAAAAGTTCAGTTCTGCACAGTAACACATTATCCCGCATGCTTGGACCTGCTGACGCTACTGCTGGATCTGGAGACAGATGTCTCTGGCTTCGACTCACAGCAGGGGTTTCCGGCAGGGCAGAGGCAGCTGGAGAAGAGAGCACTGTCGAGGGTAAGTGAAGGGTGTAAAACTGGCCCTCTGGGGGCATAACCTGTTCCAGCAGGAATGGTGGGAGACAAATGAAAAGGGAAAAGGTGGCTCAGATAGAGCGGGATGCAATGGAGGGTAAGGGGGATGAAATGAAGCAAAGACGGGAGTCTTTGATGAACATGTGTCGTGCACAGCTGCTGTTTTGGTGCCTACCAGCAGTACTTGAGCTCTTAAGGCTGAACTGTGGACACCGCAGTCGGAAAAGGTCAGGGAAGTCATAGAAAAGGGTAAGGACAAATATCTGTGTGGATGACTAAGCCTCTGAAATGGAAGATGTTTTTATGGTAATGAAAAAAGGAAAGATGTGGACATATTGTGAAACAAATAGGAATATTTATGTCATTTCTTAAAGCCTTTGGTTTAAACTTCAGGACCACACACTTTATCAGGTAGTTGTACCAGACTAATGCTATATGATATACATTTCCTCTTTGAGATCCACTTGAAGTTCACATTAAAAGAAGATGGAGTCAATAAATTTATTAGGCCAGGTCACTGGTAGTTGCTAGAGATGACTCAAGGTATGAGCAGAAATCGGTTAAATTCTTCTCACAAGGATCCTTTTGATCATCAGGCTTGTCGCTTGGAGAGTATAAGTCAGTTCAATACTCCCTTGAACCAGTCACATGCTCATCTTGTCTCAAAGAGAGATGTGGGCACCAGAGATGAACCTACAGGCACACACACACACAGCTTCCTGAGTAGTTCCTCTACTTAAATGTGATTTTCCTTGACATCTGGGTCTGTTCTCATCACTCTTCCGTTCATGTCATGTTAGTTAATGACTTCAGTGTTTGTGTATGTGTGTGCACATGGAAGCTCTCATGTGTTTATGCGCCATATGTCTTTCCAATGTTGGTAAATAGCCCCAGCAGATCTCCAGGGCCTGATTCCACGGTGACAGAGAAACGACCACTCTGGCCATGAGGGGGAACCAACAGCGCCTCCAGATGAATGTCAGCACTCTTGTTGATGGAAGGACTTCATGACCTACATCCAAGCCGCCAATGAACTTGGAACTCGGGGACTCATCCAGAAGTCTACACCACTTTTCTCCCCATTATGATGCCCATTTTACAAACAAAAGCCCTTTAGAAGCCTCAATATCATTCCAGCACTGTTCATGGGTTTCTACAGAACATTCCCATCAAATTGTCTCCAACATTTTTGCTGTTTTGGACAGAAGACAATTAGAATTCTGTTGGCATCAACACATAATCTTTTAGTTTCACTGGTGTCCGTGGCAAACGTGAATTTCTTTCCACCTTCATCCACACTTGTCAAGGGAGGGATCACATATCAATGTAAGACTTGGGTCATCTGGACCCCATAAGATAGCATAAGAGGTTAAAGTTAAAGTGATATTCACCAAGTCCAAAGATATGTCACCCAATAATGAGTAACCAGGTTTTGTTTATCACAAAAAGGAGCCAAGCTAATGTGGTTGTTCATGGTTCCTCTCCAATAGTGATGGGAGTGTCAATACCAAGGGATCAAAGTATTCATACCCCTGCATCACCAATTTTGGTATCAAATACTCTTTTTAAGTATTGATTACACATTAAAATATTGGACAATAGAATTGAACGTCTCATTTCTAGATATTTTTGATTATTGTAGTAAATGGTGTCTACTTTAATAGCGCTTTTCTACCTTCCTTGAAGGGCCAAACCGCTTTACAGTCAGACCCATTCATCCATTTACACAGACGTTCACACACTGATGGTGGCTCCGCTGCCGAACAATGACGCCAACCTTCCATCAGAGGCAATGTTTTGCCCATTGATAGTATGTCTTTTATGTAGTAAATACCTTTCGTTTTTAACCATCAACATATCTATCCAACCAGTCCCAAACAAGTTTCCAAAGAGGAGCGATATATTTACATTACATGAGCTTTCTATTACATTTATTCTATTAAATTTGTTTATTATGTTTTCATTTAAATTATAAATTCAACATATGCAAACATTTTCAAACCGTATTAAATCAATGTCATTAAAAAAACAGGATTAGGTGATTTCGTATAATTATGCAGAGGTATTATATCGTTTATTGACAGTCAATGAGGACCTTGACTGTCCGCATTGCTTTTTTGCAAATCCCTGTGCAAAAACAGGGTGTTCAACCAATATTGTCTAGCAGAGAGTGTTGACAAGCCTTAAAGGATTTACTGCTCATGTATATCTTACAGGCAATAGAAAATCTATGTCAAACACATTGTGTTTGGCTTTACCCCTGCAGCCAGTCTCATGCACCCTTGGAGAAAAGCCAGATTCCTTTACAACCCCACCTGATCGAGTCCTTGATCCTAGCACACAGATGAGCATTTGGGTGGATGACTGCTATTCAGTGTGTGTACATGACCCACTTTCACAAAGTGAGAGAGGCAGGGCTGCAAAAGTTCTGCTTTTTTTTTTCTTTCCTGCGCCTTTAACTCTCTCCACCTACGGATGCAGCGGTGGCTATGGCAACACTGGAGCGGTGAATGGAATAGGTGACATTTCTTTATTGTTCTCGCTTCTTGGGTATTCTTCCTTCAGTGCCTCTTTGGCTGTTTCGCTGCTCAAGGCTGCATCTCGAATATGCATCTAGATATTGTCTTTCTAATTACAAAGATCTTTATCTCCTGATTAATTTACTATGGTGTGCTGGAATTTTCTCGGCAGTAACCTTCTAATTTGTTTTTTATTAGAATCATTTCTCTCCACTTTTTCATTGGGAAAGGAATGAAGACAAATCGTAACCTTGTTCGGACTTCTTTTCTCTAGTATGTTCAAGTTTGTCAAATTCACACTTACTGAGTTTCTTTAACACTTACCTCATTTCTAATTCAAGTAACTCATGTTATTACAACTCTTACACATTGGGATGGTTTTCAACTCTGATGCCCATTGAGGAGAAATGTAATTAGTGGGTATCCCAAAAACACATTGGCAAGAATTTGGGATTTAAGCTACAAATCCTTTACTTAAAGTCAAAAACCATTACATGAGACTGATAAACCTTTTCATTCATCATGTCATCAAACAGATTGTTCTTTTTGATTTTACATTTTTTTTTGACTATTTTGAGTCACAATTTGTCAGTTGGATGTTTTAAAGCTTTAATTAAACAATCAAAGAAAAAGCAAAACAAAAGCGTTCGATGAAACTTTAGGTTACACACTTAAAATTAGCATCTTTCTTATTTGGTTATGCTTTATAAAACACCTTTTTGTCTTTTTTAATGTAAGGGTAACGACACAGGGCCACTTAGAAAAAGGGGCGGGGAGGATATTAAACAGAACACCTCCCTAGTGAGGGTTTTCTTTGCCGCGGAGGAGACGCGAATTTCTTCACGTGGGTACGTTCTGAAGCATGGGCGTTCACATTTAAATCCAAGTAAGGACTTCTTGTTGTAACATGACCTTTTTAAAGTTATAAAACCGGTGTTGTTATGTACTGTATATTCAAGCACTGGAAGCTCCACACTAATGTATCCTTATTGTTTGGATATCATCGAGTGAAAGTGATGTCCAAATTCTTAAATTAAATTAAAAGGGAAGAATTCAGATTGGGCCTAAGGTTTTTTTATGGAGCTGTTTTATTTTTATTTAAGCAAAAGAACATTGAAAAGAGCTTACAGTAAACTGGGCCTCTTCAGAAGAAGATTCTTAACCCACCAGGAGTGGATTTCTGATGAACACTTCGTTTTCATCAGCAGCATAGTTGAAGGGGTCCGAACGCATTATGGCACAAGGATTAGTATTAAATACTAAAGCCTTATGGCATCATCCTTAGTGGATTTAGTTGGCACGTAAAGGGAATGGAGGCTTAAACAACCAACTTTGTTTTTAAAAAAGAATGTATTTCCTTGCAAAATTCTGACTTTCTTTTTAATAATTTTGAGTTTATTCTCATAGAATTACATTTTTTTCCTCATAATTTACTTAATATATTTCACTAAATGTTTGACTTTTTCTCAAACTTACTTGACTTCACAGTCATATATTAATCATTTTTTGTCTTAATACTCCGTCGTTCAGCCTTACATGTTATTAGTTTTAATATAAAAACAAATATTTTCAGAAAAAAAAGAAAAAAGCATTTAACTATATCGTTACTTATAGCAAACAATGATGGTAAGTATTTATAGTAGTCAAAAGGTTTTACAATAGTGTATTTTTCAAATGTCCTTTTAAGTTTCAAAAGTACACATAAAGTATTACAAAATTCACGTGCTAAAACAGACTTTTAGTGAGCATATGTAAACAAATTCATCGACAATTAGCATAAAAAAGGAAGAAACATAAGTAAATAAAGGAGAAATAAAGTAAAAAAAAAAAACAGGCACGTAAAGGGGGATAATATATTAATTATGATATAATTTACATCAATTATCTTTGGAGAATTCTCTGAATGGTTGCCAAATCTTGATAAACAGTTTTTTTTCCAATTGAATCTTAGGTGCTCAACTTGGGGCACAAACATCATTTTGGCGGGAAAAGCGTTTGTTATGCCAAAAATCGAGAAAATATCCTGGAGGACAGAGTGAACACACAAAGAGCAGGTAGCACTGTTCGGAAAAAATCTGTTTAGGTGCATACATGTACGTTTACATGTATGTTAAAAACAAAATGTACAAAATCTTAAATAAATATCAAATTTTTTAACAGATACCCGTGGCTTATAGACTGGTGCAGTTTGAATATCTTTTTTTTTTTTTTTTTTTATAGAGCAGATGCGGCTTATATACATACAGGTGCACTCTATAGTACAAAATATAGAAACTAAGTTTGACTGATTTAATTATGGACTCTGACTCTTGCGTCTTGCTCAGTGTCTCATAGTTTGGAACAAAGGTAAACACATTTTTACGTCTGCCACAGACACAAGTGGCAGAACCCTAGGATAGCATAATGGTTAAAATGCAATATAGTGTGGAAAATACTGAGATATAAAAAAGTTTTGTTTTTTTATAAATTCCCTTTCTCAGTCACGTTTTCACAGTTATAACGTAGAAACAGGCCAAAGCGGTGGCACAGGAGACTGGAACAATGACATTAAACAGTATTGCAGCTAAGTGATTTGTAATTTATAGAAATAGAGCCCCGAGAAAGGTTGCAATCACCACTCCATCTCTTAACATTTACTCCTCCCTCTAACTGTCAAGCACACACATGCACACACCGGACAGCCTGAAGGTCTACGTTCCTGCTGCTGTTATTAATCTGCATCACCGATTGACCTAGTTTGATAGAGCTAGTTTATCAAAAGAGGACTGTTTTAGAAAAAGGAGAGAAGTAACTGTAGATGTTGGAGTTGCGAACAGTGTGTCCTGTAGCAGATGTTGTAATACTTGTGGTTTTGCTCCCATTTCTCACAACTCAAGTCGTCCACTGCCATTGTTATATATATCAGAATGTGGCACAGAAGGATGTGAATGTTGGCCCGTAGTCTGCTTGTTTGGAATGGGACCAGGAGACCATGCACAACTGTCTGTGTAATACTCACCGGAAGGCTATTAGGATATTCTGGGCACAATCATGTTGTTGTTAAAGATACTGTTGTTGTGCTGTTGACTGCTTTAAGCTCACTGCTGATTTCTCATCTGCCACTTCTCCTACATTTGCTTGTTGTGTGTGCCTAGCCTCTCTTTGGCACAGTTGCACCACCCCTGCCCAGCAGCTTGAAGATGAGGACTCCTGGTGAAGACAGATGGGCTTTGGGGACCAGCAGCCATATGAATTTTTCATTCACTTCCCTCTGCCAACTCTCACCCCCTTTCCCTCTTTATCTCCCATTCCACTACTCTGCTGCCTCTCTCATTCGCAGGCATTGTCTCTTGCTCATTTTGCACTAACACATCTGATACCTGTGCAAACACACGAAGTAAACACACACACACTCTTCCTTGTACAAACACACCATTGTAGACTGAGCACACAGCTCCTAGACAGCAGCACTTGGTATTCTACTTTCCGTTATCTATCTTTTCTTTTGCTCTGCTCTATTCTCTTGTCTTCCTGGCACCCCTGAGGCCGGCCGTGTGGAGAGGGGGCAGACGAATACAGAGGAATCCCTTCTGCAGGGTATTGTTAAAAAAAAAACCACACACAAGTGCGCAAAAGGTAATGCTCCCTGGAATTGAGCATTGTTACTACAGAGACTGCACACAGCATCACACAACTTATCTGAGCCGGCACTCACAAACCTGTTCCCTTTGTAATGCTTCAGTGTTTTCAGCTACAAAATCAGTGCACGACATTGATATATTCTGAAGGTAAACAGATAAGGGAATCCTATGGGATGATGTTAACATTTAGAGACAAAGGAAGAAGAGAAATGAAAGATTCCCCCAAATTTAGCCCTGCATCCTCTAAGCATCCATGTGCACACGACAGACAAAACCATCAGTGCTTAAGACCTGACGTGTCCTTTTCATGGCTTACGAAACGGCATTGTCAACTGACAGTGACACAAGGTAGCAAGTCAATCTGGATGGGTTTCCTCAGCACAACTATGGGAACGCAGTTGAACCCCGAGGCCAGTGACATTTTGGATCTAGAGACATTTCCGATCCCGGTAGATGGCGCATTACCATGGCCTGCTGTCTATGCTTTTATGTATGCGACTTGGCAGGTCATAGGGCTTAGGGTCATGTCAAAAATCTAGAGGTTTAGGGGTTTCTATCTGTGGAAACACTTGTAATTTTCATTGTAAGCCGCCATTTGCTGTGGCTATACAACCCGACATAAAGAGACTTTTCTTTTGTGTAGATCTCGGCAAAAAAGAGAAAAAAAAAAAAGGAAAACGGTTGCCTCCACATGCTCCTTACAGTCTTTGAACAGTTAGAAATTTCCCTTGATCAATAATTGATCAAAGCCATTACAAAGCATGTGGAAAAGTTGCAAGTGTGCAGCCCAATTTGCTGTTTTCCAAGTTTGAAAAATACAAGTTTGGGAAAATTAGATGTATAAGAGTTCTGTGTGTCTTTTAGGCTTCATACATTAGTATGCTTGAATTTGTTTGTAAGAAGCAGATGTATTCGTTTTTAAATTATCCAATGCACACAGTTGTTTAATCTCTTGATCAAATTCCCAAAAGGGCCAGTAGTGTTTTTGTGTGTTTCTGCATCCGAATAAAAGCATTTTTTTTTTAAATTTACTTAAAGGGTAACCAAACAGGAAGTTGGAGGCTGACTCCACCCAGAGCCGAAATTTGAATCCAAGACCCCTCAGTGGGTGCCACATTTCCAGGACAAGGATGGATGGATGGAAATAAAAGAATCAGCTCCAAATGATGCTAGTACCTGTTAATAGGTCCAATGAGTCGTGTATGTTGTTTTACACATTGGGATTGTTTTAGCTCTTCAATCATCACGTCTAATTTTAAACTCAACAGTATTTGCTGGTAGACCATAATACATATAAAAGTTTCAGGGTAGTAGCCAGAGGCTGTTTTAAACTCTGACACATGTCGCTTCAGCACGCCATCAATAAATTGATCATTAACAATGATTGGATGAATTGAGTGTTATGAAGAGTGTCAGAAGCTCATAATAGCAATGTGTGAATAGAAAAAAAATTATAATTACCTCAGCAGAGATGATAATCCTACCATCCATGAAACCAATAAAGTTGTAATCTTTTTTTTTCCATCTCTTTTGATTTTGCTTTGGATAACAAACATTTTATGTATTTGCACTCGTTTGGTTGCTAATGACTGGTTTAAAATGTCTTCAAACAATGGTTGTAGTGCCTGAAAAGGTCTTCTACGGTGGTCCTAAAGTGCAGATTGCACCAAAAAAAATGACTCAAAAAATATTAAAGAAGCATAACACAATATAAAACATTACATTTTTGTAAAACTGAAAAAAAGAAATCAGAAATAAAAATAATATCCCCCAAAAAATTATATGAAATAAAAATGAAAAGTTTTTGAAAACAGAAGTCATTTCCAGAAATTAAAATTAAATATTAAAATATGAAACACAATAAGAAACTGGAAAATGTAGGTACTATGAGTCATCACTGATTGGATAATGATGTGTTTGCATACTTAGAAAAGTTATAAGCACAGACCTTACCCAGTATCACCAAAGACAATTCAGTTGAAATGACTGACAAACATCATAATCCAATCCAATCAGGGATGCCCCACAAAACCCACCATTGACTGTATAAGAGAACTGGACAGAGTGAGCGTGACATCACACAAAGAAAATGACTCACTTCCGGCTACAACAAAATGAAGTCAATCCAGTCTTGGGGTGTGTATTGGCAAGAGTCTGGCGATACAATACGCATCCCGATTCATGTCTCACGATACGATATGTATTGCGATATCTTCCAAGACTGTACCAGAACAATTTTTCACTTTTTTTAAGAGTATTACTTAAATTTAATCTACCTGAATTTTAATGTCTTAAATTGTAATAAAATAGTAAAATAAATTTTATTTAATAATCACAGAATTAAAGACAGCAACTGTATCTCATAAATAAGTTGCTTTTACCCAGAAATTCCTGCTGGTTTTCTTTTCTTTTTTTTTTTTTTGGTCGTTTTCTTTTGGTAAATCACAAAATATACTGCTTTATTTACATGTCAGTCAAGATTTCTCAAAAACAGAAGCAAATGCGCATTTCACTGCTAATCTCTACGACATTGGCCTTTTTTCAGCTGTGCCGAAGGCATTTTGATGGAGGTTCCGTGAATGACCCGCTGCAGCTCCACAGCTTCACTCGTTCTCATCTTAGCCGCTACGAAGCTCCACAATCCACATCTTTCTATGATACTGGCAGCAACGTGGCACAGAGTTTCGGTTTAGTACCCATTCCAAGTCGAAACTAAGTAGTATATGTCTCATAAGAACCAAAACAGCGAGGCTATCTGAGCATTTAGTAGATCTTGTTGATGTTTTGGTCACGGTGGAGACCAGTTCAAAATGGCTCAGTGTGCTCTGATGCCACCTAGTGGTCAGAGGTGGAAGTGGAAAACAAACGCTAGAGTGAAGGACTCTCATAAATAATTAAATAGTCATGGCAACATTTTGAATCTATGCCAATATCGCCAAACGAAATTTGCGATATATCACCGAATAGATTTTTTTCCTACACCCTAATCCAGTTACCATTTTTCCAGCTGCCATTTGAAGCCAGATGTCAGTAAGCAGTGATTGGTCAGAAACTACTGTTGACAGTCAGGAGTTTTCTTGTTGGAAGGCCACACCCCTTCCTCTGACAGCAAGCTCAGGAGAATCTGTCAAACGTTCGAGATCGGGGCCAGCGGGCGCCACATGCTGTTATTGGAAGCATCTGATTGGCCAGTTTATGGCATGAATAAATTGCAGGGAAGAAGTTTGCTTATACAAAAACTGCTTTTTCCTGTTTTTGTTAAAAAGAGAACAATTGTAGAACATGTTATTTCCAGAAATCCCAATGAAATGTAAAAAAAAACAAGAAGATACCACTCTTAAGGTAGGAACTATGGGATATCGCTTATTGGATGATGATGTTTGTCTCTCATTTCAACTGACAATTATTTGGCACGAAGTGATACAGGATATGCTCCATATTTGTCATATACTGTAGCTTGTATTAGTATGTGGACATTTGAAAGAAATTCAAAAGTCAAAACTCAAATGGCATCCAATCCTATCTTTTCCAGTGTCCTACTGTGTTTTTTTTTTTGTTGCTATTTTTGGGACTTTGTAACTTGGTTTTGATTAACAAAATATAAAAATTGCAATGCATTTCTTTTCTTAATTGTTTGGCTTTTTTTAATTGTCGTTGTGATCTTTATTCTGTTTGTTGGTGTGATTTGCACTTCAAGACCACTCGTAGCCCTTAAATGTTAGAAAGAGTTATTGGTCTGAAAGCACAAATCAAGCCCAGTGATGTGCTTGTTGTCCAACACTAGATATTTGGACTTTTGGATCTTGATAGAAAGTAAATTTGATCATTTCTGAGCAAATCTCCCTCACTGTGTACCACCTGTCACAACTCTTTGAATTGTGTCCACAGATGGAGAATGTGCCTAATGCTCAAGGTGTCTGTTTATGCTTAAAATAGACCTTCACTAATTTATTTCACTTCTATACAAAAACATGCATCGGCATGGATGTGTGTGATTTGATAAATGCAGCGTCAATTTCTCTTCTTGTATTTTGCAACAGTATTTCAAACTCGATAAATATGTTTAGTTGCGGTCTAATCGAGAGGAAAGCAGAGGATGTCTGGAACATAGTTTGAAAGAGCAAGACTAACAGAGAATGTAATGCTGGTTAAAACATATTTTAAAGGGATCTACATTTTTATTCCCTTTTTGGAAGAACATCTTATTGTCCAATTTATGAATGACAGAGAAATTTAAGATAAAGCCAAAGATGGCCAGCCAAGATCTTTGCTGATATCTGTTTTTGGTAGCTAAGAATACCGGTATAGCATATTTAGTAGACACTATCATCCAAAGTAGCTTACAGGTTTCTTTTAAACTAAGACAGTTTGTGGTTAAGTGTCCTGAACCAAGGTCACGATAGCCTCAAGCCTTGAATTTGAACGACCGACTGACTGAGACGAGGTTCTGCAAAGCCAACCATGATATAAAAAATACAAAAGGACCACAAGGAAGCCTCATATACTGCCTAATGTTGTTTTCATTACTGTAGGAAGTTGAGAAATTCTACATTTAAAATGCTAAAAATATTATTTTTCCTTTGTGCAAATATTGAAGTTTTAACAACTGATGTTCTTTATGATCCAATTCACACTCTCATAGATTTAGCATTAGGATTTTGTCATGTGTTTTGGTCTTTAACCTTTTGTCTATTGCCTGATACTGTGTTTTTGTCTACTTTGAAACTTACCATTATATTTTTAATTTGAAAGGATACTTGGTTGATTATTTGGTCTCATTGTAATCAGTGCTACCTTTATTTGGTAAATTTTCCATGTTGTATTCACACACTAGACATAAAATCTTGCAAAAATGAAAATTCCCGCTGAAAAAAAGTGATAAATTTCACTGTGGAAACCCTTAATAGGTTCAACAAATAGTTTTTACAACATAGGATGAAAGTTTTAGGTGTGAGTTCATAAAAACAACAAGAACAAATGTCTCCACCAAGCTAATTTATATGTTTTTGAATGAAAATGCAAACAAAGTCCAGGCGAAAATCACAGATGAAGTTGTGTTTAAGTGAACACATCACGTCTCACACCTCCACACTGTGACCTTTCTTTTGCAGGCAGTGTAGGTCTGTGCAGCTTCAAAACATTTAAATGAGTGTTCACTGCTGTCCATTTCACATTTTTCCTGGAATTGTCTTTTTGGAGCCTTTTCATTTTTTTCCCCCCTAAATATTCCTTTTAATGTACATGGAAAATGATTAAAGTAACATGTCTTTTGGAATAGGCTATAGTTTGATCCAGCAGGATTTCAGGTGTTCTGCTCGGCTAGAATCTGCTCACAGGTGGGGGCGGGAACCCTTGGCCTGGTGGTCTTGTCTCTTGGGTGCCGGTCTCCTGGGCCCAGTGGCCTCCTCTCCACGCCAGGAGAGGGATTCCTGAGATTTAAGATCTAGGGGAGGAGATCAAACTACATTGGAGCCGGTGGGGTCCATGTCTCGGCGGTTCGTGTTCTGGTCCTTGATCTCGAGAACCGGGCCTCTCCAAAAACTCCATCGGTGGGTGATCCTGGTCGGGCTTTGTTTACATCATTCCTGCGGGGGGCCTCCGTTTCTCTCAGGTGCCCCGCTCCTGGGCGGGGATGGGTGGTCCCTGTCTTGCTCCCCCTGGACCTGCGGGGGTGGGTGGTTCTCTGGAGCACGAAGTAGGTCTCTCTTGGGGTACCCTGGCTTGTACCTGGGGTGGGGCGGGGGATGCTTGGCGCTGCTGGGTGGTGGTGGGCTGCTCTTCTGGGATTTGGGGGGGCTCTCCAGGGGTGGGGCCTCGCGTTGGCCCTCCTGGCACGGTGGGGGGGCTGCTATTCTGGCTGCGATGGGGCCTGCACTCTCTGTGTTCCTGTGCTTTCGTGCTCCCGGGTGTTGGGGGGTGTCTGCGGCGTTCCCTCATGCCCTGGTCTAGGGGTTTGGAGGGATCGCCCGGCGGGCGGATTCTCTCTGCAGCTCCATGGTGTGTGTTGGGGATTTCAAGTGGATTGGGTAAACATTTCACTACTGTACAGGGTTAACCCTTTGACAGCTTTAGCTCTAGTGTTTATATTCAACCGTAACTCTTTAAAGGGGCCATACCATGAAAATTTTACTTTTTTGAGGTTCTAAGTGCATTATACTGTTTATTCCTCTCTATAAAAAACCCCAAAGCGTTATTTTGATCCGTTAACACATTGCTGATGTCACAAGGTGAGAACCGCCCCCTCCAGGAAGAGTCTGCTAACACATTTACTATCTTCACAAAGCTAACAATTCAAGCTAGCATGGACAGCTAGCTTCACGAGTGTTACAAAAGTAAAATGTGATCATTTATATGCACATAGTTTACTCAACATTCATTGCACAGATGGTTTAAGAGTTATAGTATGTCAAAAAATTATGGTGTGTCGAAGAGTGTGTTATTTAGGAGTTATCATTTTTTTTGGTGTGTGATTGCACGAAAATGCAAGGATTCTGAAGCTATGATGACCAATTTTTAGAGGAATTCCTAAGTCAGCAGACTTTATTAGTAAAAATCTGTTTTTTAAGAGTTCTTTAAATCTTAATTTGAGTTTTCATTTTCCATATTCTTATGAGTTGACAAGATGAACACATTGATGAGTTGACCTGACAAAGTCTGGATCGTCCTTGGTGAACTGGGTCAGCGATAATCTCTAAACACTCCTTGGAGTTCTAAGTGAGAGGAGCCATGGGATGTAACGTGTTAGACTTCTGCCGACTCGTGCACCTTTCATTATAGAGGTTTAGTGAGTCATGAAAAGACAACATACAGCACAGTCCATTTGCTTGTGCATGTTTGGAGATGTCCTTCAGTTCATCACTGCTTCCCAGAGTGATTCCACAGTTGTTCTTCCTCTGCTCGCAGGAACACATATTGGCACTCTCTTTTAACTTCTATCATCTATGATGCATTTTTGTCCTGCAGATTGCCCCTGCTTTTAAAAACGCCTGTAGTTTAGGGCGCGCTGCTGTCCTCAGTGAAGTCATCATTGAGTACATGGCCTGTTGAGGTGGCTGTTTGTCAGATAGAGGCACAGATGTGTTTGTGATTCTTGCCTGTCTCAGTCTAGTGCGAATAAAAGTAAAAATCCTGACTTCTGTTTTTTCCAAAATCTAATTCTTTTTTAGGCCGCACTCGGACTTCAAAACCAAAATGTTAGGATGAATCCGAATTGCTTCCTTAACCCTACTGGGGCCCATCCCTATCCGTACATTTATCCCTGCAAATTAAGAGCTATGTCTTCAAATTTGGATGTTAATACTGTTTGATGACATCATCAATACATCATCTATTTCAGCACGTAGCTAAATACACAACATCTGTTTGATAATTTTAGAAAAGTCATGCAAAAAAAAAAAATATATAATGTATAAAAATTGCTTACATTTGAATGGAAACTTCTGTGCTTCCAATCAATCAATCAAACTTTATTTCCCATGTATTACTTTATACCCCCTGTGTCAAAGTCAAGGCCCGGGGGCCGGATCTGGCCCTCTGGGTAATGGTATCTGGCCGTCCAGCTCATTTTTATTGTTTTATTTTATTTTATTTTTTTAAATTATTATTTTATTGTTATTAATGGAACCATTTTATTTTGTGCTTATTTCTAACTTGTATAATTTTGACCAAGTATATTTTTATGGAGAGGAAAATATTCAAAGTTATTTAAGGTTTAAGTCTATTTATTCTGGAATAATATTCCTGCCATTTTTTAAATTCATAATTATGTTAAAAAGTTAGTTTTAAAGTTTTAAAAGTTGTCATTCTACTAGCTTTTTTGACTATTTTTTTTTTTAATAACATTTTTAAGCTATTTTGGAGTTTATCTAATATTGAGCTATACATGCTAGCTGTTTTGGAAAATTTAATCTTTTCTTTTTAAGTTTTTTTATGCTGTTTCAGAGTAGGCAAAATTTAGACTACGCTAGGAAGCGTTGGCTTATTCTAGGGGTTTTTTCCTGTTTTTTTAGGCTATTTTGAGGTTTAGCTTTTTTCAGCTATATGCTAGCTGTTTTGGCTGTCATTTTAGGCTAGATTAGGATTTAGCTAATATTTTAGCAGACTATCAAATGCAGCATTTTCAGCTATTCATTTCATCATTTTCATCTATAAACACTTTACTTCAGCGGCAAAGTTTAAGTTTAAAAAAAAAAATTAAAAATTAGTTTTAGTGTGTTTAAAAGATGTTTACCCTAAGCTGTGTTTCAGATTTTGTCCCTGTGATTTGATTGAGTTCAACATCTCTGCTTTACACCCACGTGAAATAACGCGTTTATCCTCCGCGCCCCAAGCGCGACACGGCTCACCCTACTGGCAGAGGGATAGCTGGCCCTAAACTGGTACGGTTTCTTTAAAAAAAAAAAAAAAAAAACTTTTAGCCACCTCTCCAGCCCCTACAGTTGGAGCAACAAGGAAGGAATTTAGATTAGGCCTTAGAAAGGAATCAGAACACAAAAGGCGTTTTAAACAAAAAAAAAAATAAATGAATAAAAAAAAATAAAAAATGGTGGTAAATATTACTTGTCGTTTAATGTCAAAGTTGTCAAGTTTTCCAATTAAAAAAAGAAAAATAGTTTTATTTCTGTATCCATTACTGTGGATATGATTTCAAAATGTAATATTTTTGTTATTTTGTTTTCACTCTTTTATTTTCAAAAAAACGTTTTGTGATCTCCTTTTTCTTATTTCTATCACCAGTTGATCTAAGGTTTTTTTATCCAAATGTTCTTCTAAAGGAATCTTTCTTCCATCCTCCAGAATGTCCTCCGTAGCCTTTAGTGAACCATCTGCTCCGAGGGCAGCACATGGTATAGCAGGAGTTAATGAATGCAGAGTTATATAATCCAGACCTGCGTCGTAGGAGAGGACAGGAGCATTCCAGCCCGCGTCGCTTGACACCCCAGGAAGCGCGAGGGACTCAGACGTGAAAATTATTTGAGCCACCAGTGCCCCCAAATGGTCAATGAAGGCATTTCTTTTAAGAAACATGACAACACTGCTGCCCGTCTTCATTCTCCCTCGGAAGACGTAGGAGTTACTGTAAGGGGCGAGACAGACTGATGGCTTTTTTAATGAATGCTGTTGATTGTTCTACATGCTGACACAGTAAACCATACTGCAAGGACTCGTATTACAAATTAGTCCCGTGCCCTCGCCCCCCCCCCCTGCCAAAATGCAGTACCTGGCCCTTGTCCTGGCCGGCCATCATAGCCCTTATGAATCAAAGACGGGGTGGAACAAGAGGGAGACAAGGACTTACGAGCTCTTGGCTCTGCCTCCTATTTTTCTTCCACAACCCCCTCCCTCCTCCGCTCTCCTTCTCTCCTCTTGCAGATGGTACATTTTCCGCCTCTTCTGCATCTAGCCATCTAGCAGGGTTGGATGATAAATCCTCCGGCAGCTCTTAAGCACCAGCGGAGCAGAAACTGCCCAGGTTGCGCTCTGCTCACAAAGGTTAATATACAGGGCAGGTCAACAGACTGTGTATGAGGATGTACAGCTTTTCCTTTGCCCTTGCACATACTGGCATGCTCATTTGTTATTTCTTTTTCTCACCATCTTTGTCTCAATTTGGTTAATTTAGACAACTAAACAGTGGCGCTAAAAGTTGAGCAACAGAGACGTGTTGAATAATGCAATTTTTCATTAAAAAATATGTATCAGTACAGCATTGAATGCCAGTCAGAAACATTTTTATTGCAAAAGTAATTTTATATCCATAAAAAGGTTTTGTTCTTGTAATGAGAAAGTCTGCGTTTGAAACATCACACACACTTACGAGCATGCACATTGATCTATATTAATAAAGTAGAATTCTTTGGCTTCTTAATAAATCACCAGCCTTTCACCAGATCCTGGTACATGTGAGAGAATAAATAGGTACATTATGACTCAATTTACAATACAAATACTTAGAAAAATATAATAAAATAAATTGTTTTAGAGTCAAAATAAATACCATATATCTTTGTATGTACAAATATTCAAATTTGAAATAAATAATTATTATATCATTATTAAGCCATTATTTTTTATCAGTTGTATCCACACAAAGACAAGTCAGTATGGCGGTTATTAACAAGAGCCAGGTACTGCCCATATCACAAAACAAAGAAACTGGCTCCAAAACCTGTCACTGAACCGCCATGTATCCCGGACGAGCCCCCAATTAACGTTACACCCCTGTCTACAGGTTTGTTGATAGATGTTTTTAAAAACTCTCTCAACAAAACTCAGGCTAAAAATTATGGTTTTAGTTAATTAGTCAAAACTCCACGCATAAATAAGACATCTCCACGCATGTGTCAAACATTCCTTACGGACAATTAAGACATCCGCCAGCGTTTTTCTGCTCCTGCGCTTTTGAGTTCAATCCTCCGGCAAACAAAAAATAATTATTGGGGGAGAGAGACAGCTACTTCTACGTGAATCAATCAAAATTTATATGTAAAAGAGCATTTCTCACACTTGCACTGTACAATTACAGCAGATTAATCAATAAAAAGAGAGAAAGCCAACCCCCACCCCCTCCCTCCACTAACACACACAAACATGAACCCACAAACATTAAATACTTATAGAAATAAATAAAAAAAATGAGTGATTCATGTCTGCTAGCAGAACCTCAGTGAGTGCGCAACATTTTGTCATGTGTGCTCGCGCGAGGTTTGAGTTATTTTTTTGTGGGAAAATTACTTTTGACAATGGGGATGGGGGGGACACAAAGAGCTGCATCGTGATTGGTCTATTTTGCAACAAAAAGTTTACGTTAGATATGTACATGCCACGCCAGAAAGGTTGTTTTGAGATGTTTTAAAATACACAGCACATTTAGTGTGTCATGCATTTGATTGGTTGGTCAAAGCAGCGCACTGATTGGGTGACAGGGAAAGGCTGCTGATCAGTTGACTCATTGAGAAGCAAAGAATTTTACTTGTACTGAAACTTGTTTTATGTCATAGTAGATCGATTGACGGGCTCTTAAGCACAAATGACATTTCACACGCAGACAAAATATATTTTTTTACAAATTTACTAGTGAACACATTTCTTGTTATAAGTAAAAATATTTTATGGACAGACCATTTTTTTTTACAAGAAGAAATCTTGTTTCAGACACATTAATATCTCAAGTACAAACCTTTTTTATGGATGAGACAATACTTTTGCTATAAAACTTCAGAGATAAGACTCAAAAATACAGGAGGAACCAGCAGGTGACCCTTTTGTCCCATGAAATCCGAACGGTTGTGAAGCTAACAGGCACTGAGCAGAGTCAGGCAGAATCAAGAGATAATCTGCCACAGAAAATAAATAAAGCCGTTTTTCTGGCGACTTCAAGAAGCAAGGAAGCCGCACAGAATGTCAGAAGATGCAATTAGACGTGAAATTGCCGGGAGCTACATAAATCTTCCCTGACTTCACAACCATGAACAGAATCAGAGGAAAGGTGAGTTTGATGAGTTCGGAGAGGTCACTAAGATGCTGAGCGGTCATACAGTCATTTCAGGCTCGTTTAATGTCTGGACATTTGATACTCTGACGCCGGGATTCAGCAAATGGGAGAGCAACAAAAACATAAAATGTGGGGATTTATATGGGAAACTTTTACATGAAATCATATATTATTTTTTTATTTAGACAGTGTTTGATGATAAATGACATTTTATTTGCTCTCTGTGATATTTAGCAAAAAATACAATAACATGGACCACAATGATGGAGCTGAAATGCTAGTGTAGAAGAATTTACATTAAGGAGATGTATAACTTTATAATCATTTATACCAGCTTTTCACTTCCCCTATAATTGGCTTTATAACTGAATTTTAAGCCACAGTTTTGTTTCGGTTTGGTATATTATTTACGAGTCTAAGAAAGAACAACACAAAAAATAAATGCTAATAATTAAGTAACATTCTCATTACATTAGAAATATCCAACATCCACGAAATGGACCTGGTCCAGTACAGCACTGGGACACTGAGCGCATTGGTACTCTGACCAAGTACTGGTACCCTAACCTAGAACTTGTGCTCTATCCCAGAACCGGCTCTCTAACCCGGCACCGGCATCCTAACCCAGTACTGGTATCTTATCCCAGTAGCAGATGGCATCTGGTCCCAGTTTGGGTCCAGTACCGCATCTGGTTACCGGCACAGGTTTGGGTACCGGTATTGAACGCATCCTAAGGACCAGTCTGCGTCCGGTACTGCATCTGGTACCGCATCCGATCCGATACAGCATCTTGACAGTTGTGGACCCTTGATTTTATGAACAAATGGGACTTAAAAAAAATATTTCAAAAAGTGACACAGAGGGGTCCTTAGCCACACATTTTTGTTACGACTTGGGAATGATAATGTGTTCAACATAAACATACTGCTGTGCTGTAGGGATGCAACCATCACTTTCCCTCCCTTTGGTTCAGTGGTGTAACCTATGTTTCTGTTTCAGAATAATAATTGTGGAATCTTTAGTTCCTCCTGTAAAGAAAAGCAAAATAAATCTGCTTTGGTCAATTATTATTGACTACAACATATGCTTATAGTTTGCAATGAAATTTTTTTTTTTTTGTGTGTGTCATTAAAGTGAAAATAAATGTTCAAAGTTCCTGAACATGTTAAAATGTGTCTCCAAATAAATACAGAGAGTTTAAGACGAGTCTAAAGCAAAAGGCCCCGGGTTCTCCTCTGACTCACTCTGCCTGAACTAAACCGTTTCATTTGTTGAGCCAGTGGACCAAGTCAAGTGGTCTTTGTCAAAGCCGCCTTGATGGATTCACCTCCGTCCCCCTCTGCTGTGACGCATCGCCTGTCCTGAACTTGGAGCCTGTAAACTTGTTAAGCAATGGTGTCAGAGGATTCATGCGCAGTTATTTTTCTGTTCAATGTTTAACCCTTTCACCAGGGCTGGGTATCGCCAATAATTTCCAGATTGGATTTGATTCACCAGAGCCTGGATCAACTCAATTCCGTTTTATTTTAATTGATTTTTTTCAATACTCTCAATTCAATGAGATTCATATCAATTTTGAGTTTACATGGTTTGCACTTTTAACATCTACTATATGTTTGGAACATTTTCATAATAATCTAATACAGTTCACATATTGTAAAATGTATTAGTGAAATAATGAGATTAATAGACTACAGTGTTACATAGATTCACAAACAGAGAAGCTCCAACAATTGTTCTCCTGGAGGGCGTTTCAGTTTGACCACTAGGTGGCGATCGCACTACAGCTTTACACCTTATTCTAAATGAAGAAGAAAGTGTGGGCAAAAAAAAGTTACTTTAAAAAATATTTCCTGAAGAGAGTTTGGAAAATTCATGTCTGTGAGTTTATAAAGATG
Source organism: Oryzias javanicus (assembly GCA_003999625.1). Classification (NCBI taxonomy): domain Eukaryota; kingdom Metazoa; phylum Chordata; class Actinopteri; order Beloniformes; family Adrianichthyidae; genus Oryzias; species Oryzias javanicus. Next base: position 757,280 of record CM012447.1, read on the forward strand.
TTCATTTAGTCAGCAATTGGTGTTTAGGTCGAACGAGTGCTAGCATTAGCCATCCTATAGGAAATCCTATATGTTAGCATCAAGCTAGCAGACTTTAGCATTATGTGTTTGATCGATCTCTACTTTTAGGATCAATTATTGATCTGTTGAGCTTAGATTGATGAATCGATTTTATCAACCCAACCCTGCCTTTGTTGACATTCTTTCAAATACCAAAAATCTTGAAACTTTGACGGAATTGACGTAATTCCAGCGGATTCTGAAGCGGAGAAAAGTGGCTTTGCGATATTTTAGGTTAGTAATATCTTAATGATATGAAAAGCTGCTTTCCTCTGTGTCATAATCAGATTATTTATCGCATGATGGGCTGAGTACAGAGTATGTCAAAGAGATTGTTATATAGGGGTCACCAGAGACATAAAACTCTAATGTTTAAGGGACATATGTCAAAGTCAAGGCTCCGGCCACCGGGGTAATTGCATCTGCCCCACCATATCATTTTATATTATTATTATTATTATTAAAGGCCAGATGTTATTTTGCTAACATATTAAAGTTCAGTTATAACTAAGGAAAAACTGCCAGACAACAAAACACATTGACAAAACCCCAATTGAACCCAAATCCACCCAGACAGGCAAAGGGAACAAAATCCCACAATTCCTTGCGCTGCCAGATCAGAGAACAGGCCCAAAGTGTCTGTACCCATCAATGCAAAAATAACTCCAAATCCCATCATACAGTGCATCAGCTTCCTTGCCAAACACCAGTGTTGCCAGAACATGCGATTTCCTACATGATATATAATTTTGATAGGATGTATTTTAAGGAGAGCAAAATCTTTTGGGATATTTAAACGTTTAATTTTTCATTTAAAATAACATACAGTTGAGTGTGATCGAGTATGACTCCCCTGGTTTAATGTCTCTGACATTTGAATCGCTTGTATTTACATTATTCGCTTTTTATTATGTCTGAATTTCAGATTTCTCAGAAGTTTTGATCATTATTTCAACAGAGAAAAAAAAACTTTGTGATACAATTTTAGGAGTGTAATTGTAAGAAACGGTTTGGAAATACATCAACAAGAGTTTTTTATTGAGCACAAACACTTCTATAAAATTCAAATTTGAATACACTTTCCAAATATTTTACAAGCAAACGTAACAACTCCAAAACATTTGTACAATAAACCACATTTCTCTTTGCAGGCATCGTGAATTTGCAGCGAAGGCGAGACATTTAATCGTTCCCTCTGTCCGTCCTTCAGCATCAGGACTTAGCTGGGATTGTAGACATGACCGGCCGACATCCTCATGAGTCATCCTCCACTTAGCAACGGCTGCCTTCCCTGGCGTGCACCAGCAGATGCAGGTTAGTGTTAGTTGAGGTACAATCCATCTGCTTCCTAATGGGAACCACGGGGATCAGTGCTATTGGATGATTCATCAGATCAGCGGTGCAAAGCGCTCTTCATCTGACTTCCTAACTCCAGCTTGTGTGAGTCACTGAAGCAGGCGAGGCAAACATGAAGATAAACACCTGGCTCAGTGGGTTACGGGCAACAAAAGGCTGTTTGTCAGGTTACAGTTTTAACAAAATCAGAACTGAGTTTACTGCTTAGTACCCAGATGATATTACCAATGATTCATTTGTGCGAGTAAATCACATCAGTGGAGGTGTATGATGGTCTTTTATGTGCCACAAATATATTCTTTACGAGAGCTGTGCGTGGAAGAATTACTGATATTTGTCATGAAAACCCCTTTGGGAGGCAGAAAGAAAAAGCTGATCTTCTTTATAGTTGTTGTTTTTTTGTCATGAAGGATGGTAAACCGCTCAAGTTTAGGTTATCCTAAACTGCATTGTATATAGGCTTATATACATTGAACTTTACTTGTAAACACTTTAAACACAACATTTATAAAACCTTAGTAAGAAATACATTTTTGAAATTGATTGATTTTTTTTTAATTACATCACTTTACAAATATTTATACTTTACAACAAACACATTCTTAAAAGTTTAGAAGAAAAAAACGAGACGGTTAGAGAAGTGACTTGTTTTCCTAACAAATACTAGAAAAAGTTCCAACTTGAAAATGAAGCTTGAAATCTTATTTTAATGGAATAAAAGTGATACGGTGTTATTACGAGCGTATTCCTTCAAAGCTTTTCATACTCTTCTGCTCACTTTTGAATTTAATAAAGGGTAATTGAACCCTAAATCAACTTTTTTTTGGCTGTTGACCTCTATCAATGGGGTTTTAAAAGTGCTGTCTGCTGGTCATTGCCATTTTTTTTTAAATAAATGAAAATCCACTTGTTTAATTCTTGAAAACATAGTCATTGTCTGTGTGCTGCCCCCTACAGGTTGAAATGGTGTATTATAGCTACATTTGTAATTGGTCAACCCATGTACGTTTCAGAAGTCCCTCGACTTGATCTGCAGCTCCAGTAATGAGAACAGTCCAGCCCCCAAGCCCCACCCCTTTTACTGGATTTTCACTTTTCGGCTGTGGGTGGAGTCAGCCTCCAACATCCCTGTTTGGTGACTCTTTAAAGTCCCATTCTTATCATCTTTTGATGCGTTTTCAAGCATTCCCAGAGGCCTTTCTGACCTAAAAACAACTGTCATTTTCTAGGACATAGCTTCTGCAGAGCATCAGGAATTCATTATATTTGTGCAGAGCAATCCCGCCCCTCTTCCCCTCCCCGTTGCTGAGAGCTTTCTCCTGCTCGCTTACAGCCCCAACCTCACATTAGCAGTGCAACAAAAATGGTGAGCAATATTGGAGCTATCCAGCCGGACAGTTCTGATCCAGATTTCAGCTCAGACGAGGAAAACAAAAACGTTCGTGGATCTGTTTGTCAACAATTCTCAATACTCAAAAATGCAATTTTTGTCTTAATTTTTCTTTTATACGTCCTCGATTAGAAAAATTCCATAAGAACACAATTTTCATCTAAGAGAATTGACAATAAAGTGACTTATGGAACAGCTCTAATGGAAGAGGGGATTTGATTGCTTTGATTTTGGTTTTTGTAATGTATTTATTCACAAACAATAGACAGCAAACTGTATGCAAAAAATATATATACTGTATACACACGATATTACTATGGGGTGATGTTTTTTGGATGAAATATAGCTGACCGGAAATTGAAACAAAAAAACAAAAAAAGAAGAGGAAAGCTGGCTAGACCTGCTAGACATCGGCATTTTTGCTAAATTAACTAAAAATGTTTTACTAAATAATTTTTAGCATTTATGTTTAATCCCTATTGCAGAAACAAAAGAAACCAAACCAACAGGGGACTGTGAAACCATTATCAGACCAAACTTTTGCCTTTTCCAAACACAGTCATTTTGATTCAAAAAACATTTGTTGTGCTAGTTAAACTTAAAAAGTCAGACAAATGAGTATGAAAACCAAATTTGGGATCCTTTAACATTTGTGCTGGACAATAAAATTTCAATCCTTTTGAAAAACTCTCATCCTTCACTCTTTCCAGTTCCATAACTGACATTTAAGCTGAACAGTCACCAAATTCCCAAAACCTTCAGTACCTCTTTTCTCACTTTATTATTTTCTGTTTGGAAATTTTCAGAGATCCAATCAAAAATTAGCTGGTCGCACCATCATTGTTGTCATGGTAGCCATTGTATTTGGGCCTTTCCAATAGTACCACTTGATACCATTGTAGCGGACAACATTGGAGGAAGCAGGATAATATATGCCGTTCAGGTTGGACGGACCACAAGCCTCAAACCACCATCCTGGAGAGACGACAGGAGAAAAAAGTCAATTTGGAGCTCAGGAAACGTAAAACCCAAACGCACATCTGTAAGTCAGCAATAACTTTATACAGGCGCGCAGGGAAATGGAAATGCACTGCAGGGTATTTACAAGGGAGTGCACGGAAATGTTTAACGAGATTATAAAGGGAGACGGCTTTAGACGGCGGCAGTTGACCGTGTGATAGACACGGCTTACCTCCGGACGCGAGCTGAGCGCACTTGCAGGTGCAGCTGTCGTTGTCTCTGTCCTTGGTGCTGAACTGGCTTCCAGTGTGGGTGAGGCTGCTGGTTCGCCCGGCGGTGCCGCTGAAGCCTTCCGCATGGAGGCTGGTGAAAATACAGCACAGAATCTCAATTTAAAAAAAAAAAAACTGTGATTTACTCATCATTTAAAAATGTGTTTGGAGCTGAAACCATCTGTTTTTCTAAAAATTATTCTATTAGGTTTCTGACGGCAGCTTTTGTCACAAGATGCTGACATAATGAGGTTCGTAGAGGCATGAGAGCTGCTTCTAAATGTTCAGTTTGGATTTTTCACGGGTTGGTTTGCCTCTAGGCGTATTTTACTTTTTAAAATCGACAAGAACCAAGAAAAGTAAGACTGCTGTTTCTTATTGTGAATTATTTAGAAACCTTTTATTCTGATGAAGCAACAAAATCAATCACCTTTTGCAAAAACAACAAGGAAAAAGTAAATCAATGGAAACTTTGCATTCTGTAACTCTTTTTGTCCACTCAGGGGGATTGCGGCAGTTTTTGTTAATATTGTAAAGACTTCCCCGGATTTCCAATGTTGCTAAAACTTAAAAGCCTCCCATTATTTTTCTTCCATGCTGAAATTTTTTGTGAAACGACCTTAACGAAATCTCATTCCAAACATGAGCACTTTTCCCCAAACTGTGGTGCTTTCTATGAGCTAAAATGAGGCCATAAAGACTCACAGTATGTTCGCACGTAAATGAAGTTTCATCTTTTGCAAAATAAATCTGCCCGAAAAGTTTGCTGGTGTGTAAAAATGAATCTGCATGCCTGTGAAAAAATTTGCATTTGGATAAAAAATTTCGAATTTTTTTTTAATTGAAGATTCAAAGTGATTAACTAAGTGTGAGCTCTTCAAGTTGCAAATTACGTCCCTGTCTTTATATGTCTTAATGATTGAATGGGCAAAAATCAAACTGTCCAATCAAAGAGAAATTGGTGGATTTCAGTATTAACATGACCAAGAGCATGGATGACCAAAGTGGGGCCCGCAGGCTAAATTTGGTCCGCCAGAGGTTATCTTTTTGCCTGCCATGTCATTGGAAGTGTTTAGTTATAATCCTTTATCCATTTCCCATTGATTCTCTATGACATTCTAAGACGCTACAGGTTTTACATACCTTTGGCCTCTAGGTGGCGCTGTTAGCACTTTCTTTGCCAGCGGCTATGGTTGAAACAACCCCCACGGTCACTTCCAAATATTCTTTATTTTCTCCTTTTATTTCATGTTTATTACATTGTAAAAAAGTATTCTATTTGGACCCCGTAGAAGGATCCCATATAGATTTTGGTCCTCTGTGCAAATAAATTTGGGAAACCCTGATTGAAAGGAATATACAGTGTTCCCCCATGGAATTTGTGATTCTTTATTTGCGGTTTCGCATATTTGGAGATTTTTGTTTTCGTGTGACTCCTCTGGTTCATTGCAGAAACTCAGACAACTCAATACACTTTTAAAAAACTTGGGGTCTGAAGGAGGCGCTGCAGTGCTGAGGTGTATATCCACACAGTGGGGGAAGCCACCTGTTTTTGATTGAACAATTTCCTTGGGGCCATTCAATCATTAAGATATATAAAGACGAGGACATAATTCACAACCGCAACTTGAGGAGCTCACACAGCTTTTTGAAAGCAAAGTATGGGCTCAAAACAAGGTCATAAAGATTTCCAAACACAACTCAAGGGATTCACAAATAAACCAAGTTTTATCATACCGCAAAATAAATCTGCCCAAAAATGTAGGTTTGCAAATATGTAAAAAGGGATCTGCACGCCTGCAAAAAAGATCTGCATTAAATTAAATAATTTCTTTTTTTTTGGCTTTTTTTTTTTTTTTTTTTTGCAAAGCAAAAAGCTGCATGTAAGCTCCTCAAGTTGCAGTTTCAATGTCCCTCTCTTTCACCTCTTTATGATTGGATGGCCACATATCAAACAGTCCAATCAAAGAGGACGTAGCTTCCCCCACTTGCGGAGATACACCTCAGCACCACAGAACTACCTTTGAAAAAAAATCTGTGAATACGAGAAACTACAAATAAATCCTCTCGGCCATGTTGACACTGAAATCTACCTGCTCTTTGATTGGACAGTTTGATTTGTGGCCATCCAATCATAGAGAGGTTTGAAGACCAGGGCACAATTCCCAACGGTAACTTCGGGAGCCGCACATGAAGGAGGTGCTGCGGTTCTGAGGTGTATCTCCGCCCAGCAGAGTAAGCCACCTGCTCTTTGATTGGACAGCTGGATTTGTGGCCATCCAATCATAAAGACAGGGACACAATTCCCAACCGCAACTTTGGGAGCCTTTTTGTATCTACAAAAAGAAAAAGCTTGAAAAAGAAAATCTGAGATTTTTTTTCACAAATGCAAATATTTTTACGGGCATGCAGACGCCTTCTTACACATTTTTGGGTAGATTTATTTTGCGGTATGATGAAGCTGGATTTATGTGCGAACATGCGGTTGCGAGTCTTAATGGCCTGATTTCGAGCCCATACTTTGCTTCTTTTCCCGTCCATGTTTTCATGGTTTTGAAGACGGGGGAGGTCAGTCCTGCTGGACGGTCCTCTCCTCTGCGCGGTCATCCTGTCATGTTAGAGTCAACCGCTGCCTCACCGTCCCCCTTCCTCTTTAGCCCGGGGCACACGTCTGTGATGACTAAACGAAGAATCCTCCTTGTGGATTTGTGAGTTCACAGGCCAGGACAACACGATGCAAGAGGAGAGTTGGAGATGACGGCAAATAATGATGGAATAAAGCGATACTTTTTGAGATAAATTGAATTAAGCTATTGAGTTAGACATGATGGTAACCACGGGAGACGGGATATCCTGTTGGACAGATTGGACTATTGAGGGAGGCAGCTTTTTCCAACTGCCTAAACATTTGCGTTCGCCATCACATGCAGACATGCTTGTTCAGCTCATCCACGAACACCACAGACCACATTCTGACTCCATTCAAGGTGACTGTCTGTCACACTGTTGTTGTACGCATTCCTAATGAAGATACGGTTACATTTAGGGAATGTCTGCTGCTTTCTTTACTCAACGGAAAGCTTTTCTTGGCCAGCTCAAATGAGAAGGTGGTTTGCCACGCTGATGATTAATGCATGAATTTCGTTAACTGAGTTTTGGGTGAGGACCTCCCTGCCGCTCCAGGGAGCACGCTGGATCCAGTTGAGGATGAGAATTTCTTCGGTTGACCATCTGTGGAGCGCCATATGTCTGGCTTGGGAATAATATAGCTCGGCGGGCCGAGCCGGCATCTTCCCCTGCGCTCGGGGAGCTCGTACATGTTGAACGCGTTAAAGGGGAAGGCGATCTCAGGTGCTTCGACTCACACTGAGCAGCCAAGAGGCAAGACCGCGGAGCGTTCACTTCTACTCCGCTGTGATGTGGAAAAAACTCAGGAAAATTGAATTTGCTGCACAATTACAGCTCTTGGAAGCAAACACTCACATGTGATCATAATTTGTCGACCCCGAGATCATAAGCTTTCTAAACTTTTACCGCATACGGGCAAACTCTTGTGAGTTTTTGCGAAATGAAGCCCAGTCAATTTTGATTATTTTTTTATTTGTGTGGGCTTTTGAAGGAAGCGCAGCATCCGCCTGCCAGGAGCTAATCATGAGCTAAAAGATTGGGGAGTAGGATCCTGAAAGTGGCAACCTGGCTGCAGATAACAAGATGGCGCCTGACATCATCAACCACAAGCAGATAAAATAACTTTAGATGGACGCAGACGTTCCTCACTTTATTCCAGCTAACTTTTCGCAGATTTTTTCAGTGCAATTTTTTATGCTTTTCTATTTTCCTCTGTGCGTGTCTCCAATACTGAATGGATATAGCTTTCCTTGCCAGCGTAAGCTAGCTGGACTATATTTCTATGGAAGGTTTGAACTTTGAGAGTTTAATTGAGACAGAAACGTGTAAAAATGATTGTGTCTGTCAGAGAGAAGTGTATAAAGTGTGCAGTGAGACATTTTACAGCCTCAAAACATCTGTAATCCATCATCTGGATTTCTCCTGTCATGGGTTATTTGTAGAACTTATAGTCTCCATGTAAAAAACAAAGAAAAAACTGTAAAAGTATCCTAATTCATTTCTGTTTTTACCAAATGGTCAAACATTGTGACTTGATCTTTTCCACAAGATTTTACATTATTATCCAAAGTAAAAATTGTGGATAAATGGTTACTGTTACAGCCGCCAGTACAAAATCAAGTTTTGGAGCTCAAAATGCAGGAAAATTGTATTTTTGAAATTTTAGTAATTTTTATCGTTTTTTAAAATCAACATGAATAAAAGTGTTCAGAATTCTAAAAAACACATTGAAGCATAAATTTGAAAAGGATTGTACAGAGACCCTAAAGCAAAGTCAACTCCTGGGTAATTCTATCCGGCCCTCCAGATCACTTTATTTTATTGTCATTAATGACCCGATATTATCTTGTGCTTATTTCTAACTTGTATAATTTTAACAAAATATATTTTTACGAGAGAAAAATATTAAGAGTTATTCTTAAATAACATTCAATAACGTTCAGATAGGGCTAGTCCCATCTGAACACTGCCTGTTTTAATTCATAGTAATAATCAATAGTTACAATTTTATGATTTTAAATATGTAGTTTGTAGTATGTAGTTTTCTCAATAAATGTTAATCTGTTCGCTCTTTGACCTGAAGTGTGTTTTGGATTTTGATCCCTGTGTAGTTGAGTTTGACATCCCTGCCCTAAAGGCACATTGAAGTAAAAATAAATAAATAAATAAAGTTATAAAGAAAATAAAGAATTTAGCGCTAGTTAATAACAAAATTTAAAAAAAGTATTTTTCTAAAAATTGAAGTAAAAAAATTAAATATTTTTCACTAAGTAACTCGGGTGCACCGGATAGTAACTGGTCCTAACTAGCAAGCAACTGGTGTGCACCAGATGGTAACTAGTCTGCGACGAATGGTAACTTGTCCGCAGAAGATGGTAACCGGTCTGCACCAGATACTAACGGTGCTCAACAAATAGTTACTGGTGCACACTATAATAGTCACTGGTCCAAACCAGCAAGTAACTGGTCTGCACCAGATAGTTACTGGTGTGCACCAGATGGTGACTAGACTGCACCAAATGGTTTTTATTTTTTTAAACATCCTTTATCATATGTGTATATGTACAATGTCTTTCTTCTGCTGCTACGTGTCTACATGTGTGAGCTTTGTGTGTGCATATATTTATAAGAATTTTGATTCCTTGTGTTTTTGTGCTTTTCCTTATTATTAAGCCACTTCTACAACAGAATTTCAGGGATAAATAAAGTTTATCTTGAATCTTGAATAGCAACTTGTCTGCACCAGATAGTAACTGGTATGTACAAGATGTTAACTGGTGCACACCAGTTATTAACCAGTTACTAACCAGGCATTCTGTGTCAGAATCCAGGATTCGAGGCCCGGTGTCTCACATGTTTTCCAACTAACCTTCTATTGAAGCTCTTTTTTGGCTAAATACACTTTATCCAGGTAATCAGTAGCAATCAAGGCAGGATTTCTAAAATGAAAACAGCAGGAGGCCGGCCCTCGAGTCGTGGAGTTTGACCCCCATGCTTTAGGACACATGGTTTCTTGTGGGGCAGTTTCAGGGGCAGCTGTTGAGATGTGAAGCAAACTAAAACTTCTACTTCTAAACATTTTGGACATCAAAATAAAAGTGTTTTAATGTGTGTGAAAAACCTGAGAACATATAAAAATAGTCTGGCATTTAAACTGCAGAGAAAAACTTGTGGGGCAGCTGCTGCACTTTGATTGTTCCAACCGAGAAGGCTCTTGACGAGCGCTCAAAGAATAATTACAGCCTGCTGATGTCATATATGTGGAACTAATTGTTCGCTAAGTGTTTTACTTGAACATGCTGTCGGATCTCTGTGTGGCGTTGCCTCCATCAGTGCGTCTGTTACAACCAATTAATAATTTCATTAAAGAAAATTCCTTCCGCTTGAATAAAAGCGAGTTGCATTATTCTCCTACCTGTAGTTGCTTTCCTCTCCGTCTATGTAGAAGCGGTCGTAGTGCGAGTAGGCTTCGTTCCCCTCCCTGTCTTTGAGCTGGACATGCAGGCTGTATTCCTGGGAGCTGGTCAGCTTGTGGATGATCTCATTCCCCAGCCAGTGCTCCCCCGACGGCTCTCCAAAGCCCTGAATCGAACACAAAGATATGGCATCATAAGAAACAAAAAAGAGAAAAAAAACACTTTAAGTAGAGGGGAACAATTTCTCTTTGACAGTCGGCCAAAAATTTTGGGCTTAAAATGGAAAAAACGATTTTTCTTTGAAAGTCCATTTATCACGTTGATGAGTTGAGACAGTCCGCTGAGACTGAGTGAAACACTCCACTCCCAAAGCTTCGGGCCAATCCACGGCAAAGTGAATATACCTTGGGTGCTTATCTTTAGTCTATAAAAGCTAAAGTTACTCCTGACCTCGTGAAGTAGCCCACTTTTCAGTTTGAGAAAAGCGAAAAGGCAAAACACAAATTTCATGAACACAGATGGAGATCAGATTTCATTTGATATTTATGTTCCAAATTATCAAGAGAAAGATTATTTCAACCCTGTGAGTGTGTGTGAACTTTAGAAGAACTTCATGCTGTAAATCTGTGTGATATTATTATTATTATTATTATTAGGAAGTGACTAAGAATGATTCTATTGCTGATGTCATTAAAAAAAAAAAAAAGCTTAGGAATTTATTATTCAATTAAGCTTAAAATTAAATTTAAATTAGTGGTGTCGCACCATTATTTTTTGGTGTGATTAATTAACTGTGACCAGCAATTAATTAATCGATTTTATCATCGATTTTAAATTCATGACATTGTGACACAGTAAAATATCAAATTAAAACTATTCAACCGTTAACATGGTAATTTCAGTAGATTCTGAAATAGAAAAGCCGCAAATCAAAGAACTTAAACATTGGAGCTCCTGTGTTAAAGGGTTAAAACCATGATAAACATTAAGGCTGCCACAAACAATTATTTTAATAGTTTTTCAGTTTAATCGACTACTCGAGTCATGCATAAAGTGGATGTAAAGCACACATCTTAACCATCATTAGCTTTAAACTAACTAAAAACAAGATATAGCATTCAATGCGATAATGCTAGAGTGAATGCTATAAGCTGAATTTATCCGCTGAAGATGCTAGTGACGATAGCTGAAGATGCTGAAATTGATAGCTAAACACGCTAAAGTTGATAGCTGAAAACCCTGAAGCTGATATCCAGCAGAAATGTTAGTTAGATGCCAAATTAGCCTTAAAGATGAAAAAAGGCTAAGTTAGCAAAAACAGCTAGCATGTAGCTTAAATATTAGCTAAACTCTAAAATAGCCTAAAAACAAATAAAAAAAACCTAAGTTAGCAAAACAGCTAGCTAGCATGGTGCTGAAATATTTGCTGAATTTCAAAACTGTAAAAAAAAAACTAAAAAGAAATTAGCCAAAACAGCTAGCATGTAGCTGAAATATTAGCTGAACTCTAAAATAGCCTAAAAAACCTTAATAAATGCCAAAATAGTCCACAAAGCTAGCAATGCAATTGCTAATCGACTATTATGATATTCGATTCGTCGTGGCAGCCCTATAGCTGACATACCTCATTCCACAGTTCACTGAATTAGGCTTAAGAACTACAAATATGCACATTGATGACATCACAGCAGCAACTCGGTTTATGCCACATACACAGCGATACACAGACAATGAGACGAGCAGCGGGAGCTATGGAGGAGGCGCTTTCAGCTGAGCTAATGCAGGCTGGGCAGTTCTGCACTGAATGCTTGGTGGAGAAATTGTCTCCTCCGGGGGGCGGTGTAGACTGGACTTGAAATCACGACCTTCCAGTCGTAGGGTGGATTCTCTACCATAAGGCCATTGAGCTGGTAAAGAGCATGTGTCATTGTAATATTGTTATTATTTAGATATTGCCAGTAACATCTGTGGTGTAAAATGGTTTTACCCGTTTGATTCTCCCATTCATCTGCAAATATCCAAATATTCTCTTTAAAAACACTTTTTCATTGGTAGCTTGAGCCTCCCTGTGTTTAAACATTCCTACTGGGGAGCAAATTCCAGGGTCCTATCATTATTGTATTGAGGTTTACCAGAAAATCGACATTTTGATGACCTCTTATCTGAGTTAAGTGAAACCAATCATTTTTTTGAAACTGGACCCCCAGTTATGCTCTTCAATACTACTAGATCTTCCCATGAACTGAAAAATTACAACGCCCCCTAATTGATCAGATAAAAAAATCTCTTGAATTACTGCATACCAATAACATACCGTTACTTTTTTTATTTTAGGTTGTTTATTTTCTTCTTTTAAACCAGGAATTTTGGACAGTGTTTCTAATTTGAAAGCAAGAGAGGTTCAGTGAAACAAATAAACTCTTTTTCCATCAACACTTTTTTGCTTGCTTCTGATTCACAGCAATTTAAATTTAAAAAAAAATATTCAAAAATTAAGTTTTTTAGCTTAATTTTTCCAAATATTTGTCCTCAATCTTCACATAAATGCCAAAAGAACATGTTAAAAGCACCATTTTCATTGGAGTGGGTATTTAATCAAATCAATACCTCCCCATGTGATAAATGCTGTGCTGATGGAGGATTCATCACACATTTATTTTGTCGGTTTCCCATTGTGAAGGCTCTTGAACCAGATATTTATAGTTTTCAAATCAATTTGAACTTGCACTTTAAGGGCTTACTGGGAATACTAAGATTCTCATTCGTAATATAATATTGTTCCTCTCCCCAGAAATGACTAATACCAAAAGGGTTTACTTGCTCCAAAAAAACATATTTCTTAACAATGTAGTTGCCCTTCTGCACCAGCGTTTTAAGAAAAAGGATCAAATGGGATGGTGTCAGTGTCCAAATTGAAACCATCTTTTCCATCATACTTTGTAGTCCAGCCGTCTAAGTACACTGACTGAAATGATGGGCGCATATAGTTGGATCTCTTCAAGCGTTTTGTGGACACTTTCAAAATAAAAAAATAAAAAATAAAAGTGCCACAATTAGTTGTTTACTTTCAGTTTTAAAGTATGTATAGGCTACTTTGTGTCCTTTTAATTTAGGTCAGGGGTCTACAACCTGAGGCTCTGCAGCCACATGCGACTCTTATATCCCTCCGTTGTGGGTCCAAACAAATTCGCTTAGATTTTTGACATGTCAACTGAGTAAAATTATTTTAACTAACTTTTTATTCTACGGTAAAATTGATTTATTCTTAAATTACCCTAATCTCATTATGTACATGTGACCTTTAAATATTTTTTGAAAAACTGGATTCTACACCAACACCATGATTATATTTGATTGTAAAAGAGAAAAAGAGTGAAGGTGCACCAACGTCATTATGATTTTAAAAAATTAATGTTTGACTTTTTTGCATTTTTTATTCAAGTAAATCAGCTGCAGGAAGAGAATGTTTACATAGGGATTATTTTATTTTGAAAGAAACTTGGATGTCCTGCTGTACAAAGTAAAATGTGGTAAATTTAAATTTTGCATATATATATATATATATATAAAATTTAGAGGGAGAAATATTAAACTGCTATGTTCCAATTTCTTTTAATATTTAAGAGCTAAAAAAAAAAAAAAAAAAAAGTATAACAAAGTGACTTCATGGTCATTTAAATGGCTTAATGGTCACAAAAACATAATTTGTATATTTTAAATGGTGAAATGGGACTTTTGTTCAGTAAGAAACTGCACCAAATGGCTCTTTTAGCATAAAAGGTTGCAGACCCCTGAATTAGGCATGGTAGAGGGGCATTTGTAATCAACATTTGATCAATTCTGACCAAAGATTGATGGAAGTGCGAGTTTAGCGGGCCCGCCGAGGCCTTTTGTGCATACGTTATCTGCCATCTACAGGGCCCCGGTGCTCCCATGCCCCGACTGGAGCCAAATGTTTATCATCCAGTTGTAAAAACATTGAGCTTGAAAGTGGTTTTTGAGCTTTTTTTGGGGTGGGGGTGGGGGGGTCGGACTGGTTTTGTTTTGTAGTCACAATTCTCTCCCTGTATTTGATTTTCAAACCTAGCCTTGGCGATTGATTTGTTGGCGTGGGAGTGAGACAAATCATTCCTGCGGTCAGCCGAAAAACCCGAAGCAGCATCAGTCACTTGTTCTGAAAGCTTCGCAAGCACTTCTTTTGTATTTTCTATTGCGCAAGAAAAAAAAAATTGAAAAAAAAAAAAAAAAACCCACATGATGGAGATCCAACGACAGTCATTAGAGCTCAAAACAAAGCAGGAGCCCACCATGTTGTGACTCAGCGGTGGAGCAGCTTTACGGTCTTTTTTTGGGGGGTAAAACTCAAACGTCTCGGAGAACGTGTGGACAGATACAAATGACCGTATTATGCGAGTCCCGAGTGCCCAACCTGCGCATATGATTCTGTTTATGAGGTTGTGGAAGCAGTTAGAGCAGGTGCAAAAACATGGGGGGTGGTAGCGAACACGGGGGCAGCCAAGCACAACATCCGCAGGTCACCTGGGATCACAGGCTCACTGCTCTCCCACGCCGCCTAATGCCAAACCGTTCAGGAATAATTATTAAAACCTCCTGTGCATAGTGCTTTGGTGATGGAGTGCGCAAGCTGCTGACAGCAATGTAGGTCCTACCATTTTGTACTCCTTCCATCCGCGATGGAAATCAACAGAGCCATTCCTCCGATGCTGCAGGACCGTCCACCCCCCGCCTTGAATTTTCATGTCGCAGAACACCTAAAAATAAAAGAAAAATGTGTTTGTTCAAAGTTTGCTTTAAGCAACCATAGCTGATTTGCTCTGTGGAGAAGGTAAAGAGAATTTGCTTAAAGACAGATGGTAAATGCAGGTCTCTGCCAGCTGTTGAGAGAGCCGCCTGCCTCTTTAGCAGCTGAGAGCTCCGCTGCTGTCTGGCTGCTGTTTGAGCCGGCCTGTAGAGCGCAGAGAGCTTTCTCACAGGAGAAAGTACTGTTTTCTACCTTCAAGTAACTTCTGTTTCTCATTACTTGCATTTTAATATGACACAAAGAAGACAAATTTAGGAAAAAATATACCCTGTATTTTTCGCACTATCGATGAATAGTTTATTTTTTAATTGATGTCACATATAACCTACTTTAAAACTGTGAGAGATAAGTCTTTCAGTCAGACTGCATTCACTGTAACGCTAAACCTTGTTTGTATATGTTAGCCACATCAGAAATGTTAGCCATGTTATCGCGCTTACAACATCTGTAACTCCCAAACTTGTTTGTAACACGAAAAAAAGCCGACAGATTCCACTAAAATAAATGTCACTGTGACAACGCTAACTCCAAATCTTGCTAGTGGCAAACAAAAAAAACGCAGTCTGACACCACTACATACTACAGTAATATATTCACAATAATATCCAAAATTGTTTGCTTCTCGTAAAAAACAAACAAAAAAAAAACAGACTAATATTTGATTTAACAGCATTTAACCGTTTGATTTAACAACCTTTTTAGCTAAGCAGTTTAAAAAAAAAGAAACAATTGTTTGACACCGCTACACATTAGTCGTGTTTACAATGGCACCGAATCTTGTTTGCAACAAGCTTGTGTTACAGAAATTGTTAAGTTATGTTTATTATAAGGGAGATTAAATTAGTTTGCTTCTTCCCTTATTTTTCAAGCATTGACTCTTCTTTTAATATCATGAAAAGTAAATATAATTAAAGAGGATGTATACTCTCAGAATCAGGTTGGAATATATTTATTTTTATTTACACGTGTTCTTGAGTTTAAGGAATTATGTTTCTGTTGACTATGTTTCAAGCAATCAACTCAAACTATGCTAACTCCAAACCTTGCTATTAATACACACACACAAAAACAAAGTCTGACAACACTACACATTAAATATGAGCATATTCACAATTACATCCAAGTGTTGCGACTTAAAAAAAAAAAAGGCTATTTCCGTTAAATCAAGCATTGATGGGAATATGCTAACCTTTAACCGTGTTAGTGAAGAGATTTAAAAAAAAAAACTGTGCGACACTGTTGCATATTAATCATGTTAGCATGTTTACTAATATTGTTTGAAACATGTAAAGAAAAAGACGAATAACACTAGAACAAGCTTGTGTTACAGAAACAATGAGAACTCCCAACTTCACTAGTAACTCCATAAAAATAAACACAGTCCGACACCACTACACACTAGCTGTGTTAGTATATTCATAAAAGCATCTAAAATTATTTGCAACTATTAAAAAAAATATTAATTCAGTTAAATCAAACATTTATGTGACTTTGCTAACTTTTAATCGTGTAAGTTAACAGGTTTAAAAAAAGAGCTGTCCGACACCGCCACACATTCACATGTTAGCATGTTTACAATAGCAAGCAATCTTGTTTGCAACATGTAAAATAAAAATAGACCAATACCACTAATACAGGAAAAAATAAAAACTCCAAACTTTTCCAAAAAACCACTAAATAAATGCAACACGACACAACTACAAACTAGCTGCGTTAGCGTACTCACAATAACATAAAAAATTGTTTGCAACTTGTCAAAAAAGACTATTCCGTTAAATCAAACATTGCTGTGACTTTGCTAACTTTTAAACTTGATGACTAACAGGTTTAAAATAAGAGCTGTTCAACACCTCTACACATTAACCGTGTTAGCATGTTTAAAATGGCACCAAATCTTGTTTGTAACAAATAAAGAAATAGACTGATACCACTGAAACAAGCTTGTGTTACAGAAACAACGCAAACAATGTTAGTAATGCACAAAAAAAAGAAGAAAACGGCAAAACACAGCTAAATGCTAACAGTATTAGCATATTTACATTAACATCCAACTTTCCCTGCAGCTCCTATCACTAATACAGATGTTGCTGTGACTATGCTAATTCCCAGCCTATTAAAGTTACTAAATAAATACTTATAGTTCTGACATTGCCACTTGTTAGCTGCATTAGCATATTAACAATCACACCCAACCTTGTTAGCAGCTTTTTTTTTTTAGCAAGTTCTTTTTTTTGGACATTTTTTTACATCAATAAACACAACTAGAATGAATCCATGTATAAAGCGCTCTGGAATTGTGCGGCGCACTGTCGTTTTTGAATAAAAACATATTTTTTATAGTGCAGAAATATGGTATATGTTTGTATCTGTGGGTTGCAATGGAAACATCAGCAGACGAGGGGCAGGAGCGTCACATTTCAGGGTGTCATACTATGATATGACCCAGGTGGGAAGAAAAAACTAACATCTCTGCATGCTCTCTTACCCCTGGAGGAAAAAGGGGGGTTGCGGTTTGGGTTTCCACAGATTGCTTTCCTCGTTACTTGGCAGCCCATGTTGCCATTTGTTTAGCAGAAGAAGAGCTAAAAATTCATCTGGTGATCAATTTTGAAATCTAAACTTCTGGGAATTTATTTTTAAAAAATATTCTGGGTGTCTAGTGACTCTTATTTTGGCATCCAGAAATGCAGGTAGTGCTGACTTGATAGAGTGAACTTCTCAAACGATGCGACAAGTGCGTAATTCCTCGCAATTAGATCGTTTATTTGCTTAATATGCATATTAAAGAAAATATGCTCGGGTAATGTTTTCCTTGGCAGTCTTTGTATTCTGAAAAGTTAATGAAGATGAAACAGTTTGCTGTCATAAATGTGAGGAGCTGCTGTGCTGGGCACAAACTAGCACATTTGCTAAAAGCTCAAATATTTAGACTTGAAAGGTTTTTTTTTTTTTTTTTTTTAACCCCCCCCCTCCAAACACTGCTACCACTGGCCCCCCTGAACAAACAAACATGTGTGCATGCAGGATTCTGGTCATATGGGAACTTCTCTGCATTTCTAAACAAGGTTTGCGAAAAAGAATTTTAAATGGAAGTTAATTCCCAAATGCTGATACCCACAATTCCTTGCTTTTTCCAAGAGCAGGCTTAATCATTTCAGTTTAATAAAGGTTTAATTCGCATTTATTTAGCCAAAAACTAACTGTATGTTTGCTTTGACAAAGTTGTACTTTTAGGAAAGTTTAAAAAGAGATGCTTCACTTGCAGTACAGAGGAAAACAAGTAAACAAATAAACAAGACGACGTCCAGTAGAACCAATAGATAAATCAAAGGGATAAATAAGAAGTAATGTTTTTGCCTCCAGTCAGTCTGAGAAAACACTCAATGTTTAGAAAAGAGGCTGTTTTTTTTTTTTTTTTTTTTTTTTACAGCCAGTTTGCCTGCCACACAGGAACTGCATGGCATAGGCTGAAAGCAGCTTCGATGGGTCGAGTAACTAGTTTCTGTTGAAACCAACAACGGCCCCAGTTGGCCTGGAAACACATGGCACATGTGTCTAACACCTGGCTGTCTTGCCCACAGGAAACAAAAAAAAAAAAGGAACTGAGGGAAACAGAGGCAGGAGGGGAGGCGGCCAACAGTAAACTAGGTTGAAAGCAATGCATAACAAAAAGCTGTTTCACCCCTACCAACTCCACCACCACACTGTTAAAGCCGCAAGAGGGAAGATCCCTTCCAAGAAGGAAGCTTGATGTGATTCACAGAAATGATATCCTGCTGCCGGCTGCTATGGCTGAGTTAGCAGAACGCAGGCATTTCAGATCAGTGGAAGTCCATTCTAGGCTTTTCTGACTCTGCATTCAGCAGCATGTGCTTGTTCACTGTGAAGTCTGCAGGTTTGATGCTCCTGCTCCTTATTAGTTTTCCTCGCTATAACGCAGCATGGCATCTCCATCTACGTTCCTGCCAAAGTCTTTGCGTATTTTAAAGACCCACTTCGATGAAAACTGTGTATCTGTGTTGCTGTGAATCAGAAGCAGATGAAACTATGCTGTTTGAAAAAGCTTGTAGTAGGATGCTACAGTTATGGGGCCACAAACTCTCTGCTTCGGATGCATTTACTTGTATAGACCATAATGAAGATCCATGAATGTCCTTGTTTTCCTTGTCTGAGCTTGTATCTTGCTTAAAACGGCTTGATAGCTCCAATATTGGTCACCACTTTTGCTGTTCCCCCATGACCTTTGCTATACACACCAGGTATGTGATGCTCATGAACAAGCTTTTATCATTTGGTCTGTGCACTGAACTGTTGATATCCTAGACATGTATCTATAGTTGCTTTCTTTCACTGCTCTATTCTGATATTTAAAGACTTGATGTCATATAATGACTCTGGTTAATTAAAGCTGTGCACAAACTGCAATAATTTCAAGGGAAAGCAAACACTCCGAACAACCTCCGGTGGCTCACCTGGCTGCCGCCTCGTGAGCTGTGACTCCAGTCTCATGGGGGTAAGTCATGAGATTTGAGTCGTGACCCACTGTGAGCTATGACCTACGATCCGGTTCACCAAAGCGTCACTGCAATTTAATGCCACAAATTGAGTGTCGGAGTGCCTTTTGACATAGTGGATTCATTTTGTGCCAAACTATTATCCTGTAGCTCTCAGTAGTGTGAGTTTTGTTGTTAAAATGAACAGATGTGTGGCAGGACTGGTTGACTTGCATGTGACTCAAGGACTCGAAGAGTTGCAACTGATGGGTGGTGATTCTGTGCGTATGCGCAGAAATTTTTGCCTTGAAGTGTCCAGCACAAGTGGACCAAGATTTGTTTTTCTGAAGCTCTAATGAAAAACTAAACTTAAAAATATCAGGAAATAATATTTGACTACATATTTATTTCCTTGTTGAGTAAACACTGAATAAGTGGGTCAATATGAGTCGTTTATTATCAGACATGAACCCACAATACTTGAGTCGGGACTCACAAGACTTGAGTCGCAACCAACAAGACTTGAGTCGCAGTCCATGATGCCTGAATCATGCTCCACAAGAATTGAGTCGCGACCACTAGACTTGAGTTTGGACCCACAGTACTTCAGTCCTGACCAACAAGACTTGAGTCACAATCAACAAGACTGGGGTCACGAACCATGACACTTGAGTCACGGTCTGCTAGTCTTAAGTCGCAACCCACAATACTTAAGTTGTGACCTCTAGATTTGAGTTGCAACCCAAAAGACTTGACTTGCGGCCAACGAGACTTGAGTTGCGACCCACGATACTTGAGTCACGGCTCACAACACTTGAGTTGCCCCTCACAAAACTTGAATCGGGACTCAAAAGACGAGTTGTTATCCACGGGACTTGAATCACGGTCCACGATCCTTGAGATGCTCGCTCGCTCGGCTGTTTGCAGAAGGCCTTACTTTTTCTAGAACTAACTATTTATTGGGAATCACTGAGTTTTAGACATAAGTCCCAGTCCATAACATGTGAGTCGGGACCCACGAGACTTGAGTCAGTCCAGACCCACAGGACTTGAATCGCGACCCACAAGACTTGAGTCGCAACCCTCGAGACTTTAATTGCAATCCACGATACATGAGCTATGGTTTACAATGCATTTATCGCAACCAATGATACTTAAGTTCCGACCCTTGATACTTGAATCGCAATCCACAGACTTGAGTCCGGACCAATAAGACTTGAGTCACGACCCACAACACTTGAGTCGCCATTCACTAGACTTGAAACGCAACCCATGAGACTTGAATCGGGACCCATGAAACGTGAATCCCTACCTGTAACACTTGAATTGCAACCTACAAGACTTGAGTCATGGCTCATGAGATTTGAGTCACAACCCATGAAACTTGAGTTGCACCTGACAGACATGAGTCAGGTGAGCCATCAAAAGTAGATCAAATCTTTTTGCAGCCCCTGCTGATATTTTCTCTCTCCTGATCACTTTTCAAAATGTTGGTATTTCCTTGAATTTAAAAGAACACTACCCTTACATCACTATCAAATCTGAATCCTGACTGGTCAACTGGTTTAAGTACAATGGCCCTGCGTTTTGTTGAGCTCAAACATAGACTTAAAATCTTGCGTAGGAATCTGAACTCAAAAGCCCAAAATTTTGCCCGCTCATTCACAGACTTTTCATAGAGCGTGTGCTACTAAGTTTAGTGTAAACGTAGCATCAGAAGTGAATTCTTATGAACTCCTGCCACTCTCCAGAAAGTATGTCCCAGGAAATGGCCTACATTTTTAGATTTTGACTGAAAATGGCTTAATTATATTTATAAGACCACTGGGAAAACTGAAAATAAATCAAAAGATGATTGGAGTGGAACTTGTGGTAGTTATTAAGATTTAACTTTCTGAACTAAAGTGTGTGAGAGTGTCAAAGAAAGAAAGAAAATATATAAACAGAAAAATAATAAAAGAATTATGGTCAGAGAGACAAAAGGAAAAACAGTTTCAGAAAAAAAGTTTCATGTCAGTGTCAGTTAGGTGATATTTGCAGGAAAAGGCCAGTGGTCTTTAACTTCTACCTCCCCCGCAGCCCGACGTTGTGGGTTCAGCTCCAAAATGCTGCCAATGTCATTTATAGAAGGTTTGATAAACATGGCACACTCGGATGCAAACCGCACCTCGGCTTCTGCGACGCAAATTGGGTCAACACACAGCTGGGATTCAGCAGCATCATCATCACTCATTGTTATGAGGCTGCAATTTGAACTCTTCATTAGGCAGAAGTGTCAGTTTGTGCGGAAGCCTTCAAAGGCCTCTCAAACCTGATGGAGCTAGATTGATGTGAAGCTTTTTGGAGCTAAATTTGGATGTATTTTCTATCAGAGAACGGGATGATAATCTAAGGCTTTAAGAGGTTAAAGATTCTCTACCTCAACGTCTCGGGTGGAGTTGTGCAGGCGTATGCTATAAACTCCACTCTCCTTGACTCCGGATCGCAGGATTTCTGCGCAGTCCCTGAAATGATGCGGCTCCTTCTTGGGGATGCTGGAAACCTCTGCAGAAACATGAAAGCATATGTTGACAGACTGAAATCCGCAGCTTTTGATCCATATCCAAATGCCATGCTGCATGTGAGCTGTCTTCCTTAAGCCTTTGATGTTTGCAGCATGAATATTAAATATGGAAGCAGCGTGTTTTCCATAATGCATCTGTGAATACCAGTGAATATTCCCATATGGATATCAGTCGTGTGTCTGCCATCTGAATTACAAGCCGATGCAGATCACCTTTTTGGCAGAATAAAACCTCCGCATTGCGGCGGCATCCCGTGTATGCAGAGTAATACAGTAACTGTAACTGGGCCTTACCGTTGCAGTGATTGACTTTCGTCAGCAGCTTCTGCACGGTGTCCGTGAGCATGGCCTGCTGGCTCTGTATTAAAGTGCTGTTGAGCGTGGAGCTTCCGAGTTCACCCTGAAGCTGACCAACCAGTTGACCCTGCCTTTCCAGCAGATGTTGAAGTTGCTCCTTCTCACTTTGCAAACTCTGCAGCTCCTTTCCGTATCGAGCTTCAAGTGCCAGCAGTCTTTGTTCAAGAAAACTGTTAAAAAAAAAAAAAAAAAAAAGAGGCCAAAATCAATACAAGTTCAAATCCGGGTCATCATTTTGTTTCATTTTCTGATGATTATCTTGTTGCATATGTCATTAAAGTACCCCTCCAATGTCTAGTTCAGGTTCTGGAGAAGAGAAGATGGTATCTTCTCATTGACTGCAGTCAAATGAGCCGCTGTTCACATTTCTGTGGTCAAATCAGCATCACTGGATTTTTTGTTTGAGTTTCATCCAATACTTACGGTAGCAGGATGAGAACTCTGGAAAATCTCCACCACACTCCACAGAGCTTCTTGATGTGACCACGGAAATGTGAACGGCGGCTCATTTGACCGCAGTTGGAAAGGATTGTAAATCAATGAAAGAGCATTTGGATGTTAGCTTTCATTATTTTCTGCTCTGAGAAACCAATGGATTGAATGGATTGATCACAGCAACGTCAAGAAACATTGGAGAATGAGCTAAAAGAGTCTTTGGTGAACCAGAAGGAGAAAGAATCAGGATTTTGGAGGAAGTTCTTCACTTCCTCGTCTGAGCTGACATGCGGATCAGAACCACATGGTTGGACATTACTAATATTGATTGACATTTTTATGTAGCAGCCCTGAAGATTTACACTAGTGAGACACAGAGCTATCATATGGGTATTTTGGAAACAAAGACTTCAGATCAACATGAAATATGTCATTTTGTTGACATTTAGATTGTGGGATTTTAATTAAAAACTTTGTATTTGTATTTTTTAAAAATACTAGGAACGTTTGTTTTTTATTTAAAAAAAATGTTAGGGAGACTTTACAAAGTTACGGTAGTCGAAGACTAAGAGTTAAAAGGAAGATAACTAGAACATTTTTTTTTTTTTTAATTGTCATGGGGGACTTGAAAGACCCACCCCGAATATATTTTGACTATGTTGTTTCAGCCTAAATCAAAACATCTGTGTCATTTCCAATGACATAGTCTCTGCAGAGAAAAGTGCCTGTAATTTGGGGGCGGACCAGTTGGTTCAGAATAACCCCACCCCCACTTCCCATCCCCCATCTGTTTACACGCTCTCTCGCTATCTTACAGCCCCAACTTCACATTAGCAGAGCAACAAAAAAGGTGTCCAATATCAGAGCTATCCATTCGTACAATTTTGATCCAAAATCCAGATCAGACAAGGAAAATGAAGACGTACATGGATCTAGTCAGATGACTAGATTTGCAACAATTTTAATAAAGAAACACTCAGAGAAAAAAGGGTGCACAATCAGCAATTTTTCTTTGGGTATGACGACCATTTACACTTTTACAAGGGGATGACTAATCCACATCAGTGCCAGTCTCACTGGGCTAACACAATATAAACACCTGTACCACAGCAGCACTCACAGATGGCCCCGCACGCTAAGGCGCTCAATCATAGACAGCAATAACCTGACAGATTGTGTACGTGTGTGTGCGCCTTCGTGAGTGGCACTCCCCCACCAACCCCTAAATGAAGATCATAAATCCCTGCAGCTTGATCTTTATGGCTTTAACTAACGACTCTGCAGCAGTTATTTAATAAAGCAATCCAGCCACCTAGATTGAAACAAGCTACACTCTGTCCACGATGGATCCTCAATATCTCACTTTTTTAGGGGAACTGATCCGTTTGAATGTTGGAAGGAGAAATATTATTTTTTTATATACATTACTTCTAATCCACATCACTGTGGTGGGAACATACTCTATAAAACTGGCAGAACAAGCAGACAAATTGTGTGTATTTTACTTTCAGGATCAGTCAAAGTGTAGACTACGCCATAAAACCAGCAAAACGATGTTTAAACAGCTCGGAGAGTTGGCAGGACAAATATGCCTTTTTGGATCCCATTGCATCCTGAGTTATTAACGTGTTATGGTTATGATAATGTGCTATTTATTATCACTGTTATTGTAATATGTGCATTTTGCTCCACCCCTTTGCAGCGTGCTGCTCTTCCTGCCAGTTCTATTTTACATGCAATGCCTGTGAAAACAAACATGTCTGTTCCGTTTTTTTCGTTTTTTTTTTAGCTTGGCTGTGACTCAAAAACTTGCCCTTAAAGCTCAGCAGCTGTAACCCTCTAAAAACAATTTCCACTTCAATCTGCGGCCGCAAATCTGCACGCTGGATTTCACAGAAAAGCTTGTTGCAGAGTTGTGGAGATGCGTTCATTTGTTTGCACGTCGTAACCGTGTCAGCACCTCTGAGGACGAGGCCTAAAGGTCAGAGGAGGGCCACACGGACCAAATGTGGAACAGGTGTTGATGCCGGGCCGCTGTGATCTCCCTCGGTCACACTTGGTACAGACGGATGGAAGGATAAACAAGCAGATTCAAAGAGTGAAAAAACACACCCCGCCTCTCACACTGGTTTGCAGCCTTCTTATAGCTCCACCCCCTGGGCCTTTTTCTGACCCCTCGGTAATAGGGACGAAGAATGGGAAACCCCTTCTAACATTAACTGACGGAAGCTTGCTTACACAATACGCATGAGTTTGCTGTTTAGCAGCCTTCTGGTAGTAATGCAGGTGCGCCGTCTTTTTCCGTTGAAGTTAATATCCTGCCTTTCAGTGTGGATTAAATCCAGCTGTTAGAAAATGTGATTAACCTTTATTCTAAACCAGAGGTTCTCCTTCCATTAGCAGGTGTGAAAGATCATCTGACCTTAACTGTGGACAACTCAACCCAGGTCCACCTTAAGATGAGTCTTGGTACGCCTACAAGTAAGCTTGTTAACTACACTCGTGTAATTACAAGACGAAGAGCTGACATGAACCAGAATTAATCTGAGGATTAAAAAAATTGTCTGATTCAAATAGGAAATTATTGGAAAATGCTATGCCAAGTAAGTATAATGCAATCTGAAGGTTTATATAAAGAAAGTTAAGCTTAAAATTATATTTCTGAGTATTTCTATGTTCAAATGAATCAGTGGCAGCAAAAAAAAAAAAAAAAATGTTACTTTATTCTCTGCACTATAGGCCACACCGGATTGTAAGGTACACCAGTATAAAAATGTTCTATTTACAAACTTCTGTCATAAATAAGGCCCACTGAACTATATGGTGAATAAAGCAAGACAAAAGAGTCAAATCGCTCCGTCAGTCAGGCATTATTAACTCCATTCACAGTAACTCTAGAACCTCTTTAGTACATGTTAGTCATAGTAGCATACGTAACACACCTGTAACTCTCAATCTTGTTTGCAACAAGTTAAAAATCTGATATTTTTACAGAGCACCGTTAACTTTAGGCACAATCAGAACTAACCTAAATAAAAGGCACTCAATACTGTCAATTTATTTTTCTAAAGCCGCTTCAATCCACAAGCTTGTAGACCACTTGAACACAAATAGATTAATGTACGTCTTTGTTTTCCTTGTTTGAGCTGGTAGCTGGATCATAACTGTACAGCTAAATAGCTCCATTATTACGGCTAAAAATTACTGTGTACCTCATGATACCATGCGATACTTGGCTCAAGATACTGCGATAACTGGAAAAAATAATCTCTAATATATCACAATAAATAGAGGAACACATTTTTTAGGAAAATGTATCCGCATTTATATTTTTAGCATGAACACAATCATAATAAAAAAATGTGTCTTTTTCGTGCAAATCAGTAATACTACGACAAGCATTAACACCAATTGAATTGGAACTATTTGTAAAATTCAGTGTTAACAATAGTAAACATGAACAGCAGTGCCACTACTTAGCGCAAAATTGTTGTAAACAACAGAACACAATTAAATAATTCAAGTGGCTGCCAGGCACTTTGGTGCTCATGACAGCCAGGCCCCCAACGCGCGCCCCCCTACCTACCTCCAAAATAACATCTCACCAAAATATGACAAATATAACATTTTACAGCCTCTTCAGATGAAAATAAAAGATTAATACTTGGTGAGAACCCATCAAGAATCAATCATAGATGTAAATATCGCAATATTAATATTTTGGCACAGCCTTATCCAATATTGCTCTCCATTATTGTTGGGTTGGGGTTGTGAGGGACTATAAGCAAAAAGATGGATGATAGGAAGAGGGGGTGGACTTGCTCTGCACCAATAGTACTGCCTGCAACACAGAGACAAACTTCTAATAGACTACTTAGAAAGCAACACAACAGTTTTGTGAGTTTTAGCTAAAAGCAGCATATTTTTTTATATTATTTTGGCTGAATTTAGAAGCGAAAGTGTTATAGCAGGGGTCTAAAAGTGCGGCCCCCAAGTTAATATTTTGCGGCCCCAGCTTTGATATGAAAGTTCAATGTCCACAAAGCAATGTTTTCTGCATGTCCACGCTTCTTTGATGATACCTTTGTATTTGCTTTGTGATGTTTCAGTTTGCTTTATGCTTAAAACTTTGCATTTGCTCCATCATTATCCACGTTAGCAAAAACACAAACACTCACCTTTGCAGTATAGTATGCGGGACAAAATAAAAGGCTTTATGCGTGTCTGTTAGTATGATTAAGTCTGTTAGCTACAGTTGTATTTTGTACATTTTGACTAGTTATAATGTGAAGACTATTTCAACCAACAGGTACGTGTGTAATTACAGGGTGTGTGTAGACAGGCCCCGCCCATTCTAGTTGACTATTTAGACCTGGATGTTTTAGGATGTTGCTTCCCTCTGTTGCCATCTTGTTTTTTCTCTAAACCCCCCTCTTTTACCCTCCCTCCCTCTTTTCTTTTCCGTCCGGTCCAACAAAACAAAAAAAAACATAAACAATATAAATAAAATTTAGCATGAAATACAACAGGGGTTTATACTCAATAAACCCCTGTTGTGACAGTAAAATCTGCCCAACACAAGAGGCTCTCTCAGCCCCGTATCTTTTTGCTCAGCTGTTGGACAGGATAAGTGTAAAAAAAAAAAAAACTTTGCATGTGCTATTGTTTTTGGATCTTGTCGCCAGAATAGTCCTAAGCAACAGTTGCTAGCGTGGTTAGCTCCTGTCGTTTTAATAGGACACGCAGAAGACATTGGTTGGTAGTACATAGATATGAACAAGTGTTCAATAAACTTGTTCAGTAGACAGTGGACCAAAGACATAGACAGCGAACGCAAAAACATATTTTTGGCACAAATTGAAGCCCATACGGCCCAGACTCAGGCAGACTCTGCCTTCAGTGCCCCAAAGTAACTTGAGTTTGAGAACCGGAGTTATAAACTGTAACCAAATAGTTTGGTGCATTTTTGTGCTTTAAAGTAGCTAAAACACAGGAATCTGGCAAATTTGAGGCATTAAGACTGTAATTACGAGGGGGTGTCACCGTGAAAGAGCTCGTAGATGATAAAATCATTGTCCTGCAAATAATGATCATACCTGTTTTTGTCACTGAGGCGTGAAATCTCTTGCGTCTGCAGGAGAATGTGTTTCTCGAGGCGGTTGGTGAAGAGCGAATACTCGAGCAGCTGGATCTCCAGGCGGCTCGTCTGGTTTAACACCTAAGATCAATGAAACATTAGGAGAGTACGGACAAATACGAGGATAAATGAGCGTGTTCCGTAGAAAAGGATCCTTGGGCATAAACAGTGTCACACAACACAACGCAAATCCAATAATTTGCCTCCTTTGATCTCCTAATCAAACTTTGAGGGAGAGTGATCTCATAAGCACCTGCAACATGTTTTGAAGTTGCAGATGAAACGAAAACTCCAACAAGGCCGTTCAGATGTTTGTACAGCTTTAAATCTACTTTGATAAGCCAAAAGAAAAGCACGGGGACCAAAACAGCCCTATCTGTAATAACAACGCAATGGAATGATTGAAGACACATCTGTGTTGTGCTACTGATATTTATGTTTTAATTGGCTTGTTGTCAGGCTTCATGCTCATTGTGTCAATCGTAGCCCGGAGAACCAAATTGCAGCTGTTTCAAAGCAGCTGCCGCCACCTTTGGGCAAGGCTTCTCAGCGGGTCACATCCGATTTACATTTAATTAGCTATTTATCTGGTGTTTCAAATGTGACAGTTTCTTTCTTTCTTTTTTTTTTTTTGCATGGGTGTGACCTTCACTGCAAATTAGTGGGGTCGGAAACATGTTACCGCAAGGGATCAACTCAGTGGCCTTGTGGTAGAGTGTCTGGAAGGTCGTGAGATCAAATCCGTGATCAAATCATACTAAAATTTCAAAAATGGGACCCAGTGATTCTCTGTTTGAAACTCAGTATGAAAGGGTTGGATGGGGGGTTAAACCACCACATAGTTACTGGGTGTAACTGTCTTCAGCTGACCACTCCCTCGGGGGATGGGTCAAATACGGAGAACGGATTCACACACTTTGGTAGGTGACAACTAATGTGACTTTAACTTCGAAGGATGACACAATAGGACCGTTGGAGACTGACTCCGCTCTTATATGGGGTAAGATAGCTGTCTAAAAGAAACGTATTCATAAAGAAAAAGTTTTTTTCATAAAAACAGTGTTGCATTTAATTTCACACTTAGCATGTCTTTTTTGAATACAACTTTTTTTGTTTTGAATATGAATTTCTCCTGTTCACAAACTGTTGAAAATATGTCAGAGGGTCACAAGCTTATATATTGAGTCCCAAGAAAAACAATAAAGACAAAGAAAAGTTATACTCAAAAGAGACATTTTAAACATAAAACTAAATGTTTTATTCTACTACTACTATTGCTGTATTTCTGCAACTTTGTCCTTATGTATACAACTTTCTCTTTATGAATACGTTTCTTATTGACAGCTATCTCATTCCATACTCTTAGCCAAGTTTTTTTTTAAAAAAAAGGGCGGCCTAAGAGACGGAGATGTGGTTTGAATCTGGGATTGACAGTTACAATGAGGTTTATGGAGAGTGGTGCTGGGCAAAATGATGCCACTAGCTCCACAGAACTTTCTGTGAAAGTTGAGAATTTTTCTCCTCCACCCTCTGCCAGGGCAGGCCGAAGGGGGACCAGTATCTTAGTGGTAAAATCCTGTTAGCATCTTAAGCTAATAAAGGGCTAGCATATTAAGCAAACAATCCTGAGTGAAATGTTAATTACAAATCCATCACCAGGACAGAGTTCACTGGATTTAATACCAACTCTGTTTCCTAACTTCCAAGTCCCCTGGAAAGTTGTGCAAGCCATTATTTTTGATGACAAAGGCAATACACCTTCGAGCCATGCTAAAGCTAGCATGATTACGACCAACTATTATGGAATCAAAGATGGGCTTTTATACTGGAGCTGCAGAGCATGATGATGTGAATTCCTGAAGTGACGTGAGACTTACACCAGTTGACCAATCATAAAATTCAATTGTGATAGCTCGTTTTAACCTGTAGGGGGCAGCATACAGACTATAATTTTAGAAATTAAACATGTTGAATTTGGCAATGACCAACAAACAGCATTTTTAAATCCCTGTTTATAGAGGTCAACAGTTATAAAAAGTGGATTTATCATTGAGTGACCCTTTAGGTCAAGGGTCTGCAACTTCCAGCTCCAAAGCCACATTTGACTCTTTCACCTTCCCATTGTGACTCTACTTAAAGAAAAATTATTTTTTTTCGTTTTTAAAAAATAACAGTACTGAGGTAAAATATTTTAGACATCAGATTTTTGCGTGCCGTTAAACACTTTGAACTCAGAAAACTCAACCAGAATTAACTGAATTATAGGACGGATTTTCTATTTTGAACAATATTTAAGTGAGCCTTATGGGCTTGGAAATACAGTGAGTCACAGTTGGTTTTGATTTATTTTTTAGTTGGATTTATGCATTTTTAGCAGATATTTACCCCCTAATGGTAAATAATGTATGTATATATTTTTTTAATCACTGCTGGCATAACACTGCCTGCTACTACTGGCAGCATTGAGTTGATTCTATGTGACACAAGGTGTCTTTTATTTTGAAAGGAAATCATGTGAACCTCTGTCAAAAGTTATAAACTGTTCATATTTTGAAAAAAATGTATTTTTTCTTTTATATTTATGTTTTATTCATACAAAGTAGTTTTTTTTAATTTATCATAATGGTAGTATTTGATATAAATTCAAATCTGTGTCTTATTTTTCTAAAGGATGAAGCGAGCCTTTGTGGTTCCTGCTGGGTTTTGGTCACGAATGGCTCTGTAAGTGTTGAAGGTAGCAGACCAGAGTTTTCCCGTACGGACTCACCTGGGTCTCCACATCGGTCAGTTTTCGAGTCTGCTCTGCCGATCTGCTCAGGAGGTTGGTTCCCATTTCCAGCATTGCAGCTGTCTGAGTGTGAACCGCAGATCTCTTTATTTCTTCCATCCCGGAGCGCACGTTCTCTTGGATGAAGTTCTCCAGCTGGAGGGACGTTAAGCAGACCGAGAATTTTTTTTTTTTCTTTTTCCTACAGGATATTTTCTGACAGTTTGACACTTCATAAAAAAGGGTCCCTGTCAAGTAGATGCAAACTAGGGGCCTCCCTTGAGACTTAAATTTAGGCCCCTTTCCACCTCCATCTTCATCTCTATAGCTCTGATCATCCCCCGACATCACCAGTGGAACACATCTGAGTGAGAATTGATAAAAAAGCAAACAAAGCGTGTACTTTGACATTACAATTTTCATGTTTTTCATCCCAACTACAGTCTCTTTAACAATATCCTTCACAGAAAAAAATGTAATATCAAGAAAAAAACAATGAGTCACAGAAAGACCAAAAATAGGATTCCTTTCATGTTTTTTTTAAAGAAAACCTTCCTCTTATCCTTGGGTTTTAGTGAAAAGTATCAGGGGAATTTCAGTTTGCTGCTGTGAAAGATCAGATTTTGTTTGCAATAAAGGAAAGTTGAATATCAAACCAGAGATCATTAATATTTATACCTCTTATGTAGGGAAGACATCAGACTTTAGTCATTAAACCGCACAACTGGAAAATGAAGTCTCACAGGAGAAAGCACTCAATATGATCTGGTTAATGAGTTGCCATCCTAGAAATTTGAACAGAATTTGAATAAGAAAAAACAAATGCTCGGTTCTCCCTTTTAGCGTTTTCCCTCCATTTTACTCTCATGAATGAACATTTAAAAAATAAATACAAAAAGCTAAAAAGTTATTTGACTTTTTTCCTTTAATATTTTTGAATAAAATAAAGGTTTAAATAATGAGTCCAGTCCTGGACTGATTGTTTTTACCATTTGTCTTTCTACACAGCGATTTTAGGCAAAAACGTTTACCCTCACCGCAGACTCAAAAACTCATCAAGGATTGATACGCATCTGGTGAAAATTAATTTTTGACATAGTGATAGACCCTCCTTCGTAAAAATGAATGCATCATATCGGGAGAAACTGTCAAAAAAAGAATGGGGTCGAAATCTGACATGCACTGAAAAAACTGAAACGTTGGATCAATTAACAAGAGTTCTATAAAAATGTAAATTTCAATTAAATTAAGTTAATTAAAATGTTAGTCTTCATCAAAATAAAATTTTAGGTTGATGATTTACGCAACTCAAAAATTGCATTTGGTTAAAAAAAATAGTAATTTTAAATGTAACAAATTACGGAGATTTTGTTAATTGGTTCAATGTTTGACTTTTTACAGTGTGGACCCCCCCCCAAAAAAAAAGAAAACTAAAAATGCACCAACAAAATCGAAATACACATGGGGGATCTCCAAAGAGATTTTTTTAAATCACTATGGGATAGCCACAGGACCTACGGCTTGGCAGCCATTTTGTGTCAAAATTTGTTGTTTTGCTCTTTTTCGCACCTTTAAGGAAAAGTAAAGATTTCACACATTTGCCTCAAGTTTAAGTCTGCAACCAATTATAGTTTCATTCACCTGTGAATTTATGAAAAGGGGCCATCATCTTCAAAAAACATCAGTATCAGCTATAATTTTAAACTCCCCTTAAGTATTCCAATCTATTACTTCATAACTCCTTGAGCATAATTGGGAAACTACTGCAGGAAAAATGTTGGTCTCAAAGTTAGGAATGTGGGCGTGGTTAATGAAAAACCTCAGTCGCCAAGGAAATCCAAAAGTTTACTTTTTCCAATTCTTTTAAAAATTACATAAAGCTGTTCATCACTCTCAGGCGACCAAAAAATAAAATGGTTGCTATGACGATAAAACATTTTATTATTTTTTATCTAAATAAAACACACGCTGCTCTTAACAGCGTGGCAGAGAAAAAATAAGGGGCCAAAAGCAGCTGCTCAGCCAATGAGTACAAGTAAAAGGGGGGTAATAGATGGACAGTGGGGGCTGGTAGCGCCTGCGTGCCAAACAACGCTGCTCACAGCTTTAATCTTATCTACAACAACATCATTTTGTTTTTGGTGCTACTTCTCTATAAGCTTTTGGAACATTTCTATGACTCTTACATTAAAGCAGCTTTTCTTGTAGCAATCTTCTCTGACATTTTGAAGCATAAAAATAACTGAAACAACAGGGGGCAAAATAATTAAATCATGGCTAAAAAAAGTTTAAAAGTGATTACTAAGTGGTTTAAATTCATCTCAACTTTAAAACCCAACAACATAATCGCCTTCATGCCCTGAAACTGCTATCAGGAGCACACACGTGTGTTCGAGCCCCGTTTGTGATGAAACTCAATCCAAAGGTTTTGATATGCTTCATCTCTTCCTGCCAAATTACTAATTACTGCTTTGTCAAATGCTACACTACACGACCAGATAAAATCATCTTTGGGATGAAATAGAAATCTGTTTCCAGAAGGACAGAAGGGGGATCAGTGCCAAGAAAATCATTTAGGGTTGAATAATGGTTATCTATTGAACAAATGGACGTCTGTGAGCTGTGACACACTTACAGGAAAATTATTTCTATCAGGTCTTGTGATAGAAAAACCGGTGTAATTGAGTTTATGGCCTGGACAATTGTCATTTAATTAAAATGTTTTATTTTTTAACTTAATGGAAGTCCAGTGTTTAATAGATTTGGAAAAAAAAAACTGTTTGTTTATTGGCTCAATAAATAATAAAAAAAAAGTGTGAATTTCATCGTCTTTGCTAAAAAAAAGATATATTTTTATTTAAATTTTGTCTGATTCTTTCTATGCCAACAACTTTCATGGTTCTTACACTGTAAAAAGTGAAACATGGGATCAATTAACTACATCTCTTTTAATTTGTTACATTTAAAGAATAGTTAAAAAAAAAAATAATTTGATGAAAACTTATAATTTGAAATGTAACAAATTACAGAACTTTTGTGAATTGGTCCAATGTTTCACTATTTACAGTGTAGATTCGAAAAATTTGTGTTAAAAGTTTTGAGGTAAAACAAGTAGACAGCTCAGTGGTTTGATCTGTCATTTCAAAAATAGAAAGCTCTCCAACAGTACAAAAAGTGAAAAGTAAAAAGATCCCTGTTGAAAAGAAAAGCACATTTTCTCTGTCTTGCATGAACAAAGAAATCTTATCAAGAATCTCTCAAAACCAAAATAATCTTAGTTTAATAATAACATGTCTCAGTGATGAGAATTCTTGGTTAAAACCTTATTCTTAACCTATTTTCTTAAAATAATCAACCGCTTATTTTTGCCTATTTAAATGAAATCTGCCATGAGCCTGTTTTTTGCAGTGAAGGAAAAAAAAACTATTAAACTTGTTCGAACATTTATCCAACTTTACTTAATAAAAATATTTTTTTTAAAACATCCAGCTGACATGAAGTGTGTGGTACATTTATAAGGCTATCACAACAGAATCAAATCTTAACCTAAGAAAAACATGATTTACCCTGAGGTGATGCTGTCCTATTCTGTTTGCAACAAAAAACTATAAACTATTTAATGACACGTGCAGAAACAGACAGAAAAAGTATTCTTTCTCTCTTAGTGCCGGTATCATGACTTTACAGCTAGAGCAGGCACAGACTGTGCTGTTTTACATGCTGTGTTTGACCTTTGTTTGCAGTGAAAATTTTCTGTGGGAACGAGGATTTCACCATTAAAATGGCTGATAAACTGTTAAAGTTGAGAATAAATAAAAGGGGCAAGCTCTGCCTCCGTAAATGCGGTCTCTGTCAGTTCTTTGTTTTAAATTCAGATTTTTTAAGGGAATGCTTGTGATTCATTTGATAGTTTCGTAACCCAGTTCGTTGTTCTTTTTGTCATTAAATGGAGGGGTGCAGTGGCTACCGCTACCACATGTGGGTTTACTCTGGACCCTCTGGTTTTCTCCAAAAACATGCCTCAGGGGTTAAATGGTAACTCTAAAATTGTCCTTAGGTGTGTGTGTCGACCCTGCAAAAGAGTTGTAACTCGTTCAGAGGACCCAGAAAGGGATTCAGTGCTGAAAAAACATATTCTGAAGAAAGCAAAAACGATCAGCAATTCATGAAAAAATGTCTTATTTTCTGTTTTGCAAGAAAAATAGTCTGAAAGTTTTTAATTAGAAAAAATTCTCAGTTTGAAAGTGACTGGGATTTTTTTTTCTTGAAATAAGAATTCTTGGTACATCCTTTTTTTTTACCACATTGTCAGATTTCTTTGGTTATTTGTGAAAAAAAATATGTAATGAAGTAAAAATGCTTATTTCTTAGGGGCCTGCATTTGCGTTGTAAAGATGAGAGATTTCAAATAAGTTCTTCTATAGTGCACTATTTTAACAAGTCACCTTATCTAGCAAACAATCTAAATTCATTTTAGAAATCTGTTTTGTGTTTCTATTCATTTGCATCTTTTTGATTAACATCTACATCAGGGATTGGAAACTCCAGGCCTCGAGGGCTGCAATCCTGCATGTTTTCCAGCATACCTTGTTCTAATTGGCTGGACACACCTGAACCAGGTGATCAGTCATGAGCAGAGCTTAGATATCTGGAAATCATGCAGACACTGCGGCCCTCAAGGCCCAAGTTGCCTATCCCTAATCTAATTGGTTATTTGTGTTTTATGCTTTAGGTTTCTTGTAAAAGTATATCATGTTTCACAGCTGAAAGAAATATTAACAGACATGAATCCAACTGCCTCCAGCAGCAGCAATAACACTCCATGGAGTGTTTGGGGTTTGAAGACTCATTCCCTTGAAAATTTTATTTTTGGTTTTTTTAACATGTTCTTGTAGCATTTTTTTACAATATATAAAGAAAATTAGGCTTAAAATATATTTCTGAGAATTAACATGTGTTTTGTGAATCAAGAGAATCATATTTGTGACATCAGCTGTTTCCATTAGAGATATATGTGCACAACTTATTGAAAATTTTGAAAAAAAACACAATTTCACAATTGAACTGTTTTTGCAAATAATCAGCAAGCATCTCACACAATAAGTAATTTCATAACACGGATGTGAACAATACTTTGATTTAAAGAAGACACATTTAAGTTTCTGCAACAGCACAAACGCTCATCATCATCTATCAAAAGAGATGTCAGCATCTTATCTAGGCCATGGAGCGGCGAGCTACGTGGAAGCGGCTCTGAATGAAGAGGTTTTGGTAAATAGTGGTTGGTGATTTTACAGAGGAGCTGGGGATCCAACAATTCTGCATGAAATCCTCAACTTCTGATGAGCTGTGATGCTGAGGGACCTCTTGAGGTGCCCGCTGTTGGTCACGTGACTTGTTTCATTTGAAAAAAGTTATTTATGTTGCAGGTTTGCAAATGTCAATTTCGATATGCCTCAAAAACCACCTCCTCCAAGTCCAAAAACATGTTTCGATAAATATGAGGTTTTTTTAAATTGTGTTTGTATTTGGCAAATTTGTTATTGTATATTCAAGTTGTGCAATTTCATAGTCAATGGAACGCAGCACTGGTGGGGAACAAGCTCCCTTGTGGGCAGCGCAGGGGGAGGGGGTTGCTCCACGGCAGCGGTACCGCCCACCATTCAGGGGTTGAATTTCTAATAAACTCCTGCGGCTCTGCAGAAACTATGTCCTAAAAAACAACACAAGGTTTTAGATTTTGGCTAAAAACGGCATAATCGTGTTTTTAAGGTCGCCCAAGAGCAAAAACAAAGCAGCTAAGACAGTTTTATCTCCAAACTTCCTGTAAAATACATTCTCGCATCCCACTTTTCAACTCTTCGGGGTAGGAAAAAGGCCAAAGGAACAAGACGGGGGGTTAGTTTGGTATAAAATCCAAAACAAAACGAACTCTGGTGCTTTCTTGGAAACACCAAGGAAAAACATGAGCAGCATTAATACAGTCCCTAGAGCCTCCTCTGTGGAACATGCCGGATTAGTACGAATGCTCCTAATTCTGTGTGTGGGGGTGTGTTTCCTTTCTAGGGGTTTGGGTGGAAGGCTCAGAGAGGGTCGCCGCGTCCCATGGGAGCTCTGAGTGAGGCCACGCGAAATTTCACAGACACACCAACACGCGGACGCCTGGAGCTCTTCCGCATCCACTTCACCAGCGTCTTCCCTATCCCGAGCCGAGAAGTTTAATGAGCTCCGAAAGGTGCTTGGAAAGGCTTTGCGGTCTGAGTGTCAAAGGTCACTATATTTGTGCGAATAACTGATGGTGTCTTTAGGGTCACGGCGGGTTTATGCAGAAATCCCACCTACAGCGCGATCATTTATGCATCACTTCGGCCTGCTGGGGGTTGTGTGTTGAAAAGTTGGATCTTTGTGTTCATTCCAGACGCTATGTGGAAGAAGTTGGCAACAGAGCAAGAAAGTTGTCAGCAGAGCTTTTCTTTTTTTCCCCCTCTGGATACGAGGGGGAATTAAACCGCATCTCCTTCTGAGCTGCTTACACAACAGCTCCGCGTTTGAAGGCACAATGCCCTTTAATCAACGTCACTGTGAACTGGTCAGGGACTGGAACATGGCATCAGGGAACAAAGAAAAAAGAAGCAAGCAGAGAAAAACGATTCGTTTAAATACCAAAGATTAATGTACGACAACACATTTTTGGCTTTTAAAACCTGTGCATTAGTAAAGTGTGTATTTTTAGTCCTCTTTCACACAGTTTATGTGCCTCCTTTGAAAGCCTCAGTGTATTAACTATGTTACACACAATAGAATATAAAGATGTTGCTTTTATCTTTTTTCGGGTAAGACGTTGTGAGCAGGAAACACAAGGTATTTGAGATTTCCGGGCTGATGCATACTAACGCAGTGGTGCGAAACGGTGCACAGGAATAGTTGCAAACCGTGGAGAGCGTGTTTTGGGCGGGAAATGACAGCAGCACAAAAGGAGTTTTGACAGTCCTTATGCCCTAGTCTCAAATGCGGAAACGCAACCGGCATATTTGCTCCCAGTCAATCTCAACACTTGACACAAATATTTATAATCATTCAGGGGATTAGAGTAAACCATAAATGTTTTGAGAAAGCACCAAAGGAGGAAAAAAGGGAATGGATGGATAGGGGTAGGACGTCAGCGTAGACAACTGCTGCTGATCCTGTGCCCAGATGACCTTAGCGGGTGAAACTGTGAAGCTACTTAATCACATCGTGTCATGTAGGCAGTCGTAATCCGGGCTAAATGGAACTGGAAAGGCCAAACATCCAGTGAGGAGACATGCCCAAATGTGTCTCTCCTAGATAATGAGTTTATAATATTGAAACGGGGAGGAGGGGGGTCATGTAAGCTGAGTTTGGTACAGGGAGATTTACTTATAAATTGACCACAACACGGTCGGCATAATTGTTGCCTTTCGGGGGAGAAAACTCATTTAGAGGCTCTAACTGAGTGAAAATATTTGGCCCAACTTGATATTAGAAGACTTTGCAAACCCCCCTCTTGCATGCAACCGAGACCTCTTGGCTTCCCAGTGGTCTTAAATTCTGACACACGATCATGCTCACGCATCGTCCTGGAGCCAGATACAGGAAGCGTTCAGGAAATCCCGGCTACGCACTCGGCTTATCGACGATGAAGGCTTGTCAAGTCATCTTTGAAGGTGTTGTTTGCTTTACAGCAGGGGTCTCAAACTGGCGGCCTGTGGCCCATTTGAGACCCCCAAGTCAATATTTTGCAGCCCCCTTCTTAATATGAAAGTTCAATGTCTACTAAGCAATATCTTCTGCATGATCATGCTTCTATGACGATAGCTTTAGCTTTATGATGTTTCAGCTTTTGCTACTGCTGGAGTTTTTCCATCCAGTTCTGCTCACCTTGTTAGTGTGGGCATTGTGCCTTAATTGATACCTGCTGGCTGTTTAAGACAGAGGAGGCCACACCAAAGCGGGAAGGGAGCAGAGCAGCAGGCTGAGGAGTCGGTTGGGTTTTAGTTGGTGTGGTGCTGGTTTGTTTCGTTCTCTTTTACCCTCTTGGGTCTTAGACTGCTGGGGTTTTTTTGTATGTTAGTAGTCTGAGTTTGCTGTGTTTATTTGTTTTCTTTAGGTACATTTTGGTTAGGGAGCCCTTAACAGGGAGCTGCTGACTCTGAAAGTGGACATGGCTGGGTCAGCCGTCTCCCTGACTTATTTTATTTCTGACCAAGGTTCGACTTCCCTTTAGGTTTGGACCAATGCACTAATTATATGATGATTTTTGATCTCTTATTTCAAGACACAGAATTTCATTTATTAAATAAACTGTGTTCCTTTTAATCTCACTGGTGTCAAGTTTTTGTTATTGTCCCCTTTTGTATTTCCCCCCCTAGACCTAAGCCAGGTTTATTCATAAGGGACGTAACAGCTTGTTTTATTCTTAAAACTTTATATTTTCTGTTGTCGTTTGATGTGGTCGTTAGAGAAGTCCTTATTGACTCAGATTGACTCTGTTGAGTGTTTTAAAAGCCAATTGAAGACGTTTCTTTTTAGTAAAGCTTTTAGATGATATTTTAAGTTTATTTTATCTTCCCCCTACCTGAAGTTTTGTTTATTAGTATTTTATCTCTTATTTTTACTGTTTTATTGATTCGTCCTGTATTTTATCTTGTGTGAAGCACTTTGTGAGTGGCCCTCTGTGAAATAAATAAAGACTTACTTACCTACTAAAATAAAGACTTACTCCTTAGCAACAGTTGCTAGCACCATTAGCTCCTGTCGTTTTATAGGACACACAGAAGATATTGCTTTGTAGAACATAGACATGAACACATTTTCAATAAACTTGTTCAGTAGACGTAGAGATTGGACCAAAGACAAAGGCCCAGCCTCAGCAAGACTCTTCCCTCAGTGGCCCCATGATAAATTGAGTTTGAGAACCCTGGTTTACAGTTTGCGGACACAAGAAACAACAAATTGTGCTAAAGATGTACCTTCTGCAACCACTGAGTGTTGTTCTCCATGGCGCTCTCCAGACTCTCCAGCTTCCTCTCCTGCCACGAAGGCCTTTCCCTTTGGTCCTGCCGTTGCTTGGATTGGCCGGCGTCATTCTCCGCTTCAGGTGGGGAGTCTCTCTGCGGCGCATCAGTGAACTGGTAGTCCTTTGAAGGACGGCAGTTGTCCACCTCCGGGAGAATGAAGGTGTAGCTGCACGGTCCGTGCTGCACGCGGTGCTGCTGCTTCTGACCGCCAATCGCCGTGGGCAACAGGTATGCCAGGTAGGCTAAGGTCATAGCAATCAAACGGCCCATTTCACAGCGGTAGAAAGAGATTGGGAGACAGAGATTGCGCCACTCGGTCAAGTGAGCAACTGGAACAGGACGCTTCTATTTTTGTCTTCTGTGTTTCTGTTCTTTTGAAATTTCCCTTCAGACCGTGACGTTCCGACTTCGGTCTTCCCAGTCCAACTTTCCCACTACGTTTTGGATCCCTTCTCCACTTTTGCCCAGTCGTCCTCTGTGCGGTTGCATCCAAATATTCTTCAGCCCAATTTGAGTCCCAGCTGTTTTCCGTAAGCAAACACACATAGAAGGGGGAAAAAAGGGGGGGAATTGCTTCCTATTGTGGCTCCGACACTCAGCCGGTGCATGGATCTCAGCCCTGCAGCAGACATCCAAACATTCAACTCGCTTCTGAAAAGTTCTCGTCCTCGGTGCCGTCTGGTTTTGCCGCTGGAGTCCACATGTTGCTCTGGACAAGAGGAGACTGGCCTGCCGCAAAAAAAGAGCGGTAAAAGCTCTTAAAGTCCATAGAAAGAGAGAAAGAGAGGCTGCACACACACACACCACCCACCCACACACCCCCTTTGCACATAATCAGTCAACCACCCTTCATTCTTTCACTTTCTCCCGCCCTCCAACCGTACTCCTGTTTGCAGGGGTTAAAAGAGGAAGCTACAAAAATACACACCATTCACTGCAATAGCAAGAGCTTTCTCTAAAAAAACGCGGTACCTCCCTCCCACTCCCCGTCTAACTTTTTCTCCCTCAGCCTGTGTCCCTAAAATCCAAATTTGCTATTTTTGGCACAGTTACAGTTACGCACTGTATGGCCAAAGCAGCAACTACATGGTTTAAGATTAAAGCACACAGATATTTTGTCTCATAAACAACCTGATATTTTTGCAGACTGGTAACAATTTGATGTTTTATCTTCAGTTGGAGAATATAAACTCTATTTTTTTTCTGGTTTGCAGAATTTGACTGTTGACTAATCCCGTTTTAATCATTCTGTCCAGAGTAGAAAAGGGGAAATTTCCTGGAGTGATTCAGGATTTAATAGGCTTGTTTTTCAATTTTGCAGTAAAAAAAAAAAAAAAAGTTTTTGGGCTTTCATCTTTCACTTTTTGTGGCTTCAGTCTATTTAGCAAACTGAAAAAGAAGATACTTTAGTCTAATTACAGCACTTCAGAAGATAGAATCAACATTATTTGACAAAGAAAAGTCCTTCAGTTTCCCAATTAGTGTTTTTTTTTTTTTTTTTACTATTTTTACCGAACAGCAATGTGCAGAAATAGAAAAGGTTCATCAGAGTGAAATGGGTTTTAGCCATCATTTTATTTTTTCCATGCTTTTGTTTTTTTATACAAAATCCTGAGATGTTTCTTTCTTATTTATCTTCATAAATACATTATATATATATTTTTAACTTTAAAAATCAAATACTCCATCTTATAATAATAATCTTTATTTATATAGCACCTTCTTTCAAGATAAAAATCACAGTTAAACACAGAATAAAACAGTGCCGCCACAAACAATTATTTTAATAGTCGACTAATCACGGATTGTTTTCTGGATTAGTCGACTAATCGGGTCCTGCGCTAACTGGATGTAAAGAACACATCTTATCCATCATTAGCTTAAAACTAACTAAAAACTAGATATATAGCATTACCTGCGACAATGTTAGTGTGAATCCTGTAAGCTGAATTTGGCCGCCGGAGATGCTAGTGCTGATGGATGAAGATGATGAAATTGATAGCTAAAAATGCCAATACTGATAGCTGAAAATGGCGAAGTTTATAGGTAAAAACGCTGAAGACAATAGCCAGCTATAATAGTAGTTAAATGTCAAATTAGCATAAAAAACTGAAAAAAGGCCCAAATTTGCCAAAACAGCTAGCTGAAATATTATCTTAACTCCAAGTTAGCCTTGAAAACTGAAAAAAATTGTAAATTAACTAAAATAGCTAGCATGCAGCCGAAATAATAGCTAAACTCCAAATTGGATTGGAAAACTGAAAAAAATACTAAATTAGCCAAAATAGCTAGCATGTATTAGCTAAACTCCAAAATACCTTAATAAATGCCAAAATAGTCCAATAAGCTAGCATGATGCCACTATAACTTTCAACTTTACCACATTTTGACTCTACATAATATAAAGTAACGACTAATCCACTATTTAATTAGTCGTCGACTATTTTAATAGTCGATTAGTTAACTAATCAGCCCTATTCAACTCGTACTAAAGGATAGTGATATCGCTAAAGCAAATGTTAGTGTGACTACGCTAACTCCCAACCCTGTAAACCAGGGGTCTCAAACTCGCGGCCCGCGGGCAATCTGCGGCCCGCGGGATGATAATTTGCGGCCCCCGTCTTCATATGAAAGATTACTGTTAGTGCGGCCCGCAATGAATGACAGTTGTTGTGTGCTGAGCTGAACGAACCAATCACGGTAAGGTAAATGGCTCTGGAGGGCGGGACATCAGCGGGCTGTCCGAGCCTCCTCACTCTTTAATTCATTCCTCCAGTCAGCTGGGCGGAGGAGGAGCCATGAAGCTGTGAAGTGCTTTCTCACTGAACGGGATTCGCGTGCCCCGCTCCTCTTTCGCCACGTGATACACAGCCTGCCGCTTGTCAAAAAGCGTGTTCCACGCGACAATTCCGC
The DNA here is from genome assembly GCA_003999625.1 of Oryzias javanicus. NCBI lineage: Eukaryota > Metazoa > Chordata > Actinopteri > Beloniformes > Adrianichthyidae > Oryzias > Oryzias javanicus. Next base: position 799,887 of record CM012447.1, read on the forward strand.
GCACGCATCAAATATTCCGCGCGGACAAATCAGACCCTCGCGATCGCTTTTTCCTCCTCCACAATCAGAAAAAGTCCTCGCGAGAGAGACTGACTACTTCCGCGTGCGTGCGTGATGCCCGCGAGCGAGCAGAATCTTCAAAGGTGCTTCCACACCGGCCGCATGTCTGCGCGGGTTTCTGAACGCCAGCAGGTGGTATCCACACCGGAGCAGCGCGGTCACGCACGCAGCAGCAGAGGAGATTCTTCTTCTATTGTGTTTTTTTTTTTACCGTTCATTAGCGCTGCTGCGACTGTGCGTGAAATATTGAACCGGGTTGAAGACTCAGCGCGCGCTCAGTGCGTGCACGATTTGTGCGCAGAGCTTGAGACCAGATTTAAAAACTTGCGTAGCAACGCACTGAGCTTTCAGTTAGCGCGCTGCTCTTAGATCAGAGATGAAGGAGGTTCTGTAAATACAGACATTTGAAACAGAATAAAAATAGTTTTCTCTTGTCCAGTGTTTTTCAGGTATTTTCTCGTAGACACCCCCCCTCAGCTGCAAGCATCATTAGTATCCGTTAATTTGCTCAAATTAAACGTATATCTCCTCAAAATATCATACTTTTATTATCATTAAAGAATAATAAATAATAATAATTAAAAAAAAACTTCTAAAAATCAGTTTTATTAATTGATCTCTTTTTTTTTTTTTTTTTTTTTTTTTAGAATACCTCCAAAACTTCCAGACAAAGTAAAAAACAATCTTTCCTTGTTTCCCTCCACAGTAGTGATGGAATTCTGTCTTTTCTCAGAGAAGATCAATTATTTGCGCATTGGCTAACTGTAAATTGAGTTTTAGGTTGTTTTTGCTATATTGAATTTATTATCAACTACTATGTAGGATTATGCACAATATTCATCTCTAATGTAAAACATGTTTTTATTCGCATTCCCTCCAGGGCGCGCCCCACCATTTGAGAAACACTGATCAGTCAGTCAGTCAATATGTGGTTTCAGTCGTCTGTGTCTGCTGTATGGTCATTGTTATTATTTTAATTAATAAAAATTGATTTTCTGATTCATTTTTTAAAATTAATTTAATTCATTCATTTTGTGTTAAAAATAAGATATTTGAGAACATTGGAATGTATCAGCGATTTTCTTGTTGAAATCCTGATGCGGCCCGGCCTCACCCAGATTCAGCCTCCAGCGGCCCCCGGCTCAATTGAGTTTGAGACCCCTGCTGTAAACACACACTGTACATGGCTATGTGTTAGCCGCGTTAGGATATATAAAACAACCCCCAACCTTGTTAGCAACTTGGAAAAAAAAAGTTTTGACAGTAATTTACCCCTCAAATCGGTTTGACAGTAAATACAACCAGAATTAATCCATAGGCGCTCCTGTTTGCCATATTTTCAACAAGAAAATGAATTGTTAGTGTGTAAAAGTTTTAGGGTTAAACATTTTGTACAAGTCACTGTTGGAATTGTGTATTAAAAAAATCAAAAAGTATTTTCTTTTATGACCTAATGTTTCTTATAATGTTTTTGCCCGGTTACATTTAGTCCTGGCAGACACACTCTTTGGCTTGATGTAGCATGAAATTAGATATTTTGAAAAAACAAATACATTTAAGCACTTAAGCTCTATTTTGCTACATATGATCTACACTATTATTTATATGTGTGCATGTTACTGTTTGTACTCAGATTTGAGGAATTTGGGAACAGAGATGGAGAGAAGCTGCAGCAACTCATAAAAAAATGCCGTAAATCAGAAAAAAATGGCACATAACTTTGCAATTGTTTCACAGCATTTACATTCCAAAGGTCAAATAAATGTCCACAAAACCCCCTTGAGATTATCCTGCATTGTGTGATTTTATTTGAAAGTCCCTGCTCTTGTTACGGAGCCTGACTGTGTGTATATCAAACACTTCTTCCCAGAAATCAGGGAGGGTTTGGTCTGACCTGCCTTCTTTCTCTTTAAACTTCACAGCCAAACTGTTACCTGCTTTCTCCATCTACTTTTCCCAAGTTTTCATCCTAACAATGTGATTCATTGCGATTTAGATGGTGTGAGTGTATATATAGGAGATGGATCTGGTTGGAACAGGCCAGTAGACAAAAAAAGTGGGAAATAAAACAAACTAATTCCTGGTTGAAAATACAAGCTTCTGATCCAGTTTTCCAAATCCAGAAGTTTTGAAGTAAAGTGGTAGATTTTCACCCAAAGTGAAAATCATTCTTTGATATTACCACGGTATTTCATTGACAATACTTGTATCGATTTAAAATATTGGCAATCAATGTTGAATTAATTATTTATGAGCAAACGAAGAGCGTTGTTTTCCTCCTAAAGCCTCGACCTGTGTTGGCAACAGCACACACACTCTTTGAGCAGCTCTACACGCGACCATAAGAACTAATCTCAAGAACCAGCTGGTGTTGAATGTTCAGTCAGCCTTGGGGCTTTTGTGGTTAGGAGATATGTACTCTGTTACAGCTGCATTGACATTTTTTTAAAAAAAAAATAAAAAAAAGAAAATTGTAAAATTTTACTAACATGATAGCTGTATTAATATTTAAGTTGAGTTTTCTTTTTCAAGTAATACTCATTATAAAAATATAATGAAAATATATTCTGGTACAGTATTGGGATATATCACTACACGTACCATATCGTGAGAACGATTATCGAAATATATATCATACCACCATACTCTTGCAATGAATACCCCTAAGTTAAATTGTACTGGACCACCACCTAAGTGATGATCTACTTAGATTTTTTGTTGTTTTTTTTCTCAAATTATTGATGATAACCATAATACGAATAACTTAACCATAATTTACATTTGGCAAAAACAACATTAAAGACTCACTCCATCCATCTTTGGAGCTTTTTTTTCAAATAGTCCCAATTGTCTTTTAATAATACCGATTTTGGCCAAAATATTTTTTTAAAAGTAGTTTTTTTTAGGATATAGTTTCTGCAGAGCAGTAGAGTTTATCAGAGATTATTGCTGGGCGGATCGATACAAAAAATCGATAGTGTAAACGTCATTGGTATCATTATTGGTTTGTATACCAATCTGATATTTCCACTCTTGTTTGAATTTTTTTTAACTGCCATAGGACTCAGCTGAGTCGCTGCCTCACCACTCTCACCAATCCTGTGAGATCTCTGCAGCAGATTTCACGGTGCAGCATGGAGGCAGCAAGTACTGTTCACTCAATTTAAATGCTCAGTTGTTTTTGACATATTGCTTTTCACCTGCTATAAAGGTGAAGAAATTACACATTTTTTATATTTCTACCACTTGTTTTTTTTAATTGTTAAACATTTTGATTTATTTTTGTATCATAGTTTCTTTTGGTTTGTGGACTGTTTTTTTTTCACTTTTTATTTAATTTCAAGAAGTTTTGACTTTGATAAATTACTTTCCATTTAATTGAAAATATTGTCCTAATTATGTTTTTATGTTTCTCAAGTCATTAAAAAAACGGAAACTTACAAAAAAATAAAAATAAAAAAATTACTGTGATTAAAAGCGATTGAGATTTTGAGGTTCATGTCACATCCACTACGTTTACGGAAGACGTCGATAGTGGTGGTATTGACCAGTATCGGATCGATACCCAAACGCTCAGTATCGCCCAGTGTGCGGAGGAGCCCCACCCCCACTTTTATCAACCAATGGTTTAAACTCCCTACCGCTAGCATTATACCATTGTAACAAGAATGGCGGGCAATAGAACAGTTTTGAGCCACGAGGAAAACAAGGCGTGCATGGATGTGGTCAAAAACATAATTTTTGTCAGCAAACTTCAGCTTTGTTTTCAGCTTTTGCAAATAAAATACTGTGCAACTTCATCTCACTACACAGCCTGTTTAGCCCCTTAAACAGTCCATCAACCCTTCTTTCCTTCACTGACAGTCGTGCCGGCCTCTGCGTCTCCTTCAATTTCCATCTACAAAGTTGTTCATGTTGCTGCTATTTTCTGATGAATCATAAATGCCCTCCCTGCTTCGTCTCCCGCTGTGCCATGAAAGATTCAATCCACACTGCAGCAGAGATCATTCACTTAATCTTAGCGTGAATGATCAGAACCTCAGCAGGGTGCCGAGCACGCTTTCATTACATCCGGTTTCTCGGCCGTGTTCTCCCGTGACAGCATGATGAAGCGAGACTGATTCTTGCGAGCAAAACAAAAGTCTCAGAGGATGACAGGGGAGGAAGTTGCCCCATCACATATCCGACATGAAGGCTGTTGTTTGCCTCCTTTGATCAATATTCCCAAAGCAATAGCAGTCTGGTGTTTGTGTCTTCCTCCCATGCTGAACCCAAACCTTAATTTAAAGTATCTTTCGTTTAGTGAGCTCTGCGTACCCTCATTTCCCAAACATGATAGGCATTCCTTTTGCTAAATGGAGCCTTAAAGCCCAGTGTGTGGCCACATCTTTCAGCATATCAGCGACTCGGATCTCTGCCTACACTTTGGTTATGTGTGCGGTGGATACAGAGAAAACCACCCCTCAAACAAAGACTGATTAGTGTTCACAAGGAAATGAACATTCACTGAGGTTTTCACACGTAGAGCTGTCAGTGTGCGATGTTCCTCCTGTTGAAATAAAAAAAAAAAACACCCAAAAACGACAGACTTTTTACTTCAGCTTCAAACTATCGGCGTGTTTTTGTTTGGGTCTCTGGAGTGTCTCTCCCATCGTCGAGACCCAAACTGACTCATACGTAGATTAGATTAAATGAACTACTGTTTCGCAGGACAAAGAAGAATCCCCTGCAGTTTCTCGCCTCGCCATGGATAACAACCAGATGTCAAAATTCTGATCAGTGCTGTCCCTCAACGGGAAAAAAAATCAGGAAACACGTTTCCTCAAAATAGTTGAAGGGAAGAAGAAAAAAAACGAGAAGTTTTCCCACCGACATGATTTATGCACAAACACGAGCTTGTTGCTGTTTTTATGTGTAGAACATTCTAAGTGTTAAACACTGGGTATAAGGTAACAAGCAGAGTAAAATGATCTCACGCAAACACATCCATGTCGTATTTTCCGGGGGGAAAACTCTGAAAGCTGTTCCCCTTGTGGCCTCTCTCTGGAGAACCGAGCACAATCACATTTTTATTGCTCTTAGTTTCTCATTTGAAGACAGACCAAAGACCAAAAAGGGACTAGATGCTTTTGGCAGAGGCTCTAACGGGTATAAATCAAGCTGCAGTTTGAGCATGTTACGATCTATATGGTTATTTATGGTGGGGACTTAAACAATCAAACTTATCCAGAGCCGCTATGTGTCCAGATATACTCCATAAATGGTCAGACTATTTTAAGAGTAAACATTTGATATAAAGCTGTCCAGTTTCACTTAGCCAACAGGATATGAGACGAAATGAGAAGTGTTCATCAGTGTTTGCAGAGAGGAGTTTGGCTGCTTCAAAGTATTTCTTTCATGAAACAAATAACAGCTCATAAAGGTCTTCCGTTAAGAACCCATTCCAATCATATTTTGAACCATTTTCAAAGTGTGTCCAATGGGCTTTTAATGTCCTACATTTTTTTAGGACATAGTTTCTGCAAAGAGGAAATTTTATTGCAGTTGTAGTCCTAAACCTTCATTAGCTAAAATTATTTTTTACCATTTCAATAACAAGGTATATTATTTCGGTACATTTTTTTTTTCTAAGTCATACCCTTTAAAAAATAGTTAAAAATTGTTCTATGCAATTTATCTCAATGTACATTTCGCAATATATTGGGATATATATAAATATATATATCATATCGTGAGACACGTATCGCGATACATATCAATATCATACTAGCAGACTCCTGCACACCCTCGGTTTAACAGTAGTGATAGAGTGATAGATGACGCCTGGTTCACGCCAGAATTGGATGTGTGTGCATGCCTTCACACCTGGCATTTTTAAGCAAAAGTCAACTCACCTGTGGTTAGAGAGAGCTTTTTTTGCCATCATGCCATCTCTATTGTTGATTGTGTATTAATCGATCTGAATTAATATTATCTTAATAGATCAGTAATTGATTCATAAAAGTAGAGATCGATCCAACGCATAATGTTGAAGTTCGCTAGCTTGAAACTAACGTATAATGGGATTTCCCATAGGACGACTGATGCTAACGTCCAGTCAGTGTAAGCATACGGAGCAGACTAAATGAAAAGCTTTATTTTTGTAGGTGCATGAATTTTCCGAACTCTTTTAAGGAAACATTTTTTAAAGTAACAATTTGTGGTTTAAAACAGTTTTTTTTTTTTGCTCATTCTTTCCTCTTTTACTATAAGGTACAGAAGGATCGCCACCTAGTGGCCAATTTGAAACACTCTCCAGGAGAAGCAGAACAATTGTTGGAGCTTCTCTGTTGGAGAATCCATGTAACACTGTATGGTATTAACAATCTCATTATAATTTCATTAATACATTGTACATTATGTGAACTGTGTCAGAATAATATGGATTCATATTATTCCGGGATAATATATTAAATTCATACACCTATATATATAATACATAGATACATATATATATATATATCTATATATATATATAGATATATATATATATAGATATATATATCTATATATATATATATAGAGAGAGAGAGAGAGGGAGGGAGAGAGATCTAATGTATTTCTAAACAAATGTGTAAACTATTTAAACTCAAAATTGAGTTGACTCAAACTGAATTGAATGAAATTGAATTGAGAGGACTGAAATAATTGAAAAATCGTAATGGAATCGATTCAGTCTGGTGAATCGAGTCGATTCAGGATATTATTTACACACACACACAAACACCCTCACAGTTGTTGCCCTAGAACATTGATCTGTGTGAGTTTCGGTGTCTGTTTGTTTTTTTGTGTGCTGAGTTTCTATTCAGTATTTAGTTTCATACCTATAGTCTGTTTAAATACAAAATTATGATCGCATTTGTCAACTGTTTATAAAAAGTGGTTATATTTCGAAAATTGGCCTGGTTTTCTCCCGCGTCTCGACGTAACTTCCTGACAGAATTGACGTGGATCGCTTGCAGCTAGCAAAGAAAATAGACCAGATGCCAAAACAATTGCAGCGCGGCGCGAACCAACCGCAGAGGACAGCAGCGTCTGGTTAAATTACACTTTAGGCTAACAAGGGCGCCAAATGAAAGAGGCTTCCGTTACGCGCTGCTTATATATATATATACATATATATATATACATATTTGTAGTTTATATATATATAAACTCAAAAATTTGAATTAAAAAGTGTGTAAATGAGCAAAATTATTTGTTGTCCGTGCTCCAGTAAAATTGTGGGCGGAGCAATCCCACTGAGAGCTCTCTGGTTAGAAGTATTCCGCTAGCCACAATCCTTTTCAATTGTTTTTGTTTCTTTAATCACAAAAATTTAAATAAAAAAGTTAAATGTACTTAATATTAATCCTCTATCATCTGAAATAATGGCACATAAACATGTTAAAAACCCAATTTTACTACACTTAGTCACTGACAACTTGAATCCTCAAAAACAACTTTAGTTGTTCACAAATGTTTGTTCCTTAAATAAAACCAGCTTAAACCATAAGAAGATAATTATTTCACTTTATCTTGCAAATAATGTAATTCTCTGATGGAAAAGAAACAAACACTAAGCAATGGTAAAAATCTACCATCAAAAACGGCATATTTTCTTTTCTAGTTTCTTTCTAAAAGTCATCAAGAGATAATTACCCCAGAAAAAGGCTGCTTTTGATGAATATTTGTCTCCAATAAAAACTTTCCTGATGTATTTTCACACCAGCCATTGGCTTAATTTCAACCGTTCTCTTGGATAATTTGATTCTCCAGGAAACATCTCGTTTATAATTCTTAACGCGTGTTTATTGAAATGTGAGTCTAAAACATGAACACACTTTCTGCCATGTAAAAACGGAGTTTGGGGCAGGGCAGAATTGCCAGAGGGGGTCGTAATTCATGGCTTTCTGCAGTAAAGCAGGCTCCCTGGAGGGAAAGGTTGTTTAGTTTTCATGTCTCCTGTCAGGGCGAGGTATTTTCCGTGGCTCCCAGAAGGCCCTGAATCAATCCGCTAGGCTCGATTTGAAGGTGACATTCGGCCTCCCCTTCTCTCTGGTCTGGGTCCCAACAACTGGGCTTCTTCTATATGTGGAAGAAATCCTTCCTCTGGGGACAGTGAAGTGGAAAACGGGAGTTGAATTGGATCAAAAAGTTTTAAAAATTTAATGGGAATTCTATTTATTTATTTATTTTTGTGAATATTACAAATTTTGCTGAGATGAAAGCCATTCATGTTGGTGTTATTCTTGCAAAGTGGTGGGGAGTATCGGTCTGGTGGTACAGCCTTGCGCGGTGGGACCCATCACTCGACGGAGCAATCTAAACCTTCCTCCTGGGCAGGGAAAGACCAGCCCAGAGAAAGAGCAGACCAGGACTAAATTCCTGTCCTTTCAAAACCTGTACAACTATTTCATGCAAGTTTAACTCAGGTTATCATTGTAAATGTGAAACTGCTCTCAATCAACCTACCTGGATAAATAAAGGTTCAACAAGTCTGTAGGGAAAAAAAAGAAACACTCCAGTGAAATTTTGGTATTTTTAACATTTTTTGTGGCATTTTTCTGATGATGTAGTACATATATAAAGAAAATTAAGATTTTTTTTCTTTATTCAAGCATTTATTTATTTTTCTCCTGTGAATCAGGAGCAGATGAAAAATGCTGTTTAAGAACTTGACTAACAAGCTACTATGGCAGGCCACAAGCCCCTTCCTCCGCTCCAGTATGATGCATCAACCTATAGACCAGGGGTATTCAACTCCAGGCCTCGAGGGCCGCATTCCTGCAGGTTTTCCAACATACCCGGATCTGGCATGCTCCAATTGGTTGGACACACCTGAACCAGGTAATCAGTCATGAGTAGAGCTTGGATATCTGGAAATTATGCAGACACTGTGGCCCTCGAGGCCTGGAGTTGAATACCCCTGCTATAGACTACTAGATCCATGTACAACATGTTTTCCTGGGAAGGATTCTGGCTCCAAACTGAATGGCTAGATAGCTCCATTATTGCTGGACATTTTTGTTGCACCAATAATCATTTGTTAGGGTTTATGAGGGGCTGTAAACTAGCAGTAAAGAGGGTAAAAGGGTGGATGATGGGAAGGGGCGGGCTTACTACATGCTAACAAATATTTAAATGATGAAATACTAATACATGTCCACCATATTTCAAAAAAACACAAAAATGCCATTTTTATTTCCCATCACTTAGAGGCGAATTTCTAATGAACTTCTGCCGCCCTGCAGAATTTATGTCCTGAAAATGACGTCAGTTTTTTTTACAATACTTTTAAACAAGATTAAAAGATGATCGGAGTGAAACTATAAAGACCCACTTTGATGAAAGTTTTGTTTTTAACATGTTCTTGTGGGATAATCATAGAAAATGCATTACCTCCGGCCCTCACGAAACTGGGCTACAGCCTTCGCCATCACTTCCTGATACCTCTATCGCCAAATTGCAGCCGATTGCTGCCCCTCGACAGCGATTAGTCCGAGTCGATCCGAGTCACATTTTTAGAGTAACTACTGTCGCCAATCATGAGTGAGCTTTTTCCGGCTTGTTCGCGAAAATCTGTCAATCAAACGTTGGAGACGGGGTCAGCGGGAGCCACATGCTTTTACTGAGGCATCTGATTGGTCAGTTTATAACTTGAATAACTGGTGATAAAAAAAAAAAACATCTTTAAAAGAAGTATGTAAGATTAGAAAGAATGTGTTAAAATAGCATCTCCGAATTCAGATGGCTCCTTTGCTCGATCACGTCACCGATAGTCGCCAGTCAGCTAGCGATAGCGCCAGGGCCAGGCCTGGCCTGCATGGCGCCCTAGACAAAAAGTGATTTTGGCGCCCTTCCCCCGTCTGGAATAGAGACAAAGTGGCTTCCTGGAATGTTGAAATTAGTGTTTATTTTAACTCTCAAAACTATAATAATAAGCACTTTTAAAAATTGGGAAGCAGATGACCTTCCCAGGCGGAATGCAATCCACAATCCTTTGCAACAGAAGGTTGAGGAGATAACCACTGTACTACCTATCAACTTATCGGCACATGTTCACATGTAGATTTTTTTCTAAAGGCATTTCCAGTGTTAAAGGTTTAAAATACTTTTGTTGTTAAGGTTTAAAAAAAGGAAGAAAAATAAATAAATAAGTAAAAAAAATTCGACCGAAAAATACTCTCCTTTTTGGTATTTTTCCACTGAAATGCAGGGGGGGGGGGGGGTGGGTGAATTTTCAAGAAATTGAATGTAAAAAAAACAGACAAACCTCTGCTTTTAGTCAGTTTTTCCTCATCTTCTTTCCTTTTCTAACATTAAGGCTGTTCCTAAACTGAGTTCCTGTGTTTTGCTGCATTTTTATTCTTAAAGTTTTAAAGAAACATTGACAGCAACCACACCGTCCCCCTCTCCTCTCCACCCCCACCTAGCTTAGACATCGGCTGTGTCAGGCAAGGAGGGGCGCAGCACTTTTGAGCTATTATCTTTTTAAATTTGACAAAAAAATGAGTGGTGTATCGAAAAAAATATATGGCCTGATCGTTGCAATTTGGTGCCCCCTCTAGCAGATAGCAACCCAGGCAGCCGCCTAGGTCACCTATGCCCCTGGCCAGCCATGACTAGTTCGGAGGTTTCAGCGCTCAAAGATACATAATAATATCGGTTTTACAGCTTTAAAAAGGTCATGTGTCAACAAAAGGTCATTACTTATTTATTTTAAATTTCTGAGCACACCCACGTGAAGAAAAGCGCTTCTCCTCCGTGGCACAGGGCGACGCAGAATCCCCTCGCAAGAGAAGGTTTGTATTCCTCCCCTTGGAGGGTGGGATGTTTTGGACACCACTTCCTCTGTAAATGTCCCTTTAAATGGAAGGGTAGGGAGAAAGGGGGAATTCAGATTAGGCCTAGAAAACTATTTTAAATTGTTTTTAAAATTTCGCCTAAAAATGAGATGATCAGTATTAAAAGACGACTGGAAACGCTTCAAGATGGATCGAAAGAGGATCAGAGTGGGACTTGAACTACCTGCCATCATGCTGTTTCAACAACGCAATAGTGATCTGAAGAGAAAACACAGTTTTTCCCGGCTCATTTAAACCTAATGTGAAGTTGAATGACCTGATTCAAGAGGAGCCAAAAAGCGTTTTTGTCAATGTTTTTCTAAAACACAAAATGTAGCTAAATCAGACTCTTGATGAGTTCACCCAGTGGGTCAAACAGTTCTGTGCCAAGAACGCTGGAGGGTGACATCATCCCAAAATGCCATATCCAGACAAAGCAAAGGTTCACATTCATAGTGGGAGACACAGATAAACTTAAAATGCCATAGAGTGTGATTCACCACTGGACCCTCTTTGGTGGGAAGCTCAATGATAAGTGATCATTTCCATGGCGACTATACAAACACAGAGGTTGGTGTTCCTCTTTCTTCCACTCTGCTGACCCGCCTACCGAAGCAGCTGCTTCCAAAGAGGAAATTCCTGCACTGGCAAGAAAAAGCAATTATTGACCATAAAACAGAAATGCACTGCAATTAAAAATAGAAATATAAGTTTTGTTTTATTGACTGAGGCAGATGCAGACAGAGAAACAATGGAGCTGACAAATGAGAGCTTGTGAAATATGTTGAGCCTTCACGCGAGTCTTTTAAAGCAGACAGGTTAGGATTGTGCGTGGAGCCAAACCCACGCCATTAAGGAAAGCGTGCACTCATTGTGTGTCATTACCAGGCGATGTCTGTTCCCTGTTTGATCCAAGTACTTTAAGGGAAGAAAAAAATCGCAATTTCACGATTTCAACTGCCAGCTCAATTCATCTGTGAGACATACATCCTGTTAAGTGCCTGATACACAAGCTGCCTCTTGTAAAACACTAAAAACCTCTTTGGTGCCGGGGTGTAATTGATTACAGAAATAGGCAGACAAACACTTTTCCTTTTTGATTTCCTCCCTAATTATGACTTCCACGGAAATCCGACCAAATTGATTGTGATATTTGGCGAGGGCGTGTTGATAGCAACAGGTGACATAATGCTCTCAGATTAAATGAGCATGTCACAACAGCAGATCAGAAAATTCTTCCCTCAAGACAAGCTTTCAGTGGCTTCTCATGGGATTTGGCTATAAATGCGAGTAATGTGCCTCATATGTGATTTCAAACTGCAGCGGGCGAGCGGGGTGGTGTGTGTGCGCACGATTAGGAGGCACCTCTGCTGTTTTGCGGAGGGATTAGGTAATAGAAAGTGCTTTATGGGTGAAGCTCATTGGAAACAGCTGCTTTGCTCCAGCTGTTCTGGTCCGGCCTTTTGTTGTGTGTTGAGTGTCAGGGAGTCTGCCACAGTGCCCAGAACTCCAAAACCTGCTACCTTCCAAGCTAATGAAAAATATATGGCTTTGCAGGCTTGCTTCAATTGGTTTTCATTTTCTGGCTCTTATTGAAAGTGACCCCTTTTGCACGCATACAGTCGCCACAGACTAATGTGCAATGTCACAGTTTCATGAAATGATAGCTATTAAGATCAATGTGCATTAGAGTGATGCACAGACACATTACTCTAACAAATCTTGCCTTTGCTTAGTCTCCCATGGAACACAAGTAGTGTGACCTCTGACTTTGTACACAATCAGTAGTCCATTTCCTCTTCCGAACGACGGCACCTCTGTGCGTTTTTTTTTCTTTCCAGTAGTATTTTCACCACAACTTTAGACTCATGTCACACTCACATGCACTATTTTCTATGAAAAGACACAAACCAGCTATGATTCATGCACTGAATTTTGCCCCTTAACTTATGATTACTTCATAAGCAATATTCTTTCAATGAAACTCCTGACCTTTATTAGTTGAAACATTCCACTTCGACCTCTACATCCGTCTTGTTAATACACTTAAAAACTAATAAAGTCCCTCTCCAATGAAAATCCTGTTTTTTTTAGTTTTTAACATGTATGTGTGGCATTTTTCTCATGAAAGAGAACAAATGTAATAAGAAATCCTTTCATTTTTGAATTTCTGAGTATTTCTACTTTTCTATCGCTGTCAATCAACCTGCCTTTTCATGATCTTCTTTCTGCTGCACATGCACTAAACCCTCATCTGGTCCATCTAGCATGTCTAGTTCAGGTTCCGGAGAAGAGAAGATGCTACCTTCACATTGACTGCAGTCAAATGAGCCGCCGTTCACATTTCTGTGGTCAAATTAGCCGTCACTGATTTTTGGTGTGACTTTCATCCAATACTTACGGTAGCAGTCCTGAGAACGCTGGAAAATCTCCACCAGACTCCACGGAGCTTCTTTGATGCGACCACGGAAATGTGAACGGCGGCTCATTTGACCGCAGTTGGAAAGAATTGTAAATCAATAAAAGAGCATTTGGATGTTAGCTTTCATTATTTTCTGCTGTGAGAAACCAATGGATTGAATGTATTGATCACAGCAACGTCAAGAAACATTGGAGAATGAGCTGAAAGAGTCTTTGGTGAACTGCAAGGAGAAAGAATCAGGATTTTGGAGGAAGTTCTTTTCCATGAAGATCTTCACTTCCTCGTCCCAGCTGACGTCCGGATCAGAACCATACAGCTGGATATTACCCAGATTGATGGATGTTTTTATGCAGCAGGGTGAAGATTTATGCTAGTGAGTCACAGAGCTATCATGATCAGACAGGGGGGATCAGGGGCGGGGCTGCTGAGCTCAGCTTCAACAGCCACGCCCCCTCAGAGGAGATTTTGGAAACAGAGAGTCCAGATCAACATGAGAAATTGCTTTTAAAGACGTTTAGGTTGTGGAATTTTGGTTAAAGACTTCATAATCATCATTAAAGCATTACTGGGAACTTTTTTTAAAATTAAAAAAAAATGTCATGGGGTACTTTAATAAATCTCTTCCAATTTCCTTGAAATTTGTAAACTAAACAAACATGTAGTTCCCCATAGTCACTATAGCCTCATTTCCGCGGAGCGGTCCAGTACGGTAAGGCGTGGTACGCTACAGTCCAGTTAACTCTGGTGAGCATTTCCACTCAGTTAAGCCTCGCTTCAACTGAGCGGTTTGTTTTCACGGCGCATGTGTTGTGTAGACCGCTAGCGTGTCATTGTAGTGCGACGACTGGAAAAGCAACAACAACGGTATTCCTCCCGCAGCTCGTCTTTTTATTGCTTTACCTCTAGTAGCAATCGTGTATAACAGGAATTTAATGTCGTTTGAAAGAAGACTGCAGCCAAGAGGAACATGGAAACACTATTTTAGATTTGCACTGTACTGGTGCTTTCTAGTGTTGTCATCACTTTCTGCCAATCAACAGGTATATACAGTGGATCTGCACCAGACCGCTCAGTGGAAACAAAGCTTAAGTTCTTAGATTTTTTAACTTTTTTTTTAGAGGCATTTACAATGTAGTATTTCTAAATTTCTAAAGGCTAATGTGAACTAATAATACATTTTACTCCTCTCAACAAGCAGGTTTTGCTGCAGCTGGTGACTCGGCCCCTCCCACACATATCTCACAGCAGCTACAATAGCTGAGGAAGGCCAAAACCAGGACTCCTATGCCTCTATCTGCAAAGAGCAAGAACATGTATTTTCTTGCAATTTTCAAGAAAGTAGGAGAATAAAGTTTATGGAGAAAAATAGAATCACCCCAATTTGTGCGTGCGTAATTCTTGATTTGTAAATTACACAAAACATTTTGAGCTTAAGTACAAAAATTAAATAAGAAAAAAATGCAATTAAAAATTCACACTTGTACAATTTAAAGTTACAACAGAAACTATCTGAATGATAGTATTTACTCTCCATAAATGTTGTCCTGAAAGAGTAGCCAAACAGGAAAGGTGGAGGCTGACTCTCCCCACAGCCAAAATGTGGAAATCCAGTGAGAGGGGTGGGACCAGGAAAACAGGACTGTTATCATTACTGGAGCTGCAGATCATGACGTGGGACTTCTGGATGACGTGGGATGTACATAGTTTGACCAATCCTGAAATTCAAATGGAATGAATGAATGAATGAATGAATGAATGAATGAATGAATGAATGAAATGGTTTATTTCAAGCAATCAGGTTATAATACATGGAATAACATCACATAATCACAAATAGATCGCTTGAAAGGGGGTGGAAGGAAGCGAACTTATATAATCCCACCCCGACTCGACCATACCATTTTCTCTACATGAATAATCAATATCCGGTTCAGGATTTAAAATCAAATATCAATATAGTTTCAGGTGATAAAAGATCAATAATATCAGTGATGTAATAGAATTTCAAAAACATCCATAGACAAATCATTTATAATATTCATGAACAGTAATCTAAACATTCTCATTAAAGATTCAAAAAAATATCAGTAGTAATCAACTTCATTTGTTACTGCAGGAAAATATATCAAAATTTCTTATATTAAAAAAGATAATTTGAGCAGATTGCATTTATCAAGAACGATTATTATTATGAAAAAGTGCTAAGTAAAAAATCATGATTTATTAATGGAAAACTTCAAAATATTCTCATTAAAAGACAGTTTGAGCAGATAGTATTCAGACCAGAGCTACATCTTTGTTTAGGAACAGGTTTAAGGCCACGTAAACCATCTTCGTTGTTTTGACTGAGAGACTGTGAAGGTCTTCTTTCAAGGGAATTGTGCTCGAGTTCTTCAGAATTGGGTCAGAGTTCGTATTCAACGGTTCCGACGATTTCATGAGTCCACAATTCACATTTTGCTTGAATTAGAGGTTCAAACATGCGTAATCCCACAGTTCTCAAAGTCTTTCATGGATTTTATTTCCAGAGGCTTCGTCAGGTCCGGTGGTCCGAGTGGTTTGACAAAGACTCTGGCGTTCATAATCCACGTAGACTGGATCTGTCGTTTGGATCGTAAGATCCTCGCGTGTTTTGCCAGATCAGCGTTATATTTGCATAAATGCTCGTTAAGGTACACTTTAGTGTCCTTAAGTTGTTTACGTTGTTTCATCAGAGCAGTCTTATGCTTTCGATTCACGAACCTGATCAGGATCGCTGGTTTATCCGTGGTCTTTCTCCGGGGAAGCGGATGGCAGACTTCGACCGTTTCCAGGTCCAAGGAGATTCCTTTAGACGCTAAAAACATTTTAATCTGATCCTCCACGGTCGCATCAGTAGCTCTGTTAGCATCCACGCTAGCGCCGGTAGCACCAGGCCGCGCCCTGGGCTGTAGTTGGAGTCCCGTGAGAATCACATTATTCATCCGTGCCTGTTGGTCCAAGTCATGCATCCTTCTTTCCATCAGGTCTTGGCGATTGTCTCGTTGTTCGTTGCGTGCCTTTTCTTGGCGGAATTCTTCCACAAGATGCAGCAGCAGCGTTAGTTTAGCCTCCAGCTGGAGCACAGCTGTTAGCCTAGCTTCCTGTAGCAAAGCAGGAGCTAGCTGGGATTGGATGCTAGCCAATGCGGTCTTCAGCTCAGCCAGATCGGCTTCAAAATTTTTCTTCGGTCCCATGATCAGCTCTCCTCGTTGTGGTAGCTGTGTTGCAGCAGCCCGGTGATTAAAGTCGCTTGCAGACGACTTTAAAAGACTTGAAAAGCTCGAAAGTTACGGAGAGCTGGAGGCACACGTCTGCTCGTGATGAACCGGAACCGGAACAATACCTTGTTTCAACCTGTAGGGGGCAGCAAATAGTTTATTTTTAGTTTTACACGTTTATTTTACTTTGTCAAGGACCAATAGTCAGCACTTTTAAAGCCCCATTTATGAAGGTGAACAGCCAAAAAAAGTTGATTTAGGGTTTGGTTACATTTTAAGTTCTCAGAATCCGTAATTACTTTTTTTCATAGGGATTTAAGAGTAAAATTGCCAACATTTTTTTTATAGTGCTGTTAGAAATGCTGATAGGAACCAATAAAACATTTTACTGTTTTCAGCAATCTGGGTAATGCTGCAGTTGGTGACTCAGCCCCTCCCACAGCACCTACATACCAAAACCTGGAGTTCTGCTATCCACCATCAGGAAATTGCAAGAATTTACGTAAATGTTGTTCTTAGTGTCTTAACTTTAGTAAACATTTGACAAAAAAAAAATGTTAAGCAAACCATTTTTTATTCTTTTGGTCCTTATTCCAATTATGACACACATAACCGCCCCTTAAAATCGAATTAGAGAAATTGGCAATTCAGACAATTTGAATAAAAAATATTGCTTTCAAATCCTTTTTAATTTGAAGTTATTGAATTTCAAATCAAACCAGAAAAGTAATAACCATCGTCACTGCCCAGTGAGATGCTTCCAACTCTGGCTTTTTATAATCACAGTTGTACAGAGGATGCATTTTCCCAAAGTATAACACCATTATACCAAAATACCAACTTCTGATCCAAATTCCCACTGGGAACTAAAGTTTTACTTAAGTTTAAAAGTGTTTTGGACTTTTTTTTATTTTTATAATCAGTGTGCCAAGGAGATTTTAGTGGACGTAAACCAAGTTGATTCTCAGCTGGTTGAAAAGCCCAGCGTGAGGCCAGGCTGCAGCTTCATCCCTGTTCTTCTCTTGAAAAGCTTAGAAACTAAGACACATGCAACCCATGACACAGAAAATAAATCATATATCACACCTCATTATTTTTGTGTCTGCATGAGATAGGGTGGGAGGTAAAGCATCGCTCGGTTCTGCCTGACTGAGATGGTGGACGTACTGCTGTGCCTCTTCTAACAGCATTTTGTAGACGAGAAAATGATGAGCGTCAACACAGAATATTTTAAAACTGCACCACATCTTCGAAGGAAAACATCTGGGAAAAAAAAAAAAATCTTAGGCAGCAGGGAGACGCATACTGCACATACTAAACACTTATCAAAGACGGGATTTTTTTTTTTTTTTTTTCTCATAGATGGGCACATAGACAGATAATCTCCCAATCTGACACAAGACCTCCTTGACTGGTTCTTCCCGAATTCCCTTGAACATTATGTCCCTGTGAATTACGGTTTTAATGCTTCATCTCTTCCCATTAGGCCATCCATCACACCAATGCTCACTTAGTCATGGAGCGGTTTCATCAAAGTGGGATAAGGGAGGGGGAAGAATGGATGCACTCGACAAAAAAAGGATACAGAGATCAGGCAAGGAAAGAAAAGACTGAAGAAAAAAAAAAGTCTGACGATGAGTGGTTGTAAACCAAAGAATTTAAGAACAGGCGGACGCTCAGAGAGGACGATAAAATGTGAGGACGAAAAGGGCGACCATCAGCCGCGGAGAGTAGAGAGACGTAGCAATCATGCGGACAGATTAATGGTGATGAGGGAGGGCTTTAGATCGCTCCAGCACTGATAACCACTTACAACCAGCCTGACAAAATGCTGCGTGTGTGTTTCTGTGCCTGCTTGTCCGCTTTATTTATTTGTTTTCCGCATTTGTTCGTTGTCCGGTATCCCCCCCCTTTAAAAGATGATTGAAAAATTGGCGTTGACACAGGGTGGAACCAAACATTATTAAACCACAACACCGGACCGATTAGACTTGCATGATGCAAAACAACCATTTTTTTTTGCCTGCGCTTCAGATTCAAAGGTTACTGGCTTTTAATAAGTCTTTTTGCAAGGTGGAACAAGGACAGGAGAGACTCTAATTAAAGGGTAAGACAGTGCAGAGCACAATTAGACATGAAAGGCACTTTCACTTATACAACATGGTGCAATGAAAACTGTTTTAAAACCTCCTATTACCTTCTTGTAACATTTCAGAAATGATTAAATATTGATTTGGAATTCTTTGATTTCGGATAGCTTCATTTTGTTCGACAGCTTTTAGTCTCTTACTACTTTAGCTGTAAATGCAATACTGCCTAGGACTTTGGATGGACGTTCTTTCCTCTGCTGCTGTGGCTTCAGTTAAAATTATATTGATGGTCTAATAATTTTTGATTTTTTATCATTTTTATTTTTTCTGTTTGCTATATGGGCCATACTGCATTAACATGTTTGAATTAAAATTAAACCACAACTAATTGCCAGTAGGCTGTTAGAAGTTTGAAGCTGCGGGTAAGTGGGGTTCCCTGCATGGGGTTCTGGTTTCTCTCTTCTGTTCTTCTTCTCTATTCTTTATTATTTATTTAGCTTTTGTTTGTTTCAGTGCAATTCCTGTGTTGTTCCGCTCTCAGATCCCCAGTGGATCGCCTGTGCCTTTGTTCTTGATCGTGGACCTCCCTCTGGCTCGTCTTGCCTGTGGACCTCGTCCCCATCCGTCCCCAAGTTCTGTCTGGATGAACACTAACTATGAGTTAGATAAGCTAATTCTTATTTAATAGTCCTGGTAAATCGCCTGTCCATCTTGAGAGAGGATCTCTCCTTCATGTGAGATGCCCTGAGACTTCTTCTTCTTTTTCTGGACTTTTTTTTTTAGGAGTTTTTCCTTATCAAGAAAATGAGGGTCTAAAGGCAGGAATAACCAGTTTAGTTTAGTCTGTTTAGTTTAGCAATTAGCTTTTGTTTATATTTTATGACAAACTTTCTGCTTTTGTACAATTACTGCTGTAACATTCAGATGGTAGGGTCAGAATTTGGCATCAACAGCATTAAAGCATGAATCCATCCTGCCTGGTATCGACAGTTTTCTTGGCAAACTTTTGGCTCTTTAGTACCGATTGATTATGATTACAATGCCACAGCCTATCTGAGTATCGTTGCTGACCATGTCCATCCCTTTATGACCACAGTGTACCATCTTCTGATGCTACCTCCAGCAGGATAAGGCTCTATGTCATAAAGATGGAATCATCTTTATGACATGGCTGGACTCTAATGACCTCCACAGTCACCAGAACCCAATAGAACCTTTGGGATGTAGAGGAACAGGAGATCGGTATCATGGATTTTCAGCCGACAAATCTGCAGCAACTGTGTGATGCTGTCAATACGGACCAAACTCTCTAAGGAATATTTCCAGAACCTTGTTGAATCTATGCCATCAAGGATTAAAACAGTTCTGCGGGGAAAAGGGGGTCTGACTTGATACTAACAAGGTGTACTTAACAAAGTGGCAGGTGGGTGAACATCCAGATTACCATCTCATCATCTCATTTCTCTTTTCTTTGTATAATCGACAATGAAAGGACAAAAAAGGTTTAAATCTTGAATCTTTTTTAATGTTGGGGAAAAGTGAGGCTCTTGCAGTGTGTATAAATGTTTTATTTCTTTTTGCAAACAGTCCTAACTGCAAGCATTGACTTTTTTTTAATGGGTTTTTTGTTTATTTTACTGGTAATAAAATGCAAAAAAGAAAAGCTGTTTCATGGCAGCTTTGAGTTTAACATTCTTAATCCCTGCGGCCTAGTACCTTGTGACTTTGTTGTAGTTTTCTTTTTTAGTAATTTGGTTTAAAGAGTTTCATGCTAGATTGTTATTAACTAACACAAGTTATTGCGTTTTTTTGCTGGGGTAACAATATAGCGAAATGTCATAAAATGGTACTAAAAATAAGTTATCTTTCTCTCTTTCTCTGATTTTGACAGCTTTGTATAGTAGGGATAATAATATTTAGGATTTTTCTAATGAAAAATGATCTGTATATATTTTCCTGATACGCTTTTCTATTTTTTTTTTTTTTTATTATTCTTTGACTTTGAAATTCTGATCATTGACCTGCAAGTGTCATGATAAGTTCAGAACTAATGTCATGTCTACTTACATAGTCCTGTGATCCACTTAAGGCTTTTTAATGACCTCTAGCTGTGTTGGTGAGGTATAAATCACTGATTAGAAGTTATGAACAGGATATTGATAGTGGATTGTATAAATTTGCTTTCTCTCACTCTATCTACAAGCAATCTATAATTTGATGCCCAGTTATCCTATTTCTGACATTTTTTGTACTGATGTAAATCCTCTTGTTGATTGTATTGCACATGCATTATTATTGTTCTTTTTTTGTTGTTGAAATAAATAATTTCAAATCAAATAATAGTATTAATAGTTATTAAAATTAAATTAACTGAATCAGAATTTTGTTATGAAAGGGTTGAGGAGCTATGATGGTTAATAGAATGTCAAGACTGGAGCTATAGCTTTTTGTAAAAGTGTTGATGTCAGATTTCACAAATCAGCTCAGCTTCCACAAATCGCCATTCTCTGTCAAATATTTGCAGTTTGTCTCAACTTTGGTTGTTTGTACTATTCTTTCTCCTTTGAGGAGTTAAAGGTTACTGTTACCTTGTTGTCAAAGTCACATTATTGCTATGATACAGTTAATGATGGTGTAATTTACCCCGACAATCAATAAGTGTAAATAAAAAGCAAAGGACTAAAGTGTACAAAGAGAGTACCCCAGAACATGAATCTGAAAAGGGTATTATAAAAAAATGTCTCTGTAGAGAATGTGTCAGGAAGAAGTGCTTGTATACATCATTGTTTGATAAGAGCTGTAGAACTCCTCTTTATTGTTAGGCTTTTCTTCTTAACGTGCAGTTGATACCTCTCCACTAGAGTTCTCACCCCCCTTTAGATCAGCATTTGTCTTAATGGCTTGATGTTTTCAGGGGGCTCGGTAGGTCAGGTGTAACAGTACACCGCATCAAACCAAGGTGTGAAAACCATCAGCATCAGCATTGAGTCTGAAGCCCAGGCAGTGATGTGCAGTCAAGTGAGGCTGTGAATCACCAGTAAAATATAACTTAGAAATACATACATTAAATAAGATAAATATAGTTTTTCTTTATTAAAAATCAAATTAAGCTAATTTTTAGACATGTCTATTCGATGTTTACTTTTGGGTGGGTTTTGAACCTTTCTCCAGTTTAAAAAAAAAAAAAAAAAAGCAAATTTACAAATTTCCTGGTCAAATCCACAAGAAATCAGCAGGTGAAGCAAGGACCGCCTCCTGTGATGGAACCACGCAGCTGCCTCAAGGCAGAGGGCGCTGATGAACCTGGAGAATGTGACTGTACGGCTAAAGAATAATAGTTAGCGGTAACAAATCGAGTGCAGCCGTCCAGATATTCTGTAATATTGTTTAGCATCATTCTCTAAATGGATTACAGGTATAAACTTTGTAATTTGTGGGGACACGTCACAGGTAGTGATCTCCATTGAGACAGAGAGACTTTTAAAACTGAAGACAGAAAAGGAAGACAGGTTCTTTTTGTGTTTCTTCTGCAAACAGACTTCATTTTTAAGTAAAAGTAAGTCAGTAGTAAAAATGTAGGTGAATTTTTTTTTTGTAAATAGAAGAAAATGTTGAAGTGAAATTTTAAATGACACACTTTAACGATTGGTAATCAACCAGTGACTACTCTGTAGGGTTCATATGTTTGTAAATCTGAGTGATGACGTCTGTCTTGAACCTCACCGCACGTCACTGAGTCCATGTAACCATAATTGTGTGAAAGCACACTTAAAGTCACATTCTGACCATCTTTGGATTCATAATTCAAACATTCCTGGTGGTCTTTTATTTAATCCTGTTTTTAGCCAAAACTGAAAAACTTGTGTCGTTTCCTACAGTAATCTCAACAAAATTCCCCTTTAAGTTATGGGCGAGGAGTAAATGTAACCAGCTCAGCCTTGGTGCTGGCTGGTTCAAGACGATCTCTGCGTTGTGTTTGGTTGTTTTAGAAGACAGGACAGCCGACTTGTCTTTGATTCTGGGTTTATTTTTCTGTACACGAAAAATGGCGATGGTCAGACACGGAAGGCTCCCGCCCGCATTACACATGCAGCACGCTCGGGCGTGTCTGTGTTACAACTAATCAATAAAAAAATACTTTACAAAAGAGTTTTAGAACAAAATTATATACCTGTACACGAAAAATGGCGATGGTCAGAGGGAAAATAAAGCTTAATTTGACTAATCTCTAATTAGTTTCAAAAACGGGATCTGAAAAAAAAAATCAGCACCTCTGCCTTAATTTAGATCCTCTTATCAGACAGCAGAATCGCAAACAAACCTGAGTTATTTTGCTGCGGAGATCAACACCGCCCTCGTGTGGCGTAATGTGTAACTGCAGGGAGAAAAAGTCCAGCTGCCGCTCGCAGCAGACTGAACCCACGTGGGATCGTTACGTGAGCTCCAGTCTTCGGGAATGATGGGAGGCGTAGTCCGTGCTGGTTGGATGATGTCGAACCAATCACCGTGCGTTGCCCTGCGCGGGAATTCTCCGCTTGAGGAAACCCCGCGTAGAATGCGCCAGAAATTAGACAGGCCCCGTCCCGCCGAATCCGATGCTTGGGTCACGGCACCAATGTAACCAGCTCAGCCTTGGTGCTGGCTGGTTCAAGACGATCTCTGCGTTGTGTTTGGTTGTTTTAGAAGACAGGACAGCCGACTTGTCTTTGATTCTGGGTTTATTTTTCTGTACACGAAAAATGGCGATGGTCAGACACGGAAGGCTCCCGCCCGCATTACACATGCAGCACGCTCGGGCGTGTCTGTGTTACAACTAATCAATAAAAAAATACTTTACAAAAGAGTTTTAGAACAAAATTATATACCTGTACACGAAAAATGGCGATGGTCAGACACGGAAGGCTCCCGCCCGCATTACACATGCAGCACGCTACGAAAAGTAAAAAGTCCCTTTTTACATGCATGTATTAGCCAACTTAAAATACATTAAGGCAACAAAAATACAATTAAATTACATAAAACAAAATGATATTTCACAAGACATAGATTACAAATGAAAATACATAAATAATACAGAGTGCTGCAAAGTGCGACCTACCTCGGGCGTGTCTGTGTTACAACTAATAAAGTTTTGTTGCTGCACAGCTACTACAGACACGCACCAATAGGGGGCGCCAGAGAGTCCATAAAAAAATAATAAAATAAATCCTGTTGCAAGTGGATTCACATTTAGACTGTTACATAAACACACCCCCACTTTCCATCATCCATCGGTCTACACTTTCTCCAACTAGTTTACAGCCCCGCACATCCCAAACGTAACATTAGTGGTGTAACAAAAATGGTTTACTCAAATAAGGAAAGCAAAGACGTTCATGGATCTATCTGTCTACAGGGGATGCATCCTTCTTATTGTAACTTTTACATCACAGCTACAAGCTTTTTCAAACCAAATTTTTTATGTCCTCCTGATTTACGACAGTAAAGAAATACTCAGAAATGCCATTTAGAACTTCAATTCTTTAGTATATGTCCTCATTCAGGAAAATACCACAAGAACGTGCTTTAAAACAAAGTTTTCATCAAAGTGGGTCTTTAAAGGACAACGTGTCCCATCTACGGGTCAATGCTTGGGAGTGGCCCATGTCATCGTAACAGAAGAGAAGATTTCTCCACAGTTGTGTCAAAAATGAACAGGAATGGGAGTGGAGTGTGGGACTGATGGTGGTGATGGGATTGTCACAGCTGAGCTGTCTCACAAAGACCTGTGAGAAAGAGATAAAAAGCAAAGAGATGCATAAAGCCATATGCTCATGCTGGCTCACTAATGTGTGTTACTCCCCGTTCCAAAACTCCTCTGAAAGTTAAACACTTTTATTACTCCACAGTATGATGTGATTGAAGTAAGAACAGGAATGTGGTTATATGTTGCCTCGGATGACCCATTGCTCAATTTGTAGAGGGCTTTCATTTCCATAAATCCTCGGAAAAAGTCAGTATTACATCCTAAATACTGCTTGATATTAAGCCGTTCGTGTAGCATCTGGAGTCACTCAAGAGGTTGAGTGCAGATTAAGTGTGTGTGTGTGTTTGGGAAACGTTGCCAGGTTTGAATGTTTGTTCTTTGTCAGATAATGCAAGCATGGGACCTGTTGTAACTCAACAAAAGTCTGAAGGTGAGTCGCGTGGGTTAGCGTTTCTTCGTTTGCACTCAAAAGTTAAATAGACTTCATTTTATGTTTGCGTTAACATGGTCTCCAACTGTGCTCGACTTGTCGGTGGAGTTTTATATGTATGTTTTTCAACATGATGTAAAAGTCAAACTAAACACACAGAAGAAACCGTACTGGCTGCTGTTTTATTTGGTCTAATAGTCTCTAGTTGTCTGAGATACTTTGATTGAATAGTAGTAAGACTCAAGTGCGTTTAAGAACTTTCTAAACTAAAAACTCTATAAAATTTGACTTCTATTCCACAGACTTTCCGTTTGACAAAAACCCACGTGTATGTGTTTTGGGGGAGGGGGTATAACTATGCAAACACACTTCTCAGCCCTGTTTTACTGTGCAATACCAAGTCCAGTTTGTTGTTTGGCTGGGCTGCAACAGGATGTTGCATATCTTTTTTTTTTTCAAAATTTCCCCAACTCTTTCAATTGTTTTCTTAGTGTTCTTGAGTGTGTCACAACTCAGTCACTGAAAATTTGAATTTTTTAAAACAGATCTACTCACAGATGCCTCAAAGCTATCATAGACTGTTCTGGACATGATGATTAAATCAGAACGTATAATACATACAATATATATTTGAAAGGGGAACCCACCAGGCACAAGATGCCTAACATCATAACCTTTATTTCACCAGGCAAAACATTAAGAACAATTTCTTATTACAATGTTGGCCTGAAAAAACAACAACTATTCATCTATAGTAGATGTATACTGGACATATTTTATTTTGGTATCCTACTAGAGGCCCACTGGTTGGTTATGTGCAGGCCTGGCACGCAGGAAACAAGGGTTCGATTCCCAGGCTCTGCAGTGAGCTTCATCCACAGTGGGTCCTTAGCACTACTGCCTACCTTTGTAGCCACAGGGAGGCCCAAACCTGGATCTCCTGTTCCTGTCCTCAGCCCGGCTAAAACAAGGTAATGTCAGGAAAGGCATCTGGAATAAAAATCTCTGCCAAATCACCTCTACTGTGGCAACCCCTGAAGGGATCCACCAAAAAAATAAATCTACTTATACTCATTTTTATTAGAGTACTTTTATAAACTTTTACTAGATTTAAGACAAATGCTTGGATTTTAGATTTTGTTTTGTTTACTGTTTATTTGTCTGAGAGCTAAATCGCAAACATTTAGTTGTCCTTTATCACTCTAGAGCCGACAGATAAATAACACACACATTGACCCATCATGACTCTGATACAAGATTGTTTATGTGTGTTTCAGCTGATTTTGACGAGGAGAAAAACACCTTTGCATATCAGCTTTACTCCAATATGAAATACTTTTTGAATGTGAAGTGATGCATAATGGTGCAAAACTGCTTTTATCTGTGAAAAATCAGCTGATTTACGTTGAAAATGTAAACCTGTCACTGCTGTGAAGTGCTGAATACCAGAGCAATTCTGCTTTTCTCTGCTTCAGGATACAACACATCCTCACCCCAACTTGTCACATATTGACGTTTCGTTAAGGACCCTGTCGCGTAACTTTTTGACGTGCGGGGTGTTTGTTAAAAAAAGAGTTTAAAAGAGTTTGCAACCCTTGGGACGCGGTACCGTAGACAGTAGCGGGTACAAACTGGTCTTCAGGACGTGTCTGGTATCCAAACCTGGTACTAGTACCCTAACCCGGTACTGGACGCAGTACCATACACGGTACCGGGCACAGTACCTGGATGTGGTACCAGATGAGTCAGCATCTGGTTAGGGCACTGGTATCAGGTTTGGGCACTGGTACCAGACGCATCCTGAGAACCAGTCCTCGCCTGGTTAGGATACTGGCGTGACGTTTGGGTACCGGGTTAGGGTACTGGTATCAGATGCGTCCCAAAGACCAGTCCGCCTCTGGTACCCAAACCTAGTACCAGTACCAGTACTGTAATCTGGTACCGGGCACAGTACCAGACGTGGTACCAGATGCAAATTGGTACTGGGTTAAGCTGCTGATACTGGATTACTGGGCATCCCGGTACTGAACCGATTTGCGGCCCCCACGTCAAAAAACAACGAGATATGGATTCCCAAAATGTCAATTTTTGACGTGAAGGAGTCCTTAACTTAACAAAATATCTATATGTGATAAATTGGGAGTGAGAATGTGTTGCAGGATCTACTGCTGAACAAGTATACTTTCACCAAATTGATCCCATTGTGCATCTTCTTGTACGCCTCTACAAATACTGTCTTTTGTTGTAGTATTGAAAGTTTAAAGATGGCTTTCAAAGTACACAAAACTATTATCTAATTAACTGTAGACCTTAAGAAAAATGACAGCATGTTTAAAATGAGCAAGGCATGATGGGACTACAACACAATTAGTGGTGGGGAAAACCGTCTCCTTAGATATCTATAGGACGATGCGCAACAAACCTCTATGAATTGATGTCTATTGGATGCATTATGCATATCTATAGCTGTAAGCATTGGAATAGCTACGCCTTAGATATCTAATAGATGTGTCTGTACTCATCTGGGATCTGGACAGGTGGGTCCAGTTGAATTCCAAGCACAGTTGTATGATATACACCAAGAACCCAGGAGATTTTGAGTTCCTTTTACTGGGATCCTGTGCATACTCATGGAGTACTATATAGCTCAATGAGATTTTAAGCATAAATCCACAACTGCTTTGTGTATGTTCTCCTCGTTTGATGACATGACGTCAATTTTTTTTTTTTGTAAAGTTACTAAATATAACAGTAATGTACCTTTACCATTATTGAAAATGACTGCTTAGAGTTATTTTGCAGACTCAAAAAGCCAAACAGCTACAACTTAGTATCACAATAACTCATGAACAGTCTAAAAACTAAATTAGTGCAGTTTGCTTTCTGTACCATTCATATTCAAATGGTGGTTTGTGTCAGGTTTTTATCACAAATGATGTTAAATTTTAAACAATGCATCCTTTTTTACCGCCTACAGCGTTTTAAATTTTTAATAGAACTTATTTTCACCACTTCTCCAAGAAAGTCCATATTCTTTGCTGCCAGCTTGCTTCCTTCTTTTATTCATAAAACCACCCCCGTTTGACTCCTTGTTTACAAAACTTTGTTTGGTTTCCATGATGTAAATTCTATATGTTATTGGGCAGTGGGTTCTTACAAAACGACTCATCTAACATGTAAAGTACACCCCACAGACTTACTGATAGGGTCAAAAAACCTAATGTTTACTGGAAGTAGTCTATATTTTAGATAGATGTTTTACCACCATGAATTGTTGGGATCAGGGAAAACAAAGAACTTCAGCAGGATTTATATATATATATAGTGAAAGATTTATGTCATTGGCTCGTCTGGTCCCATTGAAGTTGTATTACTCTTGAGGGAAAGTCATAGTTTTCTTGTAAGCAGTCCAGGCGGTGCATGTTTTGTCTGTATTTTCTTGTCAGAAGCTGATTTACTGGGCAGTTCCTGAAAAGTTTCTGGGTACTGCACGGCTAGTTCCATGTGTTGACTTGTCTTATGTGCTGACAGGAAGTTTCATGTCTGGTACAGTCTGGTTTCATCCAACTTGGTCGTATGTGTTGGCAGTAACCTGTAGAGAGCAGTTAGTCATGATAGCCTTCATCACAATTGTGTTTTTAACACGTTATTATGGCATTTTTCTGATGAAGGAGATTTACAAAGAAAAATAAGCTTAAAATTGCATTCATGAGTTTTTTTGGTCAAATTGATGGGAATCAGGAGCAGACAAAAAAATTGCTGTTGTGGGTCTGAGGCAGAAGCAAGCCACAAGCTCCCCGTTCAGCTCTATTCTGATGCTTCCACTTGTAAGCAACTACATCCATGTACATCATTGTTTTCCTCGTCTTGGCTAGCATCTGCCTCCAAACTGTACGGCGGAAAAGCGCCAATAATGCTCGCCATTTTTGCTGCACCGGTAGTGTTAGATTGAGGTTGTAAGGGGCTGTAAGCTAGCAGAAGTACATATAGACAGTGAAAAAATGGGCAACACCAACTCCCCCAACCATCGCTCAGAGGTAAATTTCTAATAGACTATTACAGCTCTGCAGGGTTTATTTTTCTTAAATTTGGCTAAAAACGACATAATTATATCTAAATGATTATCACAGTGGGACTTAAGATCATGCAGATGGACCGAGCAATAGTTATGGTAATTATGGTACAGTAGATATGGTGTGTGACTATGTTATTGGAACCATAAATTACACTGTAGTTTTCATTGAAAACATCCTTACTATGTTTTAGGAAACAAAGTAATATATAAGGTGACTGGAGCTCTAAAGCCTTAAAACATTTGACAGTTTATAAATAAATAAATATACTTTAAATGAAAAACATTTATATTTTTTATCAAAGAACCCTCAAAAAACATGTGGTATATTTAAAAATGAGTGGCATTACTTTCAAACTGTTCTTAGAAGTAAAAAGTATTTATAAAATTATTAGAGAATGATTAAGAAAGTTAATGGTTAAAAAAACAACTACTGAGCGACAAGTAATCACTTTAGTAAGAAAATTAGGAAAGTCACTAAACTCCTAAAGAAAGTATTTCCATTTACTACACAAATTGTTCAAATATCACACAAAAAATCTGACAGATAGAAATGAATCCCACCTTGTTATGCTCAGTTCATTTAATAGATTGAGATTGGTCCTGTGCAACATAGATGTAATCTATGTCGTGTGGAATCAGATAGAAAAAAAATATTCGCCATAAAAATAAAATAAAATACAATATTATCTTCTTCTGGAAAAAATAACTTTTACTGTTGTCAAGAAATAAATGGTGAATAAAACAAGCAATTAGAGAAAAACAGCTGAATAATAAAAAGTAGCAGATAAAGTAGTGATTTTTCATTATAAATCCCCTCAAATAACAATCAAACTTGTGTTATTGAGTCTGACAAACAGTCAAGGAAACTTGAGGGCATACACTTTGTCACTAGCTCTTCTGGTCAGGGCTGCTCTGAAACTCATTATCCCGGCTGCTTTTGTTAGTCCTTCCATTTCTGTTTGCATTTGTGGGCTGATACTTGTCACTTCAGCTGCATCGTCCAACGACCTGGACACTCTCGGCTTCTTTGTTCAGAACAGTCGTGTGAAAAAGCAAAGATGACTGCTTAAATTTAGATAGGAGTGTGCGTTAGATGATTACAAAAATAATATTTTGCCTTTTTCTTTGCTTAATCCAATTTAAAAACGATAGGGGAATCTCACTGCAGGCGGCAGATTTAATTGCAATTCTCAAAAGGATTTAATTGCATTCAAATGTAACTTCAAAATAATTGCACTTTAGCGCGGCTTCCTCTTGTGCTTGAATAAAAAGTGGTCTAAATATACTTCTCTTGGTCTTTTTATTTAATGACGGGCTAAGGCTATAAGGAATAATATGTGTCTGTAATATCACTTGCTCTTGTTTCCTCACCAAGGTCACATGTAAAGCAGCTGCAACATGGTAGAACTTTAAACTAACATGCGTATTTTACAGCAGTGAATATTTTCTATCACCAGGAGATCAGCTCTATTTTTATCCAAACAGGCCCTGAAAAACACTTAAAAGTTAAGAATATGAAATACTTTTTGTCTTTGTGTTCATTTGATTCCAATAAAGTTTTTTGATAAGAATGACAGTCTGGCGATTTAGCCACAGCTAGCTATTTTTTGGAAAAGTTCCACCCCTCCAACTGTCTCCACCAATCATTCTTGGAGGCTTAATCATGTCATCAGTCTAACCAATCACAAGTTTTCATAACATTCTCACTTTTTTGATGCGACTTGGCTCATGAAGTCTCAAGGCTTTTGTTTAGCCGTTTAGCTTTAGCTGTGGGATCCAGTGTCAGACCGTGGGAAAAGTGAACAAAATAATGAAGCTCAGAGACGTGAGCGTTTTCAAGCATCAGCGTCAGTTTTTGCACTGCATCTCCCATAATGCATTGGGTTAAAGTGACAGCACTTCTGCTCCATGATACTAAAATAAAACAATTCATTCCCCCAAAATAAATAAGACATTTTTTGTTAAAGTTACATACAAAAAATAATCAAACTTAAAAAAATGTTCACCTTTGTATTGTTACAATTGAACATAAACATGAATCTAACGTGCATTTTGTGTGTAAAAAACAAGCATGTTGTGATTATATGATTGTTTAAAATATTACAGTTGCTCTGGCACAAACATTTAAAGAAATATAAAAAAATAAACCATTCTTTGGAAAGAATTTATTACTGATTTTTTTT
The DNA here is from genome assembly GCA_003999625.1 of Oryzias javanicus. NCBI lineage: Eukaryota > Metazoa > Chordata > Actinopteri > Beloniformes > Adrianichthyidae > Oryzias > Oryzias javanicus. The sequence continues at coordinate 830,997 of CM012447.1, forward strand.
GGTGAAGTTACATAAAAATGAATAAATAAAGGGGAAAACAAAGCAAATTTTGAACTAATTAAGGAAACACTTACTATTGAAAATGATCACAATTTTTATTACATTTTGGAAAATCAGCAGCAACATCCAGCTTTTCTGTCTGAATTATTAAAAAAAATTGTCTCGAGATCGTGGAGGAACTGTACGTCATTACAGATTATAGAGTTTCTCCCGTTTTACATATTTGGATGCTGGAGTGCCGCAGAAATTTTGTCAAGGAAAAAGTGTACCTTGGCTCAAAAAAGGTTGAAAAGCACTGGTCTAGAGAACTGTTGTTGGTCAGTCTAGCCTGGAGAAGCCGACTGGTCTCTACTGTCATAAACTTTTTCTGCTAAGCTCCATATTGTCTATTCCTCTGAACTCCAACAGCCATATCACTGGATTTACCTAACGCCTAAGGCACATTTGTCAAAGTTATATCTTGCCCTCCATTTTATATATTTATTTAGTTATCTTGTGCATATTTATAATTTAATATTTTTATATATATATATATTTTTTAATGGAGAGTACAATATTGAAAGTTATTTAAAGTTTAAGTTTCTGGAATAATATTCCTGCCTTATAATTATGTTAAAAAGTTAAGGTTTTAAAAATGTTGGACTATTTTGGCATTTACTAAGATTTTTTAAGCTAGTTTGGAGTTTAGCTAATATTTTAGCCACATGCTAGCTTTTTGGCTATTTAGGCTTTTTTTTTCATTTTTTCAGGCCATTTTGGAGTTTAGCTATTATTTCAGCTAAATGCTAGCGGTTTTGGCTAATTTAGACTGTAATGCCATATATCTAGCTCATATTTGTGTTAAAACATTACGGGGTTAAAGTTTTAAAATTTTAGTTTTAGTTTACAGTAGACGTTTATCCTGTTTGAATGCGGCCAAAGGCTTGTTTATGGATTTTGTCCCCTCGTGCGATTGAGTTTGACACCCCTGGGTTAAGGCTTTGAACACAGAGTAAAACTTAAAAATAGAAAGAAAATACTAATAAAGAACAAAAAAATAATGCTTTAGGTTAAATGTAGCAAGCTAGCATGCTAACCTGCACAAGGCAGAAATCTAAACTGACATCTAACATTTAACAAATATGCTAGCAATAAGAAATGTATAGTTACATTTTGTTGCTAAAGTATTAATTATTTTCTATTATTAGGCATTTTTCAGTTTTTTCATGCTTAACCTAAGATTACCATATGTAACCTAGCTTACCAAAGGCAATCACAAATGTTTCATGTAGTATTTTTTTTAACAGGGTGCTCAAGTTTGTTAAAAGCTCGAATGTATGCATAATTAAGGTGGAAAATTGATTGGAAATTAGTTGCAACCACCCTCAACAAAGCACCTTTAAACGACTACTTTTAGTGAAAAGTCCATGCAAATGCACATAAATGCGCGTTTTAGTTTTCCACATTCAGAACTGCTTGTCATTACCTTTTTCAGGCTCCGTAAACGAAATGTCGTCAATGTGTTGAAAGTTAAATCAGGTTAAACTTTGACCAACCACGGACTTAGGTTTAATTTACAGAAGTGACACCTGTTTGAAAATGGATGATGGCGGATAAATTGATAATTGCAGGAAGTCATCATGACAGGCAAGATGCTTGACTTGATGCCTAAAAAAGAGATAAGCAAAGAGTAAGATATTTGTTTCCTGTTTTTCTAATTCCTGTGCCATCTGGTGGTTTGGCGGCCTGAGCGCCGGTCTTCCTGCCAGATCTCTCTGGCTTTTGTTTATTTAATTATCTAATTTTGACTGAATCTTTTAACAAACACTGTGTTGATCTGGATTTGTGCTCCTTTTGCTTTTATCTTTAAACCTCTTATATGCTGCATTATCAAAAGTAACATTGTCTGTTTTTGAGCAAAATCTGATATGAAAGAAACTTGTCAGTAGAGGCCTCATAAACTAAACTGCATTTTATATATCCTTCCAATTTCTTTAATGTCTTTTATAGGCAAGCGTTTGCCTATAAAAGACATGTGTTGCAATTTCAAGAGCATGCTATTACACATGTAGTGAATGCTTTTCACACAGGGCAAGCAGGATTGAGCTTTCTCCTCTTTTTAATTATTCACTAGAGCGGTAGTCCCCACCCACCGAGCCACAGAGGGTTTGAGTTGGAAGTCTTTTATTTTGAAAATCAACCTGATTCTCTCTATTAGATTGAGTGCATTGAGTTTCATTCAGCTTCAAAGATGCGTTCCCTATAGAGCATCAGTGATCGATTTGTTGGTTATATTTTAAATGTATTAAAGTTTTTTTTTTCTTTTTAAACTTAATTTTAACCACTTCTGACATGACACCAATTAACAGGCATTATGTGTTTTATCAATTCCCCAAACTGTTTCGTTGTTAGCCTGGTTTGACTTTCATCCATTGAACGTGCATTTTGTTTGTAGAACCCATAAAAAGCCTTAAAAACTTGAGTATCTACTCATGAACACAAAAGTCTTGAACCCGGAAACATGCTTTTCAATGACTTCTCATTGAAAGTGGTCACTTGAAGTAAGCATAACATTATGAAGCTTTTATTGTATTCTTTCGCCCTCTTTCAAATTGCATGGTTAGGCATAAATCCACTTTTTTTAAGTTCTTGTGAAGTAAAAAATAAGTGTCAACACTTAAGCATTCATGAATACTGGCTGCTTAAGTATAAAAGCCAAAGAAACAAAAGTTTATGTGTTTTTTTTTTTTGTTTTTGTTTTTTTTTTACTAAGGATGAGGTGAATACTCAAGTCTGATTGGCTGCTGGGTGTGGATTAAAAAGTGATAAACCATGGTGATAATGCACACCTAAAAAAAGTTCCGATCACACAGACCAAACGCTCTATATCACTGCACACTTCTTTAAAACATGTTTTTCCTTCATCATCTGGACAAAAACAAGCAGTAATAGATGAACTGATGCCTTATTAAACCTATCGTGACAATCAACATATGAATCATTTGCTTTTTGAAGGTAAAGGAGTACATATTGACAAATTAGTCAACCCCCCGCCTCATGATGTTCAGGTTAACTTCGGTTATTCTCCAACTAATAAGACACAGCACTCTGCATGAAAGGTGTAGTCTTCTGTCTCACCACAAGAGGGAGTTTCCGCTTTTAGAGCAGCTCAGAAGAGCGGATCTGCCGTGAAGCGAAACACAGAGACAGAAGATGATTGAGCGCTGTTTATGTTCTAGGCTTAACTTCAGAAAAAAAAAAAAAAAAATCCACATTTCTTTCAAAAGTGTAACACTTTATTGCTACAGCTGAGGTCGGTTTCCGGCTCTGTGCCGTGTTCCATTTCACCGTGACAAGCCCCATCACGTACTATCAAATAGTCCCCTTTTTGTGAAAAAAATGAGCTAAACCGAACACAAAACAAGAATGAAGTACTAAATATTGATTGAGTATTTATTTCTTTTGTAAATGACCATGGTATAAGCGGGACAATACCCTCCGAAGTCTGCATTATGAGAAATTATCGCACTTCGCGGAACTGTCCTCCGCTTCACACGGACGGCTCAGGCCTCTCATAATGCACACTTCGTCGGGTATTATCCCTTACATATACGTTTGTCTTTGACAGTTCGCAGATATCATTATGTCCAGAATGACTCCTACATATTTTCCAGCATACGCAGTGCTGGGCTGTAGAGCAGAGCCAGAAGTCTTACAAAAACTTTTTTTTCTTTATTTTTGAAGTGGAAACTACCGCCGGGACTTGGCTTCTTCCTGCTAAAAAAAATACATTAATTATTTTATTCTTTTAACACATTTTATCGTGGCAGCACCGATTTTGTTTAAATTATTATTTTTTTCTCAATTCAGGAGCCTCAACAAAGACAAATAATGATTTTATAAAATACCTGATTTCTGCCAAACCCCCTCAAAGGACAAATATTTTGTCAAGTTGTTTTAAGGAAAAGCAGCACTTTATCACCAAAATACTTAATTTAAAGTCACAGGAGGCAACTATGTGTGAATGTGTTAACCAATGCAAACATGTTAAAGGATTAGTGAGGGTGCAGCATGAGACTGATTCCTCATATCCCTTATCTCAGCTGAGGATGTTCTGGGCTCTGGTCCTATAGCAGCGTGTGCCATGTTTGTTGCCTGGAAACCCCTCGTCAGGCTCAGAGTGGGGTCAGCGGCTGCTAAGCGATGTTCGTGCATGATGGTTTTTTTTTTTTTTTCAAATCTCCACAGCAGTCATCACGCTGTCAGCTGTTGACTCTGGGCCAGTTTACACACCACAGCTGGGTCTTGCCGCTACATCGGGTTCAACTCAGGTATGAGCCTCAGCCAGAAGCTGGACTGACAAGGCTTAATGCAAACTCACTGGCTTTAGCTGTGGAAACAGAAATGTAAAATGACTTTAACACCAGTTTTGATGACGGCTGCAAACTATCCCCCATAACATAAAAAAGGATTCTCTCTCAGTTTAATAGTCTGTGTTGTGATGGACTTCTTTTATGAAACATTTTCATTTAAAGATTCTACCATAAAGATGTTTTCTTTGTCAAAGAAGCTTTAAGCCTTAGAGAGAACTGTCCTTATGAGTGGATTTGGGCCAAAAAATGGTCAGACCTGTATTCAAATATTGATGTCCTGCACAAAATATCAAGTTTTCAGACCACTTGGCGAACCTATGAAATCAAAAATATGTTTTTCTATATCCATGCTGCAAGTAACAGGTTGCAGTGAACACTTATACAACCAACGCATTCACTCTTTTATCTCGTCATGTGCGGCCCCTCCAAACTTTTTAATGTTTTGGAAGTCACAATGTCAGGATTCCCCCATCTGGCACTACATCTGACCACCAGAGGGAGCCCTCACCTGAGTACTGACTTTGGCCTCTCTCTCCTCTCTCAGCAGTCTCTCCCTCAACCAGTTCTCCTCAGCTGTTTCCCATCAGCCTCATCACCACCAGCATTTAATCTGCCAGCAATCAACCCCTCATTGCGAAGTCTTTGTACTGCCTGGCATACAACTCTGAGCGTTCCTCCTTGTTACTTCTCCTGGTTTTTGATCTCTGCCTGTTTCCTTGACCTGCCTCCGCCTTGCCCCTTTGTTCTTAGCTGTTATTAAACCTTGTTTTGCATATGAATCCGAACGCCTCTGCCTCTTCCTCACACACAAACTCTTGGTTGTTTGATGTGCTGGCTTTTCCCATTAATTCAGGGGTCCCCATCCTCTGACCAGTACCAGTCTGAGGGCTGCTTGATACTAGGCCACAAACAGGGAAAAAATGCATTGGCTAATCAGGGGTCCCCAACCTTCAGGACCACAATCCACGTCCAGTACTGCGTCCCAAGGGTTGGGGACCTGTTATTTAATTGGAACAGCCAGCTTGTCAAAAAACTACGAGATGGGGATACCCAAAACGTCAAAAAATGGCGAAGAGGGGACCCTGGTCCCTTGATACAACACACAACCCTACAAAGCCTGCAGACCATTGCTTGCACAGAGAAGTAATTGTTGTGATAAGTGTGAGCTCCTTGATTTCAGCCTGATTGATATTAGACAAAGTTTAGTTTTTGAGGGCATCTTACGAGTGTTTTATTAACTTATATAGAACGGTCGTGGTGCTGTGGTATCAGTCAACCTCTGACCGGAACATCACAGGTTTTGTTTTCCATTCTTGGGCAAGACCTGTTTTTTTTTTTTTTTTTTTTTGGAGTGTTTTTTTCTGTGTTTTCTTTAATCTTTCTGCTGGAGTGGGAGGTTCTCTGTCTTTAGTTTTTGCTACCATCTTTGTTTACAGATTAGTGCCTCAAATGTCCAGAACACCTGATTGGACACGGACCTCCGAGATGATATTTAAATACTGCACATCAACTGCTGGAACTCCCCACTCCCCACCTGGCAGTACCAGAGCTTTACTTTGTTTTTGATTCAAACAGGCTTTGGTTCATGTATTTATGTTGTTATATCTAGTCCCTGTTCTGTAAATAAATTCCATCTTACTTTACTTTGTGAGAGTTTTTGGATTGTTAGAGTTTTTAATTCAGTTTATGTACAGGTGAGTGAAATTGGGGGCTTATCCGGGATGAATTGGTTTGTGTGGCATGTTTGGTAGGTACGTTGTTTTTCGTGCTTTTTATCAGATGTCACTGTACCCCAGATTACTCCTGATAGCAGAGTTGCTATCAGTATGGGAATCTGTGTGTGCAGCACATTCTCACTCCCAACTCGTCACATACTGACGTTTGGTTAAGGACCCCTATGAGTCACTTTTTGAGACTTTAGGTGTCCCCAACTTGTCGTTTTTTGACGTGCTGGATGTTCGTAAAATCACGAGTCCACAACCCGATAGCGGATATGATACCAGACTCAGTTCTGGATACGGTATCGGACGCAGTACTGAATTCTGTACCAAACCCAGACTGGTTCTTGGGACGCGTCCGGTACCCTTACCAGACTTGAACCGGGCCCCGACACGATTCGGGTTAGGATTAGGGTATACTGATACTGAGTGAGTATCGGTACCGGTACGGGACAGGTTCAAGTTTGTGGCCCGGAGGTTGGGGACCCGTGATTTGATTGGAACGTCAAAATAATGATGATTTAGGGACACCCAAAGTGTCAACAATGGACGCGGAGGGGACCTTCACCAAATATCAACTATAATTATGACTGTAAAAATCTTTGAGCGTTCTTGGAAGGTAACAAAAGTTCTGTACAGGTGCAGTATTCCTTTCTAAATCGTGATTTATGTTTTGCTAAACGTATTCACTGTGATTGTCCATGCTTTTTTTTTGTTTTTCCTGAACAGCACACCTAGTTCTGGATCTTAGTTGGCCTCAACCTCCTGTACAGATATGTTTAGCTCTCCAAAGCTTCAACTGCAATCAGTTCTTTGTTTTCACTCAGGGGTCACCAACGTGGTGCCCGCGGGCAATTACTGAGATTAAGAAAATGCTCAACATTGATATCTGTGTCCTTGCTTGTTGTCATTGTTGATAATTATTATGAGAAATCCGTGTCTTTACATAGAGGAGTATCAATATTCATAATTAATAATGTAAAGCTATAACTAAGCAAAATTTGTTATTTCAAAATGGTAGCCCTTCGTATGACTTTGTACCCAGGAAGTAGCTCTCAGGTTCAAAAAGGTTGGTGACCCCTGCTCTAGACTTACTGTTATATATTTCTTCATTTACCAAGATTTGAACTTTGGGAGTTGAAAACCCTTGTAAACAAGGGTCAAGAGAAAAGTGTATAAAGTATGTAGTGAGGAGTTTTACAGCCTTACTTCACAGATTTCACTTATTGTGGGTCCTTTATGGAGCAAACCCCCCAAGATAAATTAGGAAACAATGTACATACCATAACCATCTCCATGCACACCCTGTATGTGGTAAGTAATTGTAATAATGATTTGAGAGCGGCGCAAGAACACCAAACAACATCATCACCGTCCATCAACTTGCACTAGTACTTACCACCCGCTTGACAATGGTACGTTCCAGTTTCATGACTTCTCTTAAGGTGACCATACGAGCTAACTAAGACCTGAGTAATTGGATAGATTTTTAATGATTACCACTAAATACCTTAATGAATGTGGTTTGCACAAGTAACTCTGCTTTCCCATGTCTGTGCATGGACGCTTCGCTGGCCGTCGGCTCTCCCCCCTCAGCTTCTCCTTCAGACACCCAGCAGGCTTCAAGGTCGGGCCTCCAGACCCGCCGAGTTTTTAATGACCCTCTCTGTTATCGTTACGCTGCTACTCCTCACACCTGCACTCAAGAATAATATTTACCCTGTCGCTCGCCATCACACAGTGTATGAGAATGTTTGCTATGTGTCCTCCTGTCTTTGCTCCGGAGTGTAATGATGGCTTCCATTCTCCCCTTTCCTCTGACGTCTCATTAGTGAGAGGAAACAGATCTCCGAGAGGCTCCGCACTCCCCGACCATTCATAATATTTCAATTAGGCTCCGCATGGATGTAAAGCGCCTCCACACGTGTGTGAGCTGTGTGTGTGTGCGTCGTCTGTCGAGGCCTGAAGATAGCTGGACGTGTGTGGAGGTGAAAATGTGCGATGACCAGATAGCGCTTGACTTTGGGTGGTTGCGCTGGCTCACGCATCTCTCAGCGGGCCATGACGAGACTCCTCGTCTTTCCTCGAGCAAGACGCAATCACTTTTGTTTGGAAAAACAAGAGTTAAGTCCAAATCTCCCGAGAGCTCAAACAAAAGCAGGAAGAGACGGGCAGAGAGGGATTCTGAGGGACTTAGATAATTGGGAGCGGCCAGTGTTTTTCTTGTCTGTTTTCAAACTTTGAAGAGGTTCGGGGATCGTTTCCAATAAAGAAAAAAGGCAACAAGTGAGTGATGAGGTGGACAGCACAGCAGACGATTGAAACTGGACCTCTTTTCAAGCATTTGATCTCTCAATTCTCTGAAACTTGGAGTATCGCTGCCTTTTTTTATGGATCAGTTTTTAGAGTTTTGAATGTAAAGATGTAAAACTTATGCAGTGTGGCGTCTTTAACAGATTAATGAAGGTAGTTTATGTCAAATCATGTTCATGATTCTGAACTCACTGATACATTCCATTTTTAAATACCCCCCCAAAAAAAAAAAAAAAAAAGCTTTTTGGAAACCCTAAAAGAGGAGAAATTTACTTGTTTGCATTTGTAGTTTTTTTTTTTCATCAAAATGTGCAGAAGTTCTAATACTTGAAATCACATTCTTGTGTTCAATGGATTTACCTGCAAAAAAAAATTAATTTTTTTTCCTGTTTTTATGGTTTTTTTTTTCCTGGCTAATGATATATCTGCTAATATATTTGTGAGTAAACCAATAATGTACTATAATAAGAACATTTCAATACACAGTATATTTTCTGTTGACTCTACATTTAGCAGTGATGTGATCTTGGTCTCAGAGAACATGTCCTGTCCACGCACAAACGCATTCCGGTTTGGCCTGATTTCTCATCTGATGACCCGATTTCACAGGTTTTCATCCTGACCTCCTCTGACCTGTAATCAGCCGCTCGGCCTCTGAGGCAGGGCAAACACACCATGCACGTATAATCAGCTAAAGGATACTGGGTCAGGAAATATGAATCTTTCATCATCCTGATGCTGCTTCAAAGGAAGAAGAAGAAACTGGATGTTTTTACTGACAGGATCAGTAATTCTCTGTTTTTCTAAATCACCAGCTGTCACTCAAACAGACGTCTCGTTTTCATCCAGCTGTCTGCTTTATGACACCTATAATGATTTTGTATCTAAACCGCTGCAGTCCTCCTGTTTTGTGAGCGCGCCTGCAGCTTCAGCGTTTGCATGAGCGAGCTCGGCCGGACCGCCTCCGCCGCATCAGGTCATTTTGCTGTTAAAAATTTACGGAAGAAGTAAATATTTAAACCCATTAATGCACATTAAGACACGCGTGAGCTTAATAATTAAAACAATTGAAATGATTACCTTGCAGCTTTTAATGTGCACGCGTTAAAACGGAAGCGATTTTACAATTGTGTTTGAAAAAATAGTTTAATTAAAATGGACAAAACTCTTAGTTGTTAACAAAATAAATTGAAAGCTCAATTTAATGTTCTTGCTTTGAATGAATGTTTTTAGTTTCATTTTATGGTTTTACAGTGAAGCCATGAGTCAGCATTGTGAGTCTTTTTGATTAGGATTTGGTTTAGATTGGTGCATATTCAACCAAACAACTACAGAAATAGAGCTAATTTTTTTATTTTTTTCTTTACCGATCAACACCCTTAATAAATAGTTTAAAGACTCTCTTGATATTTTTTTTGTGATTTTATAACCTTTTTGTGGCATTTTCTCATGATGGAAAACAATAAAAAAAAATGAAAATCTAAAATGTAGACTAGACTCACTTAATATTTATGTAAAGATCATTTTCATTTGAATTTGATTTACTTTTATTGATAATATAAGTTTTTTTCTTTCTACTTCTTTTCATTTATTAACTGTTATAGTTTTATTATGTTTTATTTTGATGCTACTTACTGTTATTAAATTAAAATAAAAAGAAAAAAATATCTTTAAAATTGGATTATAGAGTTTTTCATTATTCAAATTGTTGTAATCAGGAAGAGACAAGAAAAAGTAAACTTTTAAACTTATAGACAGGTTACGGGCTCCTTTCCATTCTGAAGGACGAGTAGACCCATGAACATTTTTGTTTTTCTGGTCTGTTATGTTGGGGTCCTGAGAAGCTGTAAGCCAGTGGGAGAAAATGTAAAAGGAAAGCTCTCGGTTGTGGGTGATGGGAAAGGGGTGGGGTTGCTCCACACCAACAGTCCCGCTTATAACTCAGAAGTGAATTTCAAATGATGTCTTCGATTTTTCAGTTCCAGATTTGTCATTTTTAATTTTAGCCAATAACTGTGTAATCATAAAACTTCCAGCAGATTCAAAGTGTCTAAAGTGAGAAAATGTTTGAATTTTTAAGTTTCAAACAGACATTAATCTGTACGATTACTATTAATAGAATCACTTGGATCAATTTAGTCACATCAGCTTCATAACAATTGTTTTGAGTTTTTGAATCAATTTACATTGTATTACTTTTTTTTAAAGGAAAAGTCAGCAACCTTAACAGTATAAGAGCCATTTGGACTTGTTTTCTACTGATCAAAACCTAGAAGGAGCTCCATAGTCTTACTTAAGCCTTTAAAAAATTTGGATTTGCATTCATGGCCTTCTTTTTTTTTGAAATAATAAATATGAATTACGTCTATTTTTTTTGTGTTACGAATAAAAGCAAAAATATAAAAATTAACTAGCATCTCTCAAAATGTACGTTTTTTTTTATCATTCGTCAGAAGCTCAAAAAAATATTTTCAAAATAAAAGGTGCAAAAAAGGATCATTTCAGTGCAGCTCTGGACAGCTAGTAACCATTGTTGTGCAACCTAAGATAATATGTGCTTTTAACTCATAAAATATGAAATTTAAATTATGTGCATTGTGGAGATAGAGTTGAGTAAACAAGATGTTTACAGGTCAACAGGGATGTAAAAATCATAAAAGCCACCATAGAGAGAAAAAAGAGGCAGATGTGGCTCTAGAGCCGCAGGTTGCGGACCCCTGGTATAGACCATCCTAACACCTTTGCATCAGTTTGCGGGTATTTGCTGCCATCTAGTGGACAGAAAGTGCAAAAACTGAAAATATTTGTGGTACAAAATCTGTCCACTAGAGGTCACTAAAGCATCTTTTGAAATGTTCTTGTGCTCTTCAATTTAAAGGCATTTTTGCTTCCTTAAAGCAAATAAAAAGATCAATTAGTGCAATGATAAAAAAATATATATATAGTTTTTTTCATTTGTCAATTTTTCAGTTTTTGTAGTTTTTGTATTTTGCTGTAACTTCTTTCCTTTTAAGATTTTTGTCTGAATTGTTTTATTTTTTAGGATGAGACACAGAGGATCTGCTTTCACACACCTGAAGGCCTTTTTTCACCATAAATTTTGAAAAGTTCATGAAATGTTTGAAACCACACATTTATTCAGGGCTAAATGTGGAATGTGGCCCAGACTACACCTCTCTCTTTTTGCTGAACATCCCACCCCCTTCCTCCCTCCTCCATCCTTTCCTTCCTTCCATCCCTCTCCTCCTGAGAGGATTTTTTTTCTCTCTCTCCTCTCTGTGCGAGGTGCCGGCCCGGAGAGGACTGGACGAGCGGCAGAGGGGGAACGTGAAGTGAGGATTTTTTGACCCGAGGGGAGAGGGACCATGGCTGCGCTCTCCGCATGGCTGAAGGCCTGGGTTGTCCTGCAGACTTTGTGCCTGGCTCTGGCTCAAGTGGTGAGTGCACGAGGGGAACTTTTCCAGGAGTTTGTGGAAAAGGTGTTTTGAAAAAGGGGTCAAACGGACCCTCAATACCTGAAGTGATTCTGTAGGTTGTCTTGCTTGTGCAACCTGGATGTGACCGATTTGGATACTTTCAAGAGGTTTAAAAAGTGGATTATTTTACATGGATTAACAAAAAAAAAAGGAGTTCCTGTGGAATCTATGGACTTTTACATTTTTCCTGCTCTGGAGTAACAGGAAGCAAAGAGAATTGGTGTACACTGACACGCAAACCCAAACTTTGTAACTAGCATGTGAACTGTCACTGCACTCTTCCTGAAATGCTTACATTTTCTGGACTTCTACGTGTTTTTTCCTGTTTCTTTTGTTGTATTTGCATAGATTCATTAATTCAATTGGATTTAGGATGTTTATTGTACATCGGACGATCTTGATCAATGCAAAAACACCAAAATAAGGTGGTTGGGGGTCTTAGGTGGGGGAGGTGGCATTAAACAGTACCAGTCTTACGACCCCTCCCTCTAACATTCCTTCACTAATGAATTTTGTGTACAATTATTTAATTTAATCCTTTTTTTAAATTTTTTTTTTTCTCCGAAACAACCAAAAAAATCACTAAAATTAGTTTTGTAAAAACATGACAACACATCAAACCTGTTTAGGATGACAGTGCAGAAGATATATTAAATATTTAATGGTTTAATTATATTTATAGATTATTTAAAGAGATTATGTATGCAGAAATGCAGAAATATTCAAACTTTATTAATAAAACTTCAATTAGGTCATCCAATCTGCTTTAATTTAATTAAATTCTTAAATAATTCTTTTTTTTTTTAATAAAAATGCTCACAAAATTAACAAAATAATTGTTTTTTCAAATAAATCTGTGTGTTTTCATATTTTCATAGGTTTGAATTCACATTAAGTCTATATTAAGTCCTCATTCTTTACACTGTTTGTCTCTCAGATGGGTCCACCTGGACCCCAGGGTCTGCCAGGCTCACCGGGCCCCTCCGGCACTCCCGGCTCGGACGGCATCGATGTGAGTGTCCGCACAGGTCGGCCCGACAGGTTTTCAAACCCCACAAAGATCCTCATTGTGCTGAAAAGAGAAGGGGGGGATTGGGACCGACCTGCAGTTGGGGAGTCTTACCAGCAGATGGCACTGTGAATGAAAACACAGGCACAAAAGGAGCTCTGTTCTCAGCTGATAGAAGGCTCTTTGAGAATGCCTGTAACAGTAATGTGATACATGCAGCTTCTTCTAAGGGTTAAGCAGGCAGGTTGGAGGAATATTCTGGAAGTGGAGCCTCAGAGATGTTTAAAAAAAAATGAAAAAAATGTGCTTGATCCCAAAAAAGTTGGTTTGTTTCTGATGATGTTTTTAGTTAAAGCTAAACATATCAAAACTGCCTAACTTTACTTCCTGTCTGCTGCATTTCAGGGAGAAAAGGGAAAACCTGGATCTCCTGGACCTCCAGTCAGTTTGCATCACATTACTGATTATATATCATGTTGCAGTAAATTTAAATGTATCCAGCTTGTTGTTGTGGCTGCTGTGTGTTTCAGGGGCAAAAGGGGGAACCGGGCAGCCCGGTCCAAATGGGCCGCCAGGAGAGAACGGCATTGATGTGAGTAAACCCACGACTGAGTAAGTCTGCCAAACAGGAAATGACAATATAAAAAAAAAACAACTTTATTCTTAAAATAAATAAATAAACTTAATTTGTAGAATTTCAAAGATGATCTTAGCGCTTAAACGCTACAATCAATTAATTAAAAATTAATTTTAGATAAAGGTTTATTTATAGTAATTTTAGAACCTGAAGAAACTGTGTCATGTGATGCTCATTTTAACTCATTCAGCATAAATATCTGTTTAAATTACAGCTGATGTTAACTGGCAAATTAATGTATAAAAACTACATTTAACATCTAAAATATAATTTAATATTTAAGTACTTGGTGTTTGTTTACTCATGTTCTGACAATTTTAACTTTAATGGTTGATCATATTTTAATACGAATAATTTGTTTCCACAGTTTTAGCCCCAATATTGTTTAAGGAAGTCAAATCCCACATTTAAAGGTATTATAACATTTTATTTTAGACAGTTGAGATAATTTTAAACATGTACTGAGGAAACACTGTAAAAACAAACCCTGTTTAAATTAGTCAAAAATATTGTTTTATGAAGTTATATCCCATATTTTAAGTTAATAAAACATTTTATTTTTTATTTTATTTGTTTTAGCGCCTTTCATTCAAAAGAATGATATTTATAATAGTGAAGATAATACAAGTTATATAAAAACAGAGCCTGTTGAAATAGTGAAAAATTACTTTTTTAGGAAGTAATATTACATATTTTAAATGATTACATTTAGTTAAGATATCATAGATTATATGAAGAGGAAATTGGTCAAAAATGGTTGTTTTAGGAAGTTACAGCCAATATTTTGAACTATTAAAACATTTTATTTATGGCAGTAAAGAAACTAAAGGTTTTATGAGAAGGAAACACTGTAAAAACAAACCCTGTTAAAATTGGTCATGTTTTTGGAAGTTCTGTCTCATATTATAAACTGTTACATTTTCTTCATAGTAGTTAAGATATCACAGATTGTATAAAAAGGAACACTGTAAAAACAGGCCCTGTTGAAAACGGTCAAAAAAAATATTTAGAAAATGATGTTCCATATTTTAAAGCATTTAAACATTTTATTTATGCTAAAGGTATTACAAATTATATGAAGAGTTACACTGTAAAAACAGACACTGTTGAAATTAGTCACAAAATATTGTTGTAGGAAGTTTTATTGCATATTTTAATATTACTGGTTATATAAAGAGGAACACTGTAAAAAACAAACCATGTTGAAATTAGTCAAACATTCGTAAGTTTTGTAAATTTGGCAATGGGCAAAAAAGAATTATATTTTCAAAATTCATCTTTTTTAAAAAATATAGTCATGTTTAAGACATGTTTTCTCAAACTATAAATATTTAGCTTATGAAAAACTTTATTGATTCGATTCTTTTTCTTGCAACACAGAAAATAAATCATTTTTTTCTTGAAACAAGAGTATTTTTACTTTCTTAAGAATCAACATGAATTGAAAGTGAAAATAGAAGATTTTCCAGCTCAGGTCAAAATGGGTTCAGCGTCATAGAGGTCAGTCGGTTCAGATTATTCTTCAGCCTTAATTGGCAGAAAAGTTAAAATGGTCAATTAATCACATGTTGGCAACACACACACACACACACATTCCTTAGAGATTAATCTGCTAATCCGCCCTGGAATCTAAATCCTGCATCGTTTGCCAATTACCAACAAGAGTAGCCGTCCTTAACATGATGTGACTTCACCCAGTCGTAGGTCAAAGTCAATTTTTAGAAAGAAGAGATTTTTAATTTTTTTTCTGTGAACATCCGATCTGTGTTTTTATCTTCTTGCGTTTACCTCCAGGGTTTGATTGGAGCAAAAGGTGATCGTGGTCCCATTGGGAGGCCTGGCCCAAAGGCAAGTCTTGAACTTTTTTTTTAAACATATTGTTTGAAAAACATCTACAGTGTTCACTCTGATAACATGAAACTTGATTCATTAACAGTGAAAGTAAAAGACAGATTTTTTTGATATTATGTAAAACCTCTTGGTGTTGTCTGCAGGGTCAGCCCGGTCCAAGCGGTGAGCCTGGAGCTCCGGTGAGTAAATCATTGGTTTTTCCTAATAATAAAAAAGAAGCTGGAAATAATATGTGCTGCTTTTATTGTTAGCAATATTTGTGTTTAAAAAATGAAAAAAAAAAATGACAGAAGTGATTTTATTCTGTATAAATAAAGACAACTGTCAAATAGAAAATAAGTCTCGGACTAAATTCAGAGATAAATGACATATATGTAGCAAAAAGACTATCCAGCGTTCACTTGTTTATCACTGGAGTTACATTCTAAAAGTAACTCAGAGTAGAGAAATCCGTCAAATTGTTGACTCAATTTTTTATAGTACATAGAGATGTTTTAAGGCCATAAAGTCCTAATTACACATTTTTCTATGATAGAAATGAACATTTCTAAGCAAACCTTCAGAACTCGATCCGGTCCAAATTAAGCAGACTCGGTCCGGACCGACGGTCATTCCGGTCTGAAGACTGACTCAGACTCACCTCAAAAGGGTTGAGAAAGTGAAGCAGCTTTACACGAGAATTTGAGTTGATCTGCTGTTAAAAGTTTAGAGCAAGTTGATTTACTCTGTTGTGTTTACTTCCTCTTAATAGTTGTAAAATCAGAATCAGTCAACTTTCACACTGTTGTTATGTTTTAAGATGGTCCAGGTTGTATTTCCAGAATTTCACATCTGCTAGAAACAAAAAAAAACAAAAAGCATAAAGTAGACCAAATAGAGTCAAAACCAGAGTCATGCGTGCTAATTTAACCCCAAAAGTGACATTAAAAGAACAGAATTTGTTTGTGAAATGGTAAAAATAATTATAAAATGAGAACTGGTTTAAAATAGAAAAATCCAGCTGCTCAACTGAATCTGGTAAAGTCTTCAGGTCACAGCTTTCAACTTGGTATTGAAGTATTAGCACAATTGTACCACCTGTGATGGACTGGGGACCCGTTCAGGGTATCCCCCACCCCAGCATTTGCCCAACACTACCTAGGATAGGCTCCAGCAACCCAGTGACCCCATAGGAATTCACAAGATTCTGAAAATTGAAAGATGGAAGGATGGATGGATGGATGGATGGATGGATGGATGGATGGATGGATGGATGGATGATTGGATGGATGGATGGATGGATGGATGGATGATTGGATGGATGGATGGGTGGATGGATGGATGGATGATTGGATGGATGGATGGATGGATGGATGGATGGATGATTGGATGGATGGATGGATGGATGGATGGATGGATAGATGGATGGTTGAATGGACAGACGGTTGGATGGATGGATGCACTACCTAGGATAGGCTCCAGCAACCCAGTGACCCCATAGGAATTCACAAGATTCTGAAAATTGAAAGATGGATGGATGGATGGATGGATGGATGGATGGATGGATGGATGGATGGATGGATGATTGGATGGATGGATGGATGGATGGATGGATGGTTGAATGGACAGACGGTTGGATGGATGGATGCACGGTTGGATGGATGGATGGATGGATGGATGGATGATTGGATGGATGGATGGATGGATGGATGGATGGATGGATGGATAGTTGCATGGATGGATGGATGCATGGTTGGATGGATGGATAGATGGATGGATAGATGGATGGATGGACAGATATTAAGAATTAGTTGTATTGGCAAATACATAAAAAGAATTTCAGGGTATACCCCACCTTTGCCCAACAGTAGCTAGGATAGGCTCCAGCACTCCTGTACCCGACTGGGATTCACAGGATCCTGAAATTGGATGGATGGATGGATGGATGGATGGATGGATGGATGGACAGACAGACGGTTGGTTGGATGGATTGATGAATGGATGGATGGAGGGAGAGATGGATGGATGGATAGATGTTCAGACGGACAGACGGTTGGATGGATAGATGGATGGACAGTTGGATGGATGGAAGTAAGGACGGATGGACAGATACATAATAAGAATTGAACTTCAGTAAATTTTCTGCCTAACATCACCAACACAGATGATTGTCATGTTCTGTTTTCATCTGAATTTATTAAAAACAAAAACTCCTCCGGTTCTTCTCTGAGACATTTCAAACCTCCATTCCAGCTGAGAAATCCAAAATGCCGACCTTAGCTGCTGCATCTGAGGATGCAACAGTAGACGGAGCAGAGTCTGCTGCAGAGCTCATCCTGTCTGCGTTGCAGTCTGAAATCACATCTTGGTTACTCAAAGAATGACTGATAAATGAGTGTGTGGGGTTTTGGTATCTTCTGCTTGTGTGTGAACTCCCACTATGGGGAGAACTGCACATATAAATCCTTGTTATCTGCACAAACACAGTCACTACTCTGCCCTTTGAGCAAAATGTTGCCGTTTTGGCTGCATGCCTTTCTGTATTTCATATCTATTTACTTAACACGCGGGATCAGACAAATATAACTGTTTGATGGTTCCTGCTTTTTTTCTTCTTTATTTAAAAAGAAAATCACAGTATGCATTGGCGTATCAGACATTCGCTGTTCGCTAGGTTGATCAAAAATGATCCTCCGAGGCTGTTTGAGGTGTGAATCATGACTGACTTGTTGGTTCACTAACAAGCATATTGTAACCCAGCTGGTCTCAAACAGCGCCCTCCCGGATGATCGTTCTGTCATGCCTGAATGCGTGACCAGCTGTACCTCTGTTTGGCTGAGTTCAGCAAAAATCTGGCAGATGCCTTCCACAGCTGACAGGCTCGTTCAGTTCCATATCTAACACGGTCTGTGGCCACTAGGTGGTGCTATGAGTCCATCCACCACTCACTCTCCATTCTCCATAGTGGCCAGAGAGTCATTCAATGTCACGCTTGGATGCTGCAGGACTGTAGAAGTGAATCTTTAGTCTCTGTGCTGCTCCTCTTACCGTCTTAATTACTTGGTTTATAATCAACTGTAGAAAAAGTGCAGAAAACTCTTTAACCGGCTTACCACACAGAATGATTGCATTTGTCATATTCTGATTGATTCGCGTCTTCTTAAAAAATAATTTAACCTCCTGTCATTTTTATTTCTTTACAGGGATCCGGCCTTCCAGGTCTGGCTGTAAGTAGTATGTGTAATATCAAGCAGTTTTTAACTTGTGACATGAATATTTAATGTTTTTGTTCAACATTTAGGGAGCTCTGGGGCCAACTGGACTTCCAGGTAAAATTGGACAAACCGGACCAAAGGTACATGCAGCAGATCCTAAGAATAAGAACATCATTTAAGTCTTGGATTGCTAACTTTCCAAATACAATTGTCCTTTTTGATACTTATCTAGGGAGTAATGGGACCACCTGGACCACCAGGACTCCCTGGACCTCCTGGAAAGCCAGTAGGTATCAATCCAGGATCGGTTCTTTTTGAAAGTCAAATGACTTTGTTGCGCAACTAGAAAAATGGAGTGATAAAGTTAAAAACAGATATTCATATTTATTATCCATTATAGTGTTTGGTAACTTAAAGTCCCACTCTGATATTTTTTGGATCTATTTTAAAAGTGTTCCCAGTGGTATTTTAATTATGATTATGCCATTTTTAACCAAAATAATAATTTTAAAAAACATAAATTTTCAAAGACATGTAGTGTCTGTAGGGTTAGGGTTAGAAAATTCATAAGAAATTCATCTCTGAGTTGTGGGTGGGACTGTTGGTGTGGGAGGGGGCTGTGAATCGTGTTAATAAATTCTCGGAAACGTTGTCTAAGCATTTCTGTTGAAAAGATTCGATTGGTTTATGTAACTCACATCTCTGTGCAGACAGGTACGGTGTGTGGGAATCACCTGTTGTTCTGTTCCTGCTCTTATCCATCTATTTGCAGAGAAAAGTTCCACATGCTACTTTTCTCGTCTTACACGCCACTGGACTTCTTTTAGGACTCAATCTAACTGAGAGAATCTGGTAGATTTTTTAAAATAAAATAACTTAAAAAAAAATATATATATTTATATAATTTGTTAGTTCTTCTGGTTCTCCCGGTGGCAATTGATGCACGGACCAGTACTGGTACCGGTCCGTGGACAAGCCAACTAGTGGTTGGGGACCACTAGTATAGATTAATTAAGACGAACATGGATCTAATTGTCTATAGATCCATCCATCAGAATAGGTTGAAGCAGCTGCTCCTGAATTACAACAATTTGAATTAAGAGATGCTCAGAAATGCAATTTTACACTTGTTTTTTTTTTTTTTTGTATACACCCTCCATCAATAGAAAAATGCAACAGGAAAATGTTAAAAACCAAAAAAAAAAAAAAAACAATTTTCATCGGAGTGGGTCAGAAATTCCAAAGAATTTGAGTCTTGTTGTCTTTACATGGGGTTTGATGGTGTCATTATTAACATTTAAAACCATTTGGGGCTGCATGTTGGTGTGGGAATTCTCAAATGGTCCCTTAAGTGAGAATTTAAGGGTGTATGGTTGTTTGTTACTGTGTGACCCAGCATCCGTCACCCAAATTGTTCCGGTTTATCCCCACCTTCATCTGACACTCTCTGATAGGGTCCAGCAATCCCATGACCCTTAGCAAGTGTAATTGAAAGGTTTACTGCTGCCTGGATCAACTCTCCTCTTAGTAATTTCACATGATGAGACTGGGAGCTTACAATCAAGCAAAATTCTAACTTTTTTTTCTCTAAAGTGCTGCTACTCTGCTCTGTTAGGATTGAGGGTGAGAATCATGGGTCCCCAACCTTTGGGACACAAACCAAAACCTGTCTAGTACCAGAACAAGGAGCGCATCGCTACTCTAATCCAGTACCGGTACTCTAACCTTCACCCAGTGCTTGCTGTTCTTAAACCCAAGGGTCCGCAACCCTCGGTACCCTTTGGTACTGGAGACTGGTCCTCGGACCCGAGGCACTGGTACTGGTACTAACCTGGTACTGGTACGCGCCAGATTGGGGTTTAGGGTACCAGTACCGGGTTAGTGTGCCTGTACCAACCATGTCCCGAGGATGAGTCTGTGTCTTGATTTTATGAACAGCCAGCTCGTCGAAAAAATGATGAGTTGTGGACAGGAGGAGTCCTTAACCAAACGTCAATATGTGACGAACTGAGAGTGAGAATGTGTTACTTTCTTCACTCTATTCCGTTACATGAAAGACTTGGTGTGATATTGTAAGAACGAGGCAGAGGCGTGTGGATCCATTTGAAACAGATTAAATAGTAAGTAGCACCAAACAGGAAGACAAGTAGCAGAGTCAAAAAACGGGCCAGGGTCAAAAGGCAGGGACGAGGTGGAGAGCGAGAGAAACAGGCAAGAGGTCAAAAACGAGTAGGCAATAAGGAAACGAATATACTTAGACTGAACGCGCAAAAAAAAGATTCAAGACTATCCAAATGTGATGGTTAGTGGGAAGAATATAAGCAGTCCAGGTGATGACGTGGATCGAATCAGCTGAGCCAACCGGAACTGGAGAATGATGGATGAAGAGCTAATATTCTGGCGAGAGCCCCCTCTGGTGGTCGGAGGAGAGCATGACAGCTATAATGCATTTTGGGCACAAACCACAGATAAAAAAACATTTGTACAATCAAAAACATTCGTAGAAACTTGTGTATGAACTCAAGAATTTTGAGCATGGAAGTCCAAAATGTCTATTTACACATGTTTATGTAGACTTTTTATTAGAAGTGGTCGCTTTAGCGTATATTGCCGAGAGCGGTGTGAATGTAATGTGACTTTCAGAAAGTTTGGGGGAAAGAGAATGATGTTCCCAGCCCGAGGGAGTATATCTGTTTAGCTTTAGTGCTGTCTTAGGACCAATAAACGCCTATCAGATCAGCGGCCTGTCTTTTCTGACTGTAGCAGGAATGCATCATCTCCTAACTCAATCTATTATCAGAGAGATGGAATGATAAAGGGGCAGAGCAGGTGGAAATAAGAGGAGAGTGCTGACTCAGCATGCAGGAGAAGACAAAGCATCTTTTATTTCTGAACTGTGACCATGTGACTCCTCTCATTGATGTTTTAGGGTCCCCCGGGCAAATTCATTGGATTAGAAGAGGGCAGTGCAGACATACAGGTACAATATTCTGACCTATTGTTTTTAAGTGTTCAGTCCTTTTAATCTGGATTTTTCTCAACCACAGTGCCCTCTCAACTGTCCAGCTGGTCCTAAAGGCCCTCAGGGGCTTCAAGGTGTCAAGGTAGGGAGAACGTCCCATTTGTTGTCCGTCATCAACTCTTGCTACTCAGGTCTGACGACATCCTCACTTCTAGGGACACAAAGGTCGCGCCGGAATTCTCGGCGACCCAGGCAGCATCGGAAAACTGGTGAGTTTTTCATGCACGGAAAGGGCCGTGCGTGTTTTTTGTTGTACACCCGTGCACCCTCACCCACCATCCAGGACTATAGGAGGTGAGGATTAGCTCTAATGAAGCCCCTGGAGGCACATGACTGCTCTAATCTGGCTGTAATTACTTAGGCTGGGCCGTGGCCTTGCAGTCTGCATACTACTCTCTAAATGAAAGATGTGGTGAGCACGCAGGTACATGAAGGAGACTACGAGAGAGTCTGGGTTCATGCAGACCTCTCACCTCGCCATATTAAGCTGAGCTAATGAGCACACTGCAGGCTCCCAGGGAGCCAAACCTGAGGACTTAGCCTCTGATCTTCTCACACGCTGAGCTTTCTGAATGCACTTCAATGCTAAAAACACTCAGGACACCCCCTAACCATTCTTCTGAGGTTTGAGAGGACATGCCTTGACTTTACATTGCTCTGTAGTAAAGAAGCTGCTCACATCTTGAAATGTATGTGTGGAAATGTTCTAAGCTAAGGCAATGCTTGGTGATGATTAAGTACGTAGATGCTAAACTGTCTTCAATAACTGTCTTATTTTAGGTATCAGTTATAGACTTGACAAAAGAACAACAAACAAAAGCAAAGTGTTAATATCATTCAAAGAGCATCATTGCTGAGAAAATGTAATTCGTGTTTTTTTTATTATTGATTGAAGCATTATCATCATTAGTTTGGGTCATGAACAAGATCACGACTACAATTAGCTGAAAAGAGGACCACCCTTCCTCCGTAGGGTGGCTGGGCACTCCCTAAGAGAGAGGGTGAGAAGCTCAGTCACCCGGAGAGAGTTCGGAGTAGAGCCGCTTCTCCTCCATACTGGGTCAGTTGAGGTGGCCCGGGCATCTGGTCGGATGCCTCCTGGACGCCTCTACAGGAGGTGTTCCGGGGGACCTGGAGAGACTACGTCTCTCGGCTGACCTTAGAACGCCTCGGGGTCCCCCCAGAGGAGCTGGAAGGAGTGGGCGGGGAGAGGGAAGTCTGGGAATCTTTGCTTCGACCCGGTCCCGGACGAGCGGAAGAAGATGAATGGATGGATTATCGTCAAGACTTATCTTCATACACATTTATTTTTCTTTATTTATATATTTCTTTATTTCTAACTAGTAGTTATCATACCAGTTAAATCCTAGGCATAGTTCTGTCTTTTTAAAATTTTCTCTTACTTTTACCTCTGTGGGGTGTGTATGTGGTTCCATGTGTGGCATATCTAATGTTTCCATTGATTCAACTCTCTGATTTGCAAATTAATTCAGGTAATGATTTAGTCACAACTGTCACACACAGGTGACCCATACAAAATATCAAGGTCATAGACCTGTCAGAGAGGCAATAGAGAGAAGATGTTCATGCACCTTTTTTTCCTACGGGCATGCTGTGGGCGACAGGTTGTAGAAAACACTTGTACAACCCACAAGAGTAAGTAAGGGTGAAGTAGGTGAGACACAGGGATGGTTTTTATCTGCTTTTTTATTTTTTAAATCCCCCAAATCCTGCGGACAGCTCAAGTGGCCTGTTAGTGCAGTTGCCATGATAAGTGGGCCCTCCTTGTGCGAAGCTTGACTTTTAGAAAGTAGGAAAATAGACAATCAGAGTGTATTTTGTGTGGACATTGTACGGTTGACTTGTGAGTACTTGTGTATCACCTGCACACCTTGAGTATGCAGGATTTGCACGGGGTCAGTAAGGGGTTGGTACGCACATTTTACTAACAATTACTGTGGCAACATCCATATAAGTGTGTGTAACTTACATAATCCGTACAAATACTTCTCAATACCATGCGCTTAAAAAAATGACCCTCAAGCAAACTGCAAGACACACCTATGCCACCTTTAAGAAACAGCCTTACAACCCTCTACAGGCCGGGACTACCCAAAAACCCACAGAACTCATATGGGCCAATCCCCTCTTGGGTGCATATGACTAAGCCTTTCAGGATCTATCTGTGAATGTAAAAGTGAGTTCATACAAGCTTAGAATAGGATAACAGCCATAAAAAGAGAGTAAAACTGGTTGATGATTAATTTGGTGAAGGTTCTCAATCATCTAGGTGGTGTTGTCTTGTAGCAACTAGACTTAAAATCTTTCTTGAAAGGTCTTGTCACTCCTCCAAATGGCTTCTTCAGTTTGAGACTGAGTAGCCCTTACATATTTTAGGCAATCCACTCCTTTTTCCATAGTTCCTAAATGTCCTATTTACTTTTTACTGAATGTAACATAATTCTGCAAGTTTTGGACGATGTTGAGTTGCAAACTTTTATAAAGTGTGCAACATCGGTAAGTTAAGAGCTGTCAAACTTCATATACTAGAAGAAGCTACCAACAAGACATTTGTGTTTATGTCAACATTAATGTGAAGAGAAAAGTTCTTAAAAGATAGCTCTAAACCCTCAACATAAAAATCTGAATCTGACAGAGAGAATGTTACTGAGCCCTCACTTGTGTAGTGTGCCTCAAATTCTATGAATCTCTAAGTGTGGAAATTGGAATTGGGCCATTAATTTTTGATTAGCAAGCTCTAGCTGGCTAATTAACTGCAGTTAGACTTTATCAAGCTTGACTCGGCAAGTACACAGCATGTAGCCATCAAAGGACAGCTAGGGTATCAGAAGAAACGGGAAACTGGATTCTATTGGCTTTTTTTCTGTGTTCTAAAGCTTTACAGTCAAAGTATAAGCCTTTTATGGATTTAGTCAAATTGTCTTTGATTTGTCGAAGTTAAGTACCCTTCCTCTAATCTCATATGTCTTTCAGGGCCCCAAAGGAGACGTTGGTATCTCTGGGGAGCAGGGCATCCCTGGTGTGCCGGTATGGTGACAGCATGAAATCCTGTTGGATAACTTTTTACCTTGATGTGATCATTACCAGTTGATAGTCTCTCTGACGTTGTGCTGTCTCCCAATTAAGGGTCCGATTGGTCTGAGGGGGTATCCAGGAATGATGGGTCCCAAAGGAGAAGCAGTAAGAACCAAAATTTTTAAATATATTCACATGAAACGTTACTGTATATACTATACATTTGAATTTAGCATATATAATTGGGTATTGCACACCAGGAAACACAGGCAGCCTTGTTCCTTCTGTGCAAGCACCATCTATTATCAGCAACGGCGACATATGGAAATGATACAAACAAAAAACTCTCTCTTCCTCTAATGAGTTGGGGTTTTGTGAGTTCATGGTAACTCCGTCTGTACTTAATGATCCACTGCAGCCATTTGTCTTACTGTTAACGTTAGCCACGTTAGCCAAGTTAGCACCTCGGCTTGGTGCCAAGGCAAGAATGACTGGCTCTCTGTGCACCTCTCATTAGTGGAGTGAGTTAAGCTAATTATGCCTTTATCACAATGAATGGAAGGCTACTCCTACTTAGCTTCCTCTCAGAGCGGCGGTGATTGATGGTACTTTGTTGTTTTCCTGCAGGGCCCTCGAGGATACAAGGGCATATTTGGACCTATAGGGATTCCTGGACCTCCTGTAGGGACACATGCATAACAAGTCAAATGAAAGCATGGGAAAAAGGTCAAGTTATTCTATATATTTTTCAGTATTAAAATAAAATGGGGTCTTTTGAAGGGTGAAGAAGGACCTCAGGGACCACCTGGAGAGCCAGGAGAGAAAGGAGACAAAGTGGGTGATCAATCTTGTCTTTTCCTCTTCGAGACATGTTTGAATAAAAGTCTTAATTGTGAAATGCATTGCAACTACCGGTAATACAAAAGGTGTGTTTTACAGGGCAGCAGAGGCATCCAGGGTTCTCAGGGTGCAGTGGGTAAAAAGGGAGAAAATGTGAGTGAAATTTGTATTTTGTTCATGGGCTGTGAGTTTATCAATGAATTATTATGAATTGAAATGAGTAGAATTCGTTTGGCAAATTTTTCAGGGTCTTCCTGGTATTGACGGAAAAGACGGTACACCTGGCATTCCCGGAATCAAAGTAAGATCAATTTACTTACCTTATCTTAACAAACTATATGCCGCGTATGGGTTGGTCCACATAAAATTTTAAGACTGTAGACAGCTTGGTGAGGCCATAGAGCAAAATATGGCATGCTGTGGGCGACAAGTCAGAACGAACACTTATACACCACTCAAGGGTAAGTAAGGGTGATGCAAGTGAGACGCAAACACATCATATGGATTTTTCTTTTTTTTCAACTGAACCCTGCGACAGGCGCAAGAGGCTCTTTAGTGCTATTCTTTTAATAGGTGGGTACTCCATGCACCCTTATTGCACCCTCCATGCTTGTAGCCTGAATGTTAAAAACAAGAAGATTATACTACAGGTATGTAAAGGTAAAGCATTGGTATGCTTTCAGTAAGGATCCAGTACCCATACCCAACAGATGTTTGATGTTTATTTATTAAAGTGTCATGCACTCAGGTGCCCAGCCCACATGGGCTTATATGACACTAATGAACAGAAATCATAAACACATTATCACAAATCAATTACAATCTTTCATAATACAAAGTTTTTTATCTTAAATTCCACGCTTTCTCATTAAAGTTAACCAAACAAAAGATTTCATTTTTAAATAACCACTGCAAAATTTCTCCTTCACGCAACCAAAACAGATCTGGGTTTTTCTGCTGTATCACATTATACAAATCAATTCTCATATCATTGTACAATGGACAGTAAAACATAAAATGAAACACATCCTGTCCTCCTCTGGGACTCCTTTAAAGCGCCCCACTTCCACCTCTAGGGGCAGCACTCCTGCTCTGAGCTGAGCACACAGAGACCTCTGTCTTCTTTTTAAATTATATTTAACATATGGCTCAGTAGAGAAACTTTCCTTAAACTATAAATAACTTCTTAGCTTTGGCTTTTGTAACACATTAAGTTTCCATTGCTCTTCATAATTTTGAAACAAAGTATTTGTAATATACATAATCTTACACTGTCAATTGTTGAAAAACAAATATCCTAAATTGACAACTGAAAATACTTCAAGAACCTCTTTAGACCAGGGATATCTGTGTGCTCTGTCCCAGTTAAAAACTTTTCGTGTAAGTCTTTCCTCTGGTAAACTTATTGAAAAACAATTGAAAAGAGAATGCGGAAAAGTCACTGTACGACATTCATGCATACACTCAACAAGACACGTTGACGTTGGGAGTGGGGTTGTCTGGACCCCACAAGATAGTGCGCTTAACTTTTTTTTTCAAGAATTTTCAATCTTCACTGGTGTCCAATGACAGCCTTGTCCACCTTTGTCATGGGAAGGATAACACGTCAGCGTAAGAGCGGGGCCACCTAGACCCCATAAGATAGCTCGAGGGCTACAGCCTTCCATGGACCTGGACAACCCAATAATCAGCAGCAATACGGGTCAACCCCCAAATGATTGCATATGACTAAGGTATTACTCATGGCACGTTTAAAGATTTCTATCCTTTTTTGTGCAGGGTGCTCCTGGGCAACCTGGAAGGCCGGGTCCACCTGGCCCTCAAGGAACAGCGGTAAGTCATCTTTTATAGTGCATCTGCTGCCGTTAAGTGATTGAAGCACATGCAAATAAGTGTTATCACCCAGTTCACAGAGGGGGACAATATGTTCCTCTCCTCAGTTGAACCAAATGTGATATTTTCTGTTGTCTGGGCATTCATCCAGCTTAACAGCAACCTTTTGACCCGCACACTTTCTGAATATAAGCCACCTTGAAACAGCACTTTCTCTTCCACTGCAGGCTATTTATCACAATCAGGCCAGTGGGAACACACACACACAAGTGTGTGTTTATGTGTGTGCGTCATTCTGACTAAGGGGTAATGAAGCATGAGATGCACACTTTGCTGTGTGATCACAGCGGTGACACCAGCACTGTTGCAGACTCAAACATAGGAACTCGCCTTGGTTTCTGTGCGACTATGAAAAAGTACATAACAGACAGAGAAGAGAGTGCAGTACGGCAGTCACTGGGGCTGTTTTGATCGTGTCATTAAGTTAACATTATCGTCACCCACCAAAAGTCACACACTATTGTACATTTTCATCAGTACTCTCATAGCATATTAATAGCTGTACTTCCTTGAAGTTCTTTCTGCAGAAGCCTTTTGAAATGTCACCGTATACAGGCTTGTTGATTCTATCTGTAGGGATTACCTGGCTCCTCTGGGGCAAAGGGGGCATCTGGAGATAAGGTTTGTGTGATACCACACTTGTAAGTCTTTATCTTTCTTTTTTGCATTTTTATTGATTGCATACTCTTGTCTCCGAAGGGAGAACCTGGACTGAGGGGTCATGTTGGCCTGCCCGGTTCTCCAGGACCTCTGGTAAACTCGTACAGACATATTTTTGTTGTAATCCATAATCTGAATATTTGAAATCATTTGTCGTATCGTGTTAGGGAGAGCCTGGCATTCCCGGGGAGGCCGGTATGGAAGGAGTTCCTGGACCTAAGGTAGAGTTTAAGTGCGTTGCAACAAAACCGAGAACCACTGAGGCTTTAACCTTCCTGACTCTCCTCAACTGTCCCCTGCAGGGAGACAGAGGTCAACAGGGACCAACTGGGCCACAGGGAGCAGTTGGAAAGCTGGTAAACCTGCAGTTTTTGTTGAGCACATGATGCAGTAAAAGCAGCATTTCTTCAATTTTCAAACAGGGGAGCAAAGGAGAAAGAGGACCCATCGGTATCCCGGGAGCACAGGGTCTTACTGGAACTAAGGGAGACAAGGTGTGTGATCTAAGGTGCATGAAAATGATCTGCTCTACACAACTAGGGTTTTGATGCACTAGTGTAGTTTAACAGATGAGTCCATTGGGGGCAGTGTTTGCCAGCAAATAGACCTCAGGGAAGCTTCAGTGGCTCACCGAATACAGCAGAGAAAGGATCATCTAAGTGTCCTTATCTTTGGTTTTAAGATAAAACAATGTTCTTTTTTAATTTATAATGATCACAATCAATATTAAAGGCAAAACCCATTTGGGATTTGACATAATTCACCTGAATACTCCCCTTTCTTCTTCCTCCAGGGTTTCCAAGGCAAAATTGGTCCAAAGGGGGATATAGTGAGTGAGCATTTTTACTCCTCTTTAGTTAACTCCAGCCTCCCAGCCTCCTTTTCATCTTCTTCCTCTCCGTTGCTTTTAGGGTGACCCAGGTGTTGAGGGATTGGCTGGGGAGAAAGGAGAAAAGGTAAATAAAGATTATCTGAACTCTATTGCTCTTTGAAACTTGCTCTAAAGAACCCCAGGGGAGGGTTTCCGTTTTCAACTTTTAGAATTTAGATAAGAACGTCTAAATGCTTCTTCACCGAAGTTGGAAGACGAGATGCCTGTTTCTGAATTTGCTTACAAATCCACCAAAAATAATCCAAATGACAAATAAGCTGTTTACATGAAGCATTGATGCACACTGGCTTTTTAAATCCCAGTCGTAAGACACTCACTTAATATTCCTTCTTGGTTTCTTGCTTAAAGAGTCTCTCCGAGGCGCAGATGATAAATGGAAGTGATGCTGTGAAAATGACTGCCTTTTTTTTTTTCTCTGAAAGGGTATCTCTGGTGAACCAGGACCCAAAGGACAGGTAAGACTATACCACATACAAATCTGATGGACTGATTTTTACTTTTTTCTTCATAAATTAACACTTTTTATGCTTTTCCCTCTATAGCAAGGAATCAGAGGAGATCTTGGACATAATGGGCCCACAGGAGACCCTGGTAAACCAGGTGACCCAGGACCTCCGGGGCTGCCCGGACCTCGAGGACTGCATGGAGAGCGAGGGGTACCCGGCAAGCCAGGCATTCAGGGACCATCGGTGAGTCCAGTTCTCCTCCTCATAGCAACAATTTTTGTATTTTTTCTATTTTTGCCTGCACTGAGCTCGCTCTAACTCTCCTCCTCTCTTCAGGGACGGGATGCATCTGACCAGCATATCATTGAAGTGGTTTTGAAGATGCTGCAGGGTGAGCATCTAGACCCTAATAATCGTCTTTGATGTCTGTAAGGGAGATTAGAATGGTTGATTTCCCAAAGCTGCTTTCATCTCCCGAGCAATCAGCTGCCAGCATCGAGAGCGGCTGAATCAAAACAGTCACGCTTCATCCTTTGTTGCAGAGAGACTAGCGGCGGTGGCGGTGAGTGCAAAGAGAGCCGTGCTCGGAGGTACAGGTGTAATGGGACCTCCAGGTCCCCCTGGACCACCTGGAGCACCCGGTCCGCAGGGACCGCACGGCCTACCGGGGCCCCGTGGCATCCCTGGTATTTTCGGCGCACCTGGGCAGATCGGAAACACGGGACTCAAAGGTAAAGACGAAACCACTTCAGGGACATGTGGTAGTGCCGTTTGTTCACAATTCCAATTATCCACAGGAAAGAGAGGGCCAAAGGGAGAGAGGGGAGATCCTGGAAAACCTCACCAAGGACAGCCAGGACCTCCAGGAATTCAAGGTACAATTCAAGACCTGCTTTTTTCATGTCATAAATGGTCATTAGTGTCTGTTTCATGTGTCAACTTGAGATTCTTGGTTTTTACTCTAAATTACTCTAAAATTCTCTTATTTTTACAATCAAACGCCTCGTTTCCACTGAGCGATCCGGACCAGACCAGACCAGTCCCCTCTTGACTGGTTTAGAATAGTCCGGGAAATTTAAGAGAGCGTTTCCTTTGAGCGTTGGACCATTAAAGCGCGTGCGAGGTGTAGACCGATGACGTGGCTGCGTGTCAAAACGCCACGCCATCAGCTGACTCAGAAACATACGGAAAATTAAAAAGATAACCGTGGAGGACAATTGTAATCTAGAGCAGGTGTTTATCATGGATGAAGCCGGGCTCTATGCTGTAGAACAGTCTATTGTTCTGAATTTAGAAGCAAAAAAAAATCTTTATGTTGAGCAATATTCCAGATTTCTTCAATAAATGTTCTACAAAGTATGATGGGAAGTGTTTGGAAACAAGGAGAGGGGGGTGTCTCCGTATCTGTGGATTCTTTGAGGAAATCTACAGTCCCGAACCTCTGCAAATAAGGGGGAATACTATACGTAAAGAATGTATTATTGCGGGGGGCAAAGAAGAAAGCAGCCAAAAAAGAGGACAACATTTTCAGTTTGGATCTTAAGTCGAGAAAAGCGCCGGTCAGACGCCAGATGTTGTCATAAAACCTTTCTGCCAATCAATGAGTTATGAAAGAAGCTCAGTGGGTCCATTTTTTGATGGAGCTACAACCATTTGTCCTGTTTAACAGGTCCATTTTGTAAAGGAAATGTTCCAAAGTCCAGTCCGGCCCGGTCCGGTCTGGTCTGGACCGCTCAGTGGAACAGCCGTCTAACAGCCGTTTTGTAGCAGTAAATTGTGGACAGTTTTATTTTTCAGACACCTTTATGTTTATTACAGGCATAACACACCTGATTCAGCTAATCTACTATTTATGATACTATTCAACCGGCCTGGCTCCATTTACTTTCCTTTTTAAATGTAGTTCAATCCAGAAACCCAAATGTCACCCCCGTCCCATGATCAGCCTCCTCTTGGCTGAACTTGACAGAAAACTTTTAACACTTCTGTTAATTGCATGGGACGTTTATTTTTTTAAACAGATTTGAAAAATCTTCAACATCTTTACACGGCAGCGTCTTCACAAACTTTCCTTTCCACTTTCTCGCATTTTTGCTTTAATGTGGCAACTTTTTTCACCTCTGCAGTATAAGATCAAGCACGCCATTCAGGTTTTTTATGGACCAATTGAAAATGACCATAAAAGGAGGTAGTTTGGAGGCAAGAGTAAAGTAAAAAAAAAAAAAGAAGAGAAGAAGAAGAAAAGAACAATAAGCAACTGAAGGACTTGGCATTACATCTTTCACCACAGGAAGGGCTGCTGAAAGAATTTTAGAGGCGTCATTAACTCCAGTCATTTAACAGATGCTCTTGGGTGGGAATGTAATAGGACTGTAACTACACACACTTATTCAAACTTAGGAAAACACACTGTCCTCTGTGCACACACACACATCCCAAAACATATGCATATCACACTTTTGGATAATTGAAGGCAACAACGTCAACAGACTTATACTCCACACAATACCAGAGATTATGAGACGCACCGGAGTACAAGTTGCAGGAGACAAAAAACAAGTATAGTAAAGAAGGAAAAACCTTATATATAAATTGTTCTGGAGTATAAGTTGCACTTTTGGGAGGAAAAACACGACATTCCTCAACAAATTTGTCAAATCGTGTCAAAACCACATCCGCTACATTAAATTTACGTCTACTAGCTATCTATCTATCTATCTAAAAAAGGGTACTTTGGAAGCAAGAGTAAATTAAAAAAAAAAAAAAGAGGAAAAGACAGATAGATGATCATCCAATACTTACGGTAGCAGGACTGAGAACGCTGGAAAATCTCCACCAGACTCCACGGAGCTTCTTGATGTGACCACGGAAATGTGAACGGCGGCTCATTTGACCGCAGTTGGAAAAGTTCGTAAATCAATGAAAGTTGGCGCCACGAAGCTCTTCACTTCCTCGTCTGAGCTGACATCCGGATCTAAACCATACGGCTGGACATTATCGATACTGCTTGAAATTTTTATTTAGGGGCGGTGAAGATTTACGCTAGTGATACACAGAGCTAGGCGGGCACGCCCCCTGCTTTTGGAAACAGAGATCAACATGAAAAATGTCTTTTTAAGGCATTTAGGTTGTAGGATTTTGGTTAAAAACATTATAATGGTAATTAAAACACTACTGGAATCCTTATTTTTACATAAACAAATTGTCATCGGGGAACTTTAACTGCAATCTTTACCTCCTCCTCAGTCAGAACAACGATAACTTTCAGTGGTTCTTGTGTCTCTCTGTGACATGGCTATGTCTAAATTCCTCCCCTAATCCCAAACGACTTCAGACACAATGCTTCTTTTCTTTTGTTTTTTGCTGAATATGATGTCACCGATTTCACAAAGTGAAAATCAAGCTAATATGAATATTTTATGACTTCTATTTGTAACTCCACTGTGATTTGATCATGAAAATGTGGATGATTTGTTAAAAAAATTACATTTAAACATGTTCTTTTAGTTGTTTGATGTATTGTGGTCTATATTTGCTAATGTAGCGAGTATCGATGCGCGCTAGTTTTTTGCAAAGACTTCTGGGAAATTTCTAGAGAACTAGATTTTGGAATTGTAGATTCGAACTACGGAATGGCAAATGCACTGTATAGTGCTCTGCTTAGTGCGTAGGGAAGAAATTCGGACATAGCCCGAGTTTTACGACTTGCTGTCCGCCATTAATCAGAGGAACGATCAGGTTCTTCTCCATGTTTGTTTTGGACAACGCGTCTTTTGCATCACTGTCAGGAGCAAATACTGATGCACGCACCTACACTGCCCTCTAGCTGCTGTTAGTGGGTAACAACCACTTAAAGAACCCTTATTTACTTTTTTAAAATCATGTGTCACTCTTCATTAAAAGTGGCATCCCTGGCCAAACTATGTAAAAAAAAATATGTCTGCCATAACTAGTTCAATCACCATTTCATTAATCATTTAGGTCCCCCTGGCATTGATGGTGTGGCCCGAGATGGAAGGCCCGGCGAAAGAGGCCCTCAAGGATCAGCAGGAGAGCCCGGTTATCCCGGCAAGGCAGGTCCTCCAGGTCTCCCAGGCTACTGTGAGGCGGCTATGTGTCTAGCCGCATCGGCGTACACCTCCCCCAGACTACAGGAGGCGGGAACGATCAAAGGACCCAATGTTTAGAGGCCTGTCTCTCCATCAGAAGATCACAACACCTCACAGGTGAAGGGAGAGATACCACTCTTCGTAGTCGGACAACACCAAGAACGAGAGGTGGGGGACCATGACGGTGCTAAAAGTGGAGACCCCCCTCCCTCTCTTAGACCTGAAATTTTGACTGGTGGAACATCATGACCTTAACCCCCCCCATCACCATGACAACAGCAGCCCACAGCCACCCACTTTCTTTCAAATTCTCCCTTGTTTTGCTCTATGTCAGTGTCAGCGGCATCCAGAGAAACACTTTTGTACTCTGCTTTCTTGTCTCCCATCAACACAACCTCCAAGAGCCAGGAGGAGCTGGAAACCAAACAGGGGAAAAATGTGATCCTCTCTTTTTTTTTTTTTTTTTTTTGTTTTGTTGTCACTTTAGATGCGTTTCGTTTATGCAACATTTTGGGTGACTTTTGAATCCCAAGTGCACCTGCCTTTCTTGCAACATCACACCTAAAGCCTTAACTTGTACCAATAAATGATTGCAGCCTAAGTTCTCACTCAGTACTGTATTGTAAAATGTATCTTTTCATGTGTAAACTTGAGTGAAATCTTTGATGTGTACATTGATCTCCCCTCTTTTTACCCTTCCCCAATCCCTGCTTTCTACCTAAGTCTCATTTTAGAAACTAACGACTAGCTTTATATCTTCCTCTTGTTGCTTGGCAACAGCATATCCCAACGGGCACTCCCATCTCCCACAATGCAGTGCTGTAAATCTTTGTAAATGTGTGTTGATTATTATGTAGAGAAAAAGTAATGGGTTACGATATGCACCACCAAAAACCCCTGGATTAATGAAATCAGTGAATAATGTGCGACTCTCTCCGAAATAACGACTTTTCCTCAGAGCGAATCAGTTAACGGCCCAAATGTGCTTTCTATGCCACTGTCAACTTTTCACAGGATGACTGATTTATTTTTTATCAGAAAAAAGCTATTTATTGTTCTTTATAAAATCATCTGTAAAAAGGGGTTTGTTTCCGGCTCTCCCAAACAAATAAAGAGGAACCTTTTGTAAAATCTAACGTTCTTCTACATCCTCCTGGGAATAAAGTCTGTCAGACTTCTCATATTTTTTATTTATTAGTAATAAATAATGTGTTTTGGATCTGCATTTTACACCAGAGCTGAGCAGAGACTGAAATTTGTTCATCTTAAGTGAAAATTGTGTGTATTTTGAATAAGGAACAGATATAATCCAGATATAATTATGTGTAAATAACTCTAAATAAAAATAGAATGTCAAATGAAATGCATTAGATTAATAATTGTATTTTTTTCCTGCTCATATTTAAGAAAAATCCCTTGGTGAGACAATTGGATCACATGTGATGGAGAAGAAAAACCTGCAAATCAGCAAAACCAAAATTAAGAAACCTAATGGATTAAAAAAGATTTGTTAATTATTTTTTTCTGATAGATTAGAGGGTACTTCTACATCTAAGAGATCTAATTATGGGAAAGTCAAATGTCTAAGACAGATAATAAATAAAAAAGTACAAAGAAAAAATTTGAACAAAATATTGTAAAGTATTTGTAAAATCGAAAGAACAAAACAATTAAAGAAGTCTAAAAAACATAAAGTAAGCAACACTCCTGGTAAATAAAAAGACTTGCAGAAATGCATACAGAACTTTAATGGCAGAAGATCTGCAGACAGAAACAAAACAACAACAAATGCACAAGGAACAATCCTGAAAGTATCTAAATTGCTGGAAAACTGCAACAGTAAATTTAATTTACATGAAGTTGCTTCAAGAAAAGCAGAGGGGAGGGTTGTTGTATGAATTACTGCTTTGCAAAAGTATTTTTTATTTATTTTTTTTAAAGATCAAGTTACTCCAAAAGATTCAGGATTAAAAAAAAGAGACAGACACAAGGACACAAACTGTGTCACGTGTTATCGTCGAGACCAGATCATTGAGAAAAGTATAAACCTCAATCTAAAGCTAGAAACACCAATTCACACAACA
Organism: Oryzias javanicus; assembly: GCA_003999625.1. Classification (NCBI taxonomy): domain Eukaryota; kingdom Metazoa; phylum Chordata; class Actinopteri; order Beloniformes; family Adrianichthyidae; genus Oryzias; species Oryzias javanicus. Next base: position 866,529 of record CM012447.1, read on the forward strand.
GATTTGCGTTGGTCGCTTCTTTTTGGACACGTGGTGAATTCTCTGCTTGACGCTTGTTTAAAATTTGACTTGAAGCCCCAGTCGCATGTGGAAGGAGCTACAGCCAAATGTTTTTCATCTGAGCGCCACATGGAGCTGTCTGTGTGTATCCTGTCTAAATGCATGGAAGACATGGATGATGTTGAGAGAGCAGGTTTTTTTTTTTTTTTTCTTTTTTAAAGCTCTGCAAAAGCGTCAGTAATCACGTCTCCACGTTTGGGTGCATGAGATCATTCAGAGACTCTCCCCCAGTACGTGAGATTCACCAGGGCTGGTATCGATTATAATTTCCAGATTCGATTCGATTCACAAGAGCCTGAATAGATTTGATTTTTATTTTTTTTTTCCGATTCATCAACTTAATTCAATTTTGAGTTAACACAATTAGACACATTTGTTTAGAATTACATTAATAATCTACTATATGTTTTGAATATTAATATGATACAGTTCCCATACTGTAAAATGTATTAGAGAAATAATAAGATAGTTAATATCATCCAGTGTTACATGGATTCTCTAAAGGAAAAGTTCTAACAGAAATGTTCAGATCATTAACATTGTAAACATTGTTCTACTTCTCCTGATGGGCGTTTCAGTTTGGCCTGTAGGTGGCGATCAAACTGTAGCATTACACTTTATTCAAGAAGAAGAAGACAGTATGAGCAAACAACTGGACTTTAGACCATAAATAGTTATTTGAAAAACATTTCCTTAAAAGGTTTTGGAAAATTCATATTCAATTCAAATTAGTCAGCAATGCATGTTGAGGTCGACCGAGCGTTAGCATTAGCCGTCCTATGGAAATTATGTTAAAAGTTAGCACATCAAGCTAGTGCACTTCAGCTTCCTGAGCTAAATCAATCTATATTTTTGTTTGATGATCGTTTGATGACTTGCCTCCGCAGTCTAAAACTATAAACAAGAATACAAAAAGAGTTTTTTTTTAGGATTCTCTCAATGCAAAAAGGAAAAATATCATAAAGTTCAGGACGATCAGCTTCTCCTTCTGTCCTTTTGGATTTGGAGCACTGAACACGTCATGGGCCAAAGCAGAGTCCCTGATTGGTTGATGCATTTGCCAAAGTTTTGATTTTTTTTACATGACTTGCGTTGGTGCCAGACCAATGCTCCTCACCTGATGCACCGCAGCACCTTTAAACGTGTCTGTACATTGAGTTAAAATTGAAACTAGACACCTCTGCAATGTGAATAAGGTTCTGTGTGAACGCAGCATTAGAAGCAAAGAAACAAAAGGAAGAAAACAATTTACCCTATTTTTCAGACTTTTGGTCGCTGCAGATTATAAATTGCAGCAAAAGGAAAAAAAAATCTTTAAAACTGAAAAAAATGAATTTTCTCCAGCTGACTTTTTTTTTTTATTAAAGAAAATAACTATTCGCATATCATTGTCAGAATAAATGGGAGGAAGGGTCAGGATTATAGTTAGGGGTAGGGTTAAATTCACCAAAAACTGTGGCTTACCGCCCATCTGGAGATGACCCAAATGATGAGAACAAGTTTAATTTTTATTCAAATATGTCCGACCAACACAACAACATTTAGCTTTGGACACACCTAAAAAATGTGCAGGCAATCCAGCATGAACATCCATTCGTTTTTGTGAATACGTATGAAAAAATTGGACATTTCATCTTGAAAGCCATCATAAAAACGTAATAGATAACAAGAATAGAAAGACAAATACTGTATGTTGCGTTGTGTGTGTCTGTTGGACTTCTAGCTTTATAAAACATCAGAAAAATCTAGCCTATAAGAACAACAAATTAGGATTTTTTTTTAGATAACAATAGCATAAGAAACATGCTAACAAGTCAACTAAACTCAGCGTTTCTAAATTGCTGTCAATGGCAAATACTGATACACTCATTTATACTGCCCTATAGCGGAAGTTTGCATTTATTAAAAAAAAAAAAAAAATCACATGCAAGTCAAACTATGAAAAAAAAAACATATACTCTGAACAACTACAGTATAAAGAAAAATTATTAATTGAATAATGAAATACAACAAATCTTAAACACACTAAGAAAGGGGAAAATTCACAAAGCAGAAAGCTTGGAGCAGTTCCTGTCTGAAAGCTTGTTGACTTTTTTCTTAGAGGCATTCTACAAAAAAGAAATACATGACATTTTAGATGTTTCTAACACAACAAATCACAAAGAAACCTTTATTTTTTTTTTAAAAGCACTTTAATTCAGTCTAATATATCCTGGGTGTTGCTTTGGTGAAACAAACGTCTGACCACAGAGTTCAAACACATGTAAAAGCACATAGCGTGTAAATGACTTGAAATGCCACAGAAGCAAAAAAAAAAGAAATCTGAAAATAATAAACCAGAATTCCGGTGGGTGTATATTTCTTTACATGTGACTTGTTTGCAGTAATATCATGTCATGGACTCAATTTTTTTTTTTAATAAATCCAAAATCAAATGGAAATAAGGATTTTACACCAAATCCAAAAATATTAAAAATAACCCAATAGTTTTCTATTTACTGAAAAGATTCATCCATTTTGATACACAAAAACAGTAATAAGATAAAGAAATGTGAATCTGAGTGACATTTGTTCCACAAAACCAGCAATAAAACCATCAGCATGCCCAATATAAAACTTTTTAAAAAGTATAAAAAGCCAAAATATATAAATAAGCATATAAATATTTACAAAACAATCAATGCATCAGAGTATGCAGTGGTCTCTGAAAAATATTTGGGGGCTTTTTCTTTTTTTTGCATGTCAAATTCAAGCACAAGTAGTGGCCACTCGGTAAGACTGAGGTTGGAAATGTGCAAAATAAAGACTGGAACTATGATGAAAGTTTCTGCCCAAGAGAATCACACAATCTCACCACATAATGAAGCTTAAAGGCAGAAATATTTAAGGAAGAGTAAATATAGATTTTGATCCGTTTTGTATTTTATGCTGTTTAAAAAAAAGGCAGAAAAAAAGCGGGAAATGCATTGAATGGGTAAATACTGACGTTGGAGAAAGTTCTGGGTTCTGTTCCAGTGGGATCCAAGGTAGAGTTCAAAAGCGTGGCCAGATTTTCAACAGCAAACAGAAGCTCCTGATTTCAATCTAGTAATTAGATTACTTTTTTTTCTCTCTTGCTTTTTGGGGTCACTAAATACTTCTTTGGTCCCATCCTCCCATGCATCCTTCGCCCTCTACCAAGGGCCTTTTACGGGGGGGCCCTTAGGGCTGTAGTCTACTTGGTGGGTCATACAGTCCACAGGATTACATCGACCCTCTTTTCCTTTAGTCCCGGGGGGTCCAGGAGGACCAGGGATTCCTGGGACACCCTGTTGGCCAACTGACCCGGGGGGTCCCATTTTTCCATAGCCGGGGGGACCGGGAACACCTGAGAAAATGAGAGAGGAAGTTAAAGAAGGTCAAACATTCATTTTCAGCAAATGGCCTCGAAATCTTAATATTGAGAAGATGCTCAAAACCATAAACGTTAAAGTGTAACCAAACACAAAATCAACTTTTTTTTTAAGCTGTTGGCCTTTTATAAATGGGGCTTTAAAAGTACTTTTTGTTGGTTACATTTTTGACAATTTAAAATTAACTTTTTTAAAATTACAGTCCAAAGCTGTCTGTGTGCTGCCCCCTATAGGTTAAAACCCAGTATTCCAGTTGAGTTTTGTGATTGCTCTTGTGAGTCCCATTTGAGAAATACTCTCTGAAGCTCCAGTATAAAAGCTCCGCCCCTGTTTGATTCTGTAATAGTCGGTCGTTATCGTGTTAGCTTTAGCATGGCTCCGAGGTGTATTGCTTTTGATTGTCAAAAACCTACTAGCTTCCACAACTTTGCAGTGGACTAGAAAGTTAAGCAACCATATGTCCATGTTCTAGTGTAATGAGCATTGAATCCAGCGAACTCCATCCTGGTGATGGGATTCAGGATTGTTTGCCTTTTTTTTTAGCTTATGCTAGCGTCATTTTACCACTCAGACATGGATCCTCTTCGGTCTGGACCATTAGCGCCTGCTTTGAGAGAAAGTGGAGGAGAAAAATCCTCAACCAATACTGGCATCACTGTTCGGTACCACTCTCCATACTGAAGACGCAGCGTGACTCTGCTACGTCAAGCTAACCTAACTGTCACTGTCAATCACCGATAAAAAACCACACCTCTCCCGCTCATCCCGCCGACTTTTTCTGTTGCATTTTTCAAATTTTGGATGAGAGCTGAGCCAGCCTCCAATTCTCCTGTTGTGTTGCCTTTAAGAAATTACTTAATTTAAAATGTAACCAACATTTCTGGCTAATGATTTAAAGCAAACAATAAAACAAACAAAAAATAAACAAACAACTTTTACAATTTAATTGGAAGCTGTTTCTCCAACCGTTTCTTTAAAGTATATATAGTTTACTTTAATAGATAATAGATGAATAGTTTTATGAATATCCACAATATTTATTTATTTCACTTTTGGCTAAAACCAGATGCAACATGTTTATCACCATATAAAAACACGTATTTGACCGTCTTAAGAAAAGCGTGCAAAGAAAATATAAGACATTTTTTTAAAGAATAATAACATTGTTCTGCTCCGATCATCTTTTGATCCATTTTCAAGTGTTCCCAGTGGTCTTTTAATTAGGATTACGCCGTTTTTGAGTTGATAGTTAACTCAACTTATCTTCATTGATCCAATGTTTCACTTTTTTCTATAATATAACTTAAAAAATTAGCAAACAAAGTATTGGTTCAATATTATTTATAAAAACACAAATTCCTTTTAATGACGTCAACAAACCACTAGAAAGAAAATGGTAAGATAATTACACACCAATCCACCTGATGCTGCTCCTCCAGTCATTGTCAAGGCAACATGCATAAAACATGAGCCATTAGCTCAATTCGATCATTTCTCGAGAGTGAATAAAAAAATGGTTTCATGTAAAGTGACTGCAGCTGCCAGTTTAGCAAATTGGCTAAACGCTTCCTGAACTGTTGATTAAGGTTTCTCAGACATTGGAATTTGGATTGAATGACTAAAAAATGTTTTTTTCTTTTTCTGGAGAGGAATAAAGAGACAAAATTGTGAGGGATGAAAACTCTTTTTCATCACACCAGCAATTTGGCAATCAACAGTAAACGCAAACATTTTAAGCTAATTAGCTAAAATTACACGAAATGATGGAATTGAAGTAAAATGAGTTTTTCTCTAATTGTGTATAAAAGACTTGAAGAATATAATGAAAAGACGTTTCATTTTCTCAAATTAAATGTTCTGGAATTGCTTTTTTATGGAAATCATACTTTGAAAACACAATGTTTTTTTTAACTAAATGTAATGAAAAAGCTAAATCATGGTGAGATGTTACCTGGTGCTCCTGGAGGTCCTATGTCTCCCATCTCTCCAACACCCTTATCGCCTTTTGTGCCTTGAGGTCCTCGTGGTCCTGCATAAAAAAGAACTGCAGGTTAAATCCACACAGCTAACGTTATGGAAATAAGGGGAAAAAAAAAGGTCAGTGCCTGGAAGTCCTGGCCCGCCAGGCCGGCCTTGTCTGCCGATCTGTCCTGAGTGCCCTGGAGCGCCTGGAGGTCCGGGAGTACCCGGGGTACCGTCTTTCCCAGGGGGCCCAGGCCGACCTGGAGATGCTACCATCTCCACGGGCATCTGCATGCGGGACATATAGTAGGCCATCCTCTCTGCGGTGAAAGAGAGTAACAAGGATTTGTTTAAATGAATGAGAACTTAAAAGAGCAAACAGGAATTTTTTAAAGGAAAACACGGACCATCGAAGATCTTGATGACCTGTTGGCGAATGAAGCTCCTGATGTCATCGTAGTTGACAACAGCCTATTCAGAAATAGGGATAGAGAAACGTTTAAAAGTGGGTCATTAAAACAACCTTCCTATATAGTTTATGACCATTAACAAACTTTCTCACGTCATTTCCTGGTGTCCCTGGAGGACCAGGGGGTCCGGGTGGGCCAGATGAGCCCTGACTTCCCCTTTCTCCTCGGGGTCCAGCTGGGCCCATCATGGGTTGAGCATCTTTGGGGAGATATCCTCCCCCTGGTGGACCTGGTCTACCTCTCTCTCCTGCAGGACCTCGCTGTCCAGGGGCCCCTGGCTCCCCCTAGGGATCAGTAAAGGGGAACCAGACATTCTAGATTGTAAAAAATGTTCACGAATTGGAACACATTTTTTGGTCTGATGGCGAATTAAAAAAATCCTAATTAAAATGACCTAAATTTTTAGTTAAAAAAAAAATGGAGAAAGGATAAATGTATACCGGTAGTTGCTTTATTTGGGAAAAATCGCAAACTGTCTTCCTTACTTTTTGATTTTTGTGCCAAGCTATGACTATAGTTTCATAAATATCCACAATACTCAGAATACGTTTGGGTAAAATTAAATATATATATGTGTGTGGGTATATATTTATTTAAAAAAAAATGAAAAAAAAAAAAAAAAAGTTTATTTATATACATATGTAAATTTATATTTGACTAACTTAAGAAGTGTACATGGCATGTATGTGTACAGTGCTGCATGGCGCCCTAGGCAAAATGTGCGTTAGGTAAGGAGGGGCGTCGCAAAAGGCAAAATTATTGATTGAATTATTTTATTTGTTTTCAATTATTACAGTTTTTACATTTTGCACATTTCACCGGTGCCGACCCATGGTGAAAGAGCGTTCGAGAGCCGAGTTAGACTACGAACTAGCCAAGTGTTGATGGCGAGCTAGAACCTGGAAACACGAACGGAATGGATGTGTCAAACTGAAAAAAAACATTAATCATTGCAATATGGTGCCCCCTCCACCAGACCGCACCCTAGGCGCTGCCTAGGTGGCTTATGTCCATGGCCAGCCCTGGTTTAAAGATCCATTCCAATAATCTTTTAATCTTTTTTATAAGTGTTTCTAATAGTATTTCAATTATGATCATACAATTTTTAGCCCAAAACAAAGAAATAAAAAATTTTTCATTTTTTAGAACGTAATTTCTGCAGAGCGGCAGGGGTTTGTTCACAATTTGCCTCTGATTAGTGGGCAGGACTGTTGGTACAGAGTGAGCCCGCTCTCCCTTCCCATCAACCATAATAAAGATATCTGTTGAAGAGAATGCATGAGAGAAGGGAGCTTGTAGGCCACCCCGTGTATTTTCTATCACAAATGTAATTTTTTAAAACATGCACTTTTTTTTTGTTTGATTCAGAACGATTTGAATGAAGAAATACTCAGAAATGTAAATTTTAGCATAATTTTCTTCATTTATGTCCTCCATTATCACAAAAACATATTAAAAGCACCAAAGCACCACTCATTGGAGTGGGTCTTTAAGTCGGCTTCAGCTTATGTCTCTTTCACTCCTCAGTCGGGAGCGCTCTCTTTTCAGGTTCTATAAACACACATTTAAAAACAGCTCGGCTACATTAGCGACAGTGATTTATTGAGGACAAAGCGTCCCATAATGGACGTCTAATGTTTACACGTCACCGATAGACAGGCGGCTCCTGAAATAGAGAGGAGTGAGCAGAAGAGAGAAGTACGTTTTTGTCTTTCTCCTCTCTTCTGAGCAGCTAAAACCCTGACAATGCCGTCCTGTCAGCCTCATCTAGCATCTCTCCTCATGCTTAATAGCATTATCCCAGAGGCAGAAGAACGACTCTATCGCTGCACCGACCTACTGTAAGCCTCTTTCTGACGAGAGATCCAACAGCAAGGGGGGGCGGGGGGCGAGGACGAAGTCTGTGCGGTTCAGGAGGTTAGTGAACTGATGACTGTGTTAAATGTGGGTGCTGAGTGGCAGAAACGCAGGCGAGCGGGTGAGGTCAGCACCGAGGCGAGCCAACATTAGTCTCCCCGGACTACAGAGTGCAGGAAGGAGGTGAATCCTGCTGTGATGGCTGGGTGGGGGGGCTGACGCACAGCTTGACAGCGTACATGCATTCACACAGTTCCTCACCACAATGTGCAGGGTTTACCTTTTGGCCCGACTGCCCGTTTTCACCCGGAATGCCAGCAACACCCTATGAAACAAAAGCAACACATTAGCTTATCATGACAGGGCTAAGCAATATATGGACCTCAAATAAAAATCACTATATTTTAATTTCTTAACCCTTTAATTTATTAGCTTTCTTTCGTCTACTGTAACTCTTTAATCGCAATTGGGACAAAAGTAATTTCTCAGCGTCAGAATCACCTGATTCACGTTGATAATGGTTAGAGCAGAGGTGCCTTTACTCAGTCACACAAAGGGCCAAAAAAAACCCAAACGCACCTTAGGTCGCGGGCCAAATAGGAAACAGTCAAACACTGATTGAGCACTCTAAAACAAAATGTTTAAACTGTAACCTTTTAGCATAATTATGAACTAGATATATAGCATTGCTTGCGATAGTGTGAATGCTGTAACCTTAACTTGGCCGCTGAAGATGCTAGTGCTGATAAGCTGAAGATGCTGAAATTAATAGCTAGAAACGCTGAAGTTGATAGCTGAAATCCCTGAAGCTAATAGCTGAAAAGGCTGAAGCTGATAGCTAGCTAAAATATTAGCTCAATGCCAGATTAGCCTAAAAAACAGAACAAAAAAACTTAGGTTAGTCAAAACAGCTAGCATGTAGCTGAAATATTAGCTAATCTCCAAAATGGACTAATAAAAAAAAAACTGAAAAAAAGCCAAATTAGCTAAAACAGCTAGCATGTAGCATAAAAATTAGCTAAACTCCAAAATAGTCAAATAAAAATAAACTGAAAAAGTCTAAATTAGCTAAAACAGCTAATTTCTCACAAAAAAATTTCTCACAAAAAAAAGGTTAGCCAAAACAGCTAGCATGTGGCTGAAAAAATAGATAAACTTCGAAATAGTCTAAAAAACTTAAAAAAAGAAAAAGCCTAAATTAGCCAAAACAGCTAGCATGTTGCTGACATATTAGCTAAACTCCAAAATAGCCTAAAAATCTTGATAAATGACAAAATAGTCCAAAAAGCTTTTTTTAGAAAAAACTTTTCAACACCCTGCTACATTTTTTAGCATAATCTATTTGATAAAAAAGGCAGGAATATTATTCCATAATAAATTAGCTTAAACCTTAAAAAACTTCCAATGTTTTACCGTCAATTAAGATATTTTTTGCCAAAATTATACAAGTTAGAAATAAGCGGAGACAATAAAAATGAATGATCTTGAGGACTGGATATAATTAGATGGAGGGCCAGATCCAATACGGATCAGTAATCCGTGTTCAGTACCGGGCTAAGATACCTTTGCAGTCCACGTCCCATTACTGGACTGGTACCAGTTTGCGGCCCAGAGGTCGGGGAGCCTTGATTTAATTTGAACAGCCAGCACGTCATTAAAATGACAGGTTTTGGACATCCAAAACATCCATTTTTGATGCGGAGGGTCAATTTGGGAAAGAGAATATGTTGGAGAGACAAACGGAATGACCTCACTCCAAAAAGCCCAAGAGAAAAGTGCTGAGGATTTAAAAAAATGGACTGTCCCCATTAAATAACCCTTTCACGCCGAGCTTTAGCACTAGTGTCTGTCAAAGAGCGTGGTTATTTAAGTGTCTGGTGTTAAACAGCTACAGAAATTTCAAACTAATCAGTAATATTGATTTATCGCCCAGCCCCTTGATGTTGACTTTACAGAGGACAGACAGATGATACATTCTGACTTCACTCACATCTTTACCAGGAGCACCATCACTGCCAGGCTCGCCCTAAAATAAAATCAGAGAGGGTTAAAACATTCTGTTTGATCTAATAAACCAATATTAAAGAGCTAAAAAATGATTAACCATAAGTCCCGGATGTCCAGGTGGTCCCGGAGGTCCAACGATTCCTGGCAGACCTCTGTCTCCAGCTTCGCCCTTATCTCCTTTTATACCCTACAGAGAACAAGTGAAAAGATGGAGAGGATTTTCTTCTATCTTATAGCTTTTGGCCGCACTACTGAATTTTTAATGTGTTCCCCATAAACACACACATTCACAAACACACACGCACGAGCGCGCACACTCAATTTATGGCCTGTAATCCATTATTGTAAACATTTCTACAGGCACATCAATTTAAACTCCTGGCTCTTTGAATTCCACATCCTTATCTGAAGTCATCTGTTTGTTTGCTTTATTTTTTTTTTAGGAGATTCAGTCTCTGGGATTATTTTTCCTAATCAGAGAGAATCTTATCTGCTTCCCTTCAGTTTCAATAGCTATCTTTCTCTGACATTTTTCATTTTAGCTGCAGGGATACAACACCTTTCTCCCTTGGAATTATCAAAGACTTGATTGATCTGCTTTCATCCTTCAGAATGGTTTGAGAATTTTGTTCTTACTTCTCCTGGTGAACCGGGAGGCCCCGGAGGTCCCGCTGGCCCTGTAGGACCCTGATAAAGAAGTAAAAACGATGTTTATGAACGAAATGCAAAGTGATTCATTCGTCGACGCTTAAAAGGACAAAGATACGTACAAGTTGGCCTGAAGATCCCGGTCGGCCTTGAGGTCCTGGGGTACCAGGATCACCCTGAAAAATAGAAGAGACTTGAGAGGTTCTTGGACTTTAAAGTCTCACTTGTAGCCCGGGTGGAAACCTTCACTAAAATAAATAAAACATAAAATATAAATATAGATAACTTCTCGGTTTTAATACACCGGCAGTGCGTCCTTACGTTTGTGCGTCTGACGCAGCTGTGTAACGAGGTCACGTGGCCGAATATGGTGGAATTCAGACCTGGGTTTTGGGGTCATTGCCGTAAGTGCTGCAGCAGTATGTCCATTTAAAATGTGGTGATACAGTCTGAGTCCATGGTTTAACAAGAAGTCTTGGAATGTGAGAGTGCTATGCAGTGGTGAGTCCATCCGGGGAGCCTGTGGTGAATCTTGTAGGCTCTGTTGTAAAGCCTTGCTATTGAATGTAGAAGTTCATTGGTTGTGAGTGACCAAACAGGTAGACAATATGAAATAGAAGACATAATGATTGCATGAAGATAGGTATTTGAGACTGAAAGAGATAAATAGGGTCTGATTTTGCGTAGACATATAGTTTTTGCTTCAGTTTTTTAGTTAGGTTTAGGACATGGTTAGTAAAGGTAAGGTGAGAATCGAGAGTAACGCCTAAGCACTTATAGTTAGAGACAACTGAGAGTTTGTGGCCGGAAAAAGAGATGTGGGTGGAAAGAGATAACTGTCTGCGTGATGAATAAAAGTACATACATTCAGGGTTGAGTGTCAGATGATTTTCATGTAGCCAGTCATGTAAATGCTGCAGATCTGTGTTGAGTCCGTCGTTAATCAAGTCAGTGTTTGGACCAGACAGGAAAATAGCAGTGTCATCAGCATATAGGAACGAGCTGGAAAATTTAAGTACAATAGGCAGTTGGTTTATGTACATAACAAAAAGTAAAGGACCCAGAATGCTGCCTTGTGGAACACTCTATCCCTAACAAGCTGCCGGCAGTAGCTAAGGGCATGCTCGGGGCGATTCTGCTGGAAGTATGTTTAACAAATTCCATCGTTGGTTCGCTTTTGAAATGTCTGACAATACGGCAACTGATGTCGAACTATAAGGGTCAACTATCGGTGCCGACCCGTGGCAAAAGAGCGTTCGAGAGCCGAGTTAGACTACGAACTAGCCAAGTGTTGATGGCGAGCTAGAACCTGGAAACACGAACTGAAACATAACTTCAGATGTCATGGACAATTCCTACTCCACTACATACCTTCTCCTGCTCTGGTCGGGCTGGTAGGAGGCTTTTTCACAGCCGCCCTTTCTTCTTTCTCTGTTTTTGCCCTTCGAACGACCAATCTATACGCGTATTTGGAACGCGTTTTTTCTGTCGGACATTTGGTCGTTTTTTTTTTTTAATTTTTCCTTGGACTTGAGAACAACTGGGTGAATAGACAGGTCACCCAGTGTGTTTGGACTTTAACCAGAACCTGATCCCTAACACAAGCTTTTCTTTCTTGGGATCTTTTCTTTTCTTTCGAATGGCCATTCATGTAAATCATGTATATTATGTATATTTGGGTTTTTTTATATATCTTTGTTCTCCTAAAATTATATGGTACCAGCAAAACACAAAAACCTTGTCTCAGTCTCTCCCTCCACTACTAAAGTCGGATTTGGTCTTCTGATCTAGCCTACAGAAAGTATTGTGCTTAAGCTACTGGGACACATTGGTTACACGCTCCATTTATTGTAACGAAAAATGCTAATAAACAGGTAAAATCTATAACATTCTCACTACCAATCTCCCAACATAGCAATGCCTGCCCCCAAAAAATGGCAAGCAATTTGGAGCCTTTAAAACAAAAGCGTTCTTTTACTTATCTACTAACTAGTGGATGGATTAGAATGGAACGGATCAGAGCACTTAAGGTTTGCCCAGCGGTTTCAATGAAAGAAATATCTTGTTTAAAATAAAATTTTTCATCCACTACTGATTCACAACTAATTGAATGAAGAAATACTCAGAAATGCATTTTAAGCTTAAATGTCTTCCCACTAAAGGAATAAAACACATTTTTTTTTATCAGGGTGGTTTCCTCCAGTGAAGGTGTAACTCACGTCATGACCAGGTCTTCCAGGGGATCCCGGTGGGCCTACAGGTCCAGCATCTCCCTGGCGGGAAACAGAGAGCACTTCAAATCATCAGAGAACGATGCATCAAAACAGCAATTGGAATGAGCAACGCAACCAAAGTTTCATTGTAAACACTACCCTGATAAAACAATTTAGGATCAAAAACGTGCAAAAAGCAGCAATCGTGAGAACACAGACAGACTTGGCACGAGGGTAAAGCAAACAGTTGTTGGCTAACCTTCTGTCCAGGAAAGCCAACATGGCCGGTTTTGCCTTTGAATCCCTGCAGAGACACATCAAAGAGAATGAGCCTGGTACAGTATAAAAATTCAAAAGTGGAGCCTGCCAAAAGAAGAGGCAGACTGTCTTTGAAAGCCCAAACACCTGCTCATGGGTAGAACACAAACTGAGATCCAGAGAGCAAAACGAGAGGGATGCGAGAAAGAATGATAGCGAGGTGGAATGTAGAGTTATCATCTCCACCGTGTTGAAGTCACGGAGATCTGAGGAGACGATACAAAGCTTTGAAGTTTTAAATGGGCGCGCAACACCTGCGACATTACAACATTAACTAGATGAGGCAATGACTGCACATATTAATGCAGTGGGACCTCAGAACCCCACATCTGTATTCCAATTTCCATGCATTAATTAATTTCAAATCCCAAACAAGACCTCCACGGTCCATCTATTAATGAAGGGCTTGTAATAAAAGAGACTTGGTCATGCAGGTTGATGTGTACACTGAAGTGGCGGGCGCCTGCTGGGTGATTGTAAGGCACTGTAGGAAACTTCTAAAAAAGTTCTCGTAATGAAGCGATAACAGGGACAAATTAAAACAGAGAGGTCTGGAATTTATTCATTTAGTTTCAAAAGAAAGGGAAGTCCAGAATGCCAATCAGATCTGTAGTTACCACCAATGCAGGTTTAATTGACAAACGGGATCACTGTTCCGTACAGAACTGGGAGAAAGGTCATGTACGTATTTTGTGGATCATAAACGCAGCAAATGTCAAGTCTCTTTCTGTCAAGATCGTTTGTCAGGAGTTCTAGCATTTTGTTCCTGCGATGTTTCGGGAACCAGATAAGGTGCGTTAACACATTATGAAAAACAGGCACTCTCAGAAAGAAGCTATACCAGGGGTTGGCAACCTTTAACAGTCAAGGAGTCATTAGGGTCAGTTTTCTACTGATCAAAACAGGAGCCGCATAGTCTTACTTTAGCCTTTAAGAAACTTGGATTTTACACTCATTACCTTTTTTTTTTTTTTTTTATATAATTATGAACCATGCCTATTTTTTTTGGCACAAGCAAAAGCAAAAATATAAAAACTAGCATTTCTCACATTTTTTTTTTTTTTTTACCTAGTAGAGTCTAAATTAGCAAAAAAGCTAGTTTGTTACCTAATTTCTAGCTGAACTCCAAATTAGCATAAGATTCCTCAGTAACTTAATGCAGGCAAAAATGTTAACATAAAAGCTAAACTTTAAATGAGCCCAAAACCCCAACAGATAACAAATTAGCCAAAAATGTTTGCATAGTGCTAAAACTCTAAATTAGCATTAAAAATTTAGAGGCCAAATTAGCTAAAAAAAAAAAAAAAAAAAAAAAAGGAAGCTCGTTGCTCAGTTACTAGCTGAACTCCTAAATGGCCTAAAATTCCTCAGTAAACTAAATTAGTCAAAAAAGTTTGTCTGTTTTTTAAAATAGAAGCTAAACTCAAAATCATCCTAAAAAGCTTCAGTAGATAAATTAGCCGAAAAACATCAGCATGTTGCTAAACTATTAGCTAAACCACAAATTAGCATAAAATTCCTCAGTAAACTAAATTAGTCAAAAGTGTTAGCATGTTGCTAAAATAGAAGCTAAACTCTAAATTACCCCAAAAACCCCAGTAGATAATAATTAATCCAAAAATGTTAGTATGTTGCTAAAGTACTAGCTAAATTACTATTTTATTTTTCTTCAGCCAGAGAGCCACCATGGAGAGATAAAAGAGCCACATGTGGTTCCGGAGCTGCAGGTTGCAGACCTCTGAACTATACAAAGAATATATAGTAAGAATTGTAAAAAAATAGTACAAATTCTTATAAAGTTTCTGGTTTCTGAAACTAAAATTATTTTGCTGTCAAAGAACTTTCTTAAAAAGATTATTTTTTTCTTACGAGACAGAAAATAAGACTTTTTTCTTGAAACAAAGCGCTTTTTCACTTTCTTAAGATTCAGTTTGTCATACTCACTGGGATTCCTCGAGGTCCTGCTGGGCCTGGAGGGCCCGTTTCTCCCTGACAAGGAAAAAAATAGACTATGTCAAAAGATAACTCACCAAGCGGTTAAATACTTTTGTGTTTGGGTTTTTAAGCATGTGGGCAATTCATGCGATGTTCGTATGTGACCCACTCTAAGTCCTGGCTTCCCGTCTTTTCCATCCATCCCCTCGATACCGGGGGGGCCCTTCAAATGCAAACATGGGTTTGAAAAAGATTACATTTTATAAAATGACCTATACAATTAATTTTGACCAAAAAAAAAAAAAAAATACCATTAACCCTGGGGAACCAGATGAACCGGGTGGTCCAGTTGGTCCTTGTGGGCCGGCAGGACCATCATTTCCCTTAAAAAATAAAGATTTTATGAAGACGAACATGTAAACTGGAAATTCAGACAGTTAAATGTGGTATCTGTACTCACCTTTTCACCTTTTACCCCAGGTAGGCCTTCTCTTCCTGATTTGCCAGCAGGACCGGGTGGACCCTAAAACCAGAAGAGCAGGTCTTTATTTTATGAATCTGTTAAAATAAATAAAATGTAGAGAAATGAAGTGTTAACACACTGGTGGTCCTGGAAAACCTGGTTGCCCTTGGAAACCCTGAAAAAGAAAAAAAAAAATCAGTGATATATTTAATTTATTTCTAATTGCTTTGGTTTTTGACATGTGAGCTGCATGTCTGCTTCGCACACCTGCTCGCCTTTTTCACCAGCAGCCCCCTGGGGTCCAGTTTCCCCTTTAATGCCCTGCAAATGGACAAAGAATCTTTAAGTCTGAACATTTTGACATTAAGACTTTATATGTCGGTAAGAAATATTTATGACACAACACTGACCGGTGCTCCAGCCTGTCCTTGATAGCCCGGGTTACCAGGAGGACCCTGCAGAGGCAAATGCAGTTCATATATGACTCAAACTGCAGATTTTGGTTTTAAAGTCACGGATTACTGCCTTACCGATTCTCCTTTCTGTCCACTGCTTCCGGGGCTGCCCCGCTCACCCTTCAGTCCCTGTCAAACACACAAAAGCGGTAACTCAGCATCCAATCTCATCTCCTTGTAAGTCTGCGAATGCCGTCAGGATGTTATTAGTCCCACGATTCTGTTCGAATGACGAGCGAGCTTACAGGCAGTCCAGGTGGCCCCATGGTTCCAGGATACCCAGGTGTTCCTGGAGGACCCTGAGGTAAACATCGTGCAATCGATCAAACACAGGAAACCAATTATGTGACCAAAACGTTATAAAGCGATCATCAAATGCAAACCTGTTCACCCTTTATCCCAGGGAGGCCTGGCGTTCCTCTCTCCCCCTGCTGACCCTGAGGATGACAGCAGAGAGGACGGATTAGAAAATCAAGGAAACGACTATTTGCTAGAACGGATCCTCTTGTGGAAACAAAGAAAGGACAAGTTAAGTCGGGAGAAAAAAGGAAGAAACTGCTCACTAGAATGCAACTTTGTTTGATTTTGTTCTTAGATATTTACCTTTATGAGACGATACAACGACAAAAATAAACCCATATGTCTCTTCATTGTTCAATTCTTATGCCAATACTACTGATCAAAACCCCTTTATTCTCTAATTGCGCCAAAACAGAAAACAATCCATACGACAAACAAAGAAGCCCGAGAGTAAAGACAAGTTCTAATGTGTGTTGAAGGCCTATATTGAAGTTTTTATGGCACAGGGAATTGCATTTTTATTGTCAATATTAATATTCACAAGGAAGTGTAAACCGTTGCCTGGCAACAAGACATGTACTGTACATAATGATAGATGAAAGAATGCTTTTCTGAAGAAGAGATCTAAATAATATAAAACAATAGATAGAGTGATGTGTGCAACGCTCTGAAAAAAGAACAATGTGGTAGAGATTAGCAGAGAAATACGCATTTACTTCTCCTTTTGATAGAACCTGTCTTGTAAGTAAAGCATCTTCATCTGTCATCACACTGAAATGTTTATTCGTTTTTCCTTCACTTAAGGTCAATTAACTGGCACTTTTAGAAACTTATTAGTTAAGACACATTCATTCTATTTTTTTCCTTTTACTGAAAAAATATTTTGTTGTTGAAATCAGTTAATATCGACCGATCCCTTAAAGACATTAACATTCAGGTAGATTCAATTAAAGTAAAAAATTGTTTGGTACAGTCTTGGGAAATATCGCGATACACACCGTATCGCCAAACTTTTGCCAATACACACCCCTAATATCCAATATGTTTTGTTGACCGTTTCACAAATCAAGCTCATCGATTCACGAGTTGAACCACGATTCTTACTTTTTAATATAATGTTTATTGCTATGTGAATATTTACTAGATGGAGGAAAATTGAAAGTATTTGTATTAATCACCAACATTTATAGATTTAATTAGAGTAATAGATCAGAATCAACAAAATTGATTTTAAAAAACCCAAAAAGATTCAGATAGAAAGAAATGTTGTAATTTTTAGCTTTTTTTTTTGTCAGCCTTCTGGTTAAGTTCAGCAGTAACATAAACAACATAAAGAGGATAACAATTTTTTTGGATCATTTAACAATAAAACTTAAACGGAAAAAAACTCTCGCTAGTTTTACTTTGAAAACCGGAAGTTTCTCTGCAACTAAGACGTGTTTACTTTCGGTTACTACCGCGGCTCTTTCGGCTTTGTTTTAGTTCGTAAACTTAAAATAATACATTAATCTGAATTCCAGAAGAAAAATACATCATTACCAGAAAATATTCTGATCATATTTGACTACAATTTACTATATTTATAAAGATCGCAAATCAGCGATCTTGGACATTGCGAATATTCATACTCGGATTTTCGGGAGCAGATCGCGAATACCGAGCACCAGGATACTCGTTACAGCCCTATTCATGCGTCGCTATGCACATTTTGAAGTCTATTTTCAAGCTCTATAAAGAAATGACTTGAGCTTTAGACTGCTTGAATGTCAAACAGCTGAACTTTGACCAATCAGAGACTCAGATCTGGTAGTGATGTATGGATAGATGGTGTCCTTTTCAGAACAGGGAAAGGCCAATTGGTCAAAAAGTGACCATGAAGGAAAAATGTATTATTGCCTATCCGGAATTCTAAGTCTTTAATACCGTACATTGGAAGAGAGGTGTGAATGAAAACCCTGAAAAAATTCTCTTTCATATCTGGATAAGAAAAAAATGAGTAACCTTGGTCTATTTCCAATGGTGTGAAATGACATTAAGAAACATGAAGCACAATCTCAAGACATCAATGAAAATATGAAAATTCTGCTTTCGAACGTACAAGGAAAAGGACAACACAGTAGACTTCTAGTTCCAGCAGTAAATGGTAGCTGCTCAGTGTGATCCAACCCCTAACTCTCCTTCCACGCTACACTTAGACACACTTCCACATCCAGCTGAAGCCAACACCTGCTATGAAGTGTTGCAAATGGATGTTGCAAATGGATTCCACTCGGTGACCACATGTCTCAGCCATTTAGCACTTCCACTCTGCTAAAACAATAAATCTGAATGAGGGAAGAGGGAGCGGGGACGGCTGCACAGCAGTCACACTCTCCATCTATTAGACAAGGAGATAATTAAACAACTGGAGAAAAAAAAGAGACCCCCGAATCATTTCCTCATCAGAGATAACTTTCATTAAAGAGCCACTCACAGACGCAGGGACACAGAGAGATGACAAAGATGAAACAATAAAGGATGGCTTGATTCTGAAATGAGATAATCTGCCTTTTAGAGGAAATGGCAGGAAATAAAAACCACGAGGGAGATAAAACAAGATTTCCACCCCCTGCTGCTTTATACTTCTGAAATGTTTTTCTTCTACATGACATTTATGGTTAATGTGTTTGCATTTCCAACTTTCTTAAAGACACAAAACATTTGAGATGCTGGTGGGAGTAGTGAGAAATTCTCATTGCTGAGCTTGTAGAAATAATCTTTGTTATTCAATACATAACGTAGAATTTTTTAAATTTAATTTATTTTTTACATTTTAGGTTATTACATTTCTGCTTGCTGACAGGATATATACAGGTTCAAAGAGAAAACTGTAAAGAAATAACTTACAGATAGCCCAGGTGGACCTTGAGGACCAGGAAAACCCGGAGGCCCCTGTGGACAGGAAGTTTGGATAGAAACATTAAAACCCTTCAGAATGGATAATCTGTCAGTTTCAGAGGAAATCTGTTTCCGTCGCAGGTGTT
This sequence comes from Oryzias javanicus, assembly GCA_003999625.1. Classification (NCBI taxonomy): domain Eukaryota; kingdom Metazoa; phylum Chordata; class Actinopteri; order Beloniformes; family Adrianichthyidae; genus Oryzias; species Oryzias javanicus. Next base: position 885,632 of record CM012447.1, read on the forward strand.
GGTGCGTTGCTGCGCTGCATCAGCAGGGGGCACTCCTGGATAAAGTCTCTTTCAGTGCAACGTTTCAAAAGAACAGCAGAAAATGCTGATGTTTGGCAATAAATGAGACATGAATGAAGTTTTCTGCTAAAAAGAAAAACAAAATGTACTTATTGTGCTCGGTACTCAAATGCTAAAAGAAAACCATGTAGTCGAGAGCACACAAGTGTACATGCAGCACAAACTTGATGTTAAATCTCCCTCTTTATAGAATATTAACATACTAAAGATCAGATGGACATTAGAGGTTTTCACAACTTAATGTATCAGTTCATTTTCCTGCTGGTAATCCTCGTTTTAAGTTAGTTTTCAGATAAAAAACTTCAACATATTATCTTTTTTAATACAGTAATTAAAAAAGTTTAATGATATCTTTAAAAACAGACAAAATAAACAAATGACTGATGTCTAAAGAAGCCCTTACCATGATCCCTGGAATTCCAGCTTGTCCCCTTTCTCCTGGTGAACCCTGAGCATAAAATATGAAAAAAATAAATAAACATTCACCCTCATTTCCATGTAAAATGCCAAATTGACTCTATTTTCATGTGAAAACGCTCAGACTTTTCCTCACCTGATCTCCTTTGATTCCTGGTGAGCCTGGAATTCCAGGAACTCCTGGAGGTCCATTGCAGGATCGATCCCCCTTTGATGAGAAATGAAACCAATGAATTCTTGTGCAACAATTCCTCTTTTTTTCCCACAGTGAGGTTGACTTACCGCAGCTTGAGTGTTCTGCTCACTCTGCAGCCTCTCCAAACACTGACAGTAAAAGACATAAGTAATCAAAAGAATTCTATTTGTTTATCTTCCACTGATGCCGATTGTTCTAAAAGCATGCAAAGACAATGCAAAATAATCTTTTTTTAAACATTTTGCATTCATAAAGAAATAATTTGTGACAATACGCTCCTGTACTTCACAATGCACCAAAGCTGGAACAAAAAAAACATTCCCTCGTCTCCCAAAGTCTCACCCTGTCACAGCTGTCCAAGAGGGTTGCACCAGGCTTGCCTTGGTCTCCTTTATCACCTTTGGCACCAGCCATACCTGGCACCCCAGGCAACCCTTGGGAGCAGCCGTCAACACAGCTCTCCTACACATACAAAACACATTTTTCTCTTCTACGTCATACAAATGTGTATACATGTATATGTGCACATATATATGAAAATATATGCATGTGTGGATGCAGGCATGCCAGTAAACAGTAGTCATGCTGAGTGTGCGGTCTCCTTAAACATGAATAAATATACATAGTTACTAACATCAGTGGGGTCATCTGTGGAGTCTTGAGGAAGTTGTTGCAGTCCGCTGGGATCCTGAGGAGGAAAATACAAATTCAGACAACACTGATTTGATCATTTTATGATCCTAAAGACAATCATAGAGTGAAAACAATGTTATCAGTCTCAACAAAATGGAGAAATAACAGCTGATAATCTTACATTACTTGCATCACATTGGGGCAGAGATGGGACCAAGTTTTGCAAAGCATAATCAAGTCACAAGTCTTTGTTGTAAAGAGCAACAAATCTCAAGTCAAGTCAGAGTCCTACTAACGAGTGTTTCAGGTTCCGTCCAGTCCTTCTTCTCTTCTGTGCTTTAATAAACTGCATTTATTTACCCAAACTTCACAAGAATCTTAGCAAAATATTTGCTAAACTGACTTCTGAACTAAATCCAATTCAAAAATCCCAACTGATCTTTCTGGAATTAAAAAATCCGTCTTTTAATTACAATTATGCCGTTTTAGTCCAAATTTAGTCCAAATTCATTTCTAAATTGTGAGCGCAAAGTGATCACGTCCCCTTCCCACAATCCACCTGTTTACCCCTCTGCTGCTAGCTTACAGCCCCAACCTAACCTTACCAGTGCAACATAAATGGTGAGGAATGTTATAGTTTTGATCCAGAAGCCAACCTGGAAGAGGAAAACAATATAGTCTCCAACTCCAAGAACGAATTGTCTCCAAGTTGGTGAACAGAGTGGAGCAGAAAGACTATGGCTTGTTCAACAGCATGTTTGCGAGTGCTCCCAATTTACTAAGATTTGAATAAATGAATGCTCAGAAATGCAACTTTAAAGGTAATTATTCTTTAAATAAGTGCTGTCAATCGATAAAAAAAAAAACAAGTAATCACACATTTGGATTGTGATTAATCACAATGTTTTATAGGTACATTTTATATGACAATATGTATGTTAAAACAAACTTTTGCTTCATCATCTGGACAAATACAAGTGGTAAGAAGTGAACTTTCTATAACTGATGCTTTTTTTTATTACTTATCGACTTATATATATACATATACATATCGCTTTCTTGCAGTCGAGGTCGGTGATGGTCAGTCAGCACCATAAAAAACCAGCCACATAACGTATTAAATAGTCCGCTTTTAGTCAAAAAGTAATTTACACACCAAAAAAAACTAGAATAAAGTACAAAACAGTTTTTTTGTGAGTGACCATGGTGTATAATGCTTTTAACAAACTTTTGCCATCATCTGGACATACAAGGAAGCCTGAACGATCCAACTTGAAGTGGAATACGGTTGTTTCACGTTAATAAGTATTAAACTGCAAAAAGGGAAACATGGGATCATTTAACAAAAATAATGTATTAGTCTTATCTATTTAAATTTTCAAGATGAGTAAACAATCAACTCAAAATTTAAATTTGTGGAAAACTAATTATTGTGTGGGTGAGTGGGTCTTTAACAGTGAGTTTACAGTCTCATTGATTTCTGCTAGCAGCTTCTTAGCCGTTAAGCTAGCTAGCGTGCTCTTTCTTGAAGAATTTAACATTCCTTGTGCAACCTCAAATGTTAAACGTAATTGGAGTCTGTTATCCTCGAATTGCATCTTTTGAACACTTCAAACTCTTTTTTTGATGACAACCTCATCATTTTTATACTGGAAGGTAATGACCCGTATAATCATTTGATTGAAAACTTGTTTGGCAGATCATCTTCGTTGGTTGACTTCCAATTGAAGTGATTGCATGGCGTTGGATCAAAACAACGTGGGCCTAATTTTATTGGATGTTGAGCACGCACAGATGCACACGTACACAAAAACAGAGCGGTCTATGTCAACACACTTATAAACTCTGGCTGTTGGAAAAGTAGAAGGTCTGTCTGGGTCCAAAAGCTTAAGGTCCAAGTCAGGAGGTTCTGCAGGTAAAGTCCAAGTTGAGTTGCAAGTCTTTTTACGTTTTGTTGAGTCTAAAGTCGTCAAGACAGTCCACATCTCTGCAACAGGAAGTGATTAGTTTGTTCAAACATCAGGTTTTTCTTCAAAATAAAAGAAAAATTCTGATTTTTTTTTTTTTTTTACACAATAAAAGTAAGAAATTCCATTTATAAGCAGACAATATTTTCTTTTTGTACTTCCAAATTCCAAAACGATAAACACAAAAGTAGTTTAAAGCTTAAATATTTATCAAATAACAGTCAGTCCAAATTATACTTTGAAGGGGATGAACTGCAAAGACAGAACAGGTTACCAATAACACAGAAATAATGAAAAAAAAAAAACAGGTTTTCAAACATGTTTAGAAGTTGTGAAAGTCGCTCCAAACTGAAAAACGGCACAGAAATCATAGTTTAGTTTTTCTTGGACAAATGAGTTTTAAAAAGGAAATTATGCTGCCAGGTTACGACAATAACAGAAGTAAAACGCCTACTTTCAATCACTGAAGTACATTTACTGTGAAACACAGTCAACGCTGTACCGACACAGTGGCACCTTTCCCTCTGTGAAAATCTGTCACTTCCAGCTGGCCCGCTTTCAAAGTCATTACAGATCCATCTGACATTGTTCAAACCACAGCCATTAGCTGGGGAGGCCATTTCATGCGGTACGCCGTTACACGCGCTAGAAAAAGCCTGCGTGCGTTCGCAGACTCGCTTGGAGAAAAGGTACTCCGTAATTATAGGCCAGCATGCATCAGGCGTAATCCACCGTTCGCCAACGTTTCATAGAAGCGTGCCTTTATATTTTCAAGTCAGAACTGGATCGGGGATTTCTGGGCGAAAGCTGCAGAACTGTGGAAAAGAGGAAATGTTAAAGGTAGAAAGAAATGTGGATGCGTCTTAAAGTGGAGGTGTTGAGCACAGAGAGCGGCGGATACTCCCAATAAATCAGAGGTTAAGCTTCAATCCGGAGAAACTTCAGGAATTTACTCTGTGTGATGCATGAATGGATAGCTTCATTTTAGTGAGCAAAATATGCTAGAGCGTGTAGAACACAGGGGATGCTGTGTTGGCAAACAGGTCTTCCTTTCCCATTAATCCTCCTTTTCTTCTTTAAACTTCTCCCCTAATTCCTATAAAGGTGAAGCTCCCCTTGAGCGCCGACTGGAGGTCGGCACTGATGCAACCGCAGTGAAATTAAATCATAAACACAACGGAAAAAGATAACAGTGCAGTGATTTACAAATCAAACGTCATCTTCCAAAATGTTACTATTTGCAAGAGGATTTGAGATATTTTAATGCATTTTAAATGATTTTTATTTTTTTATTTTAGTAAATTCACACATTAAGAGCTGTTTATTTTTCGAAAACTAATGATTTATCTCTTCAATACATTCTCACTCCCAACTCATTACATATTGGCGTTTGGTTAAGGACTCCCCTGTGTCATTTATTGACTGTTTCCATTAAATCATGGGCCTGAACCTGCAGAGGGCACCGGTACAGTTCACGTCTGATGCTGGCTCGGTTCCGGTACTGCGTCCGGTGTTATATGTCAGCTGGTGTTCTGCATCCTGACGTGTCATTCTGGTCACCTGGAAGATGGAGCTAATGATCTTGATCAGCACCTACCAGGTATTTAATCCAGAGGAGGTCGTCGATCAGGAGGCGGGCAGAGCAGAGCAGGAGGCTGAGGTTTTGAGTCGTGCTGGTTTGTTTGGTTCTCTTCCTTTAAAGTCTTCCTATGACAATTTTTTAATTTGAATAAAAACATTCCCAGTAGTGTTTTAATGATGATTATGACGTTTTTAATCAAAATCCCACAACCTAAATGTCTTGAAAAGCTACTTTTCATTTTGATCTGAAGCTTTTTTCTGGAAAAAATATCCTCTGATGGCACCGTGTCTCGCTAGCGTAAATCATCACCGCTGTTTAAAAAATGTCTGGTGGTTTCGTTTTGAGCTGGTTGTCAGCTCGGACGAGGAAGTTGAGAGCTTCACGGACCGAACTTTCACCGATCCTTTAAAACTACGATGAAATTAACCTCCGTTTACTTTCCCGTGGTCCCATCAGGAAACTCCACAGTGTCTAAAGGAGAATTTCCAGCATTCTCAGTCTGGCTAAAGCAAGTATTGTACACAAAAAAATCCAGTGACGGCTGATTTGAACACGGAAATGGCAACTGGCTAATTTCGCAAGATCGGCTCGGGAACTTGTGACTTGATGACGTATAAAATTGCGATTGGTCCGGACCATTACACCACCATCACGTGACACAGGATATGACACACATGCGGCATTCCGATGCTACCCGAGTAAAGAACGCGATATTTGCAAACAACCGCAAAAACCTTGAAATAATCAGATCAAGAGGATTCATCACAGGATAGCAATCATATTTTAATACAGAGAAATCAGGCGGGAAAGCATGACATTTGTGCTACAGTGGGTACTAGCAAGTAGCATGCTAGCTTACTGTTGGTCGCACATTAAAAAAAAAATGAAGTGGTTATTCGTACATAATTTTTACATTTTATATAATAGCTCGAGCAGATGGAGACACTTTTTTTCTTTCTTTTATTTTATAAACTTTATTGTAAACATCAGTTTCAGTGCAGAAAAACTAAGTTGCTTGTCTTAGTGGCGTTACCGTAGAGTGATGTCATCACTAGTCACAAGCCCCCGAGCTGATCTTGCAAGCCACGCACATGTGGCACCTACACCGGTTTTGGGTTTGGGTACCGGTACCGGTGCTGGATCGCGTCCCGTGAGTTGCTTTTACTTCATTTTAAGAACAGCCAGCACAACAAAAAACAATGAGTTGGGGACACCCAAAACATCAAAAAGTGACGAGGAATGGTCCCTAACCAAATATTAATGTAATGACTCGGGAGTGAGAATGTGTTTTATCTGTTTAAAGACTCACTCTGACCAGGGTTTCTACAAGTTTCTTCAAGTTAAATTGAGTTGAATTTATAAGATCTTTTAAAGCCATTCATGCCAAAAAATTAATACCAATTTCTTAGTCTATTTCCTATTTTATAAATTATATCCCATTTTATTAATTTATTACAATTTTTTTTTTTTTTTTCACCAAAACTGTCTTATCTTGTTGTATGCAGTCTGAGCCGTGAGACGTTGGAGTTTTTCTTTTGTGGATATTTAGCATATTAGTGCATAAGACCTGATGTTTGTTTACACTGAAAAAAGTGAAACATTGGATCAATTGATATTAAACATTTTTAGTTTTCATCAAATAAAAATGTTGAGTTGATGATTTACAACTACTACTCTACAAATTTAATTTGATAAACATAATATTTAAAAAGTAACAAATTACAGAGCTTTTGTTAAGTGATCTGTTTCACTCTTTACAGTGTACATATTTATTTAATATAATCATGGTTGAAGCATATATATTTGACATGAAATGTCAAAAAGAGAAGTTTCAGGCAGAACTATTTTTAGGGCTAAGATATCAAAACTCATGACATTTTAAAGTATTTTTAAGGTTTTATTTCTAGATTATTTCCCTGCCTGACCATCTCTTGATCTATCTTCAAACATTTCCCTTTTTTTGTAATAACAATTATGAGATTTTAGCAAAAAAGATTATAAAGAAAAAATAAAAGTTTTCTGGGACACAGTTCCTGCAGAGTGACAGTAGTTCATTTGAAATTCACCTCTGAGCTGGTGTGGAGCAACCCCACCCCCACTTCCTATCATCCATCTATTTACACTCTTTATAACCTCAACCAAACATTAGACGTGCATTAAATCTAAAAGGAGATATTAAAGTAATCCAATGGTACAGTTTTGAGCTTCAGCGAGAAAAACTAAGACATACTTTGATCTATTTGTCTATAAATGGAGCAGAACATGGAACTTGTGGCCCATTGCTTTTTCTAAGTGACAAATACAATCTTTTTTCAAATGTCCTCTTTTCATCTGCTCCAGATTTATGACAATTTGAATTAAGAATTGCATAAGTTTAATAATCTTCACATAAATCCTCCATTGAATGCTACAAGGACATGTTAAAAACACCATGGGAGAGGGCCTTTAACAGTCATTTTATGCGTCAGACGTGTTGATTTATTTGACAGTATCCCTTTAAAATGCATCTTTTGTGCTTAAACCACTTAGAAAATGGAAGATTTAAGGATCAAAAGATCAACACAAATATGACAGAATAACTTCAGAACCTTCTGAACCAGAAAATATCACTTTTAAAATATGGTACTACAGATCCAAGCCTTTGCAAAGCTCAATTTGTTCCTTTAAATTATGAATTAGAAACCTAGAAACACTCATTTGCAAATCAAATATGTAAACATCAAAGTAGGGGGCTGTTTTCTTTTTTTTTTTTTTAATAATTCCACTTTGGAAGACATGGATTTTCTGGGTGGTTTTGCATCATTTATGTACGCGGCCTCACATGTTAACTCGCTCTAATTTTACTTACTAAGTTTCCAGGCAAACACGCTTTCCCGTCCTTTCCAGGAATACCCTGAAAGAAGGAACTGAGATTGAACTGAGGTTTTTAGCCAATCGAAGGCTAGCCACTCCCATCTTCACCAAAAGTTAAAGCAAGCAAAGTGGGAAGGGAATGATGGATGGAACCTCTCCCCCATGGCTGCCGTGGATTATAAAACTTAGGAAAGTCTATCAACCCTTATAAATGTTTACATCTGAATAGGAAAAAACAGCAGCATGTTAGATTGAAAAAACGAACTGATTTGAGCTGTAGAGCTAAACCAGTGCACCCTTGCTGTAGTCATGGCCTCTACCGTCCATTCACTACCTTTGACTTGCAGCACAAATCAGAGTTTCACTTTATTTGAAGGTCTGTTCGACTTAAAAACAACAACAAATGATTTCGATCCACACTTTAGATGCAAACTGAATCGCTTCCTTTGGGCTTTCCAAAATTTTAAAACCAGACCTTCAAATAACTGCTCATGTCTCGGTTGACATTCTGATTGAAAGCTTGCTCGAATGCCCCCCACACGGGTTAAAGCTTGAAGCACCACATGGGTTAGTGCGACTTCATGTTCCTCTCGTTGATGTCCAAGCTTTTGCATAAACTCCTTACATTGTCAGTGCATCTCCTACATGCATATTACACAGACTTTATAGGACCCATATGGATGCAAAGCATGTCAAAGCCTTATTCATGAACCCAAAAGGCCCAAGCTGAAAGCCGACATGACACGAGTGGAGCCAGAGAGCTCTCAGGCACTTTCAAGTGCATTAAAGGATGTTTTAGACACAACCTCGACTCAGTTTGTCTATCAAAATTTGGTTATCCATCACTTTTATGATGAAAAAGCATGACATTGGTCTTGAATATTAAGAGGGAAATGTCATATTCCAAAAGCATAAGTATACAGACTCATCATTATGTCATAGGCAGGGTTGCCAGATTGGGTGTTTTGATTTTGAATTTGTGGGAAAAAATTGCTTGGTACGGGTGGACATAACTTGGTTTGGAAGTTTTTAGTTAGCTGAACTTTTTGAGTGGTTATATTGTGGGATCTGGAGGTTTTAGGTTATTTTTGGGATTTAAGCTTGAAGTCAGAGATAAATTTGTTAAGCGTGACCTCAAAGATTGATGGAAAAAATGTCCTTTGAGAAATGTGACAAAACATAAGTCAGAATTCAGCAAAAAGTTGAGTTTAGGTTTTTGAAAAACCATTGACTGTATATGAGAACTGGACTGAGTGACCGCCCTTCCCTGTGGCGCTCCCAACAGGAAGTACCTGGTAGTCCCAAGAAGCCAAACTCCTTTAAACTTCTATAAAGACATAAACTGCTATTCCTTTTGTCAGAATAACCATTCTTACTCTGATGCTTTTTTTTTTTTTAGCATTTTCTCGCTAATGCTCGTTTTGTTTGCATTTTTCTGTTTAGAAGATACTGAAGTTATAAACTGGCCAATCAGATACCAGAATAAAAGTATGTGGTCTAATGTGAAAATTTAATTGAAAGATTCTCTCAAACCCACTGTTAGGGGTGTGGCCTGCAGCAAGCTCACTGCTGATTGGTGATTGCCATAAAACATTGACTCAGAAAATTATTGCTTACTGACATCATCTGGTTCCAACATGGCGGAATCCGTATTGTTAAAATTTGGTAACTGAATCCACTTCATTTTGTTGCAGTATTTTTTATGAGTTATGTGACGTCACAACACTTGGTCCATTTCTCTTATACAGTCAGTTGTTCTAGCAGGAATAAATAAGCCATTTCTAAAAAAAAAAACAAAAGAAAAAAAAAGTTTAAGTTAGCAAGCTGTTGTTGGTCGACATTATTGGTGTGCCGAAATATCGATATTGCGGCATATCGAGACATTTAGTCCTGCGATTGATTCTTGATGATTGATTCTCAATAGGGCTGGGTTGAAAAAAATCGATTAATTGAATTGAATCGATTTAATCTTAATAAATCAATTATCGATTCACAAAAGATATAAATCGATTTACCACAGAAAGCTCGATGCTAACCTTTGATAGAATTTCCCATAGGACGGCTAATGCTAACGCTCGGTTGACCAAAAAAAATACATTGCTCACTAAATGAACATATTTATTTACTCACAGGCATTAATAGTTCAAACTCTTTTAAGGAAATAATGCTTAAGGTAACTATTTGTGGTCTAAAACTTTGTTTTTTTTACCTCATACTGTTGTCTTCTTTTTGAATAAAGTGCATTTCTGTAGCGCGATCGTAGCGTCCTCCAGGAGAAGTAACAATGTTTACAATGTTAATGATCTGAACAATTTAGTTAGAACTTCTCCTTTAAAGTATCCATGTAACACTGTTTGATATTAACAATCTCATTATTTTACTAATAAGTTATACAATATTTGAACTGTATCAGACTAATATAAATATATATTGTTTACAATGTAATGATCTGAACCTTTTAGTTAGAACTTCTCCTTTAAAGTATCTATGTAACACTGTTTGATATTAACAATCTCATTATTTTACTAATAAGTTATACAATATGTGAACTGTATCAGACTAATATTAAATATAAATAAAAGATTTAATCAAATGTGTATAAATTAGTAAACTTAAAATTGAATGGAAGAATCAAAAGAATCAGAAAAAATCAGAATCAAATCGATTCAGGCTCTTGTGAGTTGAATCGAATTGTTTCTAGAAATTATAACCGATACTCAGCCCTAGTTCTCAACAAGTATCAATCTTGTATTTTTGTTATAAGAGGCTGTAAAACGTTATACTCGCCAGGGGGGCACGCATCGGGAACCTGGCTGTCGTGAGCACCAAAGTGTCAGGCAGCTACTTGAATTATATCATTTTTGTTCTGTTGTTTACAACAATTTTGCACTAAGTAATGGCACTGCTGTTCATGTTTACTTTTGTTAACACTTAATCTTACAAATAATTCAAATTCAATTGGTATCAATCCTTGTCAAAGACAAAGTTCTACCGATTTCAGCAATGTTGCACAAAAGTTTATATGATTTGTTTCAAAAAATAATATACAAGTTGTTTATTATGATTGTGTTCAAGTTTAAAAATAAATGGGGATATATTTTAGTATTTCTGCAATATCGCAATATTATCGATTTTGTGGACAATATATCACATATTGCATCGTATCGTGAGGTATCAAGCCCTAATGGACATATACATTTCCAGTGAATGAAAGGTCTGAGTACTTATGAAATGGCATATTTTCCCTTTTTTTCCCCTTTAGATACATTTTATTAATCTGAGCCACAAAAAAAGTATAGTAATAAACACATTTTGTCTTAAATTGTGTCTAAAACATAAGAAAATATGAAAAAACTGGACAAAGTCTGAAAAATGAACAGCTTTTTTACCTGAGGTCCTTGTATTCCATTCACTCCCTGCGGCCCTGGGGGGCCGGGGGGACCAGGAGGTCCAGGGGGGCCCTTTAACACATTAAAAGGGAAGATCATATGCTGTCAATTTGTTCCATTTAAAAACAAATCAAAGTTGAGATTTATTGTGATTTTTCCAAACAAGGTTTGCCAGGCAAAGATAAATGCAAAGCGTTTAGAAAAAGCTCCAGCTGTCAGACAGTTCTACTGGCTGACAGATCAGACCTGAGGCCCGGGCTGCCATGTGTTTATTGCAGTTCCTGGAGCACCCTGGAAGGCAAAAATAGTCGAAATCACAGTGGGAAGTGTGAAGTTAAAAATAAATGTCAACAAATGTCAAAACAAAAACACGACATAACCGAGCCGCCTTTATTTATTTATTTATTTATTTCTTCAAGTCAGTGGAAGTCAGATGTAATCATCCCAAACTGGGCTGAATCCAGAGTTAAGATAGTCAAGTGCATGAATGGTGTTTAGTTTGGATGATGCATACATGTGTGCAAGTGTGTTACTTACAGGTCCTCCCACAACTGATGTCACGGGACTTGTGCAGCTGCACACTCCTGGTTCACCCTAACATGCAAACACAAAGACTGATGATGTAATGCAATATGTTTCCATTACACACAAAAGGGAAAAAATTCTACATGCAGGTATGTACTTTTTGCTTCCTGCTAGACTTCTGAAACTAACCCATAAAACTGTCATAATGAAAGCACAGAACTTCTAGAGAAATAAATGAATAGGAAAATAAATATTAGTGAAATGAGGCATTTTAGCTGCAGGTCCTCTGAAATCAAATACATAATCCAGAAAATACTTAAATTAAATGAATAAATAGTCTTGGATATTGACTTTTTACCTATCTAACTAGTTATCGATATATAGACATAAATAGATGCGTGCTTGGTAATTTCTTACTTACTAAAAATACTCAAATAGTTCAACTCTTTGTAATTTGGGTCATTTTGTACTTTGAATTTTGCTCAATAAATTAATTTTTTCGTGGCAATGCTTGATATCAATCTTTTGAGTTCAACCCCAGCTTCTTTTTAAAGATGTAGTTTTGATGATCTTGCAAAATAATTTTAGAATTAACCAGAAACTGTCCAAGAAACTTAATTTCGAATGGTATTTTTTTTTTTTTTTACTGCAAATATCAGATTAAAAATCAGATTGATATAATCCCACCCCTACTAATCTGGTTTTTATCATATCAAATGAAAGTTGTTTTTCTTTTTTTTTTAAGTAACAATGTAAAGTGCTTGTTGTTTATTGATTAATCTCATATAACATCATTTGATGATGTTGGTAAAGGAGACGCCTCAGGTGTTAAAGGGTTGAAAACAATCAGGAAAAGTGTCTTGAGTTTGTTATGTTTTTCTTCATTTCTTCTCATCTTTTTCATATAATTTTTGTTTTGAAACACAAATACACACATTTTACAATAGTCTGTCCTCAAATTTCTCAGAATGTGACAGAGGATAAATCTAAAACACTCCACAGCAGCACTCTGAGTTCAAGTGAACACCGATCACATGGATCAGTTACACCCAAGCCAAACATTTGAATTATGCATGAGCTCCGCTTGAATAGTTAGATCCTCTGTTTACATTCAAAAAAACCCCCCTAAAGATCTCCTGCGCACTCGTGCTCTCCCTGTTTGGCCTTTTTTTCCGCTCTTTCTCAGGATTTGGGTTCTTTTAAAATCAGCTTTCATGAATGCTGGTGTCACTCATCGGCCCCCTGAAGGCCTGCCTCCTCTGCTTCTGCATCTCCTGCTTCCTCTCTGTGACAGTCTGGACTGGTGGCTCTGATGCAGGCAGTAATTAATAGTCTCAGTCGCGCACTCCCTCTCTACAGAGCCCCTGAAACTCCTCATCTGCCAGCGACACTTGTCACCTCCACTGCCACTCCGTCTGTGGCCCGGGGTCGCCGCCGCGCGCATGTGTGTTTGACGCCGGCGCCCACGCGAGCGCGAGCCCGGGTGGAGTTCGGCGGTCTGTTGAGCCATCTCTCATGATTACTGTCTGTTCCGCCCACTTATATTCAGAGCCCTTTGGTTCCCGTCATCCGAACAAAACGGCAGACTTACCTTGTCCCCCTTAGCTCCATCACGACCCTGCCAGACAGCGGGAGAGAGCACACACACAAAGACAGTTACGACTCCATTGTTGTTCCCGAGGAAAGCTCAAGGGGCAGCGAGCTGATTGTCGACGGGGGCGCAGAGGACGAGATTGGAGCAGACACCGCCTCTGTTATGGTTTCAGGCAGATATCCTTGATTATAAAGTACCCCTCAATCAAGGACAATTCTCTAAGAAATATAAGGAAATTAAATGGGAACAGATGCTGCAACTGAGTTTTGTCTTCAACTTTACTTTGTTCCAAGAAAACGCGCCGAGGCAATGCAAATGCAACGAAGCTTGAAAAGCTTACCGGACTGCCTGCAACTCCTGGCAGTCCTGCAGGTCCAGGGGCTCCATCTTTCCCCTGTGGGCCAAACATTAAAATTAGAAACATTGTTTGGCTACAAAGAGACTTCTATTATGTCTAAAATAACATTGACTCCAACAAATCCTACTTGAGGTCCTGCTACTCCAATGCCTGGGGGCCCCTGTGGCCCTGGAAGCCCCACATCACCCTTGGATCCCTTGAAAGAACAATTTAAATACATTAAAAAAATTGAAGATTTGTAACAGCTTTATACAATTTGGCAACAGTAATTTTTCTTGAAACTACCTTTTGTCCCGCAGGACCCCCAGGTCCTGGAGGGCCACTAATGCCAGTTGGTCCCTGTGTAACATGCTGAAGTTAGCCAAAAATTCTGAGCACATACAATTTTCAAATTCTTTAAAGAGGCTTACTACAAGTCCTGGAAGTCCTCTTGGTCCCTCTTCACCCTTAATAGATCAGAGTAAGCCGAGTGTCAATAGAAAAGGTCAGATATTACGAAAAAAAAATGACAATTAACATCTGCGTTTTTAATTAATGTCTGACCTGTGGTCCTGGTGGGCCAATTCCTGGAGCTCCAGCTTCCCCCTTTTGAGCACCCAATCAAAACCAGATAAGAATATCCGTCAAAAAAGGACAACGTCATCTATAAAACAAGAAACATACCTTGCTTCCTTTAGGACCAGCAGGCCCTGGTAAACCCTGTAGACCTGGTTTTCCCTGAAAACATGAGGTTTGAGCTTGAAATGAGAAAAATACTACAAAAAGGCCACATGTACATAAACAAGTCCCTCACATTTTTGCCCTGCTTTCCTGTTCCTGGTGGCCCGGCGTCTCCCTTCGCCCCTTTGGGACCCGGGACAGCAACACTATCACCCACCGCGGATCCAGGAGCCACACAACTGGTGCAAGCGTCCCCCTAAAACAGATTAGCATAATTTAATACAAACTTCTTGTAAAGTCAAAGTTCCTGTTTGTATTTATTTATTTTTTTTTTTTTATTGAGGACTCCACAATCCCTAAAGTAAAGTTGAACAAAAAGCTTCCCTTTCTAAAATCCCACTCCAATCATAGTTTTAGCTACTTTCTTGTTGTTGAGAGTTCTTTGTTTACATGCTTTCCTGCTATCTTACAGCTCCTTAGAATTACCACCGCAACAAAAAATGGCGGGCAATACTTGAGCTATCCAGCCGTAAGGTTCTGATCCATATTCCAGCTCAGATGAGGAAAACAAAGACGTTCATGGATATTTGTTCACAACTGGATGCATCAGACTGGAGTGGAGCAGGGAGTTAGCAACTAGTGTATTTTCTAAATAATTAACACCTTTTTTTTTTCAATTGACATTTTTTCATCAGCTCCTTTTTTTCCAGCAATTCCAGCAAAGGAATACTCAGAAACCCAATTGTTTGCCTAATTTCTTTTTATATGTCTTCAATCATAATAAAAATGCCACAAGAACATGTTAAAAACACAATTTTCATTGGAGTGGGTCTTTAATTAAATAAATACACAGAAAACACAAATTGAGATAAACTGTTAGTACCTTTTCTCCTTTAATGCCCGCTGGGCCTTGCTGACCTGGATCTCCAGGCAGTCCTGGGACTCCAGGAGAACCATCAAGACCCTGGTCTCCTCTATCGCCCTGTTCTCCCTGGTAAGTCAAACATTATCAAATATGTTGCATTAATACAAAGAAGCATGAAAAAAGAATACTATTTTTTTTTAACTGGAAGTTCTTATTTCAATCTTTAACTGTTTTTGACAGAAAAACGTTTCAGACTGATGTAATGGAAGGCTTTGATTCACCTTTAAAGAATAAAACATTGATTTATATGAATGTAAAGCAAATTGTCATCTCAGCAATCTGCTATCTGGCTCTATAAGCTAAATCATTCCTTTCACTGAATTTGTCGGTTCTTTGGGGCAGCCTGGCTCTGCGTACGGCAGATTTATTCCTCACATTTTGAGTGAAGTGATAAAAGCTTTTCACACAACCGACTCGGTGGTCAGTCTGACATAAAATATGCTTTTATATCATTTGAGTGGAGTCTTCTCCAAAGACATTCTTGCTCTCAAAGGTGTCAAATTAATTACGAATACTTGTCTCAGGGGCCTTATTCGAGTTTTTTTTCTATTCTTGGGCTTCTGTTGTGGGCGTGTGGACAATGAGTTATTTTAAAAAGCTCAGAGTGTCCCAGAGGATCGATTAGGGAATTTAATTTCTCAAATGACAACAAGCTTTTTGAGTTTCTTTGAAAGTCCCTGCAGATACACAACGTGTGAAAAGAACGCACTAAGGTTCTAATGGAGAAAACATGCAAGAGGGGCCAACCAGGACGATTACCTTCTCTCCTTTAGAGCCAGACAGGCCAGGTGGTCCCTGAAGAAAGAAAAAATAAAAATAAGAAGACACATCAACTGCAAGTCCTGAGCCAGACTTTTGATTGTTGAGGAGAAAAAAAACGATTGACATGAAGCCAGACACACAATCACTCAATTGGCAGAAGTGAGTCCAAAAATACATATAATAGAAACGACTCTGAAGCATCATGGCATGTTTTGCCTTTTGGGGGGGAAAATCTTTCAGCATGGCAAAGTTTCACTCATGTTGTTAAACTAACACACTCTGCTGTGCAATGTGATGCCAAAAAAGCTGTCCCGGTGGACTGGAGTTACTCAGACGTGACTGGATACAATCCTGAAGATCGGTAATGGGTGTTATGATCTATTTGCTTTTGTTGTTTTTCTGTTTAAACGTGTGGGTCGGATGACTCATTAGCAAAGACAAATACAATTATTTATTGAGAATTTACTCAATTCAGTTCGGAAGAAATAAAAAAAGACACTTTAGGATAACTATTGTTTCAGATTTTTCTGCAAAATAAGAAGAGGTAGCTTATTACACTTAAGTTACCTTTATTAATGCATATTTAACCATTTATTAACTAATAACTGAAGCTAAAAGCCACTTAAATCCAACACTTTGCCTTCCTAAGTCTATTACTTAATAAATTAGTGAGCAGTTAACTAATAACAAGTTTATAGCTATTAACTAAGATAGGTTAAAATGGATTGTTATGCATCGATTACTTTCCATAAACCATTTTGAATTTTTTTATGAATAATAAATAATCAAGAAATGAATATGATTTAAAGTCAAAGTAACAAGCAGAACTAAACGTGGAGCGTTTTTCTCTCTGACATTTTTGAAGAAAAAACAAACACGGCTGACCTTCCAGATCAGGGGTGGGCAAACTACGGCCCGGGGGCCACATGCGGCCCCCTAAGCTACTTAATCTGGCCCTCCAAATTAAAATAGATTGAATCAAAAACCCTAATCATTGTCTTATTTTCATTGTATTTCTGGTTTCTTCTCATGAATGGTGTTGTTTCTCTGGCGTTTGTGTGTGTTTTTTTCTGAGTCAGAAGGTGATTTTTCAGATTTCTTTGAGTTGACATTTTCCTCTGAAGAACATCAACCCATTGGATCACCAAAAAGAGAACAAAAATCAAAATTTAGAAATTAAAATTCCCAAATTTTCTGTTTTTAAATCAATATATGTGAATTTTAATCCAAATTAAAGCATGTTTTTCTCTAAATTCCATATTATATTTTTAGTTTATGAGGTTCATTATCAAATCACTCCTTCCATCTGCTCCTTTTTCCGGCCATTATGCCAAATTTTAGAACCCTTTCTGGCCCACAAATCAAAAAGTTTGCCCACCCCTGTTCCAGATCTATTCATCCAACTAACCCCGACTTCACTTTGGATTTTGGCTTTCATAGTGCCAATTGGGTAAAAGTCAAGCGGTGTGTAAATGATGTCACACCATATATAGAGAACACAACAAATCTGCAAAATCACAATTTGCTACTTAATAAATGCTATTTATTTGGTTTGAGTTAAAGAGGATTTCATTAAAGCTAGTCTAAAAATGAAATGTAACATTATAGTCTTTGTTGTTGTAAGGTTGTTGAGTTCCCTTCTGAAAGATTTTAGATTATCAAACGAAATATTGTTCATGTCAGAATATTGATGTTCTCAATAAAGGTTTACTGAACTTATATTTACTTAAAAATACACTTGGGTAGAGAAAAGTAAAAAAAACACATTTAGCAACAAAAAGTTATGCATAAGACCAGATATTAATATTTTTATTTATAGTTAATTAATGCTTAATTATATACGTATTAACGAACATTTAAAAGAGACCCTTATTGCTAAGTGTTACTGAAGAAGGAAGCTCTTCTTATAGATTCTTATAGGGATCACACAAAGTATTAAAGCCAAACCCAGTAAAACAGAGTCCCACCTGCTTGCCTGCGGCTCCAAGACCTGGAGGTCCAGGAGGACCTGGAGGGCCGGGATCACCTTTTGTTTGCTCCGGGAGTTTGAAGTCAGATTTGCTACCAAACTCTGAGAGCTGGCACATGCCGCAATCCCCCTATAATCAGGAGCATTGAAAGAAAAGTGGAAGCAAAGGTTAAAAAAAACAAAACAAAGGATGAAAAAAAAAAAAAAAAAGAACTGGTGATAACACCCACCTTCTCCCCCTTCGATCCAGGAATCCCTTGCCCAGCCAGCCCTCTTTCTCCCTGTACGATCGGATGACACGACGATGAGTTTTGTGAGAAATGTTCAAACATAAAAAAATAACGGAATCTTTGGAGATTCTTTTGTTCAAATCACAAAAATAATACATTAGAAATGATCAGTATTCCATGGAGGAATCTTGTAGATTAGACTGCATGATTGATTTATTTAAACTCTGAAACTAGTGGAGAGAATTGACAACTGCCAGCTATGAAAGACCTTCTTCTATGGCTGAAAAAACAGCATATTAAATCCTGAATTTAGTTTTATTATCGATTCTTTCACATCATATTATTGAGCAAGAAAAACTATGAATACTGAGTTTTTATGTATCATTTCTACATTCTATAGGCTGATACTAATTAAAAACTAATACAAAAGACAGACTGAGGGAGATAATGAGTTTCCTCCACCACATGTAATTTACTCTCATTTGAAAAATACAATAAAAATGTAATAATTTTACTTCTGAAAGCTAATTTTAATATAAACATGACAGCGGTTTGACATCAAACTCATTCGATTACATCCTCTCCGATGTCACTGGCATGTGGGACATGGAAGTCTCCTCATCATGGGATATTGCCGTGCCATCAGTGTTAATATAAAACTAATGACATAAATGACAGGATAAATAAAGCGGAGGAGCGGAAGAACCGGGTGCTGTTGGAACACCTATGAACCTTTTCTGGGTTTCATTTCCAGCAGATGCTAAAAACAGAGACGACTCGCAATATCTGCTGTAATTTCGCTGCCAAAGATTGTCTCTTTCTTTTCTCATTAAAGAGGCAACTGCCACACATCAAATAAGCCAATTTCACCACAAAACTCAAAATGTCACCTAATTATAATTGTTTTTCCTCACAGAATTTCACCCAAATGTAATGAAACAATTGTAAATAGAAGCAGGTTTCTTTTATCAGCTCACTCAGTGAACACACAAAAGTTCTTCACTCTTTTCTTTGGATTTATTGTTGCTTCCTCTGATCTGCTCCCACGTTTATTAGGGACTTTGGCTACGGATCAAATGTTTTTACACAAAGTACCTGGCTTCCTGTTAAGTTTGCAGTTCCGCCATCACATAAATAAACAGATGTTTATATACCTGTTGGCTAAAACGCTGTGATTTTCTTGCTCCAATGACAAAATGTACATAAGTGGCTAACATTAGCATTATTTAAAAAAAAAAAGAAAAGCTTTTTTTTTTTTTTTTTAAAGGGATTTATCCAATCTAACCCAGAGACACCAGCCACTGCAGCTCTATAGATGGGGGCCTGAATCGCCGCCTTTCTGTGGTGATTATTTTCCAATTAATTTACTAATTAAAATTCAATTATTTGTTTTATTTTGTGTTACCACCTATGAAATATACATAATCATTAGTTAAAAGTTAATTAGTTAATACTAATCGCACTATAGTTGATTTCCAGCGGTCACAATAGCAATAGCAGTATGTCATTAAAATTGTTTCAAACAAAGATTTTACAAATATTTATTTTGTTTGAATTGCAAGATATCGAAAAATAATTTCAGAACTCCCATTGAGACTAAAAGGGGCCATACTATGAAAAATCTACTTTTTGAGCTTTTTAAGTGTATTATACTGTTCATTTTTCACTATAAAGCACCCTTAAAGTGATATTTTTCATTCCAATGATACATATTACTGGATTGGAAATCACGTGACATACGGCGTGTCAACTGCTCCATCAGACGTGTGCCATCACTTGAGTCTTTGCGAGTTTTGAATGGAAGATGTCCAAATGATTACGAAAAGAACCACAAAAGGGGACGCAATGCTTTTTTGTCAACTTAAAGAACCTTGACAACAAAATAATCTGATGGAGAGGAATCATCACAGGACAGAATCACATTTTAATGGAGAGAAATCAGGCTGAGAACCGGGAATTTGGCGCTAAAGTGGGTGCTAGCAACTCGCGAGTAGCATGCTAGCTTGGTTCTTGTATGTTTTTATTAATGTTTATAATCATGGCTGACATTATTTCTATGTATTTACATTCAACAAGCACAAAAACTGATAGAAATATGTGTGGGTAACGCGTAATATGTACAGTCATTATGCACATTGCTACATTGCTGTGCTAGCAAAGTAGCACATAGCTACTTTAAGAGCGTAAATCTTGTTGTCGGTTGCTCTTTCTTTTATTTGATTATTTTTGTAACCAAGTGTAATTGAGTTTGCACATAATTTTCTTAATCTGTGCTGTTGTTGAGCTTTTTTCTTGGTACGGATCGGAGGTAGCCTAGCTAGAATACAGTGCTAACGCTAACTTTCTGCTCAGTGACATAAGCACTGCAGAGAGCAGTTATCAAATCCTCTATTTGACTGTATTTCTGAATGCAAGTGAGATATTTACCATGTATGTGGTCCAAAAATAATAAAAGTTGTAGTTTTATTTGAAAATGTGGTAAAGGTTGTTTTTTTAAGCACTTTGAGGTGTTTTTAAAAGGGAAAGAACTTTGTTACTAAACTCTGTCAGCCATTCATGCCATTGAACATCAATTTCCCTCCTTTCTTGTCTTGAGTGACAAACATTTACAAGCTCAGATATGTAGATTTGACCACATATGTAAAATTATTGCACTATTTACAGATTATTTTAATAGATAATAAAATTTAAAAATTTAAATATACCACAAGATAAATCATATTCCAAGCTTTAATTCGAGTCATATTTTGTGAAAATCGGTAAAGAAATGAGGGAGCTAGCCTGATTTTTTCCACTGGAACAGCAGCGTTCTAATGTCGTGACTCAATGCATAACAATGGCGCCTGTACGCGCATGTCTCTGTCTACAGCAGCGAATAGGAAAGGTCCAATCCATTGATTATATATCAATTGTTCATGCATTTATGAGTAATTCTCTAAAAACCTGCGCTCTCAACAGCAGCCCCTCCCATACCTACGAAAACGAGCAGGTTGTCACGTGCTGATGTCACAAAGTAAGACAGCCCCTTTCAGGAAGAGTCTGCCCTGACAGCAGTCTAACACCAACACCCAGTTTTTTCCACAGAGCTAGCGGTTATCAGTAGAAAACTTTCATTTTAGATGCAATACCACATATATCCCAATTGTATCCTGTCTTTAATAAATTCCCGCTCACAGGGTTTTTATTACTTTTCCGCGTGCTGTATCGCATCCGTATCATGTCCAGAGGGTTGTGAAATCTTGACTTCATAAACAGCTAGCACATCCAAAAACGATGAGTTGGGGACACCTAAGACATCAAAAAGTGACCTGGAGTGGTCCTTAGCCAGTCGTCAATATGTGAGGAGTTGGGAATGAGAACGTGTTGTACTAACACACATATACATTAACTCCTCTTTCAAACCATGTCTCTATATGTTTTTGGTCTTCACAAGAGTGTCCTTTATCTCTTAAGTGTGAATAAACCACCTAAACTGATTCTGGCACTTCATTAAGATTTAAAGCCCAGTTGACTCAACTTCTAACTTATTATGACAAAAAGTGTAGGGGCAACACTGGGGTAAAGTTATGCAGGTTTGATTGGTTGTGAAGCTGTTACATAATTATGGAAAAACTGAAAAAAAAAACATAATTAGAAAGAAGCTTTTAAAAGAAATCTCATACTTTCACTTCTCAGTGACCAAGTTTCCCCAAAACTGTCAAATGACTTTACCTTTTCCCCTTTCTTCCCATCCTTGCCACTTGCCCCCCTCGGTCCTGGTTTGCCCTGTTATATAACATCCGTATCATAACTTTGTCAGAAGGTGAAGCAAAACATTCACTTTAAAGGGCAGGAGCTGAACTTACCGGCTTCCCATCGGCTCCAGAGCTGGCAGAATTCCCCTGCAGGCAGACGGGGGGGAAAAAACTGAAACTTCCGAAATGATAAAAATGGATGGTGTTGTAAATTGGTAATTCTCACTTCATAGTAAGCTGCGCCCCACAGGCGGCCATGTCAAAAGATATTATTTTCTGAATACCTTAGCTCTTTGCTAATAAGTCTCATGCTGAAGGGAAATCCCAACGGCAGACAGTTTTAGGCTCTAAAATTAGTGCAGTGCTGTGGTTATTTTCCTGATGAAGTCTATTAGGAGCTCTGCCAAGAAACCCACCGGCTGAGCTCCTCTTGTATCAGCTTCAACAGCTATTAAGGTCAGCGGCTCTCTCTTCTGTTTATTTTTATGTTCTTTACCTTCTCTCCTTTAAGTCCGGGTGAACCTGGCTTTCCTGGCTCCCCCTGGGAAGAAAAAAGGAGCGGAAGAATCAATCAATAATTTACCAAAGTTACTTCAATTGTGCCTCAATGTTTTCGTTCACGGGGAGAAACCAGTCTCACCGGTTCTCCTTTCTGTCCAGAACCAGGCTCTCCTTTCTCGCCCTTCTCTTGCTTTGATTGTAACATGCTACTCGGGATGAGGTTCTGGGGCAGATCACCCAGAGTGGGGCATGCAGAGCAGGGCTCCCCCTAAAGTACATTGACAAAAAAGTTACAAAAATTCATGATTAGAAAATCTAACTCCTTATAAGTTTCGGTTCAAAACAGGCTGAAAGCTGACCTTTTCTCCCTTGGAACCATGTGATCCCGGCTCTCCCTGCCAAAACATGCAAAGAGGAACATCCAAAAGAAATCAACAAATTAAACCCAACTTCTTTGCCAAACTTTTTTTTTCCTCTTCTAAAATGTCATGCCTGAACATGGCATTGCGAATGTTTTTTGGTTGATGCAATTAGGCAGACATTAGAAGATGACAGTAAGATATGTGTGGGTGAGAGTGGGTGGGATTCTGGACTGGAGCAGACCGGCATTTGGAACGCAAGCAGGGGTGGAAGATGACGAAATTCAGACATTTGGTTCATTTTATAAAGTTTCAGGTATTTGTACTTTGCAGTTTCTTAGCATCTTTCAACACTTAAAAACCTTTTTTTTTTCTAAATAAAATGTCCTTATACTTGGGTTTTTGTATTTAAGTTTGGTATAAATCCAGAGACGGATGAGAGATCAGGAAATGACATTTGAGTGCTACATCTGTAATAAAGATGTCATGAAATCAAACAGACTTAAGAGCAACTTGAGTATCTGGGACTAGAAGAGATTTTTGGTGGAGAGAACTGAAATGAAACTGAATTGAATCTACTATTTTCTGTATGGTTTCCCTTATTCTTTTCTAGTGAAATCCTGCTCAAGACCCACTCTGATTAAGGTTGTGCCTTTTACATGAACGTGTGGCAATTGTTTTGTCAAAAATAAGCTTTAATTTGCATTCCTGAATATTTCTCTATTCAAATAGTTGTGGATCAGAAGGAAAATAAAAATTAAATTTGAAAAAAAAAAAAAAAAAATATTTGTGACCCAGAAAATACAATAAAAGGGCCTAAAGCTTCCTCCTCTGCTCTATTCACAGATATTACAAGGGGTGTGTATTGGCAATACGATACATATTGCAATACATGTCTCATGATATACGTATTGCGATACATCCCAGGTGTCACAAATGGACATACAGCTGGTTTCATGTGCAGCCGGTTTATTAGTTTAGACGGTAAATTCCACAAATCTAAATCAGGGTCAAACAGGCAGAGGTCAATCATGAGCATGGGATCATCTGAGAAAAGAGTCCAGGTGAGGGTCAGGGCAGCTGGGGTTGCTGGGAGATGTAGTGCAGTCAGTACTCTGGTGATGGCTTCTACCAGTGACCAGAGGGGGAGATAGAGCGCTGATATCTGGACTGATACCAGGACTATACCAGAACACTATTTTTTTTTAGGCTGTGGCTCCGTGCATGATTCATGTGCTGTGCTGCATTGCTTCACTTGGTTTTATTCGAGCCCGCTATGAACCATCAGAATGAGCGTTTTTATTTGATACTCACACCCAAGTAGTCACATATTGGTTAAGGCTCCTTCCAGGTCACTTTTTGACATTTTGGGTCTTCCCAACACATTGTTTTTCAACGTCCTGGCTTTTCGTAAAATCAAGGGTCTACAACCCTCGGTACCATGCTAGTACCCTAACCCAGTACCGGTACCAGGTTAGGGCACTGGTGGTGCTGGTTTAGAGAACTATACTGGACCAGTTCCAAACTGGACCGCAGGTTGGAGAATCATGATTTAATGAGAACAGCCAGTAGACCAAAAAAAACCCACAAATTGGGGACACCCGAAATGTCAAAAAGTGACGCGGAGGGGTTCTTAACCAAACGTCAATATGTGACGAGTTAAGAGTGAGAATGTGTTGGATACTTAAAGCAACATGGCCCAGACTTTTTGTTTGGCACCCATCCCAAGTAAAAATGAGGACGTACATGCCTCATAACAACAAAAACTATGAGGAATTTGACCCACGCTGGTTCTTGCGAGATCTTACTGTTGTTTTGGTGGCGGTGTAGAGGTACCAACGTTAAGGTGGAAAATAAAAGCAAGAGACTAGGACGCTCATAAGTAATTAGTTAAATATTTTCTTGTCAGCATTTTAGATCGATACAAGTATTGCCAAATGAAATATCGCGATATTTCACCAAATCAATTTTCCCCTTCCCTAGATATTACAGCTCAGATATTTCTTCCCATTTTCTCTTGCGCCAGTAATGTTGGGTTGGGGTTGTGAGAATGTAATGTCTGCTGAACTCTTGCTGCTCTGCAGAAACTTTGTTTAAGAAAACAACACTGGATTCTTACATTTGTATAAAAATGACATACTCATTACTAAAAATTGCTTGAGAATGCTTTGCAAATTGATATATAAACTTGAAAATGAATATATCTATACTTGCAGTCCAAAAATTCATGTGTGTGTGAAGACTTTTCTGCTTGTTGATGAGTTCAGTTCTGCTAGTTTTGCTTGCATCTGCTTTAGTTGAGTCTTCAACAGTGCTGATGTTAGCATATCTAGCAGTGTGGGAATGCAGATGAGTGTATAGGTCATGCTTCCCCAGAATATGAATTAGCCATAAATTTCAAACGATAAAAAAAAAAAAGAAAGGGGGGGGCATGCCGCATACCTTGTGTCCTGCTTTGCCATCCTCACCTGGAAGCCCCTGGTAAATAAGCACACAGAAAGAAGAAAAGGAGAAGCGTGATCCAAAAGTAAGAACGTTGTTAGTTCAGCTTTCTAAAAGAGTTCACTTCTACCTCTCCCCCCAACTACTCCTCGATCTCTTCCCCCCTCCTGCCTAACCAGGTATGACAGATTGATGCTGGCACTATTGGAAATCGTTGCACAGAGAATCTCATAAGGCTCAAGATTTATATTCGATGGGCCCTTCCCCCTTTCCACAAATCATTTTCTATTTCACCTGCAGGAGTAAGTGGGAGATGCAGACGGACAAGAAAAAAGGGAGTGCTAAGCTAAGCCAGAGCTAGTATCTTGCACTTCATTTCAAAAGACATCAGAAGAATAAAAATTAAAAAGACTCTTCCTTTAGTGACCAAACTTTCGACAGGCTATCTCATATTCTCGCCTGAAGCTGCAGCATTACAGCAAAAAAAAAAAAGAAAAAAAAAAATTACAAGGACAAACACAACCTCCAGGTAGGAATAAATGTTAAACTTAGCCTCGAAACGATAAGAAAATTAAATATATACGCTATCAAACAAACAGCCAAGGTTCGATTGTCAGCTACACCTCCGAATGCATCTACAACTCTCTAATAAAACATGTAGCCAGATCATAAAAATGGAAAACAGAGCATCCCTGGCAAGAGCAGAATACATTACACTGCATTAAAGTCAAACTGCTGTACTAACAGTGGGGCCTCTTTCTCCGATCCCTGGTAATCCCGGTTCTCCTTTAGGTCCGGGCTTCCCTTGCAAAGTGTTGCTCGTGTCTGGTGTCAGCGTCGGGCACGGTTCACACGGGTCACCCTGAAGATGTAGCATAAACAAAGCACTCAAAACACAGGTAAGAGCATGCTGATGTTACAGGGTGGGCTGTCGTTTTTTTCCTTTGTTTTATTCTGTCAGATTTTGACATTCTGGAAAGCTCCTGAACAGGCAAACCTCATTGCTGCCGGATTGGGCACAGGTGTGCCCAATGGGAGATTTTATACAACACATCAAAATATACAAGCAGGAGACAGAGGAAAGGGGAGCGAAGAAGAGGGCCCTGGTGGAGTGCAGCTGATGAAGCCCACGCTGGGGCCTGGAGGATCTTGGCAAGAGAAGCCTGGAGGAGCGTGGCAGGAGAAGCCAGCGCCAGGACCTGCAGGAAAGTGGTGAGAGAAGCCAGCGCTGGGCCCTGGAGGCGCTTGATAAGTATAGCCAGCACAGGGACCCTGAAGGAGTGTGGGGAGAGAAGCCAGCGCTGGGCCCTCGAGGGGTGTGGTGAGAAAAGCCAGCGCTGGGCCGTGGAAGAGCGTGGTGACAAAAGCCAGCATCGGGCCCGGGAGGAGTGTGGGGAGAAAAGCCAGCACCGGGCCCTGGAGGAGCATGGGGAGAGAACCCTAGAGGAGCGTGGTGAGAAAAGCCAGCGCCAGGCACTGGAGGATCTTGGCAAGAGAAGCCTGGGGGAGCGTGGCAGGAGAATCCAGCGCCAGGGCCTGGAGGAAATTGGCAAGGGGAGCCAGCACTGGGTCCTCGAGGAAAGTGGCAAGAGAAGCCAGCGCTGGGCCCTGGAGGCGCTTGATAAGAATAGCCAGCACTGGGACCCTGGAGGAGTGTGGTGAGAAAAGCCAGCGCTGGGCCGTGGAAGAGCGTGGTGACAAAAGCCAGCATCGGGCCCGGGAGGAGTGTGGGGAGAAAAGCCAGCACCGGGCCCTGGAGGAGCATGAGGAGAGAACCCTAGAGGAGCGTGGTGACAAAAGCCAGCATCGGGCCCTGGAGGAGCATGAGGAGAGGACCCTAGAGGAGCGTGGTGACAAAAGCCAGCATCGGGCCCTGGAGGAGCATGAGGAGAGAACCCTAGAAGAGCGTGGTGAGAAAAGCCAGCGCCAGGCTCTGGAAGAGTGTGGTGAGAGAAGCCAGCACCAGGCCCTGGAGGAAAGTGGCGAGAGGAGCCAGCGCTGGGCCCTTGGGGAAAGTGGTGAGAGAAGTCAGCACTGGGCCCTGGTGGAGCATGGTGAGAGAAGCCAGTGCTGAGCCGACAGGGAAAGAGCCCCCTCAAACAATTGCCCACCGAGTAGCACAGCTCGGGGTGAGACGGTGCAGAAACCAAAACTGCGGTTATCCATGAGACAGACAGTAAGGAGAAGCAGCGTTGGAACCCAGAGGGGTGTGGTTGTGACCCACCCCTCTACTTCAAGTGCCCCTCTGTTGCTTTTTTATTCTGTTTTTAGCTACCCAGAAAGGGTTCTTCTTAGTCACCAGTGCTAAGCTTTCAAATTGCATCTCTTTCTCTATCACTGCGTGTTTTTATAGTGGATTTTTTAGCAGTCTTGTATTTTCTATTCCTGGGTTTCTTGCCTCCACACACCACCAAATCAAAGAACCCTGCCGGTCTGTGACACTGATTTAAAGGGGACGAATTAAAAATGGACACACCTTAGCTCCTTTAGTCCCGGCTGGTCCTCTTGGTCCCTACGAAAACAACAGAAACCCGTCAAAACGCTGATTTATCAGTTGGCAGTTGTCTGTTGGGAGCTCATGCACACATCACTGAATACCAATCAATGTTTAAAAGAGGCTCTCACTGGATCTCCTGGTAATCCATCTTTTCCTGAAGGCCCTGAATCCCCCTGTTCATCAAAGCAAAAAGAAAGCCGTATTCAGTTGAGACATTTCACTTGAGACCACTGTTAATCATTTAATGGATTACAATAATTTACAGCATTAAATTTATTTAGTTTATTTTGTTTTTAATATGATACTAAGCTAAAAAAAAAAAAAAAAAAAAAGAACCATTTTATTTTTACAACAAAAATTACAAAAGTGATGTTGGAATTATTAAATGAAACTGCTTTATTACCAAATAAATGTTTCCGTTTCAGAAATTTTAGATTTTTAAATACCCAAATATAAAGAAAACTAAGTTTGTAATGAGTACTGAGTACTCAAATCATTGTGAATCAGGAGCATAGTGCATTAAAAAATATACTTGGTGGGAAACAAGTTCTCAGCAACGAGGACGGGTAAGGGGGCGGCGTTGCTTTGTGCCAACAGTCCCTCCCACGTCCTAGAGAACGATACAGGTTTTACGATTTAGTCAAAAATAATAATAATGAAAAGACTATTGTGAACACTTTTACTATAAATTAAAAAGTACATTAAATATGAATTAAAAAGATTAACTTATAATTAAAAACCCCCAAAAAGAGAAAGAAAACTGGCGTTTGCTTTGGGTTCCGTATAGACCAATATTTACATTTTTTATTGTTAAAATTGGTCAGTTTTTTTTTTATTTGTTATGATTCAAATGTAAAGATAAAGATCTTTGCCCATTTACTTACTTTTGAGGTAAAAATCACTTAAACTGATCAGGAAACATTTTAATGGAAGTTAATGTGACAACTAATGAAAAATAAGTATTTTTGTCCATTAATATTTATTAAACCACATATCAATGACAAAATTATAAAATGCAGACATTATTTTTCACATGAACTGACTCATACTAATATTATATAATCAACCTACACTATAGTTCCATATTTATGTAATGTTCGCTTTGTGCTGCAGTATAGTCAAACACACAAGAGCTCATGCATAGAAAGATTTGAAGGAGGCACCTGTTTGTTTGTTTGTTTGTTTGTTTGTTTGGCTCTGCTTTGCCTTACAATAGCCTATCCAGGTTGTACCCTGCCTTTCATCTAGTAACAGTCGGTAAAAGCGCAACCTCGCTTTAACCTTAAAGAGGAGGAGGGGCGAATCAAAGCGCATCCACGCCAGAGTTCTGAAGTAGATCTGAGATGTAAATCTACATGGAGCATAATTACCACATCGACAGGCACCACGTTGCCATGCAGATAAGCTAAACGCTTTATCTAAACTGATATAAAGATCTGACAGCAACATAAAAGATGAAATTATACAAATCAAACGAGAACATGTTAGGTATAGAATGGACGGAAACAGAGGAAAAAATGCAATACAGAGTCCTTGGGTGGAGTGAAAAACCACAGTTCTGATGAGTTTAGATAAAGCAGCAATCAAAAGTAGAGTAGGCAAACACATAAGACCACAACCACTACCTGTCAGTTTGTTTTTTTTTTTGCATTGTATTAGTGTCAATATCTACGAGGAAGCATAATTGAATGAACTATCTGAATTAGTTCCATGCATTCGTAGTGTTTCTGCAGGTTTTTTGGCTGTCCAGACCCGTTTAGGGTCACAGAGATGAGCGGCCGCAGCTTAAAGGGAGTGCAGGTGTTTCTTGCAATTTTCTTAAGCTGCCACATTAAAGGGCCTATGTCACCCAGGGTCAACTTTTTTGAGCTTTTCAGTGTATTATAATGTTAATTCTTCAGAGATTGAGTTGTATACTTCCGAGTAGGAAAAGGTGTGTAGAAAATGTCATAAGTAATTCATTCCTTGGTGTGCCAAAGGTAATATGTTATTATGGATATAGTTTACTCTGAAAGGTAAGGGGTAAAGGGCAATGATGTAGGCCGTTTAAGTGAGGTCAAGAAAATGGAAGGTGTTGTAAGTGTATTTTGAAGTATATTAAAAATTTTCCAACATTTTTCCTTTGTTTTCTTGTTTTTTTTTTTTTTTTAAATCATTTACTGCCCTGCGACAGACTGCCGATCTGTCCAGGGGCAACCCTGCCTCCGCCCATTAGTAGCCAGGTTATGCTCCGGCACCCTCACGACCCCGAAAGGGATAAAGCGAAATAAAGAAAATGACTGACTGAATCATTTACTATGTATTGTTCGAAATAAAGGACTAACTAAGTATTTCTAAGGATAATGCAGGTTGCACAAATTGATGACATATAGGTGATTCAGTCATATCCCAGCCACCAAGACCAAGTGGGCCCCACGTGGTTTAAAAGTGGGCAGAAAATGTGGGCACCCAAAAGGGTTTATCCACAGTTTTTGTGGTGGCCCCACCTGTGTTTGCCCACATTAGCTTAAGTGGGTACTTATTTGGTAGGCTCATTTTGCTATCCAGTCGCCTGGTGGCTACAGCAGAGCTCGCCACAGCGGAGCTTGCTAGCTCGCTGTAAAAGAGTTTGGCATCATGCTACAGTGGAGCTTGGTAGCATGCTACAGCGGAACTTGCTCGCACGCTAATGCTTTCCACTGGGAAGCTGGCTAGCGTAGCGAGCTAACCCACTGAGTTCCCACTTAAGTCAATATGGGCAAACACAGGTGGGGCCACCACGGAAACTGTGGACCAACCCATATTGGGCCCACATTTTCTGCCCACTTTTAAACCACATGGGACCCACCTGTCCTTGCTGGCTGGGATTGTGTCTTTACGTCACAATGACGTCATTAGTGAGGAGCGAATACTGATTCTGTGATGACCTACAGTGACCTGGACCGTGAATGCTCCACATATGAGGTGTGCAGGTGATGTGTTGGTGCCGTAGGGCACCTGTAGCCTATAGAACACCCTGAAAAAATACGCTCTGATTGTCAAATTTCCTCATTTCCAACAGTCAGACTACACACATGAACAGAATTTAGGGGGTTAAAACACTGGAAAATCTGGACGACACGCCTGCGTCTCACCTACTTTCCCCCTAAATTTTTTATTTTCCACTGAGTGGTACGGTACAGTGCAGGCCAGTATTTTTAGCATTTCCATTGTAAAATTGACCCATTAAACCGTAACTCTCGAGGGCCCCAATCGGTTGTAGGTCCACAGAAAAATGGACCATTGGGGTGGAGCCACCGTTGCCACCCGTTAATTGGCAGAAAGTGATGACGACATTAGAAAGCATGAATATAGCGCCAAGCTAGCGATTCTGCGATTCTAGCGGTATTCCTCTTAGCCGCCTGTAATTTTCTTTTAAACAACATTAAATTCCTCTTATGCACGATTTAAAGAGGAGCTGCTGGATGACTTGTTGTTGCTTTTCTAGTCACTGCGCTGCAATAACACAATGACAAGCTAGCAGTCTGCATGTGAAAAAAAAACTGCTTAGTTGAAGCGAGGCTGAACAGAGAGGAACCCCTCGCCAGAATTAACTGAACTGTACTGTACCACTCAACTGGACTGGATCGTACCTCAACGTACTGTACTGAAGCGGACCGGACCGCTCAGTGTTCCCAACAACCTGATATCTAAAGCAAGCCTGTAGAAAAAATGCGTGTGAACATTTTCCTTTACAGGCTCATCAAACGATCGATAAATTTACAATTTCATGTCCTGTACAGGTGTGCCCTTTTTTTCCCCAACAACCACCTAAATACACCTATAAGGGAAGTTGTGACTAAGGCTTAAAGCAGTAAAACAACTTTGGAGATCTTTGGTGGAAAAGTGTTTTTGTAAGCTCGGATGAAGAAACATCCTTCATTCATTTCTGCATGAGTTCGACTCGACAAATTACCTTCGAGTACAGAAACCTTCAAGCAACAATTGCACAATTGTTGCTATGAAAAACATTTAAAAACACAGCAGATCTACACACTATTGCAAGTAAATCAAAATAAGGTTAGATGAACATAAATAGTTTTTCTTTGCAATCCATGATTACATTTATAGTGCAGGGTCTAGACCTACTTTTTCTCCTTTTGCACCTCCAGCTTCACCAGGGGGGCCCTGTTAGAGAAAGTATGAATATTTTTAAATGTTTTCCATCTAAGTTTTTTCAAAAACAATAGAAAAATGACGACAAAAACAGGGTAAAAGTTTTGAAAGTCTTCAGATGTATGTTTCAGAGATGTTTTGGAAGAAGGTGAGGATATGAAACGTGGTCTGAACATCTATAAATATGTTTAACTCACTGGAGGACCTGGCTTTCCGACTCCGGGCTGACCTGGAGCTCCAGGCCTCCCTGGCTCCCCAGCCAAGCCTTCAGGACCCACCAAACCTGAAGTACCCTGGGAAACGAGTTCAACACACATTCCATTTAAACTAAATTGGACTGAGTTTAAGTGACAGACAGGCCGATGGCTGAAACTCCAGGAATTAATGAAGACTGACCTTCTGTCCTTTGGGGCCGACGACACAGACGCTCCCCGCTTGACCCTGGGAAACAGTGACAGAAAAGACAGTGACAGAGAGAAAATTGACATCATCTGTGTCATCCCGGGGATATCAAACAAGCTCCTGTGAAATATACCTCCCACATTGCTTCAAAAACTGTTTCAGACACTTGTTGACTTGCCCAAATTTGAAAGTATGTGGTGAAAATTAAAATATTCCCCGCCTGCTGTTTCAAACTAAATTAAAAAGTGCGTTATTTTTCCCCATATATTGGACGAAGAGAAAATCTATCCTCTGCTGAATCCATCTGGCAACAATGAACACTTATCCTGGCGGACAACTAAATTTGAGTCCATCTGATGCCAGAAAGCACTCGAACGCATCACACACACACACGTGTTGTAATTTGTTCCACAAAAGTTTTCAAGCGTCTGCAGGATCATTTCAACGTTAAGGCGAGATTAAAAGGTTTAAGTCTTTCTGAGGAGACGGCTGTCTCCGTCAGAGACGAACAGCACAGTTAGGGGGGCAGCATTGATTGTGCAGGCTTTGTTGCTTTAGCCTAATCTAACAGGCATTAATGGGCTGACTTAAATGCAACAGGATAGAGAAAAGGGGGGGGAGAACAGATTTCAAATGGGAGCCTGAGCTTAGAGAGTAATACCTTATGAGTGCGCTGAACATCCGTTCAAGCCTGATAAAAGTGGCTAAATGGATGCATGTGTGAGTTTTACAAGGTTTACTTACACACTAAATGCAATATAGTCGCATTAAAGGGTTTTACTCATTGACATTTGGCAATATTTCATCCTTGGACCTTGGATTATTTCCTGCAATTCATATATATTTCTGTATGTCTGTTGACTGTAGAACTTGTAATTCAAATTACAGTTTCCCAACAGTTCTCCATCCTTTACAACTGTCCAAGCCATTTAAACAGCTGATAACTCAGTGATCACTCAAATGTATGTTTTCCTCAACAACAAAGAGGTTTAAAGCTCAGAAAAATGTATGCAGCACTGTTGATTGTATTTTTCTTTTATTTACAGATGATAAAATCTCAAGGATGTGCGATGTAATGTCAGCCACACAGCTAGGAGTCCTTTTCTTTGTTTCATTACGTCAGGAGCCAGAGCTTTGGTCACTGGTGGGAGCCATCTCCAGAGTATCAACATACTACATTTCCCAGCTGTCCCAGTGCACAGTCCCTGGATGCCACTCAACTGACACTCATGACAAGCACCCACATGGGACTCAAGCACTGCACAAAGCCTCACTCAGTGTAAAGTACTGTTTGTGCCACCCGACTGCGTTTCTATCTGGACCTGATCTTCTGTGTACCTGACTCAGCTTTAACTCTGTTTGCCTGCCGCCTGCCCCGACCCTTGCCAGAACCATCACAATTCTTCTCTCTAATCTTTAACCCTGCCTGTCTGACCCTGATTTAGCTTTGTGGACTTTAAGCTGTGCGAGGGGGACCACAGATGATCACATGTGACCATATGTTATTTAGGAATGTAAAGTGCATGGATTAAGATTCAGGCAGTTTTTGGATGGCTAACAGGTCCTGAAATTAGGCGTTTTTTGTGTGTGAAAGCAAGTGGTGACTAGAGATGGGTAACTGGAGGGGCATGTGTAATGGCAAAAGATGTGAGATTATAAGAGAATGATCATCATTCAAGAGTGCACTGCAAATACTACTCTGAAGAGATGCTCCGGGCTACTACAGTCAAATTAACCGTTAATAACTCGTCTGTGTTAACAGAGTTAGTTAAGTGTTGGTAGGTGGTGCTGGTATCATAGTGAACCAGGGAGTAAACT
Organism: Oryzias javanicus; assembly: GCA_003999625.1. NCBI lineage: Eukaryota > Metazoa > Chordata > Actinopteri > Beloniformes > Adrianichthyidae > Oryzias > Oryzias javanicus. The sequence goes on from CM012447.1 coordinate 919,639, forward strand.
GTCATCTGACAAAATTGAAGAAAATAAAACAATATTTACACTTGCGACTTACGGATCAGGTACACCAGATTTCCTGATCTGTAACCTGTCTTGTTTCTTAATTTTGTTTTTTTTTTGGTCAGCATTATTACAACATTTTTCAAATATAAACATTTTAAGAGGTCATGATTGTCATTAATATTCTAAAACAAAATCTGACAGTGAAATGCCTAAAGGAGCCCTACCATGAAAATTCTACTTTTTGAGGTTTCAAATGCATAAAACTGTTCATTCTTCACTATAAAGAACCCAAAACAGTATTTTGATCTGTTTATGAATTCAAGAGTAATCCTCTAAAAACCTGCACAGTCAGCAGCAGCCCCTCCCATACCCACGAAAACAAGCGGTTGGAAACGTGCTGACGTAAGATCGTTGCCAACATCTCTCTACAGGAAGAATCTGTGCTGCAAGCTCCGCCTCCAGACTACACAAACACACCCCATCTTCTCCGCGGAGCTGTGGTGCAGAGATGGCTCACCCCTGCCACCAGAATCTGTCTCCAGGCAGGAGATAACTACCTTCCTATACCAGGAACCGCTCCAAGACCCATTTTATAAATGTAGTCTCGGTTATAAAACAAGAACACCTACGTTTTTCCCGGGTGTGCCAGTCAGACCCTGTGGACCGATCTCTCCCTTTTGACCTTTTTCTCCCTTTAAAACAGAATCACAACATAAAAATCAATCACTGAGGAGTCGAATCGTCATTTTATTTATTTTTGCAAACCATACCTTGTACAAAACTGCTTCTCCCTTGTTGGGAGCCACAGCCTGCAAAATAAAGAAGAAGAAGAAAAAAAAAAACAAGGCTCAAATCCAGGAGTGTAAAACAGACAAAAACCCATAAACCCTCACAACACGGCAAATAACGGAGCGGATAACCCGAGAGTCGTGTGCCCCATTCATAAACATTGACCTTTAGAATAGAAGCAGACTTTCCAACTGTGCAGACGTATCAAAGCAGCAATTTATCACAAGAAGAACAAGTCACAGAGTTATAGAAGAGTGATCTGACATGACAAAAAGCTTCGGACTCCTAAACCCTTGATGTCTGTTAGATTGTGGAACCAATACGATTGAATCTTTGTTATACTAGTGGTAAAAATTTGTAAACATGTGAGCAGTTACAAGTCTATTAAATCCATCCACACATTCTCTGTTGGCAAATAAATGTAGAAAAACAGCTCCCTGGCTCTGTTTAAACTTGGGGCAGATAGCTCGAAAAGCACTTTCTGGAAAAAAAAAAGTTAAAAATCTCACTTTATAGCTGCTGGACTGGATAGCTTTGGGATGCACTGCTGCAAACCTCTAGCCAAACATCAGCACTCACCAGCTCGCCTTTCTCTCCCTTCTGGCCTTTGGGTCCTTCTGCGCACTGAGGTTAGAGACAGTTAGTTGGCATGAACAATCAAAGACCGTATTTGGCAATAACTTCAAGCTCATTTCGCCGCAAACAACAAAAAGCCTTTCTGAGGATTGTCACTTACTGGGCTGGAACGAGAGCCGGAGCACTCATCACCCTGAGATGAGGGGAGAGAGGCAAGATGAAGTGGGGAGTGATGCTCTGGGAAGTGGTCAAAACTCTTCTTTTCATTACACTTTAAGGTGTATTTGGATACAAGCATCTTACCCGATCTCCTTTTTCTCCCTTCAAACCGGCAATGTTTGCCACCTGGAAGACACAAACACACACTTATACGTCTTTTAATTGATCGAAAGGAGGGAAATTTAGGTAAAGATCAGGCGATCCTTACATTGTATTCCCTACCCAGTGGTAAACAACCAGCACACTACAGACAAGCAGACAAAAAAAAATCAAAATGATCATCTTTCACTGAACGTCTCTCCCTTGCAGTTGCCTCTGCGACCTGGCAGAGGAGCTCTTGCACAAAAGCGGAACGCTGCTGCATCGCCGCGCTGCTACACTATGCAGATAAAAAAGATGAGAGGTGTGCAGCCGACTCACATGAATACGCACGCACACACAACAATGCGCACACATCTCCCGCGGGAGCAGGAGATCAATAGGAATGTCTGATTCCCACAGCAGAGCAGAGAGCAGACCAGCTGCTCCTCACAGGAGGGCACAGCCATGCATACGACCACATGCACATACCAAATAAGGACAGCCATTATAAATAACTGAGGCTTTTTTTTTTGTGTGTTATTTAGCGGAAGCAAGTAATTAAAACCGAATTCCCACCACCCTTTTTTTTTTTATTTTCTGTCTTTATACGCCAGGAAGTTCCCAATGTGCTGAAGCCGAGACTCTAAGCTTGCTGAGACAACGAAAGAAGGCTCGTAACAGCACAGAGACAATGTTCAATTCTCCTATTTCTGTTTTTTTTTTCTTTCTCACAAGCTACAAATCTATCACTGGCAGGGGGACCAGCTGCAACAGAGTCACTCTTTCCTGCCTCTCGTCTGCAGCTGTGGGCTCATATACTTACATTTAAAACACGAGAAAAAAAAAAACAAAAAAAGAACCAGAAATCATTGTCTTAATCAGCTCACTTTGCTTTGCTATTCTGATTATTATCATTTGCTTTCATAAAGTTTTAGGACTCTCCTTTATAAACTTTGTTATGCACATCATGTCATCAATAAGTAAATACTGCATTGATGAACTGCACAATCTCTGTCATTGAGCAGATGATGCATCAGCGCTCGTCTCCTCCTCCAAGCCAGAAGGAGGCTTTAGATGATGTAACTGTTTTCACTGCATTAAAATGTCAACGCAATTATTTTTACATTTTACTTTTTTCTTACTTTACATGCAGATGGATAAAAAGATGAATGCGGCGCTGGACGTAAATTGACATTTTTTTTAGAAAAAAAAGAATTGTTTTTAATGCATTTCACTGACAGCATCTTCTTTAGATGCAAAAAAACGCCATTGACTTATTTGATGAAGTAAAAGTCTACTTTTTTGAAACATCTTGACGGTTTTATCCATCACATTGTAATAAATTAAACAGGGTGTCCCATGAGTCTCCATACATAGGAGACATAATACATTTGGCCTAAGTGTCGCCAATGATTTTCCATTCTATTCCAATTTTTTCTGATAATTTAGATCAATTTAATTCAATTCAATTTAATACAATTTTGAGTTTAAACATTTAGAAACACATTAATAATCTAAATATATATATAGATATTTTCATATATAATTCACATACTGTAAAATGTGTTGGTGAAATAATAATGAGATTGTTCATAACATACAGTGTTACATTGATTATTAAACAGAGAAGCTCTAACAATTGTTCTGCCTCTCCTTCAGGGTGTTTCAATTTGTCCACAAGGTGGCGATCGCGCTATAGCACTACAACTTATTCCAGAATAAGAAAAACACTTTAGACCACAAATGGTTACTTTACAAATATTTCCTTAAAACAGTTTGGAAAATTCATGGATGTTCATTTCATCAGCAATGTATGTTTAGGACGACCGAACGTTACTGTTACCCGTCCTATTGGAAATCCATTATACGTTAGCGTCCAGCTAGCGGACTTTAGCTTTATACATTTGATCAGGGGTCTGCAACCTGAGGCTCCGGAGCCACATTTAGCTATTTTTACTCCCTATTGTGGCTCTCTGATTAAAAAAAAAAAAAAGTTTCTAATTTTAAATAGTGACTTAAGTAAAAAAAAAAAAAGTAGTAAAGTAAAAAAAAAGAAAACTCAAACATTATTCTTTCCACTCACAAACAGTTGAACATCCACGGTGTTGCAATAATTCATAAAGTATTGTAGTTTAACATAGTCGAGCTGCAACATTTTGACAGATTTGTGATCGTGATATTTCTATTTTTGGAAAAAAGAAGTATTTTATTTGCCTCCTTAAGGTTAAAAACTTACAGTAAGCATCACTAAATTAGCTCTGATTTAATTTTGGTTTGCTTGGTTTATGCATTTCTGTAAAAAGATTAACCACAAACTAAAAAATAAATAAATAAATAAATAAATAAAAACCTGCTTTTTACCCAGTATATTTTTTTATATTTGCTGCACTGAGATGATCCTATGTGATATAGGAAGTCTTTTATTTTGAAAGGAAGTCACAAAAACCTTTGACAAAAGTTTTAAACCATCCTAAATTCTGAAAAAAATTATTGATGTTTACTTTATTGGTGTTTTTATGTTATAGTTCATTTATATCATATATTATCATAATAGGAAAAATAAAAATCTGTGTTTTATTTCTCTAAAGGCCGAGCTAAGACTTTGTGGTTCCTGCAAAAAATCAACCCAAACGGCTCTTAAAGTGTTGAAGGTTGCAGACCTCTGCATTGGATCAATCTCTACTTGTATGGATCGATTATTGATCTATTAAGCTTAGATCGATTGATCGGTTTTATCAACCCAGCACTACATTTCACACATATATGATTTTACCATGTATTTCTTTATGTTTCAGATACTGCAGAGAATGCATTTGAATAAAGAGCAACAAACTGAAGTCATCCTGATGGGTTCAACAAAGGAACGTATCGTAAACACGATAACAAACATAGATCCAGATGTTCTTAGGCGTATTCTTAAGGCACTGAAAATGTGTTCCTGACAAAAAAAAGGCAGTCATTTAGAGTATTTTACAGAAATAAAAATGGTTTATGTCGAGAAACGTTTCTTTTTCCTATGTTTGGACACTCTATATTATGTTGTGTTATAGTCGAATGATTGGAAAACATGGAGTCGGGCTGCTGCTGCAAGTGTAGCTGTGGATCGACGCTGATAAAGCTCTGAGGTTTGAGATGAAGCCAGGGAGGTAAAATAAATAAATAAATAAATAAATAAAGCTTTAAATTTTATGGCTAAAAAAGCCAAATAACGATCCAGGAAAGCAGCGTGGAGCTCTATTGACGAGGCCGCATGGAGCGCTAATAGCTGCTCGGTACATAAAATGATTGGTCGTTTGGGACCCACGTTTACACAGAAATGGTGAAGGAAAAAAAATGTGAAAAGGTTGGTTTTAAAGTTGACAAATGGATTAAAGGGACTCTTGCCTTTAGAGCTGCATGTTCTCCTTTTTTGTGAGCAGCAATTTTGTAAAAAAGCTCAAACTGACTTTTTACTATTTTTATATATATATATGTCTATTTACTTCTTGTTCCGTACTAAGTCTGTATAAAATGTGACTATTTATTAGTGAATAATACTAGTGAAGTAAATCTAAAAATGTCTCAAATGACTTTTTGTTTCACTCTAAAACTCTTAAACCAGAAATGTTGATACGAATATTTGTTATTGGACAGTACCACAATACAATATGGAGTATTATACTCACAAAGCTTAACTTTAATTTATGTGATAAAAACAAAATGGATCAAATTTAGCCTTAAAAGTAGAAGGCAAACTAAAAGTAATGGTTGACTTTTCCTGGTCTGTCAAAGAATTTTCTGTTTTTTAATTGGTTTCTTTTTTCTTTGCCGTGCATTGCGTTCTACGTTTTGATTGGGTGTTTACCCTGTCAATCAATCTCATTCATGCTGTTTCTCCTCTACAGAATGTGATCAGCCTGCCAGAATTAAATAAATGTTCAATCGTCATCCATCTTCTTCAGTAATCTTTTTTTTGTTCTATAATACTAAACTTTTTATTTTTGATATTTTGCTATGTAGGTTTGAGAAAAGTGTACAAAGTGTGTAATGAGAGATTTTACAGCCTTAGAATATCTAGAAAAAGTATCTGGAAAGTATCCCCTGCATTAAAGAAGGGAACACTTCTACCAAATTGATTAAAAAGTGAATTTACAGTTAGATCTTTACCATTTATCTCGTATATTTCTATCAGTTTAGCTTCAATCTGTGCACTGAAGCTGTGGAACGCGTTACCACCGAGCATTCGGCAGGTTATCCTCACTGTCCATTTCCAAAAAAATTCTTAAAACCAGTTTTAATTTCAAGGCTTTTGACACAGAATGAGACTCTGCTCTACTGGTGTGTTTTATCGTTTTATCTTTTTTTCTTATATGGTATTTTTATGTTTATTTTTGTAATTTTCTATATTTATTATCTGGAATTGTTTTAACATTTTAGCTGTGTTCTTATTGTTCTTTGAACTTTTAATGTGTGGCGTCTCGTTTGACCAAAGTCCTTTTAAGGCGCCATATGAATCTAATAAACTTAAACTTGCCCACAGGACGTCCGCACCAACTACGATCTGAAAACCTGATTTCTTTATTTCTAACAATCAGGCAGCGAGCAAGGAGTGCAACTAATGAGCTCCATGTGCAATAAGTAGAGTTTGAAGTTGATTAAATGAAAAATGCCGTATGACATGCCAACTATTTCTCCCCTTCTAACCTTTGCGTGGTATATAAGTGTTTACTATGACCCATTGCCTGCAATCGACACGAAGACAAAAATAGAAATTTTCACTCTATGGGTTCACTAAGCGGTCTACAGAACCTTGATATTTTGTGGGTCACTTTTGTACCTACACAAAATATCAAGGTGCCTGTTGTGCCTAAGGCTTCAGTAAAGAACTTTTCTGTGTCACACTTGGGGCAGCCGTGGTGCGGAGGGAAGGCGGTCGACCTCTGATCGGAAGATTTGCCAGTGTTGTATTCAAATCCTTCTTACCCGTGATTTTGTCCCACCTTCACTCTTCACTTATGGGCGGCCGTGGTGCAGTGGTAGGGCAGCCGCCTCATGAGCAGAAGATAGTGGGTTCAATTCCCTGCCCGCCCATGTGCTCAAGCGACCCTGGGCAAGACACCGAACCCACCATCTTCTGCTCATGAGGCGGCTGCCCCACCACCGCACCACGGCCGCCCACAAGCAAAGAGCGAAGGTGGGACAAAATCCTTCTTACCCGTGATTTTGTCCCACCTTCACTCTTCACTTATGGGCGGCCGTGGCGCAGTGGCAGGGCAGCCGCCCCATGAGCAGAAGACAGTGGGCTCAATTCCTTGCCCGCCCATGTGCTCAAGCGACCCTGGGCAAGACACTGAACCCTAAATTGCCTCTGGTGGGAGGTTGGCACCAGCATTAAGCAGCAGAGCCACCACCAATGCATGAATGGGTGAATGGGTCTGTGACTGTAAAGCACCTTTGGCCCTCAAAGGAGGGTAGAAAGCACCATAAAAGCATTGATGGGTGAATGGGTCTGTGACTGTAAAATAAAAAATATGTCATCTTTTTCAGTCTTAGCGGACTGTAAATCTGTGCTACCTCTCAATCTTTTGATCAGGCCATGCTTCCTGGCGTTAAAAATTTGTCCGACCTCCCTTGATCCCCATATTTTTTTCCTACCCTGCCATAATTCTTTTCAACTTTTTATGACCAAACAAAAACTGTACGTCCGTTCACATGCAGTTGGTAGGATTATCTGATAAGGTAGGGCATTTGGATAGCTATGGCTATCAGTTTGTGCTGCGGGTAGGAAAATCTCATGAGGTAGGACAGAGCGATATTTAGAACGTTAGTTTGGGAATCAGTCTGGGTGGACCCTTTCGTCTTGAGAATCAGTGTCCTCTATGTATTTTTTCTTGGACTCTAATCTATTGCGACACAGATCAAAGATGCTTGACGTTTGACATCATATCCTGTACTCTCTGATGCGTCTTTCTGGGCGATTAGTGCTGCCGTGGCTGCTGCCCACCTCTGGGTATCTTTGGGTGTGTTGCCCTACCACCACCAGTTTCCCTATAGATCAATACACACATCTATTATCTATCATATGTTGAATTTCCTCAGACAAAGCACTGAACCCAACTTCTCCTCTGGTGGTTATAAGATGACGGCAGTGCTCTGTAGTGAACATTCAGTGCTCAATGTGTGAATGTGTCTGTATTTTGGGCCTTCGAGGAAAGTAGAAAAGCAACGCCATTTACCATGTTGGCGTTCTCGTGTCATCAGATCTTTTAAATTTGTTCTTTAGTTGTCAGGTCACCTCAGGAAAAATCAAGCATGCACTACAGTGATTTTTCCATTTTCAAAGTACATTCTCTTGAAATGTTATCCTTTGTTGCGAGCAGTTTTACTGTTTTCCTTTTGGAATTGCCTTTTGTGTCAACTTTGTGTTAGCGCAGAGCCTTTTGACTCCCGTAATCAAGAAGCTGTAATGCAGAGGGCACAAAGCAGTATAGAAGAATAGCTGATGAAGCGTGACAGGAACACTGATGAAAATTGGTTTCTGACTGAGATTTGGGATGGTACGGCGCACGACAATTACGCCTCTTTCAGCCTGTTTATGAAAATCATCCCATTCATTCCTGCGCCTGCTTGGTGGGTTCGTTCGTCTGGAGAAAAAAACTACAGAATAACAATTTTTGTTTAATTCCTCTAAGTTTTCTACTTTGAAAAAGGTTATCATTTGACCAAATGAAATTCTCTTTTGTTTCCTTGCAAGTGTTTTCCCCCAGTGGCAAGGCGAGCTCCAACCTGACTAATAACTTACATTGAAGAACACAATGAAAGGTTGCAAGCTGCATTAGTAAGCACACAGAAGGAGCTACATAATGAAGCGTCGAGATTTTTATATTCTATTTGGGAACAGAGGATGCCTCTTGTAGGTGAATGGAAAAAAATAACAGGCAGAAGGAACTCCTTTGTGCATAATGAGTTTCAAGCCAGTTTTCAGTCACTCAGCATGTATGAAAGAAAGACAGAAGAAAAAGAGCCCAATGCGCGGCAGATAATGGCCCCTACATTTATTTTAACTCAGGTTGAAAGTCTCATACCAATGATGGACGCTAAATATGGGTTTGATAGAAAATGGAAAGACACTAGATAAAATCTTAATGCATTTGTATGATAATTAAAGGTTTTCTCATTCATGTCCTTTCAGAGACGTACAAAGGCAAAGGGAGGACAGGAACAATAGTCCTGGGGACGGTTGAAGCATGGACTCTTGTTTTGTTATGTGTCAGCGCATGCAGAGAAACACCAACCATTCTTATTGTCATTGTTGTAAGAAAATTAATTTAAAAAGATTCTTGCTTTTTTTTCTATTTCTATTCACTAATTCTTTTATAAATAAAGATATTGTAGCCCCATTTGATAGTTTAGAATTTAGGTCTAATGCTAAAACTGTATGAGGTTGCCAATTAAATGCACTAAACCAAAAATTACCAAAATCAGGACAAAGGTCTTATAGATTACTTATATTTTAGCTGCTGATGTGACACATTTTTTTTTTTTAATCATATTTGTATTTCTTTTTACTAAAACATGAGTAAGCATTGGCTGAAACGATACATATATTAAGGCTGTGAACATTAACGCATTATATATATAAACTCGAATTGACGCGTTAATATTACTTTATGCAACTAATTAATGTAACAATGTGTCAACATTTTTCTTTTCTTGAAGTAATACACTGACAAAAGGTTTTGGCGTTCTGCTTATCTTACTGTTGATGTGTTTGTCTACTCAAATTACATTTCTGGGTAAACACTTAATTTAAGATTTCAGACAGTAAAAATTTCTCTCTGACCTGTTTTTGTTCTAAAGACGCATATTTTGTACCTAGTAAAATATTGTGATTATTAGTGATCAATCACAACACACAAGTGTGATCAATCTGATACATTCTTCCTCTTCTTCAGTTGGTTGGCAGCCTTAATTAAAATAAAGTGTTCTTAAGTTAAACTTTATATTTATTTATTTTTTATTTCATATTGTGATTATTCATAGAGAATAAGTTATGATAATAAATGGTCAGCAAATGTTGTATAAAAAATTATTAATTGTGATTAATCGCGATTAACTTTTTCCAAGTTTGCGATTAATTAGTTGATTTTTTTTAATCGAGTCTCTGCCCTAATGTATATATATATATATATATATATATATATATATATATATATATATATATATATATATATATATATATATATATATATATACAAATATATGAGAAAAATACATCTATCAGTAAATACTGGGGAAAGTAGAGGCATGTTTCCGATCCACAAATCCAACAAACCACAAGGCTGAATCCCAATTCTTCCCCTCACCCTACGGTTTCTCCCAACCTCTCCAATGGGTAGAGACATTTAAACCTGTTGTGGTGATTGAATGTTAAATGAACGTTGTGTATTTTTTGAGCTCTGGCAAGTGACTTTTGATGACGTTTTCGAGGGTTAGTAAGTCCAAATTTTTAAGACGCTATTTTTCCATAACTTGCCGAGGGGGGCGGGTAAATGTAGGGCAGGAGAAGAATTCGGATTCGGCCAAAAACCTGATCATAATGCTTTCATGTTTGATGACAAACTATATGCTATTTATGTAGTTGACATATATTCTCAAATACATGGGAGTTGTCAATAAATGAACTCCCAAATGAAAAAGATTGGAAGAGAAAGAATTTGGAATAATTTGTTTCAAGAAAGGGGTTTTTTTTTAGTTGCTTTTTGCACTTTAACAATGTGCTTCAGTTAAATCTATAAGCGGAAAATAGAACAAATTACAACAAACCACCTGCCAAAAGTTCTGGAACAAGCATTAAGTGCAACATCCTGTTTAACTTTAAAATGAAAGGTTAATAGCATCCGATAGTACCAACAATACGATACCAAAGTGTACTCTAAACATTTTATTCAACAACAAGCAGCTTTCACACATATAGAGGCTGAACTGAGTCACAGCATTCTTTTTACAACATCCCAGCTTTTTCCAAATCTCTACCAAAAGTCTCTATAAATGTTTGGCCGTTGCAGGTCACTTTGCATTTTTTCTCTTTTGGTTTGTTTCAAAATCAGCTAGAATGGGATCAATTCTGGAAATGGTCCCGACAACTCCATGGTTGTAAGTTTACCCTCCGGTTCTCCTGTCTTTAGATAATTCTGCTTTGATTTGGGTTTTGGTCATTACGAAATGGGAGGATGAACCCTTGACCCACTTGGAACATCGCTGTGAGAACTTCATGAAGCTCCAGAATGATCCTTTGATTTTTGTATTTTGTGTTACCAATCTTGGACAAGCAAACCCATACCATCACACTTCCACTACCGTGTTTGATACTTAACATCCTGACTGTCCTTGCAACCTTTATAGAGAGTACAAAGATTCTGCCTGGTGAAATAAAAATGTTGTATTTTAGTTCATCGGTCCAAAACACCTTCCAGTTTTCAGCATTCCAGTGTTTCCTGATCCAGATGACTCTTTGTCTTATTCTAACATTTTTCTGCTTCAGCTTAAAGTGTCGAAACAAATACACAGACAAAACTGTGCTTAAAGTTTTTGTCCCACAGAACGCCTCATACAAACTTTTCCTCTGATTTATTTGTGACTTTGAGTCTGTCAGAGTCTCTAAATGCTTTGAAGGTTTAAGAAACTACTCAATGGCACTTTAACTGTCTTTGTCAGAACGACCTTTTTTTCAGGCTATAATAAAGGCTCGCTTTCTTTTGCCATTTTTAAAACAGCTCCCTACTTTGAGCTACATAATACTGCTCCACAAAAGCTCATGAGGGTTCGGGACCACAGTGCGTTCCAGCTCTGACATAGAAGGTTGGAAGAATTGAAAAAAAAATGGAATCCCTGTAGGATTGACTTTTAAGGCTCAGTCCTTTAATTTTTTGCTGTCGTTTCATGAAATTCTGACACGTAGACGTTTTCATTTAAAAAAAAACACTTTTTTTTCAACCGTTTTGTACTTTTGTATCAATTTCAAAAACGTATTAGACTTTACCACCTCAAACTGGATAGTAAAATAGTTGACAGGTGATGTAAATATACACTATAAATACATAGTTATTTTCATTTGACAAAATTGCAGCTCCTCTATAGACAGACACATCCACAGATTAGTCATTTTAGCATTCATGGATGACATGCTGCCTCGTGTCATGCCCCATCCACAGACTTCATCTCATAACCCATAATCTTCCCTCACAGCGCCATGTTTTTATACGAGTTATTCTTATTCCAAATTAGAAAGACATGCATTTATTTTGAGAGCTTGATTATTTGCTGTCATGTTCAGACATCAGCAAAGCAAAAATCTCATCATGGAATTCCCAAATCTTCATCAACTAATTTTTCATTTGAAGCCAGAGAATAGAGAAAATAAATTCAACTTTGAGCAGGCTGTTTTTTTTTTTTTTCTATTTGATAGGATATTTCGATAGGGTTTGGACTAGAAAGATCCAAGAGAGCAGGAGACATCTAAAAGCACAAATCTGATTGAAGAAAAAGACTAGAAAGCAGCACATTTCTACGGACAGCTGTGAATGTGAGAGGGCAAACCATATCATGCTGTGAAGCGTTACAAATCTGCTCCTTTTTGAAATGTAAAGGCCAGATGTTTTTTTCTGAAGAGCAACACAATAAGAGCAGAAGCAGAACCGAAAACTTGGCTGAACTTGCATTGTTTTTTTTTCCAGCTGACAAGAGAGAACAGAGAGTACATAACAAGACTTTTCACTGTTTGAACTTAGGCACGTATTTAAGTTTGCACCTTTATGTCGTCTCATAGGTTCTGTAAAACATTCAACTTTGTGTGTGGGTGTGAATTGTGAGGCTTACTTTTTCTGCCAACTCCTTAGAAGTTAGCATTTCCTGCAGAGTTAAAGAAAAGGCAGAAGTGAGTTTTTAAACTAACTTAATACATGCATCACATTGCATTTTCTTCAAAAGGGATGCTGTTGGTTTTTTATTTTTATTTTTTCCATGAGTGGTGCATCCCTTTAAATCTGTAAGTTTCAACTCATTGCATCAGATAAACAACAACAAAAGATGAAGCAGGGTCCACACTTCGCTCATTAACAACTTTCTCTGACCTTTTTTTCTTGACCAAAAAAAAAAAAAAAAAAAAAATCATTAAAAACAGCAACAAAAACGCAATTCCACAAATTTGGAGCCCAATAGAAATATGTACAGTCTCATGTTGTGACAACAGTAAAAAAAATATTTTTCAACAATTTGTTGGAAAGGAGATATTAGAGGAGAAAAATAAATAATTTTCCACATAAAAAAACATATATTATAATGTAGATTTGTGTTAGGATTCACCAGAAAGTTAAGTAGGAAGACATTATGGTCCTGAAAAAGGAAAAAAAAAAAACTAATAGGACATCTTGAAGGCTAGATGACCTTTCAGCTAAAAAGCAAGAGGGGAAGAGGCTTACAGCTCCGGCAGATAAGAAACAGTTTGGCTGAGATTCGCCGTATCTCAGGAAAGCAGTGACTACTGAGACCAGCACACAGACACGTAAAGCTCACAAAACTCAGCCAAACTTTTATTGAAAGCAGTTGCAAGAATAGGCTGTTTGACCTCACTAGAAGCTGAAGTTCAAAACTCGATATCAGAGCAGAAAACATTTCTAGGAAAATGAATTAAACCACAACATGCTTCAGGAGCTGTGTGGAGGACAGTATAGAGGCGGGGCACCTGGACTGTAGTGTCCAAGTGGAAATGACTTTATGTGTGGAAACAGAAACAAATGCAGCTCAGCTTGAGATGATGAAACAACAGCCAGTTGGGCTCGCTCAAAGACCAGAGCTGGATCAACAGACTACAATTTTCTGACATTCATCTGGCTGAAGAATTGGTACATCAACCAACATTTTACATTCATAAAAATGTTTTAATTTTATTTTTTTTCTAATCGAGTTAAAATAGCGAGAAGTTAGAATAGAATGGAAGGGCTGGGGTGGAACCGCTGTAGCCACCAATTGTTTGACAGGAAGTGATGACGACATTAGGAAGTGGCAATATAGCGCTCGTTTAAGCTAACAGCTACGTCCGAATTCCTTCCCTATTTGTCGTGCTGTCCAAATCTCATCCATCTTCTTCCGCTTCATCCGGGACCGGGTCGCGGGGGCAGCAGTCTAAGCAAAGATGCCCTGACTTCCCTCTCCCCGGCCACTTCCTCCAGCTCCTCTGGGGGGACCCCAAGTGTTCCCAGGCCAACCGAGAAACATAGTCGCTCCAGCGTGTCCTGGGTCTTCCTCGGGGCCTCCGCCCAGTGGGACATGCCCGGAACACCTCTCCAGGGAGGCGTCCTGGAGGCATCCGGACCAGATGCCCAAGCCACCTCAACTGGCTCCTCTCGATGCGGAGGAGAAGCGGCTCTACTCCGAGCTCTCTCCGGGTGACTGAACTCCTCACCCTATCTCTAAGGGAGCGCCCAGCCACCCTCCGGAGAAAACTCATTTCAGCCGCTTGTAGTCCAAATCTGTCTAAATCTACCATTGCAAAATGGACTTGAAACTTCCTTGAAGTCTTTGCGAAAAACTAGCGTGCATCGATGCTAACTATTTTAGCGAATATAGACCACAATGCATTGCAGTCGAACAACTTTTGCAACAAAAATACATATTTTAATGTAATATTTAATAAACCATCCACATTTTCATCATCAGAACACAGTTGAGTCATAAATAGACATCGTGAAATGTTTGTATTGATTCGATTTTCACTTTTTAAAATCGGTGAACTCACATCTGGTGATTAGCAAAACAAAAGAAAAGTAGTGAGCGTGGTGTCGGAATTGGTTTTAAAATCCAGGGAAATAGAGTACTAGTTAGGGAATTTGGACATAGCTAACATTTGTGGCGTTTGTAAGCATTCAGGTTTTTGTATTTCCTGTGTAATCTTTTGGTCACGAGGTCTGAGGTGGAACTGCAAACATTCCTGTCATTCTTTGTAGACAGTATGATACTGATGATACTGGGTGAGCTAGCTGTACGCGAGTGGTCTACACCACACATGCTCCGGGAATTAACTGGACTGTATAGTACCACTCCTTACCGGACCGGACCGCTCAGCGGAAAAGAAGCTCAAGTGTATAATCTAAAAGTCAACTTTTAGTCTTTGGTCACTTTAGATTAGCTTCTTCAAGGGCAGCATTTGAATTCTCTTTGCCATAATATTTCCCTCAAAGACTATTTAGTGGAAGACTATCCGGTTTTGTAGAGATTAATGCTCATACAAATATGACATCACACATTTGCCAAAGTAAAAATATAATAATTATAAACATCTTACCAAGAATATGTATGAATCCATTGTGTTCTGATAATAAAAACTTATGTTTACATCCTTTTTTTTTCATTTAAATGCAACGCATTGATTAAGTCTGCTTTTTCGTGGAAACTCCTGGGAGATTTTTACGGCGCTTGATTTTGGAATTAAAGATTTGGACACCAATAAAATGGCAAATGCCCTGTAGTGCACTAATTCGGACACAACCCCACACTGCTCAAAGAGTGGAAGCTTTGAGATTACATCTGTTGTCCTGTCAGAGATTTTTTGTTTTGGACAGCTTTTAATTTATTAATTGGGGTTCAATTACAGGTGGTGAAGTGGTTAGCACTGCGTAAAGACCTGGTTCTGACCCGGAATTGAACTTTCTTGGTGGAATTTGTATATTCTCCGCTTGCATTTGTGGGTTTTCTTTAAGCACTCCAGCTTCCTCACACAATCCAAAAAAGAGCTTCCTGGGTTAAATGATAACTATAAATTGTCTCTTAGGTGTGCGTGTGATTGTGTGGCCTTGTGAAGGAATAAAAAGGGTTTAAATGACAGACTGGTGTATTTTTGTTAAAAAAAATATTAATTTTGTAATGAGATCCATTGGATCTGGAGCCAAAGTCAACACTTTAGGCTAATTCTTGACCTACTATAAGATCATTTCCACAAAAATAGAACATGGTCTCTTCCTACACAACCCAATGGTTTTTTCAACAGAACGCTGTTAAAAACCTTGCATGTCCTGTGACTGCTGGGCTTCTGACTAAAGGACATCCTTGTGCCACATTAGGATTAAATAAATAATGAACATGCACCCATTCAAAAATGCAACCCAAAACAGGACAATCACTCGACAAGGTCACCATCTCCCCCATCTTCTATGTTCTAAACCTGATGCTCAAAAACCCATTTTTTATCCATTTTTGGGGGGGTTTAAACTGGATTCAGCATTTTCACACATAAGCGTCTACACTGTGTTTTCATCATTTTCTGAATTCCCAGCATTCGGAGCATCAGTAACTTTGAACCCTTATGACCTTGTTGCCAGTTAATCTCGTTCCTATTTTTGACCTCTTAACCTAGTTGTCTTGTCATCGTAATATTCCTCCTGACTCCACACACCAAAGCTTGCCGATTTTCTACTTCTAGCACCTCAACTTTGAAGAAAAATATTAACTTGGAGCCTAAGTGTATATGTCACCTACCCACAGGTACCACGATGAAGGGATAATACATGTAATTCACATCACCTGTCAGCCCTCACAGGCTAATCTGTGTAAAATATATGTGCTTACATCTTAAAAGCAGACTTAATTGTTTTCTAAGGAACATTTAAAACTTTTCAAGTGGCACAACACAAAATCTTAATGATTCAAAGTTGTATCAGTTGTTAAAGACGTTTTCGTTTGCAAAAACCATAAAGCTATACTGCTGGAAAAAGATGGGCCACTTTAAAACAGAAAACACTGTTCTTGCACTGTGTGAGACAGTCTTTTCTGCTTTGGCAAATTCCTTTGATACGAGTCTGCTGGAACAGAGCAAGAATTCTATGGGGAAGCTCAGAGTCACTGTTTAAATTCATATTTCTGAGGTGAAATGAATGTGCTTCTACACTGACCAAGCTCTACTGTTGCTTAGATAATGACTATTAGTATAAAGGCCTAACAGTACCCGAGTTCAAATACATAAATTAGGCCAAAAAAAATTTTGCAATAAAAGGAAGCACTGATAGCAAATTATATTAGAAAGGGAATGCACATTCGCATAAAGGTATTAAGTTACTGTTAGTTAACGGTTTACTCTGGAGCAGTGATGGAGATATTCGTTACAGAATATAGAGAACTCCCCATTTGCAGATCTTATAGAGGCTTACACATTATTTAAACTGCCTTTTTATTTTATAGTTTTGGTCTACACGCCAATAGATGGCAAAGCAAACCCTGATTTGAAAAACCCAGTCTATAGAAATGCAGCTCAAAACTATGAAGCAACTTCCTGTTTTTCTTTTGTAACGTCATGACAACAAGGCATTGATGGTGCTGCTGCTCCGTGCTTGGGTCTGCCTTAAATTTTGGGGGTTGATTAGGCCTGAGCAAAGCTAATGTGCAGATTTAATAGTTTGGAAAAAAAGTTAGGAAAAGAAACACTAATTCTAAATGTCCAAGTTAAATTTATATTCACATTTCATAAAAATGATCTTGGCTTCAAAAAAGGAATTAAATGCCGTGGTTTTATTTTTAAGAAGAAGAAGAAAAAATCTGTTGTTTTCACGAGGAAAATTATGGCAGCAGTGGTTGCCAGAAAAAAAATGTAGAAAATAAAGTAAAAATGTAAACAAATTTACAAAACAATCCATACATTTAACATATTAAACTTTTAAAATACATAAAATATCCCAAACATGTCACATCAGGTCGCTGTAATCAAGTCATTATTTTATGTAAAACTATTTTGTGTATCAGATACGGTACCTTATGCGAATCAGTACTGGGTTAAGGTTAGTTACCAGTACCGAGTTAGAGTACCAGTACTGGACAGGTCCCAAAGATCAGTGTGGATCTGGTAGCGCATCGGAGGCCCAATCCGAATACTCCACTTCGCCCTTCCCCTTCGCCCTCCCCCTTAGTTAATCCCTCCGTGCTTGCTCCAAACGGAGGGTGAGAAAAAAATAGTGTCTCATATTTCAGATGTCAATTTCGTTCGATGACATCATCAATATCGCCGGTCTGCTAGCGTTAGCATGGAGCTTCCAGCGCTTGAATATACATGACAACAGCGATTTTATAACTTGGTTCAGAGCGCACCAAAGTGAAGAAAAGAACTTCTTAGCGTGACGCGGTTTACTCTCGCGATATCGGACTTTGTACCTCTCTGTTTGGAGTGTGAAACTTAAAAAATAATACGGACTTTGACTTCAACTAACACTTCATATCAAGGGGGAGGGCTAAGGGGAAGGGAGAAGGGGAGTATTCGGATCGGGCCAAAGAGTTGCAGAGAGCCATCATATCATGGGGGACACCCAAAATGTCAAAAAGTGACACAGAAGGGGCCTTAGCCAAACATCAATATGCGGTGACTTATGGATACACACTTACATTAATAATTAAGGGGCAATAGAATCAATTTTAAACCATGAAAAAATGTTTTTGGACTGTGAGAGGAAACTGGAGATCCCTCACCTGCATGGAAACTCCACCCAGAAAAGACCAAGTCAGGACTTGAGCCTCTGTCTTCCTGCTTTGAGGTGAGAGTGCTAACCACTGTCCCACCATGTAGCCCCCAATTTTAAAGCCTTTCAGGAAAATCAAATCCAAAAACGACCACTGGTGGCTCTATTACGTCTCAGTTCTCAAGCTTTCAAACGATGATGACCTCTGGTGACGTTTTAACCAATCAGTGGCTTAAATTCTGGCATCATAGCAAACCAAAGTATGGGACAACGCACAAGGACACAAAATGGAAATATCAAAATTCAGTGTAGACTAAAACCACACAGAACATTGTAGAGATTATGGGAATTATGAAACTCGGTTGGACTGTATCTTAGAAACATCTGAACTCCAGGACAGAATCTTAGCTTTAAAATGTAAAAGAAAAATAAAAAACTGTACACCAATAAAGCAAGTCTTCACAAGTAACTCTGTTATTTACGACGGAGTATTAGGGTCACCTAAAAAAAAAAAAAAAGTAATATTACAAGTTTTTTTCTCGTAGATATACGACTTTAAATCTCGTAAATGTATGAGTTTTAATCTCGTAGATTTACAACTTTTTTCTCGTAATGTATTAAAGTCGAGGAGAGTCTACATTCCAGCGAATTTATGCCGTGAACTCAAGCAGACTGACCAAACTGTGAAAAGCGTCTTGGATTTCATCAGGTAAACTGAATGTTTAAAATATTCCAAATATTTGGAAGTTCCTTTATTTGATTTACAGTTTAATAATGTTTTATTCGTTGATGCTGCTTGCAGGATCTCTGCAGATCCCGTTTATGAAGCGGTCCATATCCTCCAGCTGTCCACTTCACGTCATTTCTTCCTCTACGACAGACCAGATCTCCTCCAACTCTGTGATGCTTCCGTCTGAAGAGGACTAGTTTTTGGAATTTTCAATGTTCTTGTGCTAACGTTGTCATTTCCCAATGTTGTTTTGTGTCGAGACGGGACGTTTCATTTGGGGAAGGAGGCGTCCGGAGCTCTGTTTACGCTCTCTTTTGGTTTCTGAGCATGACAGAGACATGATGTAAGGTGGAGAAAGGAAATGAAAGACGTAATAAAGTGACGGTCCTGATGAACGTGTATCTCTGAGCTCTTTATTTTACATATGAAACTCCGCACTGTTGTGTATTGAAGTTAGCTGTTTACGAACTGCATTACCCAGAAGGCCAAGCGACTGGTCACATGTTCGGTGCACGGCAAGTGGTAAGCAAGCAGATGAGCGCCAGTCATGCACAGTGTAGCAGTATGAAGAGACTGTTAATAAAAAGTCTGTTTAACACAATAATAGCGCCTCTTTTGCTTACTTGAAGATACAAACACAACGCACTACCGACACCGAACCCGGAAATAATTTGATTTTGAATCGCCAAAAGGTTCAGAATTTATTTGTTTTTAACACCGATCTGGACATAATCTACACCAGATTCTCCACGTCTTTCATCTTCAAGCACGGCTCTGATAAACAGACAACTTTGGTTCTTTTCTCATTAAATTACGACTTTTAATCTCGTAGATTTACGACTTTAAATCCCGTAGATTTACACGTTTTTCTCATAAATCTACGACTTTAAAAGTTGTAAATTTAACCTATGACTTTTAAAGTCATAAATATACGACTTTATTCTCATAATTTAGCAGTTACGACTTTTTTTCTCGTAAATTTACGAGATTTAAAGTCGTATATCTACGAGAAAAAAACTTGTAATATTACTTTTTTTTTTTTTCGGTGACCCTAATACTCCGTCGTAGTTATTTGAATGTGCGAAGAAGAAAAAAATCTATTAACAATAATATGCTTGTAAAATGTCAAACACATCAAGCACCCGTCGAAAAGGTCTCAACCTGATGGGTCAGCGACGTTTTTGATGCAGACCAAAGAAATATTCATACATTTAAAAACATCTTTTTTTGTCGACAGATTTAGCCTGACTGTTTATTTTTTGCTTTATTTTAACCTAATCTTTTTGCATACTAGAACTATTCTTTTTAAGGTGTACAGACCTTAAAGCCAACAAACAGATTGAACATCTGATGAGGGATTTCTGAGAGCTAAAGGAGGAGATGAGAGAAGGAAACATGCTATACTTGTTCCTAGCTGGAATCATCAATGGGACTGATTACTGTCTCCAGCAGTTTGCTGTTAATAACAGTCATCCACAGCACAAAACATGAGGTCTGCTTTAAAAAATAAGAAAGATCTCCACTTCAAGAGTCACAAAACATGCAAGTATAAAAAGTAAACATTTGGAAAGAATCTGTTGTGAAAAATTTCTGTCCGAGACACAAAATTAGTGAGTAGGAATTTGTTTTTTTATGATTTCCGTCAAACTAAAAAGCACCCCCTCTAACCCGCCCTCACTGACTCACTTTTCCAATCTGTCACCTCTGACAGAACAGCAAATGGCATATCCAAAAAAAAAAAAAAAAAGTTTTTTCAAAATAGCACCTCTGATTTTGGAATGATCTCCATAGCAACCATTTTATTTTAAAGCCATCTGGGAGTAACAAACATGTCTTTAATTTTTAAAAGAATCTACAAAAGTACATTTTTGGATTTCCTTGGCAACAGAAGATTTTTGTTACTCCTCCCTACATTCCATGCCACTTTTGCAAGCTTGCCACACCAAAGTTCTACTAACTCTAAAACCTCCCCAATGAGGGAGTTAGGAGGTGATAGACCAAAAACCAAAACAAGGATGAGTTTAAGTGCACAGGAAGAACTAAAGGGGATTTTTCTTTTTTTATTCAAGATGGTACCCTTTTCCTGAGGTCAAAGGTCAACAACAAAACCTTTGTTGTGGTTGCAGACTTAAGTTGTTGAAATATTGTTACCTTTACCATGCTTTTCTTTAGTCTTTCACAGTCACCCATTTCCATAAATATGATCATGTTATCTTTGGAACACTGAAGAGCAAATTGTTTATGAAATATGAGTTATTTTTGTGAGTTTTTTCCTACTTGAAAGTAAGCCATCTCGATCTCTGGGGCACTCTGGGGCTTGTGGGTGCTGCCCATTTCATGACGTCATCCTAGAGCGATATTGTGTCTGCGCTTTTGTCCACAAAAACAAACAACATCCAGACTTTTGCAAAGATGGACGTGCACACTGTATAATCTGCCTATTGCTACACTGACTGCAGCGATGGCCGGGGGTAGCGGCTCAGCTAGCAGCTGATTAGCGCTAGCGGTGAAACTGGGTGTTTGAGTTAGCCTCGGGGGCGGTTTCGGTAGCGTAGACTCTTCCTGGAAGGGGCTTTTCTCACTCTTTGACGTAAGCTTGGGAAAACTAGTTTTCATGGATTTCATAAATGCACACATGGATCAAAATATCAAATTAGAGTTGTTTATAGAGAAGAATTAACATTATAATACCCTTAAAAGCTTAAAAAGTGGATTTTGTATTGTACTGGTCCTTCAAGAGCTCTTGAACAAAAGTTTCCTTTCCCTATATTGAGTGTAAAAGGGAAAATTGACACATTTTGCACTTCGACATGGCCGCCAAGCCATAGGGGCTTCCTTTGGATACACCGCCACGTGAAATTTAGTTTTATTTGTACATTTTTGAGAAATTTTGAGTAATCTTTTCCAACTGTTATTTCATTAAATACAATTTCATTTTATACTTTACTTTATTGTAGGGAGGGTCATTCACTAGGTTAAAAATTAATTTTTACCAGGTACTAGACATGAAATTAAAATCAAAAATTGCAAAAGCAATATGGTTCTTGCAGTCCTGTATAGTTTTACAAGGTATAACTTCATCTTCCCATCTATTTTAGCTGTAGAGTAAACAATCTTTGCTTGTGGTTTATCATTTTTTTTAGTCCAGTCACCAAAACATGTATTTCATGCTAATAAAGATTTGATTACCTCCCTTCAGAGTCTCCACTCTGAAATCATTCAGATACATTAGGTTCATCATCACGTGTTACCTGGTTGAAGGTGTTTTCCAGCAGGTCATTTTCAGCCGCACGCCGGCTCTTGGGAGCATCAGGAGCGCACTGCAAGCACACAAAACCATGTCACTTTGTAGCTCTAAAGAACATGGCAAAACAGATCATTGTCACATTACGAGGAAGTGCTTCATCTCATTGATGCTCGACAAAGGAAATCATTCTAATAGTATTTAATATTTCATCGCAGAGTACAGTGTGGGATTTTTCCCTGTACAGCAGATCCATATTGAAGACCTAATTCCCAGCGCATTAGGGCAAAAGATAAAGGAGGGAAAAGTTTCAGTTTGGAAAATACTAATCCTCATGAGATGTTTTCAATATAGCTGCTGATCTAACCTGTAAAAAACTACAACAAAACTAAAAGACGATCAATAGACTTTCAGGTTACGACTGAATTAGTGGAAATGTTGCAAATATCTTTGATGTTTTTGAATTCAACTCTTCTTAAAAGATGGCGACTTCAGGAAGAATACATTCAAAGAAGCAATTTTTGCTTAATTTGGGACTCTATCAATGATTGTTATTGCATATCCAATCTATCAGTTCAATCAAATCCACTACAGAACTTGTGAATTCAAAAAAATAAGCAGTTTGTTACTTTCTTTTTCAAAAATAAGTGTGCGGATGTCAGGAATTATGCACCATGTGCTCCCCGACTCCTCTAGAATTTAAATGCAGCTTGGAGGGAGCCCTGCAGCAAACATGCCACCAGCAAAAGTGAGAAGCCTTTTTTCTTAAAAAACACCCCTAATCAATTTTACAGCATGCAGTTCCGAGTGCTGAGCTCTTCACTTTTATACATCTGAAGAAGTTTTACCCTCTTTTTTTTTTTGTGTGCTCCACCACTGAAATCTGTTCCGTAATTACGATGGCACAAAACACATAAACTCAGCAGACTACAGGGAAAAGTCTGTCAAAAAGTTGAATAAAAAGTGCTTAGATGCTAAATAAAGCTAAGAGTCGCCCATTTTGATGTTTAGTTTCTTTTTGAATTGAGTTTTTTTTAAATTGCTACAAAAAAACTATCACTCAATGTGTAATTTATCAACTTGATGAGGTAAAATAATACCTTACAATTGACTGTTACTTGTAGTTCCTTGTGTACTTACTGATGATAAACAGCCGCAAATAATAGAGTTTTGACTTGGTGGTCTAGTAAACAGGAGTCGGTTAGGTTGATATTTCATGTAAATTGCACATTTTGAGGTACAAGCACCAAATCTGGCACATTTGAATCTTTCAGAAAATCAAGTTTTGCCACAAAAAAAAAAAAAAAAAAAAAAAAAAATGGCAGCCATTTTTAAAGATGGCGTCCATACTCTTAATTGTTACAAAAGAGGACCTGGTGGCAGACAAGATGGGGACTAAAAATCATTCGCTGGAAACAGAAATTCCACATGATTTCAGCATTGTAGCTACTTTAATAAAAACTTTTTTAGTCTTCAGGGTTAGCTTAAAATGTATGTAAAGGGGGTAGACACTTTATTAAACGATATTTTAAAAAGTTTAATATTGGAGCTGTAGCTTCAGACCAGTGTTTGCGTTTGACCGCAGTTAGCTTCAACCATTTATGCGATCAACTTGAATCAGCTCTGAAAAAAACCATCTGTTTTTGGCCAGTTATATAATCTTTTCTGACCAAAAACAAGAATATTTTTCGATCAAATTGTGCAGGAGTGGGTACAATGATGTTCAGGAGCTGCGTTTCCATCAATTCTGAAATTTCGCTATTTCGATTTTCAAAATAAATTTGCTTAATAGAAACACCACAATTTCAAAAACATTGCATTTTTTCCAAAAAAGAAGTTTTTGCACTTGGAGGTGATGGTTTTTGGGGCACATAGAAATGGAAACTTTCCATGAAACATCAATGGAAACACCTTTTTTTTCCAAATTAAATGTACATCTTAGTAGGAAGTGGCTGCCCTTAGTGCTGCACGGTCGGCGCCACGGGAAGTCCAACGGCATTACAGATCATTACAAGTCGCATGTCATACAGAAGTGTTGGGATACACAGCTCCTCCTTAACCGAAATGTTCTCATTGCTTCATTCATATTACCACACTTTTGCAGCCCGAATAAGATGCAGACTTCTCCTTTGACAGATGATGAGCGCTGGTGTCGTGACAGATATTTGAATGGGTCTTGTCGGGTTTTCAAACAGAAAAAGGGTCCAGCTGCTGACTTGTTAGAATGTTTATTTATTTAGAGCTGCACAACACTGCTGTGACGTCACCTAAATGCTCTGTTTTATTGAATCAAATGAATACAATACTTATTCTTATCCATTGCCCTGTTTGTAACGACTTACCGCGTGATTTGGTTTGTGTTTATATGCATGATTATGATTTAATGGAAAGTGTCATTGCCTAGCAGGGTTTTTTTGATATTTCTAGAATTTCAATAAAGTTTTGTGCATATGTGTAATGGAAATGCAGCTATTTTCAGAAAAACTGCATTTACTTACATAGCACTTTTCTACCATCTTTTAACCTCGGGGTCACACGGCTGGCGTTACAGCTAAAGTGGGGGTGCAGTTTAGCTACAGCCGATGGCTCACATTAGCTGCAGGTTGGCTGCAGCCACAGCGGCCTGACCGCAGACGCAGGATGTGAACACCTGCAGTGGGATTTCCTCTCGCACTTTTAAAGTTACATACAGACTGCGGCGCTCGCACCGGAGCTGTATCGCTAGCGGTGTGAGCGCGGGGTACGGCCCCAACCACTTCACCCTTACAGTCTCTTTCACACACATTCACACAGTGATGGTGACTCCTCTGCCGAACACTGGCGCCAACCTTCTACCAGAGGCAAGGTGGGGTGAAGGGGTAAGAGTCGACGTCAATTGAAAAATCACAGGTACAATTCCCACCCTGCCCCCATTTGTCAACGTGTCCCTGCACTGTAATGAATTAACAGAAGTTCTGTCATTTGTTACATTTAAAATTATTAGTGTTCATCAAATTAAAATTTGAGTTGATGGTTTGCTCCCCTTAAAAATGTAATTTCGTAAAAACTAATGTAAGGAATTTCAGAGTTTATGTTAATTAATTCAATGTTTCACTTTTTTCAGTGCAAGGACACTTCGACACATGGGGGGCAGGGCGGGAATCGCACCTGTAATTTTTCAGTTGCTGCTTCACCACGGCCTGTTCATGGACGGTCATATGGTTTGTTCATGCACAAAAATGCAGGCTTTTGACTTGAGGAGTATCTACAGAATAGTATTAGATCTATTAAAATCATGGATTTGTCCCAGGGTAAACGTGCATTTCTAAAAGATGAGATTTTAAGGTACATCTATGCCAAATTTGGTGCTTGTACCACAAAGTGCATAACTATCATAAAAACCAGTTCTACCAATGAAAGTGTTTGAACAATCCCCTACTGAGAAAATGCTTTTGGATTCAAAGAATTTTTAGTATTTTTTATTTTTGACAGAAAATAATGCATGTCCACGTGAGCAATTTTTGATTACAGGTGGGAGATTGCTTAATCTTGTCTGTGGGAAGCTTTTTGTAATTTAATTTGTTTTTTTGGCTTTTTCGTTTTTCAGTAAAACGGCCTCCAACATACTACTTGTTTTGTGCTATCTCTGCAAGAACTTGCATTTCTAAAGAAATAAAAAGTATAATTTTTTTAAAGCGAGTTGTCAAAATCTTCTATTATTTCAACCAATTCAACATTTAAAGAAAGACATCATTGTTTTCTTGAAAGATTTTACTAAAGAAAAATTACAATTTATTTAAAACATAAAAAAAATTTTTTTGAACTGAAGAGATAATAAAAGTTTTGAGAACTAGATAGAACAATTGCATAGAAAATGGCTTCTGTATCAAAATTTTATATATTTGATTTATTAAAAATGAATATCATAAACAAGTAGTACCATCCTGTATCTTTCCATGACAGAATATTCAGAACAAACCACAAAACTCTGTTGTTATTTTGCAGTTTCTGAGTTTGTTTTTACCCGAGCTCCGGGTATCTCACAGCAGGCCTCCTGGATGGCAAGAGAGGGGTCACAATACACCATCGCCTGCTGAATATCCATCTGAAAAAAGAGGAAAATGGGACGGAAAAAGAAAGGAAAGGGGTTTTTTAAATGCTTATTTGCATGCCAAGCTTTGACTCTTCTTTTTTATGTCTTTAATACCTATAAACGAGGCAGTAAACAAGACAGAGAGCCAATTAATTTCTCATTTATTTGAAGCATTGAGGAAGTTATTTGTCAGGAGGTTCACCTGAGTGTGCAACTCTGTGCCATCAAAATATCTTTCCTGAATTTTAACTAAGCCATTTAACAGATTATTAGTACTAATAGTATGGATTTGTGATTCTATAAGGTCTACTTTGTAATTTAAATTAGAGCAGAACACAACTGCAGGAGCACAAAGGCAGACTAATCACTTCTTGCAAAAGTGGGTAAACATTTTAAAGACTCAAAGGCGCAGATTTCACAAAATATATATTTATCTATATTTTCTTCACAATATTGAAATATGCAGTACGGCAACATAATAACATGTCACTGCAAATGCTACTGATCTAATAAAGAAACACCGGTCCTTTCAGCATCAGAAACTACCCTGTTCATAGAGAAAGATAATAAAGGTCAGCATATGTTCAAAGAATAACTTAGGATGACATTTACAATAAATGAGCAACTTTATGTTAAATCAAATCTGACACAGAACACAACTTCTTAATGTTACAACTCCATAATACAAACTTGTTTTTTATATTTTTATAAAAAAATTAAATCTGGCTAAAAAGTCACATAAGGTTTTTAGTTTAAGTTTTTTTAAAGTTTTTTTGGGGTAATAATTATATATTTATTAAATTACCAGCTAAAAAACTGTATGCTAGTCATTTTAATTAGCATGACTGAGCTAAAAACAAACTTCAATTTGAATGTGAATGATATCAGGTTGAAATATTTACTTTTTTTCACGCACTAAAATATTTATTAAAAAAAACTTTAGAGTTTATGATATTGGCACATAGTGCAAAACAAAAAAAAATAAAGTACATTTAATTCAGAAAGCATTCATCGTGTTGTTTATGTATGTCAAAAACATTCTTTTTCACATCAGAAAATTAAAAAAAAACTAAACAAAAAAATGTAATATTTTCTTTTTTATGCCATTATTGTTAGAAATGCCAATGATGAAAAACTTGAAGGTTTATACCACCTAAATCCTAAAAATTCTCCCAGCAGGAGAAACTCTCACTCTCTCTTTAAATGTTACCATTGACTATATATGAGAACTGGACTCGAGTGGCTCCTCCCCCCTCACTTTTCAAACAAGAGGCTAAAATCCAATAGACTTTTACAGAGATATAAACTATTGCTCAGTCATTATATTTGTTGGAATGACCATTCTTACTCTGATATGCACACACATATGTTTTTTTGTTTTAATAAGATCCCAGCTGGCTCCCACTTTGAATGTTTGATTGACAGATTCTCCAGAGGGCCGTGGAATTCCAACAAGCTCACTCCTGATTGGTGAGAGCAGCTGCTTCAACAAAGATGACTCAGACCGATTCAGACCAATCGCTGCTTACGTCCGTCTGGCTCCAAATGGCAGCATCCATTTTGCAAAAAAAAAAAAAAAAAGACTGAAATGACTTAAATTATTTGGAGCCAGAAGTAAGACATTTTCTATGAGGGATGTCACACTCTCTCAGTCCATTTCTCATATACAGTCAATGGCTGTATATGAGCTACAGGGTTTTTGTTCTTATTTCATTTACCCCAATGTTCTTAATATTTATCCCAGATTTGGCTTTTTTAAATGTTATTTTATTTAAAGTGTGATTATTTCTTCCTGTTTTTACCCTATTTTATTTTTCATTTTTATAAAACATTTGCTAATGTAAGTGTTTAAGTTCCCATGTTAGATATGTGCACTTACATGAGGCAAATAAACTGGTAATAATGCGTTTATTGGTCAATATTTTTTACCATAAAAGCTTTTATTTAGGTGATCTTCAAATCTCAGCTTCACAGGAAGTAGTTTGTTTTCTGTGTTGTTTATGCAAATTTGAGTTTACCATTATCATTGACTGTATAAGAGAACTGGGCAGAGTGAGTGTCATGTCACCCAGATAATTATTATTATTTTTTTTTTAATGGAAAAACTTCCTTGCAGTTCTAGCTAAAATGAAGTCGATTCAGTCACCACTTTTCCGCAATCCGACCATTTATATGTTGGAACCAGACTTAGTCAGTCAGCAGTGATTGGTCTAAATCGGAACGAGTCTACATTACTATGGCAACCAATCAGGAGTAAGCGTGTTAGAAGACTGAACCGCTTCTTGCGAGGGCTTTAAAGGTTAGACACAAGACCACATATTGCTATTGAGTCATCTCATTGGCCAATTACTTAAATAACTTATACTTTTGCAAAAATATGAAAAAAATGAAGATAAGCAAGAATATGTTAAAAGAAAAGGCTGCAGATTTAAAATGGTTATTCTGACAAGTGACTGAGTAATAGCTGCTTTTTTCTCAACAGAAGTCTGTGGGTATTTGGCTTCCGAGTACTTCCTGTTTGGAACTTCCTGTCCCTCAGTTCAGTTCTTTTATACAGACAAGATTTATTACAAATATAAATGTAAAAAGAGAAAA
Source organism: Oryzias javanicus (assembly GCA_003999625.1). NCBI lineage: Eukaryota > Metazoa > Chordata > Actinopteri > Beloniformes > Adrianichthyidae > Oryzias > Oryzias javanicus. The sequence continues at coordinate 948,420 of CM012447.1, forward strand.
AACAATGTGAACAGAAGTATAAAAATCCCTTCCAGACCTGCACCGGTCCAGCATCTGAAGCGCGAGCGGCCAGCAGCGTGTGTCCGCCGGTGTCCACCACTCCTCTGGGTTCAAGCGGTTTGGTCTCAATGGAGCTGCAGTCCACGTGGAGAGAGGCGGCGCCACGCTGCACGCTCAGGGCCAGCTTGTGCCAGCGGAGGTCCATGAGGGCCTCCACTCCTTCCCCGCTGAAAACACAGCTCGCTGGGTCAGCCGCTGGGTCCAGTCCTCTGGCTCTCAGAGTCAATGTGCCGTCGGGGCCGCTGAGGTCCACAGAGAACTGAGTTTTGGGTGGAGAATTAAAGGTTAAGGCAGGGGGAGTATTAGGAAGAAAACAGTTTTGACTGAAAAAAGAATAAAGTCCCAAGTAGTGCTGTATGTTCCCCAATTACCCTCTTTTTATCCCCCTCACTGCCTTTGCCACCCTGGTCTGAGATCTATACAACTTCATAAAGACACACTCTTTTCAAAATGACAGCTTCTCTGTGGGCTTTATCTCCATAGCAACCATTTTATTTCTCAGTCTCCTGGAGGTGGCAAACAGGTCTATGTCATTTTTAGAAGAATCTGCAAAAGTAAATCTTTGAATTAGCAACAGAGGTTTTTGTGTACTCCGCCCACATTCCTAATATCTTCATATTGAATGTTGTATTGTTTTGTTCATCTTGAGCCAGCGATTTATTAAAACTTCCCAATATTCTAGCAGAAATTGTGTGAGCAAAAGGGAATTCTTACCAATGATGCTCAAGAAGTTAGAAGGTAATGGTTTAAAACCTCTACGGCCCAATCCATATCCTCCCTTCCCCCTACCTCTCAATATGTGGTGTCAGAAATATTTTTTTAGGGGCTAACCACCAAGGGGAGGGATACAAAACCCTGTAGCGCTCTTTTTCTTCATGTGGCTGAACAAAGTATAGAAGTTTATTGTTTATACCTTTTAAAATTGTAAAACCGCTATTCTTATGTATATTTGAGCGCTGGAAGCTCTGTGCTAACGCTAGCTGATAGGCGACTATCGGTGACGTCATCGAGCGAAAGTGATGTCCGAATTCTGAGACACTATTTTTTCAAAACTCTCCATATGGAGAGCTTAAAGTAAGGGTAGGGAGAAGGGAAGAATTCAGATTGGGCCAAAGAGAAGTTAAAATTTGTTGGTAAGCCTAAAGGCACTTTATTGTTTTAATTCAAGATCCTGATCTCTTACCAAGGTCAAAGGTCAACGAAAGATTACAACATTAAAAGTTTTCCTTTCCCATATCGTGGAAAATTTTGAAATTTCATACTTTACCACAAAATGGCCACTGGGCCACATGCTTTATGGCAATCCCATATTAGTTTTCAAACTTCCGTTGGATATTGCCGACACATGAGTTTTGGTTTCATTCGAGGATTTAGAAATATTTTCCTCTATATTCATATTTTTGACAGTTTCACCTGCTTTGCTGTCGTCATTTTTTTTTTAGGGGGGTCCATTATTAGGACCAAATTTTCAAAGGAGAAGTAAGAAAGAAGAATTGAGATAACAATATGGTCCTCGCACTCCAGGATTCCTGCGGTCCAATCTGTCCCACGCTATCTGATGATGTCTCAGTGCTACCACATGATTTACACTAAACAAAGCGTCTGAGCACTGTCGCAAGGATGAAGTCAAAAGGAAGACATATTAATTACACACACGAGCAGTACAGCCAATCAATCACCTCTAATGAGGCGACTTAGCTTTCATCCATCATATGCACTAAGTATTTCAATCTGGCCTCAGATTTCTAGTGATTATTGGAAGTCTGGGGGGACTACAGTGCTTCATCATGGAACATATATGAATATGAATGAAGGTGAGTGAAAGGGGAGAGCTAGATGTCATTGAAGACGGGGTCGCACGGGAGGAGAGGGAGAGCGAGGCCTGTCCCGCACAAAACAAGATAGGACAAAAGGCGAACGGATGAAAGCGGGACGAAAATTGAAAAGATGTCACGCGAGAAAAGAAATCGAAAGGCAAAGTGGATGACGATGCAAAAGCGTGATGAGAGAGGAAAGGGTTAGGATGATTAAAAGGTGGGAGATCTATGAGGAGTAAAAATCAGGAAAGAATTCACAATGACGGGAGGAAAGGGAGGGATGAGCGGGGAAGGATAAAGGTTACCTGTGGGTATCCTCGCTGATCCGATATTTGAAACAGGTAGACGGTGTCTGTGAGGGCAGTCTCTTTCAAAGCCACGGTGAAGATCAGGGTGAACTCATCAGGTAAACCATGAGGGAACACTTGACTGGAAGACACGAGTTCAGGAAGTTCAGAGACGGAACAGCCCTGTCGTTCGCAAATGTTCCTGAGCCGCAAACACAAATGTTTTACAAAGAGAGGAGACTTTGGTTTTCCCCTCCAAACATGAAAAACTGACCTACCATAATTATATGAAGCTATGAACCATACCAGAAATAATTGGTTCCAAACCAAATTAGTATCGTCCATTTAATTAAGTCCATGCCTGGTAGAGTGAAAGTAAGAGACAAATCATTTTTGCATGAGGCATAAACACCAGATCTGAACATCTAATTCCTGGTAAACATTGCTTATAGCTCCAAGCTTTAGCTAATCACATTTCATCACATTGATCACATCCGAAAATGACTATTTGAATGACTATGAATGAAAATTGAATAGTGACTACAAAAGTCATCAGTACAATTTATAGTGTCATCAAATGACGATAGAAAATCATTATTTATTGTATAATTTGATGTATATTTATTGTGTAACCAGTTATCATTTGTAATGTTTGAAGTAAGAGTGTGTACTTGAATGACTATACCGTTGGTCTGTTAGCAGTTTTATGGTTTTAGTCAGATTTTATTGTGTAATTGTTTTATGTAATCAGTGGAAAAGTTTGATGTACGAGTATTTGAATGACTGTTTACATCTATGTTGAGGTTTGTATTGTATTGATTTTCACTTGTTTGGGGACTACAGACAGAAATTAGCTTCGACTATAATCTGGTGTGAAGCATCTTTACGGTTTTATGCACATTGTCCCTGTCAAATAAACTACTAAATAAAAAAAATAAATAAATAAAGCAGAATTGTCTCAATTTCAAACAATATGTTTAGTTTTCCTAGTGATCTGTGGACCTAGGCTAGTGATCTGTTACACCCCAACTTTAAAATGAACTTAATTTGACCCCATACATTAGATGTTACATTGTCGTTTTTAATTACAATTTACTTATTTACATTTTAATGGAATCTACTCTTTTTTCCCCCCATTTGTTTTAAAGATTGAGCCTCAGAAGAGGCTCTGGCAGATACAGTCTCTTTGCCATCTAACACACTGGTGAAACCCAACTGATGACTTGGAGAATGTAGGAATTATTGTGGAAGTAGAGGAAGTCCTGAATGGCCTAAAAGTGGAGCTTTGCAGTATCATTGTTGTTTGGTCTTTTGTATGCTCTAAATCTGAGCTACCCACCAGAGTTGAAATACACTTTTGAGGTTATGCAGAACATTTTATTGTATTATCCAATAAAGTACAAGTCCTCAAAATAGCACGATCCTATTAAGTGGCAGGAGGAAGTGAAGAAAAGACCTTTTTTGTAAGTTCAGTAACACATTTTGTAAAGTCCTCGATAAAAGATTGTGGGAAAACACTCTTGTACGAATCATACATCAAAACCTTGCTTAAGTATTCTCAGTAAAAGATTTTCTTTCCTTGTATTACCATTTACACTTAAACTGTTTAGTTTTAGTGCTTTAAATTTGTTATGCAGAAGTTAAACAATTTACTCTTTTGCAAGTGTTCAATTTTTGTGATTTTTGTAAAGTTGTGACTTTTTGAAAATAGGTTTAATCAAGTAACTGTAAAAATGTAAGTTTTCTTCATATTTTAATAGTTTTTTAAAGTCATACAGAGGATTTGAAAGGACTTGATTCTGAGAGAAATGTTCAGACTTCTTTTTTAAATTAATATTATTATTATTATTATTATTTGGATGTTCCTTCAGTCATATCACAAGATTGTGACAGTGGCAAAGAGGCAGTTTTAGAAAAGTATATTTATACATCCGATTCTATCTTGTCTTCTCATTTATTTTAATATGTTTTTCTTTAAAAGAACAGTAATTTTTACACAATTTTAATCTGTGGTTCAACATAAATATAATATTGAAAGGATTTTCACATGATTTATATATATATATATATATATATATATATATATATATATATATATATATATATATATATATAGTCTAAACAATAAGTAATTGGGACAAATTAATTTTGATTGTGTAAATTTAATCAAGTTTACAATGATACTGTTAGCATTAATAATTTACACAATAGTGATTCTCCTGCTCTTTCTGTACGTATTTCAGCAGGTAAAAACTCAATCACACTTTCAACAATTTCAGTTATCTTGATATAAAATTGTTCAGCTTGTTTAAGACATTACTGCTGGCATTTTTGGTATTCAGAAACTTTTAAAATATTTATCTAAATATGCCCCGTGAAAGAGAAAACCTTCAATTTCTGCATTTTAAGTAGATTATGAACAGACGTTTAAATATATTCATGGCCTATATTTTATTCTTTTATAGCAGTTTTAAAAAAAAAATGGAGTTTAGCTAATAGTCTAGCAACGTGCTAATGTTTTTTGGCTAATTTGTCATCTACTGGGGTTTTTAAGGTTATTTACAGTTTATCTTCTATTTTAGCAACAACATTTTTGACTAATTTAGTTTACTGAAGAATTTTAGGCTTTTGTGGAGTTTAGCTAGCAACAAGCTAGCTTTTTTTTTTTTTGGCTAATTTGCCATCCACTAAGGGTTTTTTGTGCTAATTTGATGTTTAGCTAATATTTGAGCAATGTGTCAATGTTTTTGGCTCATTTATTATCTACTGAGGTTTTTGGGCAAATTAGGTTCAATTTTAGCAACAAGCTAACGTTTTGACAAATTTAATTTCTTGAGGAATTTTAGGATATTTTGGAGTTGAGCTAGTATTTAAGAACAAGCTAGCTTTTTTTGTGGCTGATTTGGCATCTACTGAGGCTTTTTGGGCTAATTTGGAGTTTAGCTCATATACAAGCAAAACATTTTTTTCTACTTTTTCAGACAATTAGGTCAATTTCAGCAACCTTTCAAAGTTCTTGAACTAGATTCCCAGTCTTTTAGCAAATTTAACCTTTTGCAAATATTTGTTGGCATATTCAGCAAATCCCTTCAACAAGTGATGTATGTCTACTATGACTTGTCGTACCTCCAGTTCGTAGAAAAAAAAAATGTGCACAAACATTTTTATTGTACTGTACTGCACGCGGTCTGTGACGCTGATATATTGCGGACTGTCTTCATGCCAATACTGTTTTTTTCTGAACCCAACCGTAAGTTCAGTAGGGTTGGGCATCGATTGGGTTTTATGCGGTTCTGGTACCAAAGAGCTTCTTTAGTTTTATTTTCGGTTCATAATTGGTCCCAAATTTGGTACTTAAGTTATAAAAATAATCCCTACATCTTCCCAAATTAACATATTCATTCCCAAGTCACATATTGACATATGGTTCAGACTTCCACGTCAAAAATGTATGTTTTGGGAGTTGTTTTTTTGACATGCTGACTGTTCCCAATAAATCAGAGCTCCCAAACCTCCGCGCCCCAAATTGATGGCCCCTCCTCTCTTTTTGCTCAAACCGGCTGTGCGCCGCTCTCTCGTCTCTTCTTTGTATGGGTCCGCCCACTATTTCAGGAAAGGCAATTGGATTGGCTAGAACTCTTAAGCCCTAAACAGAAGAGATTTGAATGACATGTCCAAAACAAATAACCTTTAATCAAACTAAGCTCTGCACCTTTTGCAGCATCTTCTTTCAGTTTCTGTAGAACCGCGTAAATTATAATGATACCCTTGGAACCGAACTTTGGTGGACTACTTAACAATTGTGAAACTTCACTTCAAGAATGTTGTCAGGAAAAAAAGAAAAGTAATAAGAAAAAATAAACAAAGTTCCAGCCTTTTTTGGAACTAATTGAAATCTTGACCTTTTATGTATCAATCTGCACGTACAGTGGACCAGAGGGGACAAAACAAAACCACTATTGAGTTTCTTCCATTTTCTATACATTTTCAATTTCTGAATTCTAGTTTATGTCTCTGGATGCCTGAGTGAGTATTTTTGATTTTCTACGCCTCTCTTTCCTTGAATTCTTTCCTTTTTGCGTTCTTTCCACACAAATTATGACTGCAGTGCAGCACTACAATGCAAAGCCCTTGAGTCTGACCCCCTGGCATTCATTTTCAGAGTAGATGCAGTCCGGCAGGCTGCATCTCTCGGCTCTGGTCAAGGGCATCCAAGCACACTAATACAAAACACACTCACACACATGCAAAGATTCAGCCTTTGGAAGCGTGTGGATGTACTGTGAGATGAAGGCTTCACAACCAGCCGCGGCGAAACGCGCTCTCTGAAATGGCAAACACATCCATATACTCTTTGTTGCTCTTTTTCACCCTTCCTTTGCGCAAACAGATCTGTGCAGAGTCGCTGATGCTGGCAGCTGGTTTCTCCCTGCTACAATTGGAGTAACAGTGATTTATGACTGAGGGAAGATCAGAGGGAAGCCAGCCAACCACAGGACATCAAAACAAAGTCAGTATGTGTCAGAGGAAAATGAAGAAGACACAAAAAAATGAAAAAAAACAACAAAAAAAGAAGACAAACTATAGAAACTCAGGATGCAACTGAAAAATTTTGTTAAATTTTGACTTTTTACATTAATATTTTTGTCAAATATTTTTTGGAGAATTAAAAAGATGCTTGAACAGAAACAAAGTGAGTGCTGCCGGGATCGAGCAGGTATTTTTCACTGTTCTACACAGACTTGAGCTGGAGGGCACAAAACCACAAAACTATTGACTTTTAAGTTGGCAGTACTGGACCTTGGCCTTTTCCATTCATGTCCTTCAAAAGCACTCAAAATCCACAAAAAGGTTACACATACACACAAATGATGAGATAAATCATGCGGTTTGCAGCAGGTCCAGACAACTGGAGAATGAAATACAAAGACAACAGGGAAAATAAAAATAAACTTAACCCATGAACGCACTGGTATTGGAATTTATTGCAAAGTCAAATTGAAATTTAAGTCCAAAGATCACCAGAACATAGTTTGAGATGCAGAGCAAAAACAACATTTTTTTTTGTTTCTCTCTCTCTCAACATTGCAAAATAATACTCAGAAATGTTCTGTACAAATAATCATATTGTTGGGAAAATAGATATTGATGTTTGATGTTGCGTTTGGATGCTATTTTGCCTTCAGGTCCCTCTCCATTATAGTGAGGTCTGTATACTGGCTGACAATCAGTTGTCCTTTTAAGATTGTTTCCCATAAGTTGCTTAATTTTTTTTTCCATAAAAAAAAATGTGATAATATTTAATATCAATCTATTTAGCACAACCCCGATTCCGAGCAATGAATCATGTTATTATTTTACTGCAAAGAGCAATCAAACTCATTTTATGTTTAAAACAAAATATCAAACATGTTAAAAAAACAAATAAAAGTGCATAAATATTCAAAGACAAGGTCTTTTCACAATGTTTGTAAATTTTTTTAATCAAATGATACTAATAAGGGGGTCAGTCTCATTCTTATGTCATTGTAAACAGCTGATAGAATCAGTAAACCCACCGATTACAAGTGTTAACAAAATTAGATTAATTAGATTAATAGAGAACTTCAGTCTAGGTTGTTGGAAAACAACCTTTAATAAATAAAGTTAGTTATAAAAAATGCTATCTGAAAAAAAAGAAACATTTTTCAGTTTAAATGATAGCACTTTTTCTTATAGACAATGTTAACTTCATGCTTTTGTTCTGAGAGTCTGGAAGGGAGTTAATGACTGGATGTGAAATTTGTTATGCAATGTTTTACTGTTAACAATGGTTCCCCTGGTGGTTTTGTCCTGAATCTCCCATATATTCGTGCTGGAACAAACCGCTTTCAATATCTGGGCTCAGAAGTTTCACACGAAGCCAACATGAAAGAGTTTTGAAGATCTGACCATTGAAAGAAAGATGGTTTTAAGCTTTAACTGATAAATGTTGCAAACTGCACTTTTCTTATTATTCAACATTCATAATCATACAAAATGCTCTTAGCATTTAGCCAAGGGCTCATTTTTATCTGCTGTGCCACAAACTGGACACCAGCCAGAACAGCCATCATTTCCCAAGTAGAAATGCAGGAATAAATGGAGCATTTTCCTGCTGGATGGGCTTTAGTCCTATAATACAAATTCATTTTTCATCCTTGAGCTTTCCTCTATTAAGTTTTTTTTTTTATTCTTTGCTGCTTTGACGGTAACAGACAACTTCTACAAGCATCGGATGCCTCACCTTTGCTCTTTTACTGCAGTTGATTTATTCAACAACTATGGTGAAGCAAACTTTCAATTAAATTATATAATGCAGTAAAGGACCATTTACTGTCATAATTTCCAGCGATCTCTGCCTTTTAGAATAAAATATTAAAGACCTATTTTTTAGCTCAAAACTCAGGGGCCCAAAATTTACAGATTGTAAAGTGGAGTGAGTATCCCATCAAAAAGATTACATTAATATAAATATGTTATACATGTTTTATAAATATAACATATATATATATATATAAAACATACATACATATACACACACATATATATATATATATAAATACATACATACACACAACACATATATATATATATATATATATATATATATATATATATATATATATATATATATATATATATATATATATATATACATATACATATATATATATATATATATACATATATATATATATATACATATATATATATATACTGTGTTTCTCTGCGTATTTGCGTTTCTTTTACGTATTCGCATATTTATTTCAGTCACATGACTATTCTGGTTCATCAGAAAAACTCAGACAACTCAAGACGCTCTATGAAACTTTTGAGTCCGTAGGAGGTGCTGAGGTGTTTCTGAGGAACCTTTTCGGAGCGCGGAGGGGGAGCGCTCGTCCGCGCCTCCCCTCCGCGAGAGAAGTGCCCCTTCCTCTCTCCATGTCCTTGCATGGAGAAACGGCATCAGCTAACTCAGGAGCGACAGAAAAAGACCTGGATATGCTGAAGATAGTCGGGTAGGATCAACATCATCAGCAGGTGTGTATTATTTGATGGAGGAGATGAGCGCTCTTTATATTAATGCACAGCGAGACAGAGTGACACCCCTCATCTGCGTCATAACGTTTACTCTCACTGCAGAACAGTCTTTTTATTCTGAATTAAAAAGAAAAAAAATAACTTTTCCTGTTGAGGAATACTCCAATGTTCTTTAATAAATGCTTTACAAAGAACATTCAGAAGTGTTTTTGATGAGTATGGACATTCTTCTCCGTATTCGTGGATTTGGTATATTCGCGGATGCCTGAAGTCCCTAACCTCTGCGGTAAATGGCGTATACTTTTATAGTGCTTTCTGCCTTCCTTCGAAGGCCCAAAGTGCGTCACAGTCACACACTGGTGGTCGTTCCGCTGCTGAACACTGGCGTCAACGTTCCACCAGAGGCAATTTAGGGTCTTGCCCAAGGACACTTCAACACATGGGCAGGAATCAAACTTTCTTAGAAAATCCAACGGGATCATGTAACAAAGATGTTTAATACCTGGAATTTGAAAATATTATGCCTCTATTTCCAAAGATTTTGGAAAAATATCATCACATGAGATGAATTTGGTCGCAGTTGTGTTAAAACATATATATATACTCCTTTTTTTGAGCATATCTTTCTGAAGAAATATGATTATCTTCAAAAATTCACATTGAATTTTTGAAGTACTTAGACCACTTTGTCGGACTCTTGGGTAACATTTTCAGATGTTGGATTTTAACAGCAAGGTCACTTTGACCAAGCCTGCATCCATCAATGTGTTAGATTTTTGTTCGCCTTCCTCTAACAGGTTTTTTTAAAGAGTTTATGAAGGTTTTGCTTATTAATTTGACATATTTTAAGGATAACCTAGAAAAATTCTATAAAAATCTTTTGGGAAAAAGAAATAAAAAACAGTGAGTTATGAGCGCAGACAGAGACTGACTGGCAGCCAACAGGCGAGGCTGGTGTTCTGGCGCTGATTATTCTCTGTCTCAGTCAAACAAAAGTCGCCCAGGTAGCACAAATCACTGAAAAAAGTGACAGCAAAGCTCACTGGCATCAACATTTCAAACAAATCCAGCACATCTAATTCAAGTAAGAGTTAAGAGACAGAAATCTAGTGTTCTGTCCTCTAGTTTAGAGCAAAAAAACATCCCACAATTTCCTTTTCAGCTCTGGAAATACTCATTTCCTGAGATGTGACAGTTTTTTTTAATGTTCCCTCCCTTCTTCTACCTCAAAAATAAATTATCTTGAGAACAGACATTATTTGTGACTATGAGGACAGAATGTTTCACAGAAAAAAATGTGTTCTGTGGATAGATTCATCTCTGAATGTGCTCACATATTTCAGCACTGGACACAGAGCTCTGGAATGACCCAGGCAGTAGATTCTGCAGAAGTGTCTTATTGGTAAAAGAAATGTAGCAGAAAGTCACTGAAAAGAGTAAAATCTGAATAATGCATAAACTCAAAATGAGAACCCCTCAGATATCTGTTTTATATGGAGAGAAATAGACTCACTCTGATTTGTGCATGCGTAATTCTTGATTTGTGCGTAAATTAGGATTTGTGCATGCATAATTCTTGATTTGTAACTCATATAATACGTAAAAAAAATTCCAAACATTTAAAAAATACAATTTACACATGCACAAATTAAAATTACAACAGCTTGAACCAAATTACATGCAGAAATCTTTTAAAAATACGCATGAATCACCTCTCACGCACGCACGCAGCCTAAATTACGCATGATTTTTATCGTGAGACTCTTCTCACGTCTCACTAATTCGTCCGTGAGTGATGCGTTCAAGTACTACCAGAATGCTCGTTCACCATAGTTTTCTTGTCAGCTGTTTTAAACTTCGATTGTGAATAACATCCGGTTTTCCCACTTTCCGAAAAATATATTCTTGATAGTTAATATAAAAAAAAGTCTAAGTGTTTATAAAACACTTATCCCTTTAAAAAATAACAATATTTCCAGATAAGAGGCTTCGAGCTGCAGCAGCTCCTCTCACAGCGTTCCTCATCAACTCCGGGTGGGGTACTCTGGTCTGACACCAGCAGATTATAAGACGCATTGTCCGTGATTGTCTTTTTTTTTTAACTAATGTTAGGAAGATAAGGCTCACTGAATTATATGGTGCAGTAAGCAAGAAAATGAGTTAAAGATAAGTCTGCCAGTCAGTCAGACTTTACTAAGTGCGTTCATAGTACCTACATGTTTGTAACACCATGTTTGCAATTTCAGCATATTTACGATACCTGACACTTCCAACCTTGATAGTAACACGTTAAAAAACACAGTCTGAAACCACAACAACTTAGCTGTGCTAGTGTATAACAGTCAACCTAGTTTGTAAAAAAAATAGACTTATGCCACATCAAAAACTTTAGTGTGACTATGCTAACTTCCAATCATTTTAGTGACACACAAAAAACACAGTCTTTACTTCATGTTAGCAGTGTTAGCAAATTTAAACCTTTTTTTGCAAAAAAAAAAAAGACTGATATCGCAAAAACACATTACTGTGATGATGCTAACTTCCAACCTCAGTAGTTTTAAAAATGAGCACAGCCTGACATTGCTATATGTTATAGCTGCAGTAGAATTTTTTCCAAAGTTACCCACTCCTGTTTACAACTCGTGAAAATAAGCATACTGACTCCACTTAAACAAACGATATACTGAGACTATGCAAACTTCCAACCTTGTTATTAATATGACCAAAAAACACAGTCCAACACCACTATGTGCTCGTGCATATCTGCAGTTTCGGGACCGGAACTTTCTGCCAGACCTGCTGTTTGGCCTGCGCGCGAGGCTGCAGTGTTCTCTCCTTTTTAGAATGAGCGTAACTAAATCGGTGGACAGTATACATGCAAGCACATTTACTTATATTATGGTATAAATTTGTCTTTAACCTGCTTCTAGATTTTTTTCAATCCATGCAGTACAAGCTAGGAAATTGTCCAAACGAAAATTGCAGTTCACAAAACCACTCGTCAGCTTTTGGCTGCAGGCAATGTCTACAGGCAGACAAGAGCTGATTTCTATATGATTATTTGATAATACGGAAATGAATATTGATTTAATACAGAAATTTGTAACTTAATTGTTGTAGTTCGCTTGATTAGCTTTCCAACAATATCCCCCTTTTGTGGATTGAACAAAAAATGAGAAAGTTATGACAATTTAAAGATTATAATCTTTGCTTCTGGTCACAAAAATATCACAGTTTAACTGCTTATTCAGGAATCAATTATACCCTACTTTTGATCACTCAACATGTCATAACCTTCTTATTCTTTGCGCTATATTAATGATCTTTGTACCTTTGGAATGGTCTTTTCATGCCTTTCCAGTGATATAAAGATCAATCCACCTAATTTGAATTTTTTGTCACATCCCTACACTATGTGTTAACATTTGGACAGAGCATTGTGTACCCCTCAAAATCCTTTCAACATCAGTGAGCACAACCAGAATGCATTCAAAGGCTATATTAGGCACTCTGGATTATACATCCTGTGACTATGATTATTTACAACCGTTTTAGTGACAGAGAAAAATATTTAATATTTTACTCAACCTTGTTTACGACTCTTAACATCAATGGACCGATACAGCTAAAATAAGTGACTATGCTAACTTTAATCTGTGGTAGAACTTGTAAAAGAACACGGTCTGACAGAGCTACACGTTAGCAGGTCTAACGTATTAACAAAGATACCCACACTTGTTTACAAATCGTTACAAAAAAGCAAACAGACTGATTCCACTAGAACTATGCTAACTCCCAACCTTGTTATTAATACATATAAATAACACAGTCTGACACCGCTATACAAGTTAGCACCGTTAGCATATTTTGCAATAACACCCAACCTTGTTTGCAACTCCTGCAAAAAGAGACTGGCATTTTGATATATCACTGTGTACCTCTCAAAATAATTTCAACTCCAGTAAGCACGACCAGAATTAATTCATAGGCTGTATTCAGCACTTTGGATTAATAAGGCCTTATTTTATGAAATTAAATAAATAAAAATTAGGCTTTTAAGTGTGCATTATAGTGTGGAAAGATAATAATTAAAACATCACTTTTTAACTTCTAGTTCAAGCAAATTTCATTTCAAGTGCTTGTTCTGTGAAGTACATGCGGTTACAACCAAATAGGCTGTTAGAGGTTAGATTTACAAGCCAGTGTGAATGCTGGTTCTGGAAAAGCAATCAATGGCTGACCCGATGTTGTACTCTAGATTTTTTTTTAAACAACAGTCATCTTATGGTACTTAAGCAAAGAGTGCAGGTTTAGAAACTGAACAACCGCGGGGTGTTTAAGGCGCTGAGCAGAGACAGCCCGTCAGAAATAATCCTGCACAGAAAATCATTTTATCCCTTTTGTTTTCTGACAATCCACAATGTGCTGGTGTGAGATCCCCTTGCACTGAAGAAAAAGGAGGCGCTGAAAAAGAAATGTCCAGCCAACTTACTCGCTTGGTCGCAAAAGTGGCGCCTTGCCCAACCGGAGGACAACGGCCCCTCGGGGGTTACGCATTTTCTTAACATCTGGGTTCTTGAGCAAGGAGAATCGTCTCACCAGATTAAAACCTGGCAACGAAAAGAAATCAGTTTAAACACATTTTAAACAATCGTACAAATATTAAAGTTTGCGTAAAATCATGTCCCACCAGTAACGTTGTCTCTTGTCACCTGAGGAAACCTCCAACTCTCCACTTGTAAGGGCGGGCATTGCACACCCTGTAGCTACAAAGGACAAAAAAAGGCACCATTAAAACTCAAAATGCACCACATTCTTAAGATATATAAGATAATAAAGAACTAATAGCAGAACTACTGTTCATTTGAGACTAACTACTTGATAAAATATTCATCTGGAAGAAAAAAGAACATGAGTTGGGCAGGTTGAAGGAAAGTGAAAAAAAGCAGGAATAACACCAAAGATGAAATGAGGGCAAAGCTGTGCAAAAACTCAGTCTGACAGGTTGTCTCGCACCAAGCCTGTCTGTCGAGGTTGGCTCATTTTGATAGATATGTTCTCACCCTGTCAGCTGAGGTTGCACAGAAAAGTGTTGCCTGTCAGAGAGCCCTGCCTGACCACAGGGGGGGAGGTGTGAGATGTGTAGAAAAATTACACACTGGTAAAGGTAGACATGAACTCTGTGAATCACTGTGATCCAAAGTTAATTGATCTCTTTGGGGCTAAGGACCATGGCCCCAAGCAAGACATTCGTCTAAGCAGAGCCTTTTTTTCCCCGTATTTTTTTATTTTTGCTTTTCTAAACCTTGAAGAGAATATGGAAGTAGAAGACAACAACTGAACCTAATAAGCACCTCCAAGCTGTGCTGTAAACTCCAAATGATCAATATGCATAAAGCCAAAAACTATCTATTTGAATGTACCTCGTGCATAGAAATAATAGAAGAATGTATTTAATGTCTTATTTTTAAATTCATTCTAATCAGATGGTAAAGATTTCATAAATGAAGAGCTTTAGAAGTGCTTGAGATATCTTGTTACTCTTTGACCTTCTTTGAATTCTCAATTATAGAAATTATAAGCTACAAGTTACTTTTGTTCTAGGCTCTGGTTGCAGTTATTTTGACCAATTTGTCAACATCTATCAGAAGTATAGATTTTGGGAGCCAAATTTAAAAAAGGTTATTTTTTAAATCTTGAGAATATTATAAAAGATGTCAAGTCAACGATTCTCACCCCATTGGCAAATTTGTTATTAATAGAATAGAATAGAATAGAATAGAATAGAATAGAATAGAATAGAATAGAATAGAATAGAATAGAAAACTTTTTTAATCCCCTTGGGGCAATTCTGTTAGAACAGCTCTCTGGCAAGAATAGATAAAAACATGACAGTAAAAAGCAAGACAAAACAACACAACAACACAAAACAGTGCATAGAACCATAAGAAAAGTCGTTTAAAGATAATTGTGAGACAGGTTCTACTCTAAGGTCGAGTGTAGCCACTCTGAACAAGAATAAAAATCAATTGTGAGATAAAAAATATAGACACAAAGACAATTTAGAATTACTTTTCATGGGTAAATCTCTTTGCACTTTCTTAAAATTGTGATAGAGATGGCAATATTGTTGTAGTTGGGTTTTTACGTTAAATTGTCTTCCTATCTGTATTTTCTTTGTACAGAAACGCAAAACATACCCTCTTTTTGTCTTTGTATAACTCCAATAGACTAATAATCTAGAAGTGTGTGTTCTACCACTCACTTTACCACACTTACATTCCTGCACCCTGGCAATTCCAAACATGTAAAACAATATTGATAAAAGATCTCAAGAAAAAAATATCTTTAAGCAAATTTAGGTTGTGTCCTCAAGTTTGCCCATTTTTCACTCGCAGACATCCCATATAATATTTAAGACCAAAAACTAGTAACTTGCTGCTGGTAGAGAAAGGAAGGAACTATAGGGAGCCTCAAAGGATGAAATATTTCAAACCACAATTGTCAAACTTTTTCTGGGCTTCAATTCACACAAAAGCAAGGTGAAGCAGTTTAATTCTAATCCCAAAATAATAACACCCATTTGACTTTAATTAAGAGCTCTGTCTTTAATTTCACAGTGGCTAACTCAAATAAGAGTGGGATCCATTTGTGCGCTTCATCACTTATTATCAGGACCATCATTTGACACCCTGGAGTTTTTCTTCATCTCGATTTCAAAACAGCGTTTCAAAGCAAAGCACATTTCACCCTCTCTGACGGCACAGAGGGGCATTCTTTTTTGCTTTGTTCAAGTGCGAATCATAGCGTGGGAAATAGATGTCAAACAGTGGTTATGTGGGAAGCTGAAAGAAAAATGAAAAGTCAAAGAAACTACATGAATAAAATTTAACTACAGAGGGAAACATGCAGCGATGAGAGCACCAAGCTTGGCATGGAAGGTTTTTTTGAAACCTTTTCATGCTCACATATTTATGACAGGACTGGACCATCCTGAAACCTTTTTTTGCCGACTCAGCACAGTTTGAAGTTTGTCTCGCTAGCTTACACATCCTCAAGTGCTTTTTTTTTTTTTTTTTGTCTTTTAAGGCAGGATCTTCTTTTTGTCCCTGGCTCTGTTTTTTCTCATTTCCTCTTTGGTTTTTCATTACTGTCCCGTCAAGATGAAGACTTTGTTAGAAGTGGGGGGATCATGGCTGCAGGCACAAAACTGGCAACGTGAAAAGCTGAAAAATGTGAGAGAAAAGTTGGAGTAAAAGTCATTGACAGCTTGAACTCACAAACTAAAACTAACAGCA
This sequence comes from Oryzias javanicus, assembly GCA_003999625.1. Taxonomy (NCBI): domain Eukaryota; kingdom Metazoa; phylum Chordata; class Actinopteri; order Beloniformes; family Adrianichthyidae; genus Oryzias; species Oryzias javanicus. The sequence continues at coordinate 964,944 of CM012447.1, forward strand.
CACTTTACTGAGCCTCATAACCACCATTAGTAGAATTTCTGTTCGCAATCAACTTTAATATTTATAATTCTTTGTAAAAAAAAGTATTTTCTAAACAATTGTGCTTTCTGTTGGTTAATAAATCATCCAATATACTCTAATTGTTTCTTGGCTCTGTGGTAAACAGAATGCGGCCTTGCCGTTTAAAAAAAAATTACGAATCTAATTAAAATTTGTGCTTATTCAAAACTCTCTGCAGTACCCCCAAAGCCATAGTAAAAGTGCATCGTTTCTGTATAACTCAAAGGACTGATATTTTAGTGGGCATTCAATCTGTCAGGCCCTTCAGGCAGCTTGGCAGAGGACACACTACATAACTTGAACCCCATTTCCTTTCAAGCTGTGATCAAATGCGAGCTTTTGCTTGTTGACAAGCTAATTAGCACAAAGTATGAGTGCTTCTCCAGAATCCTGCTAGTAGCTCGTCGTAGCTATAAAGAGATTAGATGGTTTTGGCTGAGTTAACTTCCTCATGGATGGGTTGTGTTTGAGACTTGCCAAATCACATAATGGGGTATGAGGCTGAGGATATCCTCACATCTCCTCCCATCTGCACCTTCTCAAACCTGGAAGTCATCAGGTTTTAAGGAAGGTAAAACACATGAATGCTAGAGAAGCACTAATTAGGATGGTCTGGTTACCCGAGTAATAGTTTTTGAGAATGACTATAACCACATACCTCTTAGGCATTAATTATAACATGCAACATTTAAGTTGCCCAGCTGTATTTGACAAGCTTCAGAAGTTTTGGGCATCAGTGGCTCGTCTCCAAGTTATTCCTATAATGAAAAATGGATGCCTCAGTTGCAATTCCGTTTTCACAGAAGCAAAGAAACGCAGCTGTGTTTCCATTAGGGGAACAAGGTTACGACTATGTTCACAATTTTAGACTTTGAGCTGTCTGATTTGTGTTTAAAATGGGACAAGAACCCTAACTCAATGAGCTTTAATGTACATTCTCAAGATAAGTCAGCTTGGATGCTATAAAAAAAACAAAACCTGGGTTTTTCAAGATGCAATGGAGTCTGGTGAAGGGGAGGTATCCAGTGTGTGATTCAATACAATAAATATAGACAGGGTCAGCAAAGTGAAATTTTGATCAGGATGGTAGAAGCTGAAAGCCTGGGTCTCTCAGGCAGAGGAGATGTACCGCGGAGAACATTCCTGGAGCACAGATAAAAACTGCAGTACAGAGGTGTGGAAAGACTTAAAACACAGCACTTCAGGGGGATGAGCTCACTCATTTTTCCCCTCAATGGCCTCCAGCATGCTGTCAGTACTCACTTCCATCTCACAAAAATACAGGCTGACTCATGACACACATTTACAAGGTTTTCACATCGATAAACTCGGAGAAACGGTAACGTCTGCCGTCCTGTTTGTGTCTCCGTGGTTTCAGGGGAATTTAGACATTGTTAACAGTAGACGGCTGCTTAAAGATATAATGAACTTATCATACCATTAAATTACAGATGAAAAAAACTGTTATCTTAATGACTAATAAGCATATGACTGTTAAAAATGTCTAAACACGTTATGGCTTTTGCTCCAGTGTTGACATTGTTTCAACTACCGTGGCTCTTTGACTACTGACTCAAATGACCATACAGTGTTCCCCCGCATATTGGCGAGGTCATGTATTCACTGATTTTTCCTTTTCAGTCACGTGACTCTTCCAGTTTGTCAAAAAAAAAAACAAAAAAACTCAACAACTCAAGAGGCTGAAATGTTCGCGTCTGAAGGAGGTGCTGCGCTGCTGAGATGTATCTTCGCTCAAGGAAGACCTATCTATCTATGTTTTTGCAGATTCGAAATATTAAAATGTTAATAGGAGAATACTGTCATTCCAGTGGATTCCAAAGCGGATAAAGCATATGACATAAAACATTAGTGAAGTGCTAACACAGGGGTATCCTCGAGGGCCGGCGTCCTGCTAGCTTTTCAGAGATACTGCCTAGTGTGCTGCTGGATCAGGTGTGTTTAGCCAATAAAGGAGCTTTAATGCCTGGATTTGGACAGCGTTGTGCAACACAATCAACCTTTTACATTTGTGATATGTTGCATATATTTGTTGGAATTAACTAATTTACATAAATCAGGTTATAGTACGTAAAAGAGCATATGTTAGTCTCTGGTGTTAAAGAGTTAATGTTGCTCTACAGCAGGGGTCCCCAAACTACAGACTGCGGGCCACCTCCACATTTGGCCTGCCCCCCCAAACACTATCAGAGACACATGATTTTATTATTTTTTTCTCAATATGGTCGTTATAGAGACTCACATAGAACTTTTTATTCCACCCTTCCACAGTCTGAACTATGATGGAAGATCATAGACTATCTATTGGTTTCACTTTTGAAAATGTTTTAGTTTTATTTTTTTTTTGTGAAGATTGCAGAAATGAATCACTAGCCATGTTTGGCTTTCTGGAAAACCATAAATGTTTACGTTTAAGCTGTGATTGTTACACTTTTCTGTTAGACTACAGACCCCGGCCCCACATCAGAGAAGAAAACAGTTAGGTGGCCCTCACAATAAACACTAGACGATAACTTCTACTGTTTTTTTTACTGTCAGATCAATAGAATTGGAAAAATGTGTGAAAGTGTAAAGATGGGCCATGCAGGCATCGGTTATCCTTCAACAAAGCAGATAGACAAAAAGATCTACAGCATCAATCCATGAAACTTCACTGTAGATTTCATTTAAATCCAAAAAAATAGCAATAAATTTGTTAGAATAACTGTTAATGGGGAATAATATTTTTTTTTTATTTTCACCTTACCAACTGCAACCATCTGAAATGTCAATCCGTGACAATATTTGGGGAATTTTGGTTTTCCCCTTTTGCCGTCTTCACCCAACTGAGCTGTGATTGAACTGGAATCAAAGTCATGAGTAGTTAACGGGCTAACAAGGTTGAGTTACAAATTCTGGTATGAGATTAAATATATATATTTGTATCCGTTTCTAAGATTTGTGTTGACAGGACGGCAATTTCACCCAGACCTCCTTTCTATTGCCTTTCACTGGAAGAAATCCATTCCCAACCAGAAATATGTCCTTCTGCAGTGCCTCCATCTCACTAGACATAGGTCCATGTGCAGCTATAGTCAAATGTTTGAACCACCTAATCAATGTGGAATAATCTACCCAACAATCCTCCGGGACAGATGAGTATGACCTATAAGGGACACCCCAGCCACTCTGACGAAGGAGCATTCCGGTTCTTTGATCTTAACATGTCCTAATTAGTTAAAAGGTTAAGCAAGTGACATCTGTTCTTCATATTGGGGTCCTCCCGGGTTCCTGTGTCTCCATATTAGACCCAGCTGACTGCAATCATCTCATCCCTTTGGGTCACTATTTAGGATGTGCCCCCTCCAGCATTCACCGCCAGTTCGTTACCTTCACCGGTGCAGTACTTTGGCCATGTATTGTATTTTTCATCCAATTTTTCGTGCATTGCTTGGTCTAGCCACTCACTGCCTACTCCTATCTCCATGATTGTCATCACCATCTTCATCTCGCTACCGACCTGGGTTCTATCCCACACCACTGCAGTTCGGTACCACACCGGGATCCCCTCCTGTCTCGCCACTTACCAATGCTATGCTACTCACCCCTTGTTTACTCTTCCCACGCCTCTTACCTCCATTCTGGGTCCATCACTCGTACTCAACTCCTAGAAACGTGTCCCAACTCCCCAGGCAGCCATATCCTGCTGTCACGAAAACTCTGTTCCCGGTCAAAGTCTTCAGGAAACCACCGGACAATAAAAGTACTATCCATTCCTCATTCTGAGCTCCGCCATCCTTCGAGCTTCTGAGTCTGCTACATCTAGCTCCACTATCATGACAGATGTGTTCAAGATTTACTCTGCCATCGACCAACAGAACCTGGGTTTGCCAACCCCATGACCCCAAAAAGTTCTGAAGATGGATGGATAGATATTTGACCTTTCTACAGGGGGAGGATAGAGCTTCACTTACAACAAGCCTGGAGAATCATTTGATGGTTCTTTGCATTAGTCTTTGCAGGAAGAGGACTAAAGCCAATATTTAGTTTTTGGTACACCCCAACTGGGGATTGGAATCCATAGGCCAACAATCTGCATGTTAGAATCAGTGTAAAGGTCTATCTATGCTTTACCCAAACTCCTTACTGATCTCGTCAGACTTTAATCTTAGTTCCAAAACATTTTACTTACCACAGCTTAAAATCCTTTGCCTCAAACTGTGAGCTTAATACTCAAACAGCCTAAGAAACTGTACAAGTACAGAGGTATTAGTTAGCTCAGCCACCCAGCACTAATTTTAATTTGAACCTGCTTTGCTGCTGTAATGTCAGCAAGTTATCACAGGGTCTGAATTTAAATGATTTGTAAGGATAGTGCATGTGTGTGTGTTTGTGTGCAGGAATGTGGCGGCTGCTGTGATGAAGTGCGTCTCAGAAAGTATTTCTTCCTGCTGGAGGGGAGGACTCCGGGGAAACTGAAATCTGACTCCGTCTAATCTGAAATACTCTTACTCAGGTCTCCCAAGGGGGACCACCTCCTCCACAAAGATGCCTTCAGAGCCTCATGAGCTACAGAGGACTGCTACCCCGCCATCCAAGGTGATATCACAGAACAGGCCCCTGAGAGCGCGCCGACAGTGAGACGAGGGAGTGTGACAGTTCAGAGCAAAATAAATAAATAATACAAACAACAAAAGAGAATTCTTTTCACCTGTCTGCGTCTCCATTTCTGCCTTGTCTTTTTCTGTCTCTTGTCATGCAAAGACACACAAACACGGAAGGGTGGGTACAAATAGTTACACACGCTCATTGTTTTTTCACCACAACTGGAAACAAACCAAAGTTTTTGATCATATCGTCACACAAAGATGTGTTCTTTTTCCGTCCAAATGCACATTTCAAAAATAATTGATGGCTTATGAAAAAGAACACCACCACACATGGTAAATACTGCCACCAGTGGCTGCAGGAGCTGTTATTACATGGTTTGCATTGTATCCCAACAGCTCTTCACAAAAAAACAGGGGTTGCAGCAGCAAATGCTGTGAGGTTTACTGTCAGAACACTTGTCAAACCAACAACTCCACTTTGACATTTTAAAACATCTTATTGTTTGGGCTGCACTCCTGTCTCAGCTGGGGCCATTCTACGAAGAGATTGCTTGTTCTCCTTCCATGTGGGTCTGGCTTCATCCCAGTCCAAAAACTATGTATGTTAGGCAATTAACATGTGTATGTGGGAGGGCGTGCCCCAGCAATAAGCTGAGGGGGATCTAGTGGCAGAAAAGACGGTGGCTGCAAGTCATTAGCCAGAAGTCCAAGACCAGAAAATCATAATATCACAGCGCAAATTTTGGTTTAAAAAAAAAAAAACAAACTTGTTTTTAGTTGAGAAAGTCTAATATTGTCATGATTCAGTGCTTAGGTTTTGGTCATGTTTTCTCTGTCAGTCTCACCACATTCAGGTTAATCATCCACAGCTGTCTTCATTTAGTCAATCATCCTCAGTGTATTTAAGTTTCTGGTTTTCAGTTCTCGTGGTCAGGTCATCTGTTCATCTATGTTCTGTCACTGCACTGGTTTGTTCTCCTGGTTTTGTCCTGTTTAAGTTGATTTAGTTTATGTTTATGTTTGTGCCACCAAGTCTGGTCTCCTGCATTTGGGTTCTCCACCACAATCCCTGACAAATATAGCTCTTTGACATACTGTAACTCCTTACACGATTAATGTGAATTGGTTGAACTGCAGAGAAAAGCAGTTTCGTGCTGGTAAGACACACTTTGAAGTGGCTTTTTACAGATATGCAACATTTGACCAATATAAAGGAATTTTATGTTGGTCTGAAGCCGCTTCTCTGCGACAGAGCTGATCCACGTTGATCGTGTAAAGGGGTTAGTGGAAGCTAACCGCGGTCAAAACATAAATACGGGTCTGGAGCTAAACCTGTAATGTAAAAGTCTTACTGGTTTTAGTAGTCTAAATGCTCTTGTTAGTATCCTTTAATAAATGCGCCCTCATTTGACACATTTTAAGATAATCCTGAACACAAAAAAAGTCTAAATAAAAGTGGATGAAATGCAGAATTTCCGCTTCTGGGTAATGATCTTCTGCAAATTTCATTTCCGACTATTCTTTTTTCAGCGTCCATCTTGCCTGCTGCCACCAGATCCTCTTTGATGGACGGGCAAGCTGTCCAGGGTGTAACCCGGACACTCTGGGTGTATGGAACACCTTTACCATGCTGTGGCTGGTATAAGCTCCAGCAACCCTCAAAAGGGTTTTTACTCACTAAAAAGGGATTTATATCCTTTCATTCATTTTTAGTGAGTAAAAAAGGAAATAGCAAGATACAATTCCAATAATAAATACCTATTTCAATGTGAAAGTTTAATAAAAAGATGTGATGGATTTGGTGATGGATGACCCCAGAATATTCATCCACATGGATGGATGGATGGATGGATGGATAGAAAGTCACATTTTAGTATTGCTAGTCAATTACTATGCAGAATAGGTATTTTCTTTTTCATCTTCCAGGTGGCAGACTGAAGAATCAACAAAAACAAAACTATAAAATAACATAGTTGGAGAGAACAAAAGGCCTCATCTTTCACCACGGTAGTTAGACATAATATTAACGTACATCTGTATATGTAATGTAGGGAAATGACAAGCCTACCTATGGGGTCTTTCCAAGTCCATATACACAATCTAAAAGTTCTCTTTGAAGAAAATGTGTTATTATCCAGCTGCAGATCATTGTTAAAGCAACATGAAGTTCAAACAAAGTATCAAAATGGGAAGGATGTGATTAAAGACACTATGTGGGTGGTAGTGATGTAGGTACACAGTGGAATTACTTTAGGCTTATATGTTGTTTGTACCCAAATGTAAGTGTAACATCTGGATGTTGCATGAAAATAAATGCAGTAATGTCCTTTTAATCTTTTAAGGTTAATAAATTAGCCTTTAGAGGTTCTAGTACACATTTACAACCACTTATATTCCCTGTTTGAATGCAGGCAGAAACTGAAGGTTTTCTTCACTGAATCTTCATGACAAAGTGTATTGATCTGCAGCCATGCGTAGGTCTGATTAGATGTTTACATCACTAAAATTGGTAATACCAATGTTATAGCTTGGCAATAAAAGAACAAGTTCACCCTATCAGTTTTTTTAACTAAAAAAAGCCACACTGTCACTTTGGGTTGGCTCAAAAAAAATTGAATGTGTCTAATTGGTAATTGATTTGATTTGAATGCAAACTGTTACTATAATGCACACTGATGATGCAACCTGCGGCTCCGGGGCCGCATGGCTCTTTAACCCCTCCATTCTGGCTCGTTGGTTAAAGAAAAATACAATATTTTTTATTTGAAAAAGTAACATTTTTTGGAGGAGCTTTTATTAAGCAAAAAAATAAAGTCTTAGAACTCAAATGTTTTTCAACTACTTCTCAAACAGTTAAAGGACAGTATATATCGCTCTACCAGGATCTTGACTACAGTACCCATAATGCTTCATCAATCCATCAAGCAGTTTGGCTTCATAGTTTATCAAAACTGAAACATTTTGATAGACGTTTGAGTGCTGTTTACCACAGAAAATCAACACAACCAGAATTCAAGCACCAGAATATAAGATGCACTTTCTACTTTTGAATAAAAAATCAAGGATATTAATTATGAAAAAACAAAATAAGGGTCACTTCATTAGCTCTGGTTCATTTAGAACTGTGTTTTTTTCATCTCAACTGACTTTTCATCATCTACTACTACATTCCTTGCATTGATATGATTTTATGTGGTACAGGATGTCTTTTATTTTGAAAGAAAGTCATGTAGACCTCCAAAGAATTAGAAATGAATTCATATTTTGAAACAAATATTTTTTTCTTTATGTTTTTGTGTTATTGATGTTTAAAAATAAGTATTTGTTTAATCATAATAATAATACCATAAACATAAATCATTGTTGTCTTTTTCTAAAGTGTAAAATAAGATTTTTTGGCTCCTACTGGGATGTTGTCAGTAATAAATCTTCCAGAATAGCTCTTTGACTGTTGAAGGTCGCAGACCCCTGATCCAGTTTTATTAAACCAGACATGAAAAGACATATTATTATATTGACATTTTGTATGCATACATCATAAGCAATTCGTAGGTGTTCAACGCCACATTTTTAAAACATCTTAACTCACCTTCGGATATTCTGTCACACAATCCAAAGCTGAGGAGGAGCAGAGCCAGAAAGGAGCAGAGAAACCTCATGATTGCACTCCTTTCCCACCTGATTTCGCCTCGCCTCAAACTCCGCCTGATGGAAGGAGAAAGGGCAAAGTTAAAAAAAAAAGCTCAATCCGTCAAACCTTTGTTCCGTCAACTGGCCTCCATGTCCGCTTGCTTTGTTGACAGCTGTGCATTGTGTTTGACTCTTAAGTAGACATTGATGTATGTTTATAGGTCAGTCACAGTTGATGTGTTAATTATGTGGTGGCTTTGTTAGTGGCATATGAATTAACCACAGCCGCCCTCAAGGAGTGTGGAGCCGGATCCCAGTCATTATCCTGTCCATCTGGTTGCTCTCTGACTGGGCACGCCGTCACGCGTACTCGACACAACGTTGTGTCAGAAATGACCCTCAAATGCATGTGACCACAGAGTAAAAGAATTCAGGAAAAGCCTCTTGCACGTGGATGACAACAAAGCAAACGCTTGCATGGAAGTCAAATGATTTACATGCAGCCTGGATCTTGGGGCCAAAACACAAACACATCTGGAGACTGTTCCACTGGAGCCGCGGTCGTGTTGTACCAGATGCTTCCACGTGGCCCAACAACCAGCACACACACATCATGATTAAAAAGCATGCCACGTGTAAACAGTCATTACATATATCCTCAACAACCGCCGCCCCCCTCCTCTAGAAAACTCTCCCACACAAGAGCGCACACGCATAAACACCCCCACAATGCCGGCTTGCATAAACAGATCCCAGCTGACCTGGACTTGCCCTGAGCATGTGTGAGGACCCCCATAACTCTGTACTGTTTTCTATTACAGCACAGCCCTGGAGGCAGACAGGGAAGCAGACTGTGTCTGTGCGCACACCTGTCCTGTCTGCCAGGAGAAATGACCCCCGCGTTCCCCCCATCACATGCAATGTGGGGCTCCCGCCCGGCCGTAGGCGCAGTGTTGGAATACAATCATGCCTCACCTGACTGTGGGCACCAAGCTGTTAATAGAGGGGGCGGTGGAAGATAGTAACTCAAATTATTCTCTTTAAAAGCCTTGCATGCTCTCCTGATACTTTTATAAGGTGGATAGCCTCAAGTTTTTTTGTTTTTAAACAGCGTTCCTCTATTATTGTGGGGCTTATGTTCAATAAATGAAATCTGCAAAGAAAGATCATAGATGTTTTATGACTGTAAAACCTCTCACTACACACTTTATTAGACAGACATGAATATTTTTGCACTTTTCTCTCTTGTTTATACTGTCAAAGTTTAAACTTTCGTGGAAAAGTGAGTATTATCGAATGAAACCAAAGATTTGTGTGAATCTGGTAAACTGTGTAGGAGACATGGCAGACAAAAACACAGTGTTCTGTACAAAGAAAAAAGAAAAAAACTGAAAAAAAGCACAAAAAACAGTGAGTTTGCTAAAGGTGAACCACAACGAGGGGAAACTGTTATCTAATTTCCTTTTTTACCTGTTTGCATTTTGTTTACAATACAGATGATTATCTAGGGAAAATAGCTGCAAGCTAAACATCACAGCCAGATGGAAAAACAGTAAATTCAAGCCCAAAAGTTACGTTCGGCAATGAGTGTTCAAATGACCACTTTCAATGAAAAATCATTGTAAATGCATGTTTTGGCCTTCCACTTTTATAATGCACATGTTTCCTCATCATTATGAACGTTTTTAGGAGGGCTCCACAAACAGAAGTTAAACACTTTAAATTCTGACCAATTGGAGACTCGGATTTGGTAGTGACGAGAGCTGGGTATCTAAAATGTCAGGATTCTGTGATCTGCTTTGTCATGTTCTGTTTTCGATATCTGTCTCACCATGTTCAGGTTAAATCATCCAAAGCTGTTCTTCATTTAGTCAGTGTATTTTAGTGTCTGGTTTTCAGTTCCTCATTGTCAGGTCGTCTGTTCTGTTCTGTTATGTCACCGGTTTGGTCCTCCATAGTTTTGTCATGTTTAAGTTTATTTAGTAAATGTTTCTGTTTCCACCACCAAGTCTGGTCTCCTGCATTGGGATCCGTCATCCACCTTCCCTGACAAAAAAACATTTCTAGGATTGATTTGATTCACAATTTTTTTTTTTTTCAGATTTTTTTTTTCAATCCACTCAATTTGATTCAATTTTGATTTTGTGCAGTTTACACATTAATGTATTTCTAGATTAATTTCTAATCCGGTATGTTTCACATATATTAAAATTAATCTGATACTGTTCACATACTGTAAAATGTGTTAGTGAAATAATGAGTGTTCACAGCATACAATGTTAAATGGATTTTCAAAAGGTGAATTTCTAACAAAAATGTTCAGATTATTGTTCTGCTTCGCCGTGACGGTGTTTCAATTTGTCCATTTGGTGGAGTTTGCACGTACATTTTTTTTTCTGGAAGAATAAGCAAATCATGAGAAATGGTTAGTTTATTTATTTTTTCCATAAAAAAGTTTGAAAAATTAATTCCTGTGAGTATATAAAGGTGCTCATTTAGTCAGCAATGTTTGTTTAGGTTGACCGAGCGTTAGCATTAGTCCTATGGGAAATCCTATTTAGCGTTAGCATCAAGCTAGAAAACTTTAGCTTATATATGCTAAATCAACCTATTTTTATGGATTGATTATTGATTTATTAAGATTGGATTGATTCAACTCAATTGAGGGGAAATATTTGTAGTTTAAGTCCAGCCAAAATACTAAAACACCAAGTCTTTTTGAATATCAAAATGGAGAAAAAAAAGCCTGAAACAAAAAACAAGACATTTGCACGGCTTTGGCATTTCCCGCCAAGCCTCTTTCAGCTGGAGGCGGTGAACATGTGCTACCATCGGGTAGTGAGAGTCCAGCTTGAACAGCACTTTTGATGAAAGTGCGTTCAAGAGTTATTGCTTAGTGAGTTCTTGAGTGCACGTCACATGCACCGTGTGAACATAGCATGAGACGGCTGTGAGTTGAGCACTCTGAGACCGCTATCAAAGGCGTCACGCACTACGAGAATTCAAGCAGTATTTAATGAACGAGACGTCGTCTAAAGAACACATGCTGCAGAAAAAACAAAAAAAAAAAAAAAAAACACTCAGTGGTATCATCTGGCTCCAACCGCAACAGTTTAAGAGGCCTTATTATGAGTTGCACAGGATGTCTCTTCTTTTCTTTCCATTTTGCTTTTTTTACTATACAGAAACTAAAGCCAGATGGGTAAAGCGCAGCAGATTGACTGGAGCCCACAAACACCCAGACTGATGGGGTCACTCAATATATGTGAGTCAATGGAAGACAAAAAATTGTAGAAAGAAAAAAAATCATATGACTTTAGAAATCTGAAGATAGAAGAGAAAAGCTAAACTAAACACAAAGATCCCATTGTATTTCCTGATCTGCACATTCATACTCGTTTTCTGTGGTTGTCCTCTTTTTAAACAATATGTCTCTTGTGGAACATTCAGATCTACTCCGTATTTCCAGATGTTTGGCATCAAACTTTATTTCAGACTTGAGTTTTGATATCTTTCAGTTATCAGATGATAAATACTCATAAGTCATATGTTACCATGCATGTCACACATGGAACATTTCTCGCCTGTTTAGAGGAACACACTTTGACCGAACGGCTTTGATCGGCCATGTAACCACAGGACGGGTTCTAATCTTTCAAACACCGGCTCAAATATGAGAACCAAATGCAAACATTTAATATCAGATTGTTTGCTGCCTTTACAGCTGTTTCCTTCAACACCCCGCAGCAGTGATGGACAGCTCGTCCGGCTCTGTGCTCCCAATCTCCCCGAATCGACACAAACACTCTGACACATTTCTCTTTGTCTAAATAAGAAGCTGGCGCTAAGGGTGTAAAACTTTTACATGACATTTTATAGACCTCAGTACAGATGCTTCTACTGAGGAATGTTGAGTTAAGCTGAAATATTTTTTTGATTTTCTTTGAATTGCTGCAAGTCTCCAACCATTTAAAAACATAATTCCAAGATAGACAAAAAATCAATGCAAATCAGAAAAGCCAACACTACTTTTTCTTTAGCAGATAAAACACTCTTGACAAATTACTAACTGGTAATTATTTTTAAAATCCTTCTTCATCGTGGAAAGAAGTTTGTGTGGTGGACATTTTAAGTAAAAAGATATGGAGCTTGCTATCTAGGATGGAAACCGCACTGCTGCACACAAGCTTAGCATCAGTGAATCTATGGTGAGACGCTGGAGACGGCAAGTACATACATGTACATTTAAAGTACAAAATTGTTACAGTAATTTTCTTATTTTTCAACATAGATATCTGCGGCTTATAGCCCAGTGCGGCTTGTATTTCCTTTTTTTTTTTTTTTAAATTGAGCAGGTGCAGCTTATATACAAGTGCGCCTTATTGTCCAGAAAATACGGTACCTTAAGTGAATAAACTGTCTAAAGATCTGTGGTAGTCTGTCACCCGTGACAGCTCTAGTATTAATACCCATGTTCCCAGTCGTCTTTAAGTCTTTATCCAAAATTTATAATAATAATAATATCGTGTCAATTTCTACATATTTTCTGCAGAGCAGCAGAAGTTTATTTGAAATTTCCCTCAGAGTTGTGGGCGTAACTGTTGGTGCAGAGCAACCCCGCCCACCATTCCCCTCCTCTTTACTGAAAGCTCAGATTCTGAAACTTGAAGCCTGCCCAGAGTTTTTTCTTGGCAAAAAAATATGATCTTATGCCATTTTTTTTTTTTCTGCTCCTGATTCACAAATTTGAATTAAAAAACAATCAAATTTTAGGATACGTTTATTTAACAAAAATGCCATGCAAACATGTTATAAACACTAGCAATGTAATTTTTTATGGAGTCACTTTTACAATATTTAAGGTAAATTTTAATTCTTATGCTGTTTATTGGAATAGGTGTTAACATTTGAAAATGCATTAAATTAAAGTGCATTGGTTTCTGTACAAAATCTCCAAATATTAGTCTTGTGTGGAACTGTGTGGAACTGATCTTACTTACTCAGGTGTTGTAATCATATTCTTTTTTTTCTTTAAAGACCCATTCCAATGAAAATGTGTCTTTTTTCATATTCTTGTAGTATTTTTCTCATGAACGCTACAAATATGACATAATTTAAGATTAAATCTGTGCTTCTGAGTATTTCTTTATTTTATTGATGATGGATCAGGAGCAGTAGAAAAACCACAATCATGGTTTGAAGAAGCTCGGGTTTACCACAGTTGATGATTTTCTTAACTGGGGCGGATGTCAGAGAAATAAAAAGGCACGTCCAAGAAAAGCTTACGGGTTAAATCACGAGTTAGCATTTAGCAGTTGCCAGAGAACTTAGCATTAAAAAGAAACAAAAAACTGATTGTTTCTTCTGAAATGCCTTTTATAGGAAGTTGTTTGCATTATGAAAAACCTATAGAGACACTAGTTGTCAGTTATCTATCCCAGAACTCTGAATCTGTGAACGTCTTGCTAGCTTTACTGAACTGCTTTTGTTAGCCTCCTGCTTGAGCTGATGCCGTACTGTGGAACTGTTGTGATCTGTTCATGACAGGCTGACTTCTAGATGAGTGTTTATCCAAAACATTAAGTGTGAAATAAAAAGTGCTGATCATAACAAGAATAACTGACCAGTGGTTAACATACAATTTCAATTGGCACAATTTTTTGTTCATGTGATCAAATCTGGCATGGATGATAATCGGACCTCGCCTTGATGGCTCATCTTTGGCCAGTGGACCTTCGCATTCTGGCTCGGTTTGGGCTGTGACCTCGCCTCTGGCTAGTCTTGGCTGTGACCTCGCCTCTGGCTCTCTTTGGCTGTGGACCTCGCCTCTTGGCTAGTCTTGGCTGTGGACCTCGCCTCTGGCTCTCTTGGCTGTGGACCTCGCCTCTGGCTCATCTTTGGCCGTGGACCTCGCACCATCTGTCCCCCAGTTCTATCTGGATGAACTCTTCAAATATGTAGTTATATAGAGATAAGCTAATTCTTCTTTAATAGTCCTGGTAAATTACCCGTCCTTCCTGGGAGAGGATCTCTCCTTCATATGAGCATCCCTGAGGTGTCCTCCTTTTTTTTTTAGGAGTTTTCCTTACTGGGGAAGGAGGGTCTAAGGGCAGGGATAACCAATTTTGTTTAGTCTGTTTATTATATTTTAGCAATTAGCTATTGTTTATATTTAAAGACAGTACAATATGAGTATGTTTTTTATTTATTGGGCTATGTAAATAAAAAATTAAATTGAATAGTCATAACTAAGAGAGCACTGGGAACAACTTTACTGTAGAAAAATACAGCTGGAGAGACTTCAAATGCTCCCCTTTGGCCTTAATATAATCAATCATTGTCATTTCCTTTTTCCATCCATCAGTTCACTGTCTCTGGTTTCCCTCCTTCCTGTATCACATGTTAAACATCTTTTTACCAAACGCTCTTTGGTTTAGAAGATCATAAAACTAAAGCAATCTGTTTGAAGAGTTTGTTTCTGATTCCATCTACCTCAGCTTCAACAAGTCTACCTTATCTCCTCTATCTCTGTTTCTTGTCTTTTCTTCTCCTCGCCGTCTTCAAAACAACAAAGCAGAAAAAACGCTGTCACCTGTTCTGCTTCCTGATGGCTGCTAGATTTATTTTCTGCTGTGAAGGCAGCGATATTCACACCAAGTTGAAATGTTGGACATGCTTCAGGCCAAACCTGAGCCTGCAGGCCTGTTACAACAAGAAAGTATATCTTGACCAAAGATGCTGTGAGACTTTGACCGACACTCCCGATATCCGCCGACCTCCAGCAGCAGAAATTTTCAAGCCAGAAAAAGGTAATATGCAGACCTGTCTAACTCAAAAGATAGCAAAAGGCAAGTTTTTACTCGTCTGACCTTCTAGGCATTACTTCACTTGGAAATTTGTGTCGGAGGAACTTGACAGCTAAAATAAGAAATGTTCAAAAACATTTTCCACACGTATCAGCTCGAGGCCTTCTGGACGTCTCGGTGCGGTGGATGCTTTCAGCGCAATTGCAAAAAGTCATGATGAAAGTAAAGTGGACTCTGATGACATGACCTGTGAGGCCCCAGGTCAACGCCACGCACAGGAAAGTCAGTCTTTCATGAATCTTTGACCTCCTTCCGCTTTCATTTGCATCTCTGATAGACAAGTGTTTGCTTCACAGCTGACCCGAATGAGCAAAGAGTCAAGTGAATGTTATAGTTTGCTCCAGGCCATAGCGTACTCCACAACTGACAGATGTGTGAAACTGCAACCAGACATTGCTCGAAAAGCCATAAGTAGTTTCAACAGGCGGTGAAGTTAAATTTTTAGGGCAATCCTAACATTCCCAGGAGTCTTCAGAGGGCTGAACCAATACTCTGCAGGAATAAAAGAAAGCATTCCTTAGAGATTCTGCAGCACGGAAGGAATTTTAAAGCTTATAAAGGATGGGGTTAGCAGTGCAGGCTACTTGCAGACTGCAGAGCAGGATGTGAGATGACCAAAACAGAGCTGGAAATGAGTGTGGGGGGGGTATCTGTGTGCTTTGCTTGTGTGTAACTAAAGGTACATGCACAGGATGTGAAACTCAGCAAAAAACAGAAGAGTTTTGTAAAGAGAAAAACAGATGTGGTCCACTTTTTCTTCCCTGTTTTCCTCTCCTAGTGGAAGAACTAGTCAAATCGGCACCGGGCTTTGCTTACGTATCATTTGAATGATATCCACTATCCACTGTAATTTTGGGGTCTTGTGAAAAACTCAAGGGATGTCGTTTACACACCTCATTGTGTACTGTCTTACTTATTAGGGCCAAAACCAAAAATTCTAAAAGAAAAACATTGTCAATGTGGCGTCTATGTCAACATTCTACTGGTATCAAAAGTTGATTTTGCCAGCAAGTTGTTCCAATTTCTTCCATAAACAGCCACAACAATAGGTCGATGGACAAACAGCATCGTCTGGTCATAGAGCGCCTTCAGGTTGGTAGTGTCAGAAATTGCAGATGAACTTGCTGGGTCGTAAAGTGTGGTCAACAGACTTGCATCAAGACACAGAACTACTGGCAGGGTATGCATAGACCCAGGAGTGGAGCCCCACCAGTGACAGACCACAACCATGTTCAGTACCCAATGACAAATTCACTGAGAAAAAGCTTAATAAATGCTACACAGCTGCAGGCCCGTTTACCAGACGTGAGGGGTACTAGGGTTTCTGGACAAACTATTCACAACCGACTCCATTGTTTTGACTCTAGTACCAGATGACCGTTGCAGGAGACTCCACTGACCCAATGCCTCCACTGAGCAGTACAGACCAGACTGGACTGGACTTTTGAGTGTTTCCATACAAAATGGACCCCACTGGTACCATTTCTGGTCCCCCGTTGGTCATAGGTCCATAGAAAAATGGAATGGACCCATTAGGACAGAGCTTCTGCTGTCACATAATGTAACCCATTGATTGGCAGAAAGCTTTAACGACAACAGCAAGAGTCTGACCAGCGCTTTTCCAGACTCTAGATCCAAACTGAAAGTTTTGTCCTCTTTCCATCTTCTTGCTAAAAACAATGAATTCTTTATGTACAGTTCTTTCCCTTATTTGCGGTGGTTGGGGACCGGAGACACACCAAAACCATAAATACGGAGACCCCCTCCCCATTTCCAGCTTACCCAACCCCAGCAGCTGAAGAAAGTCCATTACAGATCCAAACTCATCAAAAGCACTTCTGATTGTGCTTTGTAAATTTAGAGTATTGCTATTCAGAACAATAGACTGTTCTGTTTCTTGGAGTTTTTGGAAGTACTCTGCCTGGATTGATCCAGTCTGAGGGCAGACACTCTACCGCAAAGTCACTGAGCTGGTACCCTATCCCGATCCAAATGACGAGCTGGGGACACCCAAAAAGTGACGCAGAGATAGGCCCAAACCATATGTCCATTTATGACAAGTAGGAAATTAGATTGTGTCGAGGTGAGTGATGCACCGAGGTCCCCAGGGTTCACTTTGATGGGAGAGATGCAACAGTCTGTGCAAGCCCCACCAGTCACCGCAAAACCAATTTAGTTCATTAGATCTTAAAATAACTACACAATTTGACCTCAGATACATCATAGAACCCATCATCTTGTCCTAATTCCACCAGAACACTCCCATCTTTCTGTTCATGGATGATAATGGCCGAACACATAGTGCCAGAATTGTCCCAGCTGGACTTCTACAGTGCCCTATAGGGCAGGGGTATTCAACTCCAGGCCTCG
The DNA here is from genome assembly GCA_003999625.1 of Oryzias javanicus. Taxonomy (NCBI): domain Eukaryota; kingdom Metazoa; phylum Chordata; class Actinopteri; order Beloniformes; family Adrianichthyidae; genus Oryzias; species Oryzias javanicus. The sequence continues at coordinate 982,477 of CM012447.1, forward strand.
AGGGCCGCATTCCTGCAGGTTTTCCAACATACCCGGATCTGGCATGCTCCAATTGGTTGGACACACCTGAACCAGGTAATCAGTCATGGTTAGAGTTTGGATATCTGGAAATTATGCAGACACTGTGGCCCTCGAGGCCTGGAGTTGAATACCCCTGCTATAGAGCATGTCTGGGACCAGCTGAAGCAGAGACTAGATGATGGTACCCCATTCCCAAATGAACTGCACGTACTGGAGGAGTGGAACATCATGCCGTCTAAATACATGGTCAATATTTGTTATTTGGGGCTATCTTGATGAAAAAAATTGCATTTCTTCTCATTCATTATTAGTAATATTAAAGGAAACTTTTATGTATTTCATTTAGATCAAACAGGAAAAGCAGTCATGTAAATACAGTATCAGTACCTGTGACAGATCCAATAGAAACAATGCAGCTGGAAGTCTGTTTTCCATGCCACAGGGCTTTGGATGCATGCCAGAAACTTACAGTAACAACTCGGCCTGTCCTGAGATGTTTCCAGGCTTGGCTGAGGTATGTAGGGAAAACCAGCATCACTTTTTGCCAGCAGCTAGACCAACTAGTTGAATGGTTTAAAGGTTTGAAAATCCAACGAAGAAACCCAGCCAGCCAGCATGTTTCAGTATCACTAAGGAGATAATGATGTCTGCTGGGAGAAAGTTAACTTTTAATACCTCAGCTAGGCTGGCTTCACAGTGAGTTTGTGGTATTTATTTGTTCATCTGCTGGTTTTTACACCCACATTATTAGTCTTTGTCTTATCTGTCTGAAACACTTTTGACTTGTTGCACCATGCTGCACGACTTTCACCAAACTTAACAAAACAGAGTCTTAACTCTTCTATCAAAAACTTTCGTTTTTTAATTTTTTAAAGTCTTAACATCTTACCTCCAGCTGTTAATAATCCCCAAGTTTTCCAACACATTAATCCATCATTAACTGAACCTCATCAATGCATTACAGTCTTAGGAATTGGAGCAAATGCAGTAATCCAGTGTGTTTTTCCTTCCTCCAGACTTCTCTCCCCCCTCGCGTTCTCCTCCAACGAGAAAGAGAACGGAGAGAAAAGTTGCCGATTGTCTGTGTTCAGCTTTCCCCGCCCCTCTTGTCTTGCCTCATCGCTGTCTTTCTCAGCCTCTCCATTCTCGTGGAACTCGGTTTCTTATTTCTTTGACTTTCAGCCTCGAACCCTCCCCCCCCCCCCCCCCCCCCCCCCCCCCAGATCCCCTTTCAACCCCCCTCGCCCGCCTCTCCTTGCTTGCTTCCTCCCCACTCCAGATGGGAGATCCCTGTCTGTACAGCGTGCGGTGACATCACCCCGTCCACCAGGCTGGAAACTGAGCCCCAGGCATGGCTTTAATCACTCTCTCAACGTGTTCCAGGCCTCTGCCCGATCTTCACCCCAGACTTGCCACCCATCAACCCCACCTCGACTCATCTGCTCCTCACCTCTTCCTCCAATTTACCTCTCAGTCATTTGATTCATAGCATTCCAGAGGACTGCTTCCCTCTGGTAGAAGTCCCGTTTTAAGATACTGATCACATTGCCCCTGCTGGTGTGTTATGGGGAAGAACTTCGTCCATCAAAATTAATGAACTTACTTATGGTATTTTCTTGTGATTGAAGGCCAGGTCGGAGGCTCTCATATTGTGTTATTATTGGGTTATTGCAGCCGACTTCGGTTGCAGCTCGTGACCGTTCGGAAACATTTGTCTTAACAGCCGCATAAATTCCACCTTTATTGTCAGAGAGTAAACAGTGCAGAGGCTGAATAAATATCACTTTGCTGTTTAATGTATGCCTCCTTTCCCTAAATCAGTGGCTGACGGGCTTCCCATGTTCCAGATATTACATTTTCTTTTTTAGCAGGGAGGTAAGCTCCCCCGCCCCACCATTATCTTTTGCTTTAGTATTGGCTTTAACCTTTGAAAAATGTGGATGTAGCCTCCATCTTTTCCATTTTCCCATGAGTGCGTATAGCATTATGCTCAATTTACTAACAGTCGACATTTCCTAACACCAGCTAGTTGTTGCTGAACCCATGAAATCAATATTGTCGTAATAGATTTATTCTTTCAGTCCGATTTAATAAAAAGATAAATTAGAAGTCGAAGGGAGGCTTTGGAAAACAGACAACTTAGAAAAATAACTAATTATTAACCAAACAAGTTAAATGTATCTAATGCAAACAAACTGGCAAAACTGAAACCAAATGTAAAAGTAAAAAGCGTACGGTGGCCCATTGCTACAGGTATATGGTGGTCTCAATGTGCTTTTTAAGATAAAGTATTGTGCTCTGCATCCTGATTGGCTTGTTGACCATGTCAATTATAATTCAGTTTCCTAAGCCCACCCATAAAAATATTGAAAACAGTTGGAAAAATGTATTACGAGCACAAATTTAACTTGGTCTGATTGTTTTTGGTACCAAAATGAAGACTTGTGTTTCTGTGGAAGTTAGAAAGTAGTTTGTAACTTAGAGGGAAAGAGATGTTGAAACAGAAGTTCCTAGACCTAACCAGATGTTTTTGTTGTTTGTAACACACAGTAGGTCATGAGTTTTCCTGCTACAAGAGAGTAACCAAACACACCATTTACTCTGCATGTTTTAGTGCAAAGTATAAGAGAAATAACTTTCAAGGTCTTTCTATCAGACATGAAAGGTTGCTGTTCCAGAACCCTCCAGAGAACTACACATGGTTAACACATTTGTTGTTCCTCACAGCGCTGCTCTGCACTCCACAAAGAAAAAAAAAAAAAAAAACAGGAAATGAAGATTCATGTGCCTTCTGATTTACTGTGAATAAACGCTCTCATTCACATGCATGTGACACGCATCTGTTTTATTATTTTTTTTTTTTGCAAGGTGGTACTAAACTGTGATGACAACCCTGAGAGACGCATTCATATAAGATTTTTTCATAAAAGAAACCTCAACAAAACGCATTAAAGCATAACACGAGAGTTCCATTCAGAATGATCAAACGAGTCAGATCCCTGAGAGGAAGACGGGCTTTCAATACGATTGGCCTTCCTGGATCGTACCATCTCTGCTTCTGTTAACCAAATGGACGGCAAACATGACTCTCAAGCATAGTTTTCTCCACATTTTGGGGGGGATTTGCATTTGAACGCATTTACAGTGCAGCTGGGGAGCGTTCCAAACAAATGGATCAATGAGTTAGTCAACGTGGATCATTTTCTGATACGGAAACAAGGCAATTTTTAAAACTAGATTCAGCAAGGCTGCTGTATGCTGTGTTCAAGGGAAAGGCTGGTACTACATATTTGTTAAAAGGACTGTTCCTTCAATATTTAGCGGGTCTTTTTGTTTCAAGTTATCCTGGGCTCATTAAGCTAAATGTAAACAAAAGAGCTGTGTGTTCTTGAGCTTTGGCTGCATTTAGTTTCTGCTGCTTATCAGAGTCAGCACTTTGTGCACCTTTTTAACTCTATTCAGACTTTCATTCTAATGTCTGAGTCTATAGGCCCAGCCAGTTCAATATGTTTAAACTCACCATTGATTGTATGTGAGAACTGGACCGAGTCAGTGTCACCCATAAAAAAGGTTCACTTCCAGCTCCAACCAAATGAAGTAAATCCAGTCACCTTTTTTCACAATAAAGACACCGGCAGGTCGGAACCAGACGATGTCAGTAAACAGTGATTGGTCCAAGTTGATCTGAGACACCGTTTCTATGGCAACCTCTCTCACCAATCAGGAGCGAGCTTGTTGAAAGTGCACACCCCTTCCACTGAATGCCTTTGGAGAACGTTACGACATGGGGGGCAACTATTACCATGTACTTTTATGGAGGCTTCCTATTGGTCAGCAACTTAAAAAAATAAATAAATAAAGGAAAAAATTGAATTAACTACATATTTTTAAAAAAAAAAGGTAGAAGAGCAATATAGCTGTTTTTTCTCAATGCAAATTCTATGGGATGTTGGGTTCTTGGAGCCAACACCAGGTGGGAGGTCTCACCCAGTCCAGTTTTCATATACAGCCAATGCACCCACATCAAATTCTTCCCAAAGACCTCCACTGTTATTCTTGAAATAGAAACACTGCACTGAAATAATTCATGACCATTAGTGGGGGAAGGAACATAGATTGACTGATGAATTAAGAGCGTCACCTTTGTATTCATTGTCTCTGTGTTTTTACAATAGCTCAGCAATACAATTGCATTATTACACATTTTGCTTTCATTTTTTTATTTAAAAGAAACACTCCCAGTAGAGTTTTAATTATGATTATGAAGTTTGTTGATTTGAAACCTGTTTTCAAAATCTCCTCTGAGGGGGTGTGGCTTTTGGAGCTGAACAGCTCCGCCCCTATTCCTCTCTGTCTCTGTCTGTCTTTCTGCCGCATAAGAACCTCAAGCAATACCTGTAATGTTCAGCCGTATGGTTCTGATCCGGACGTCAGCTCAGATCTTCATGGACCGAACTTCCTCCAAAATCCTGATTCTTTCTCCTTCCAGTTCACCAAAGACTCTTTGATGTTTCTTGACGTTGCTGTGATCAATCCATTCAATCCATTGGTTTCTCAGAGCAGAAAATAATGAAAGCTAACATCCAAATGCTCTTTCATTCATTTCCAATCCTTTCCAACTGCGGTCAAATTAGCCGCCGTTCACATTTCTGTGGTCACATCAAGACGCTCAGTGGAGTCTGGTGGAGATTTTCCAGCGTTCGTTTCCAGCGTGAACGGCGGCTCATTTGACTGCAGTCAATGTGAAGGTAGCATCTTCTCTTCTCCAGAACCTGAACTAGACACGCTAGCCGGACCAGATGAGGGTTTAGTTCATGTGCAGCAGAAAGAAGATCATTCATTCAGAGTCTGTTTGGGACGGTTTGACTGGCAGAGATTTAACATACATGTTAAAAACTCAGAAAAACATGATTTTCAATGGAGGAGGACCTCAATCTCTGTTACTTTCTATTGTTATTCAACACTCATACAAATAATATTAGGATTGATAGTTTTTTGCTGTTTTGAAAACCTTTAAGAGGATATCTCAGGATTTGACAAATCCTATTCATTGCGTAAGGGGAACATCAAACACGGTCCTCGCCAAAACAATCATCCTGAATCTTCATTAAATTCTCTCAGCCGTCTCCCATTTCTGCAGTTTTTTCTCCATTTTTCACACTGTTGTCCATCTCCCACTGCAAGAGCAGTCATGTTAGAAATGCCCTTTTTCCTTTGCTGTAGCCTTCCGCCACCGCTTCTCCCCCTCAGTGACCATGTGAGGCACTGGGACTCAATCAAAGCTGGCAGCATCCTTATTGGCTGAGTTATTTCCACTGCACACTCCCATGCTCTCCTAGGAGGGAGAGGGACAGGGCAGACGGTCTAAAGGGGGCATCAGAATGGGTGAATTGGTGTTATTTAAAGCACTTAGGGGCCTAAAACTCAGAAGAACTAAAGTTCACAGACACAGGAGTGAATTCCATTTCAAAGACAAATGGCGTGATAAATCATTCAATCAATACTGAAAGAGGTAGCCACTATTCTGTCACCCAAAAATACACAGTAATAGTTAGAAAAAAAAAAGCTAATCTGTACTGGACACGCAGATTGTCTCTGGAAATGTCAAAGTCGTAGACCGCTTGGTGAACCCAGAGAATATATTTATGCTCGTCTTTCCACAGGCATGCTGTAGGCGACAAGTCATAGTCAACATTTAAACAACAAGCAACGGTGAGTAAGGGTAAAGTTGGTGACACGTCATACGGATATATACATATTTTTCTCAAATCCAAAAGCCTGGAGCACCAGTACGGGTTAACTCATGTGTGTCTGTGTCTAAGTCATAACACTCGGTCAACCAAACATCCATGCTATGGTCATTCAAGGTAATAGTACTCAGATATAGCTTGGGTGTAGAAATTTTAATGATAAAAACAACGTTTGGGTGAAATATACTCTCATTTAGGAAAAGTCAGGGTCCTATTGGTCCTTTTACGAACAGGACCTGGAAATAGAAAATAACATGGCACCAAGATGGCGCCGCAGCATCATAAGTCCGAAGTCCTCGACCGAATTTCAAACAAAGTTCCCACTTTTACCCAAGAATAGGGGTCAGCACCCTGAAAGAGCCATTTGGGTCGATTTCTTGCCAACCGAGACCCAGTAGGAGCTACAAAGTCTTCACTCACCCAAGTTTAGAAAGAACAGATACTGATTTATATTTAGGATTTTGCTGCTGAAAATTAAGCTGCATGTTTTCGTCTGCTCCTGATTCTCAATAATTTGACTAAAGAAATGCTTAGAACTGTAATTTTAAGCTTAATATTTAAATGTCCTCCATCATGAACTAGTTAAAGACACCAAACAGACCCTTTATTTTTTTCATTGGAGTAGGTCTTGTTATCTCTCCATAGAAGTTGATGGGATTCTGGCCTCCTACTTTGAATTTGTTTATCCAACGAATAAGGAAAAGGGAAGTTTTCGTCTTTCTGTTCCCCTTCCTTGTATGATAACATGTGAAAAATCTTCAGTTTTTTTGAGTTTTGTGAAAAAAAACAAAATTGAAAACATTTTATGGTTGGTCCCTGATCTGGACCCTGGAATCAGCTAAGTGTGAACTACACTATACACGTGTGTCTGCTTAGTTCTGCAGCTTGCTGAGCGTTCATGAGCGATGGAACAAGGAGTGGAAAAAAAAGTAAGGATGCCAAGCACTGAAGTTAAAAATCCCACCCACGCACCATTGCAAACCAGCAACTGAAGTCACAACCGTGCCGCTGGAGCAGAGCTCAGTGACATGTCACTAAAGAGTCTCTTCTGTTGGTGACGAGAGACAGAGATGCAAAAACACAGCGCCATCATGTGAAGGAATGAGATCAATAAATAAAGAAGCGAGAGATAGTTTTTGATGGAGACCAGAACACATGCCTAAAGAATGAAAACAAGAGACAAGAAAGGCACTGACTGAGTGAGCCAGCTTTGTGACAAGCATGTGGAGCCAATTTGTCCACCTGACATGTATTCCAGCCAGAGCTCTTCATTTTTTCCCCTTTCTAGCCACTCAGTCTTTCCATTTAGAGAAAAGGGGGCCAAAAGGCTTAGAAGGGGATTGGGTCTGTGGGATGTGCTGACTCAGGGAGAAAAAAAAAAAAAAAAAAGGAGATGCAAAGAGCAACGCACAAAGGAAAAGAAGGGCTGGTGGTGAAGAGGGCAGGAAGTACAGTAGCTCCTGCAGTAGTTTTCCATCAGTCTGGAAAGAGTTAATGTGCTCGAAGCAGACAGCCTGTGTGGGGGTCACATGATCGGGGAGCCACGTCATTGAGAAGGAGTGGGGGGGACTGGTTGAAGCCAGGACTTTGGAAAGAGAAGTTTTCCAAACATGTTGCTTTAACAACACAAGTTCACAGTGGTTCTTGTTTCCACATGTAAAAATCCCATCTCCTTCACATTGTTCCCTCATCTTTTTTCTGCAGTTTAAACTATGCCTGATCTAGAACAACTTGTCATCCAGATGTGTGAATTTTTCATTTCCTGCCTGCCTTCACACGCAGAGCAAACGCATGATCTGTAATTTATTTCGTATCATTCTGGCCCCCGTTTTCTTATCCTTTGCAAATACTTCTGTGAATCACACCTGGATGACCTTCCAGCAAACAAGCCTTTACCTGTAATTCAACAAAACCGCTTCAACAAAATCCGCTGAAAAACACATAGTTAGGGCAGCCTGACCGGCCTGACTGACTGACATCCACCACAGAATTCATGAAACCCTTAAAGTTAAACAATGATCCATGACTGTCTTCATTGTTCTTTCAGTCTCAGTTCAGTTGATTTTTGCTATTGAGCTCCTTGAAAAGAAAACCAAGGTTGTTTCAAAGAATGGCAGAAAAAGCTTGAAGGGAGACAGAAGAAAATATTCATAACAGTTTGACTTAGTCTAGATCATTCATGAAGGATCAAATGTGTCATAGCACAAAATAATCATTTAGAAGGATTTTTCATTAAGTCCTCCTGCAGAACTTAATACAGTGAGGACAACTACCTGTTGAAAGACAATAGAAATTAATCAGTTTCCTTGGTTTTGACTTTAGCATTATAAAAAGGAACTGTAGCAGAAGTGAAAAGAAATAAGAAGTTCTGTGAAAAAGGGCGATATTAGGGCAATCCGGCTGTTTGGTGGTTAATAATCACTTACAAAGCCAGCCTGAGTGATCACTTGTTGCAAAGTGCAAAGAAAACTTATTATTACAGGCAAACAACATCTTTCAGGTGGAAACGTATGCTAAATTATGGGTGTTTGGCAAAAAAAGCAATAAAAATTAAAATGTCTGAAAATGTCTATAATTCTAATATAAACTTAATTATTGTCAGCTTCAAATGTTCTATCATTACGTTTCAAAACTTTTTTTTAATTTTTTTTTTCAGTTTTGAATCTGAAACTTCAGGTTTGAAACTTTAGCCACCGTTCTGGTGCATGGGGGCGGGGCTAACACGAAGAACCAATCAAAATCGATGAGGGTGGTAACCTCACTGAGAGCAAAAATGTTCATGCTCTTTTTTTTTCTGCTGGAATGCTGTATGCAACAGGTCATATTAAACACTTATACAACACACATGGATAAGTAAGAGTTAGTAGATGACACACAGGTGTTTATTACAAATTTTCCATTGTTGTAACCTCACTAAATCCTGCACACTGCACAAATGGGCCATTAATGCTGTTCACATAATTGCTGTGCGCTCATTGGTGACTAAATTAGGAAATTAGACGATCATATTAGACGATCATGCTTTTCTGTTTTTGGGATTTTTTACAAGTACTTGTACATAACCTGCACATTCTGTGTGTGTAGCACTTTTGTGCATTCACACAATGCCCGCCATTGTGTGAACATTGTAACACAGTTCCAGCATCACCTATACTTCATAAGTGCACAAAACTTTAATTAGCCGTACAAATACGTTACGATACCACACGGACAACAATTGTACTGAGCAGCAGAAGGCTAACGTAAACACTTCAGTCAAGCTAGCTGGGTGCTTACAGATTCTGATTTCCAGAATCAATAACTCTTTTAAAAACACTTTAAACTTACAGCAAGTGTCTCTGTTGGTTTTTCCTAACACAAACAACAACCTGTAAAGGCATTTCAAGAGAAAAATACTTTTTTTTTTTTTAATGCTAAGCTCTTCGTGCTGTACACAGACGGTGAAACATCAGCTGCTAACTGCTACATGCTAGCACCATGATTTAACTCCTTAGGACCCGAGCTGTCCTTTGATATGCCTGTTTTATCTATCTGACAGAGAAATAAAATGTAAGAAAATCAACTACTCTGATAATAAAACTGAAAATGTGATATCTTAAGAACTTAAAAGAGAAATACATAATCTTAAAAAAAAAAAACAAAAAAAACAAGAAAAAATGAATACATGAAAACTAATAATATTTGCTAGTCATGATCAAATTCATGCTAAAACAAAGTCATCATTTATTTTTATGATTTTTAAATGAGGATAGGAATCACATTGGGTTAAAAATGTTCAAAAGCTCTAAAGATATTAAAGCTTAAGTCTCTAAACTTTCTCACATGATTATCACTGATATAACAAGAAAATTGTCTTTTTTTTCCTTGTTTATATTTGCTTTACTTTAACTTTTTTTATTAAAGCTACTTCACAGAAGTGTTAAATTTGTTTTTAATGATAAAAGAAGGTTAATGAAATAAAAATAAGGGATAACACAAATCTGTTTATTTAATTTGTTCATGTTTTAAATGTGTTACAAAAGTATCGGATCTGGACTTGGTATCTGCAAACCCATAAAATCCAATGACTCGGAATCGGATCGGGCCCAAAAACACCTGATCGGGACATCCCTAATCAAGACGTGGAATCACTCGATTTGAGTACAGACAGAACTGGAAAACTGGTTGTGGTTCTTGAATATCAGAGTTGACCAGCCCTGGACTAAGGTTTTACTTGCCTTTATCCTTAACTTTTTGTGCTTTTCAATATATAATATATATCCAAAATAGAGGTTGCAGTTTTTATTGTGTCTTGTGTCTTTGGCAACAATATTATGAACTTTAACTTCCACCATCTAAACAAAGAAAATTAAGAACATATATTAATGTTTGCTCTTCCTGCTACAACAATGGAAACTGCATTCCTATGAATAAATCCTTTATAGACTTCCTAGCTAAAATAAATGAAAAACCGTGAATATTTTTATTAAAAATGTGTAAGGTAGGCAAGCATTTCACCCTGAAGGGTATCTGTTTGAGGACTCAGTGCCGGGACGGAGGTTGTTCAAGGCTGGAGATAGCCAAAAGAGTATTAAGACTTGGCCAAGGTCGACTGTTGACACTTGCCTTGTAATTGCCCAGGGGGTACTTTGGCCTAAAATCTGCTTTCAAATGCAACACTGTTCTTTAAAAGATTACAGAAACACACCTGGAATACATATCACCACTTAGCTTCAGCCAAGACATCTTCCTGCTTTTATCAGCTCAGTCTATCCCGGCTAAAGTGTGTGCGTGCATATCTCAGACACATGCAGCATAAAGAGTTGCCAGGGGAACAACTTTCCATGCAAAGCGATGCTTCTGCACAAAGAGAAGCAAAACGAAATTTCCATGTAGAAGACTTTACAATGCAATATAAAAGCAAATATAAGGATGTGCAATTCCTCCAGTGGCTGTGCATTTAATTACAGAAAGTCAAACAAGCATATGGAATAAAAAACCAACCACAGCAAGTGCACGAGTGAATCAATACTAGTGGCCCTCATGTGGCTGATATTAAAGCACAATCCCATGTTTATATTTGCAGACAAACCGTTATGGCAAAATCAATGACAGCAACACCAGGTTCTTGTATTTTAGCCTACACACCAGTACCACATGCATTTTTACTGTTAAGCTCATCAGGGAAACATAAACTTGTATTGTTTTTTCTGTGTTTGCATTTAAAATAAAAGTTGTCCACAGCAAAACCTAAAGTGGCTTAATCCTGATAAACAATCCAAAAAGCACAGACTCAAAATTTAAATTAGCCCTGATTTGGAGGCTTTTAGTCTAATCGAAGTGTCTGCCAGGTAAATGAAGTTCAGGATAGTTCCAACAGCCAGTGGTGGCAATTTTATCAAAGTGTTGGCTTATTAACATAGGGCACAGTTGGAGGACCCGCGCTGTCCCTTCCAGGCTCGTTATCTCAACAGAAACCCGCCGCAGCCTTGGCTAATTGGCCTCAGCACACAATAAAACTTCAAACATTTGGAGAGATCATTAGAAAAAGGTTTGTTTTTGGACCTCGCTAAATGTTATCAGTAAGCTTAGCAATACCAAGCACAACTTGGCTTCAAGTTTTCCTAATCTTGCACACTAATGATGGATTCAGGAGACGCCGAAAAAATATTTTGACGCACACAGTGACTCATACAGGAAGTAGTCAGGCTGCTTTAAGGTAAAAGTATGTTTGCCAAAGTCACGCGTGCATTTCTTTATTGTCAAAGTACGAAAATAGACTTTAAAATGTACTCACTTCTAAACTGTGACAATTTAGATTTTTCACTCTATGTGGCATTCCTTTGTGGCTGTCCCTTAAAGGATGTCATCTATGTGTATCTGTGACTTTTAGTAGCCCGAGAACAAAAGGCAACAACTATTTTAAACAGCTGAAGTTACATTTTTCAGTTCCATGACTTGGTACCCGCCTTTGACCCAAACCACATTGCACCGACCCCTTTTGCGCTCTCCAACGTGTGGTTCACCCGCAGGAGAGTATCCTAATCCCACGTTGTCTTTTCGGGCTAAACCCGACCAGGGCATGTTCAACCTTTGTTTTACTAGTAAATCTAATTGAGATTTGATCTCTTTTTCAAGGGTGACCTGGGAGTTATCTCTCTGGAAGGGCCCTCACCTGTGAGCCCCAACCCCAGGTCTGGCTCCAGAGTGGGGCTACAGTGACAACAATCCGGGCCATGTAGCAGAATTTTTCCTAATGGGGTTCTGAACCACTTTTTTTGTCTGGCTCACCACCGAGGACTTGTCTGCCATTGGAGACCCTATCAGGGGCAGAAGCCCCAGACAGCAAAGTTCCTGGGATCAATTGAGCACTCAAACCCCTTCACCATGTTAAGGTGGTGATTCACAGGGGGGCGGGAGAAGATAGTTTGCCTTCTCTGGGTGGAGTTGTCTTTCCCCAGAGTGAGGAGTTTAAGTACCTTGGTGACTAAAACTGGGTGGCCGTGGTGCAGCGGTAGGGCGGTTGACCCTTGATTGAAAGATTGCAGGTTCAATTCCTGTCTTGATGGCCCATGTGTTGAAGTGTCCTTGGGTAAGACACCTAACTCCAAATTGTGACCAGTGGAGCCACCATCAGTTTGTGAATGTGACTGTAAAGTGCTTTGGGCCGTCAAGGTAGGTCGAAAAGCACTATATGCCCTTTACCGGGGCCTCAAGCATCTGATCTGGGGCATATCCCACTGGGCGGGGGCCCTGGTGACGAGGAGCTGCAGGAAGTGGCCGGGCAGATGAAAGTCTGGCAGTCCCCCGCGACCTGGTCGGTCCAAGATGAGCAGAAGAAGATGGATGAATGGAAGTTACATATCTGCAGTAAGTAATGTGCACATCGTGTTTGTGGAATTGGGGATTTACAACAGAGAGAACTAACATGAGTAGCCCTTACATAATTCATCAACTGTTCTGTGTACAACTTTTGCAAACATGATTACAAATTACAAGTGTGCACAGTTAGAACCGTGTTTGCAGTACTGAGTGCAAACAGAGCCGCATGTGTTATGAAAGTATGATCTGATGCAGTAAATGCGCTTTGTTTAAAACTCTTCTTAATTTACTTTAGAGCAAAGACGAACAAAGCTTTCTATGAATCTGCAGCAGGATTCTTTAACAAACAGGTCAAATTCGTGAGTAGGAAACACTGGGGGCAAACTGCTTCCATTTCTGGGTGTTGTCCTGATTGTTTGAGTTGAGGAACTTCATCATGTCGATCAAATATTTGTGGATTTAACTAAATGAAAAAATAATAAAGTAAAACGTATTTTCTATGTAGCACTGCAAGCAGTTGTATGCTTGAGTCAGCGGTTTAACAAACTACACAAACTTGTTAACAGTTTTAGATCAGAGGTTTCTGCTTTCAAATTTGAGGGTAATCAATACATTTTATCCACAAATTGCTTACAAACCATTAATTCTATTTAGTTTTTTGGGTTTATAGTAATACTTCTGAAAAATCTTTGTTGCAGAGTGAGCACATTTAAAAAGAAAACGCTGAAGAATGCCACACCTCAATAGTCAGACTTCTAGCATGTCTCCACATCTCCTTTGAAAAGTACTCAAGCATCCCTGCTTGGAACAGCAACAACTATGCAAAGTTAACAGAAGCAACAGCCAGATTAGAAACAAAAAAAGCTAGCGGCTTTGATGCCGGCACTTTGCTTTCCCTCTTCATGGTTAACTAAAATCCAAAGTATCTTTTGCATTTAGTCCTGATGTTCCATCTGCTTGTGCAAACTGCTGTTGTGGATCTGCAGTATGCAATCAAGAAGCTGTTTAAGAGACTTCAACAGGTCGTCTGTGGACTGACAAAGCAAAACAGATGTCTCAAAGGTTTGTTTATCAAAAAACAGCAGTGCCAATGATATAAAACATAATCACACTTTATTAGAGGGTTCATAAGTCTTTGATTTTATAGGTAAGAATATAAGAAAACTAGTTTTTTGCTGGTCAATACTTGTTAAAAAAAAAAAAATTGATTGATTGTGATATTGTGATTGATTCAAGTCAGTCTGAGTAAACATTTCCACATTTCCATTTCAAACCGTCTCGCCAATCAGGAGTAAGCTTGTTGGAAGGCCACACCCATAGAAACAACTAGAGAGGGGGCTACACAAAATCTGAGGAATCAAGCATTTTGAACGTTCAACATGAAACCACCTTCTTTTATAAAGGGGTTAGATTAGTCCATTTCAAACTAAGAAAAAAAAATAATAAAAAGATTATCAAGAACATCTTAAAAATATATCAAAGCAAAAATGGTTACCCTGGCAAAAAGAATGACTGGGTAATAGCTGGGTATTTTTCAAAAGAATTCAACAAGATTTTTGCATTTTGGAGCCAGTGAGTACTTCCTGTATGGAAAATGAGGGGGAAGGGGTCACTCAGTCCAGCTCTCCTATACAATCAATGATTCCCTCCAAACAGCAACTTCAGGGAGTGTGTCTTATAGGGAAGACCGCGTAATTGTAAAAAGTTGTTAGCATTGCACAGCTGGTATGCTTGAAAGGAAGCTATCAAGGAATCAGAGACACCAGATGCCTGACCACTGAGCCATGGTATATATTCAACAAATGTGCTACCGCTTGACCGCATTAATGTAGACTTTTCACTTGGGAATAGAGCTGAGAGTGTTCTTACAATTTAAATACATGTATATAGTAATATATTCAGATAGGAGTAAATCACCGTTTTGTATATATAAACAAGATCACAGGTGTTTAGAAAACGCGACTTAAATTTTAATAGCTTTCATCAAGTGCAGGCGAGGAGCAACCTCATAAGGTGCTAGCTTTCATTTGGCATCTGTGCTGCCTCACACCCCGTCTCCTTCCTTCATATGCATCAGTGGTCTCTGCAATTAGTTTAGATTAGGCTCCGCTGTTGGAAAAGCTGGCCTCAGCTGGGGCATTCACAGCAGCGGGGTCCGTCTGCGGGGTGATGCGTTCACTCCTGAGTCAGCAAAGAAAAGACGCTTTTCTAAACAAAGAGACAGCATGGACTGGAGTGGTTCCAGTGTGCTTGCTCTGTAAGATTCATTCATGTTGGAACAAGTACCGTAAAGATCAGCTATTCTCTGCCACCATCCCTCCCTCACGCCGTCCTGGCCATTAACGGTCCTGGCGGGTTTAGGGCTGTCCCTTTCACTCGTGGAGAGAAGATATGCTCCCTATCATCGCTTGGAATCAATGACAGTGCAAGGCAGAGAACAGAGAGAGCAAATAGAGAACGGCAGACAGTGCAAGAGAGATATATAGAGAAAGAGAGTGTTCCACATCAACTCCTAAGCTGATCGATTCCATCCTAACAGTAACCAGTGGCATTGATCGCCATCTAAGTAGCTTCCTTGCTGTGCGTTACACTAGAGCCCACACAGAACAACGGCCCTGATCCTCATTGAAAGTCACTTTTCTTTACATGAACTCGACTTTGGTGTCGACTTTACCAAAAAAGCATGTAGATGTGTTCACAAACATACCACACAAGAGGCTTTACTATGGGGGATCCTTGTCAATTTGGTGGGTCTGTTGTTTTATCTTTAATACCATGCTGGAGTCAACATACATCCTTTGAGTCGCACACTTGAAGGGTTTTTGTCTAGCTTGTGATTTCGGGAGAAAAAGCAAACAGACCAAGCAATGAAGAGACAGAGACAGAAAGAAAAGTGCAGAGAAGAGTTGAGCGTAGGGTGAGAGATAGAAAAGAATGCAGGGAAGGCTTTAAAAGATTACTGTATGAAGGTGGTCCTGGCTGCACGGCTAATTATGCGTGACATTACTGAATAAGCTGTTCCGCTTGCTACATTTTATTAAGGGGAGTGAGAGGGTGCATTCATTATTCATTGATTTTAATAGATTTTTTCTTTTTTTTTTTCACAGTAAGAAAGGCAGGAAAGAAGCAGTGAAACTGTGGACCGGTGTTACGAACTGCCATCAACAACTCCTGCTTCTTAGGGATACTTATTAAAGCTGAAAGAGAAAATTATCTTTGGCATTTTTACTGGAGTTATAAGCTTGAGAGCAAATGAACGCCTTAATGTTCAGATAAAGTACAAAACTTAAAAGCTATGCCTTCAAGTACTTTTGTTTTTCTAAAGTGTCTTACCTCTCCTAATGAAGACACGATTGGATGTAGTATAAATGAATCCCACTCCGATCATCAATCAATCTATTATTAGTTTTCCTAATAGTCTTTTAATTATGATATACCAATTTTAGCCAAAATCAAAATATCCTTTGTCCTTTTCTAGGACATAGTTTCTGTGGAGAGGCAAGAGTTTCTTAGAACTTCTTAGGACTGTTGGGGCGAAGTGAGTTTTCCCATTTCCCATCATCCCTCTTTTTACAGCCCCTCAATTCAAAAACCTAACATACTGGTCCAACAAAAATGGCGAGCAATGTTGGAGCTATCATGCTGTAGATGCCAGCTCAGAAGGAGACGTTGAAACCGATTCCGCGATATACATCACGATATTTCGCTTGGCGATACTTATATCGATTTAAGTTTCTGACGGGACGATATTTAATTAATTATTAATGAGACTCTTTCAGTGCCTTACTTTGTTTTTTTTTCCATCCAAACCCCCGAGCACTAGTTGATGGAACAGCACTCAGAATCTGTTTTAGCAAGTCTACACTATATTTTGTTGTAGAAATCAGTTTCTTTAAAAAAATGGCTGAATTTACCTAAAGGATAAAAAACATCTTGTAAATGAGATTCAGTTACAATCCTTAATGTTATCATCATTGAATAGAAGAAAAAAATGTGAATTATTGGATCAGGTAACAAAAGTTTTGTAATTTGTTACATGTAGATTTTTATTTTTTTTTCAAGTAAAAATTTTGGGTTGATGGTTTACTCAACTCAAAAATCTAATTTGATAAAAACTAACAAGACACAGAGCTTTTGTTAATTGATCCAATGTTTCACTTTTTAAAGTTCAAAGTGAAAGACACATTAATGTAAAGATTTAGTAGTTTTTTTCTTTGTGGCACTTTTTTTTATTTACTAAAGAAAATACTATTGGTAAGACTCATGTCTTTGTCCCAGGAATGTTTGCAACACATTGTTGATCTCTTGTTGATCTTCATCCTCTTAGCTTAGTGTTCCAAGATCGTTTCAGTTATTTTTCATGGATTATGTGATTACAGAAAATATGAGAATGCTTGGCTTTTTCCTGTTAATCATTTTGGGAAAGTTAAGTGTCAGTGGAAAGATTTCCAACGATGCTCCTCATACTGGGTAATTTTCGGCCGCTTTCTCCAGTTTCTTTGCACGCAGTTCCGATTCCTCTGGTTTACGCTGTACCTTTAACTGAGACCACTCTCTGGCAAAGTTAGAGAGAATCAGTGAAGTGCATTTTGCTCTGCACAAGGCATCAACTCAAGCCTCCAGCTGTGTGAGCTGTAGCGATTTTAATTCGTTCATTTGTTCTCTTCCTACAACAAATGTGCCAAACATCTGAATCTATATAAATATGCCAACTTTTTTTGTTTTTTCCCTGAAGTGCACAGTAGGTAGAGGTGGCTATACTAGTTTCATAAACTTGCAGAAAGGAAGACTATTGTCAAAGAGAGGAGTGGAGGTGCACACCACACACACTTGCACTTCTTTAGATGAAAACCCACTGTAATAGGCTTGCTTTGGGAGCAGCTGTTACTGTGTATCTCCGGGTTGCCAGTGTGAATTAGAGAGAAGGCTGCTCTGCCTCCTTTAAATGTTTCATGATGTTTACCAGGCTGTTTGTTCTGAGAGCAGATCAAGGGCGGACCACTCCCACCAACACCCACCAAGGGGGGAAAAAAGAGCAAGGCACAGGGGGTGGGGGGGTTGTGTGTGGGTGAATTTCTATCAAGCCAGATTGATGGATGGATCCCATGATGCCTCCTAAGCATAGGTGAGAGCAGACGTGCACAAAGTTTCAGTCTGGGATTGAATGCATACCGTTTCCTGTTCTTTAGAGTTTGGACAGAGTGTCTGATAGTGCGGCTTGTGTTAAAGGAAATACCATTTTATCAGATGTGGTTATGTTTTACCTCTGCAAAACCCCTTGATCTGTGTTCAAGCAACCACCTGCACTGAAAAGTCTTTGTAAATAAATGGAAGTTTTCACGTTCAAAACTATCACATTTTAGGCACATTTTTAAGACCATTTTTGGGCTCGTCCACTGGACCTGCGCAACACATTCTCACTCTCAAGTCGTCACATATTGACGTTTGGTTAGGGACTCCTCCACTTTTTGACATTTCGGGGTCGTCAATTCATTGATTTCGGCGTGCTGCCTGTTTGTAAAATCAAGGGTCCGCAACCCTCGGGATGCATTACCAGATGCGTACCGTCCAGCACCAGTACCCTAACCCCGTGGTGGTACCCTAATCTTAACCCAAGACTGGTTCTCGTCTGGTACCGCCTATCGGGTTACGGTTTTGGTACCGGTGCGCTACATGGACCCGTGATTTAATGGTAGCAGCCAATACATCAAAAATTAAGAACTATAGGACACCCAAAACATTGAAAAGTTATGCGGAGGGGCCCTTAACCAAACGTCAATATGTGACAACTTTGGGATGAGAATGTGTTTACATGCGTTGAAAGTTAAGCCAATTGAACTTTCACCAATCAGAATTAGTAGTGATGTATAGATGGAGTCCTTTTTAATTCACGAAAGTGCTAACCGTTAGAAAATTGATTATGACGGAGAAATTTATAGTTGTGGTTTTTGTGTAGCCAGAAATATATGACACCAATATCGGAATAGAGCTGTGAAAGGAAAACATTTGGAGCAAGATTCACCAGATTTGCACTGCTTTGACATTTCACACCAACTGTAGGAGGCAGACATGCCAAGCATTGAGTAGCAACAGTCCAGTGTGAACACCGTGGGTTAAACGTCACATGAATGTTACATCACTGGCAACTGACACCAAACCAGAAGAAGTAGCATTTCTGACACACCAGCATAAATTGGTTCAGTCCATTTAAACATGAGCACTTCAAAATAATGTTTTTTTGTTCTGTTTTGTTTTATTTAAACAGCAAAACAAATTTAAGGGGCGAAAGTGAAATGAAAAACTTGACAAACATTTTAATGGTAGAAAAATTCTATTACATATTGGTGGATACATAACTGGGCACATTTAAAAATATGGAAAAAGTGCATTAGCTTTCCTCCACATGCACAAGTCTTCTGTTGCTAGATTAAGTGTAGAACAGCACCATGTGGATTTGGCAGTGGTCAAACAGAGAGTAGCCAGCTGTTTTCAACTCTTTCTAGTCTCTGTGCGTCTCAGCACTGAAGTTAGCTAATTGGCTGCTAGCTGTGGCGTAATGACTGACGTGCGAGTTTCTATCTCTCTCTTCTCATTTTAGTCCATCTCCCAACACACTGATGGTATTTAATAATGCTAGTTATTACTATGGAAAACAAATTAGGGGAACAAAATGGATTTATGTATGTAAGAAACCAAATGAATATTGATTGCAAACTTGTGATGCAAGCTAGCAGTTACCATCAAAAAAGGCAGTTAATTATGAAATCACTTGAGATGGTTCATTTTTTGTTGATACATAAGCAGGTATGTTAACACATGCGCTTGATCTGTTGCTTTTGTAGCTCAAATGAACCAAATCCCCCAAATTTGTTGAAGTTAAACTGAAAATGTACATTAAGGCCACATCTGAATTCTTCCCCTACTGGTTTTCCCCGCCCCTCCAATTGTATGGGAAATTAGATAGGGTAAGAGTTGTCTGAGTTAGTTTTTTTAGGGGCTAACCCTCGCGGTGAAGGTAACCAGAGCCCTCTGCCTCAAGGGTGTTCGGCGTTGCTCTGTGCTGTGGAGGAGAAATGCTTTTCTTCAGCACATTTTCTTTTCTCTAAAGCACATACGTTTACATTTAAATGAAAGTAATTACTTTTTGTTTTAGCATGACCTTTTTAAAGTTAGAAAACCAATGTTATTATGTATTTTCCACCGCTAGCCGCTCCGTGCTAATGTAGCTGACCGGCGGCTGATGATGACATCATCGAGTGGAAGTAACGTCCGAATTTGAAGAGGCTGGCCATGTCCAAATTCCCACCCTAATCTATAACAACTAAAAAACTATATAATGTAGAACTACCGTATTTTCTGGACTATAAGCCGCTACTTTTTTCCTAGGTTTTGAATCATGCGGCTTATACAAAGGTGCGGCTATTCTGTGGATTTTTCTTCCACTACTAGGGGAGCTCTAACCGGAATTTGAATCAAAAACAAGATAGACAAAAGATCATTGCAAATCAGAAAAGCCAACACTGCTTTTTCTTTAGCAGATAGAACACTCGTGACAAATTACTAACTAGTAATTATTTTAAAAATCCTTCTTCATCGTGGAAATCACACAAAGGAGTTTGTGTGGTGGACATTTTAAGTTAAAAGATATAGAGCTTGCTATCTAGGAAGGAAACCGCACTGCTGCACACAAGCTTACCATCAATGAATCTATGGTGAGACGCTGGAGACAGCAAGTACATACATGTACATTTAAAGTACAAAATTGTTATAGTAATTATCTTGTTTTTCAACATAGATATCTGCGGCTTATAGCCCAGTGCGGCTTGTATTTCTTTTTTTTTTTCTTTTTTTTTTTAAATTGAGCAGGTGCGGCTTATATACAAGTGCGCCTTATAGTCCAGAAAATACGGTATATAGTGCCCTGGATTTTAAAAGCAATTCAGAAACCATGCTCACTACTTTTCTTTCAGTTTTCTGAATCCCAGATGTGACGTCACCGATTTCACAAAGTCAAAATCAAATCAATATTTAAGAACATTTATTTATGACTCGACTGTGTCCTGACGGTGAAAATGTGGAAGGTTAAAAAATTACATTTAATTTCTTTTTTTTGTTCAAAATTGTTTGACCACAATGCATTGTGGTCTATATTTACTAATCTAGTAAGCATCAATGAATGCTG
Source organism: Oryzias javanicus (assembly GCA_003999625.1). Lineage (NCBI taxonomy): Eukaryota > Metazoa > Chordata > Actinopteri > Beloniformes > Adrianichthyidae > Oryzias > Oryzias javanicus. The sequence goes on from CM012447.1 coordinate 1,003,231, forward strand.
GTCTTTCGCAAAGACTTCTGGGAAATTTCTAGTGCACTTGATTTTGGAATTAGTGGATTCAGACAGCACTAGAAATTGGCAAACACACTTTGTAGTGCACTATATCGTGTGTAAGGGGGGATCATAGCTACTATTTTTCCATAATTCTCTGCAATGCAAGGCTAAATATAGGGGGTAGAGAAAGAATTTAGATTTGGCCTTAGCCTTTACTGGAAATTGTTTTAAAACATGTAACTGTTAAGTGGAACACTTCGCAATTTGCTTGTTTGCAATCATAATTCCACTGCCTCCCTTTAGCTAAAACACTGTCACTAAAATGAACTCCATGGTTTCTTAGTCTGCAGTGACATGATTCATTCTCTTCTTCGCCTTTTTACTCCTAGTTTAATGCAGAGAAAACATTTTCTCTTTGTAGCCCCGCCCCCTGCTGCCCTCCCTCTCCGTCCTCTGACAAAGTTAAAAATGATAATTGACATTTTCAGAGAAGATGAGAAGCGACCTGGAAGCGAGCAGGGGAGCGTTTAGGCGATGGCGGATCTCACAAGTCTCCTTCTGTTCTGTCGGTAATTACACCCGGGCCGCAGAGATTGGTCGTTCTTATTGAATTTGTATGGAATAAAAATTCATGGAAAGTGCCGGCTTACCGTATGGTACAGCAGTCCCAACAGTTTTAAGCGTTTTTGTTGTTGTTAATTCTTTCATAACTGTTCAATGCGGTTTCTTGTTCTGCCATTATTTATTCATGCCTGTCCTGACTGTTGGACCAAAGTTGGGTCCACCCTGGACAGGTCACCAGGATCACAGGTTTCTGCACACACATAGTCACACTTAGAGACTGTTGGAAAAAACTGGAGAAAAACTCCACACAGAAAGGTCAAAGCTGGGATTTGAACCAGAGCCTTCCCACTGCATCACATTCAATGCCTAAAATCTGCTGCATTAAATTTTCTTAATGGACTACAATTTGTGTTTCTGTAATGGTCACTACTGAGAGGCTCAATACACGAACATAATAGCATTTTTTTTTAAATATTCTCTTCAGTTTTCCCTCAGAATCTGGAGATTTTTTTGTGATGCATCCATGCAGTTTGTCTGAGCTCCAAAAAGTTCTGCTGCCTGCCACTTGGGGGCGACATGCCCATGCGCTTCAGTTCATCGCCACATCCGCAATGGCAAGTCTACAGATCCTGTTGCACCTCGTATGCGGCGCACAGTCTCCTCAGTAGCTATATCTTCTAGCGGGCTGCCTCTCTCCCCCCCCCCCCCCCTGTTTCACTCTGCCCCCCCCATCTAACCACCAGCCTCACTTCCTAAATCAGCTGCGATAAAAACAGATGCCTGATTGAAATGTCAGGAGCGTATCTCAAACTGCCAGAACATTAACCTGTTCACCCTTAGGTACCATGCTTTTCTCAAAGGGGGGGGGGATGCAGTAAGGTGGGGGCTCTGAGAGAGCAGAGTTGGCGAGGAGGACGTGGCGAAACACTGAAAGGGGGGTGGAGGAAACGCCGCTGATTAAGAGCCCTGTTGCGTTATGGAAAGCAGTGGGGGGATATATAGGAAGGCTGTTGGGAAAACAGAGAGCGTAAGCATGGTTAGACAGAAATACTCCAGTGGATATAGGGAGGTGGAAGGGGCGGCGCAGTAAAGCAGAGAGACTAGAATGAGGTTCAAGAAAAAAAAAAAAAAAGAGCCAAGAAGGTCGATTCAGAAAAGCCACAAAGTCAAAGAGACATTCAGGAAGTTGGCGGGGTGGGTGGGAGGTCGGAAAATGCTAATACGGGGGAAATGATTAAAGGTTGGGTTAGGAAAGTCCGTTTATGAATGGGGATGGGGAGCAGTAATCTGTAAAAGAGAATGCAGCGGGGATAAAGAACAGTAAGCGTGCAGAACAGAGGAGGTATGTGCTGCAGCTCAACAGGGGTGATTTGGTTGATAATAGGCTGATAAAACCGCCGCCTGCTCTCAATGCCCGTCATAAATCTCTCATTGTTACTACAATCACCTCAATCTTCTCTCTTTTTTTTTTTTTTTTTTCTGTTTTAACTCAACTGCTTTTACGGATCCTCGGCATCACAAAACAACTGCTGGCTAAAAGGAATCCAGAAATGCGGTTTTTAAAAATAAGCACCTGGAGAGATGTTGGGGACTGAGAGAATGATGACTGTAGCTGCATCCTCCTGACACAATCAGCAATCCTGCTGTCTCAGAGAGACAAAGTGGATGTGGCTCTGATATGAGTGGCGCAAAGCCTCAAGGGTTTTTTGTTCATAAGTAAATATCCTGTAAAGGATAGAAAGAGAGAAAAAATGATATTACACAGAAATAATTTACTTTGACATGGAGACTTAAGCATTGTCTACCTTAAGGATTTGTGGAGCCACACGTGAATGTTTCCATTTTTCTGCCGCCTGCCGCCTGCAGTGCTAGCACGTCACCCTCTTCACTTTCAATAACTGCACCTGACTCACCTCATTCCCCCCCCTCCATCTCCCTTCTCACATCTTCCTACTGGTTTCCATGTCTCCTCTCCCCTGACACGACCATAAATCACGAGGACTGAGAGGGTCTTGTTTGCGTTGGGGGGGTAATTATATGTACCGTATGTAAGCTCTCAGGCCATGATGAATTAGCTCCCCCAAAGTAGGCCAATTCTGACTGACATAGATGGCATATGCATCAGGCTCCACTAAATTAAACCCATTGAAATGGCTAAATAGGTGAAAAGAACATTTTAAAAAAAAATGCAGAAATTAGTCCAAATTAAGTTATAGAAAGGCATAAGCTGAAATATTAATCAAAATGTAACCTATGTAGACATCAACAGCCAGACTTTAGTGTATGTACTGATCAATACTGCATAGCAGACTAAGTGGATTTACTGTATTTTTCTTATATAAGGTGCTCAGGAAAAGTTCCATCCATTCATCTATCTTCCAAACCTGCTTAATCCCTTACAGGATCGCAAACCTGAATTTATCCCGGCTATAGTTGAGCAAAGGCGGGGCCCATTGGAGTAGCTGCTCGATCCTCGCTACCGTTGTGTCCCTGATGAGTCACCTCACCCAACCTGCCTCCAGTGTGGCTCCACTGGTTTGTGAATGTGTATGAATGTCATCAGAGGCGCTTACTGGCGCCCACAGCTCTGTCCGTCTGTCCCAGGACAGCTCTGACTATCTTACCCTCACCAAGTGTGAATGAGAGGGAGGCATCCGGTCCGGATGGCATTGGGCGGGGGCCTCGGGGAAGACCCAGGGCATGCTGAAGAGACTATGTCTCTCGACTGGCCTGGGAACGCCAGCTCCAAGAGGACTTAGAGGAAGTGGACAGGGAAAGGAAAGTCTGGGAATCTTTGCTGGGATGGACGGACGGATGGACATTCTTAAGCATTTTGATAGTCAGGAAAAGTCCAATCCATTATGATTATTATCCCGGACAAGTCACCACTCAGTCACAAGACATACACTCACCTGGGACAATTTAGAGACACCAATACCTATGCAGCAGAGAGGACGTGCCTGGAGAAAAACCACCTATACATGGGAAAAACATGAAAACTCCAAACAGAAACATCTCATCCAGGATTTGAATGAAGGTTTTCACACTACAAAGCAAGAGTACAAACCACTACAACACGACATTCTGCCCCAACAAAGATTTTTGTTCCAATATCTGGATTAAAAAAAGCTTCCACCAAAGTGTCTTTGGTTCAAGGTTTTGACTTTTGTGAACAACTTTCTGACTAAATTGCCATATTTACAGAATATTCAAACAAAACACACTTTTTCTCTCATCACCTGTCAGGTCTCCCTAAATCTACTTATACTTATCCCTAATTCTTTACCCTCTTCTCATCTTTTAATCCATTCCTTTAGCCCAGGGGTCAGCAACCTTTAACAGTAAAAGAGTCATTTGGGCTCATTTTCTACTGATCAAAACCTAGACGGAGCCGCATTGACTTTAAGGAATTTGGATTTGCATTCATAACCTTCTTTTTTGCTTTGTTTTTTTAAATAAATGTGAATAATGTCTATTTTTGGCACAAATAAAAGCAAAAATAAAATGTGTAAAAGAAACTAGCATCTCTCAAAATGTGATTTTAAAAAAAAAAAATGTTTTTAATTGTAGTAGCAAAAAAGCAAGCTTGTTGTTTAATTACTAGCTGAACTTCAAATTAGCATAACATTTCTCTGTAAATTAAATCAGCCAAAAATTTTATCCTGTTGCTGAAATAAAAGCTAAACTCAAAATTAGCCTAAATCTCCCAGTTGATAACAAATTATCTAAAAATTTTACCATACTGCTAAACTATTAGCTAAACTCTATATTAGCATAAAAAACTAATTGGAGGTAAAATTTGCCAGAAAGAGCTAGCTTGCTTAATTACTTGCTGAACTCCAAAATAGTCTAAAATTCCTAAGTAAAATAACTTAGTCAAAAATGTCAGCATGTTGCTAAAATAGAAGCTAAATTCTAAATTATCAAAACAAAAATTTACGTAGATAACAAATTAGCTAAAAACATCAGTATTTTACTAAAATATTAGCTAAACTCCAAATTAGCATAGAGTTCCTCAGTAAACTAACTTAGTCTCAAACATTAGCATGTTGCTAATTAAATTAGCCTAAAAACCCCAGTAGAAAACACAATAGCCAAAAACGTTAGTATGTTGCTAAAATAACAGCTAATCTCCATTTTTTTTTTTTTTTAACTTTACTATTATTTTATTTTCTTCAGCCAGAGAGCCACGATGGAGAGATGAAAGAGCCACATGCGGCTCTGGAGCCCCAGGTTGCAGACTCCTGTTTTAGCCTAACTGTCCTCACCCAAACTCTCTTCCCATCTATGTATTCATTTTCTATTCTTACCTCATCCACTCATCTGATTTTCCTCCAACCATAGACATTCACATTCATTCATTCATTCATTTCCTATCCCTCCTCTCTTGTTCATCCATTCCTTCCTCATTCCTTCAGTCTGTCCGGTACCCTTTCCCACTCCTCACTTCCTCATACATTTCCTCTCCATGCCCTCAGATCTGTTGTTTTCTCCAAACAGATAAATGAGTCTTTTTGTTACTTTTGATAGAAAACCACAGAAGAATGTTCATACAGCCTACTTACAATAACCATATGTTCTTCTGCCAGTGGTCATCGATTGAGGTTTGCAGTGGGACAGAACATCCATGCAGAGTCTGCAGCATTACAAACTGATGCTACATACACAAACTGGTTAAACATCTCACCCTTCATCACAAAATTACTAAATATTTCCATCAATCAACTATTGTGCTAGTGTGGACCCTGATAAAGATTGAAAGATGCAAACTTTACAAAAACCAAACTAAGTTGTTCTCAGATGTTTTCAATACAAAAACAAATCATCTCTTTATATTAAAAAGTTTCTTTAGAAGCTTAAATTATTATTTAAATTAAATAAATTAAACCAAGAGACATTTTTTGAAATAAAGTGAGTAAATATAACATCCAGCAGCATTGCATTTGTTTGACTTTTTTAACTAGCACTTGCAATGGCTGAAACACTTTAGAATCTTATTTTGTGTCTGACTTTAACTGAAGTCCTGAGAGTCCATGAACAGTTCCATGATCCTGAACATGTTTCTTTTTCTCGAAATCAAACATGAACTCTAACAGTCTCAGAGCTTTAATAGGAAATGAAACACCAGCCTTTAGTCATTTCATTTTCATTTTTATTCATTTCCACAGGAAAAACATAAAGATAATACATTAAAACAACACAAGGAATCTTTTACTGAGGAGATGAAAGGGAGCAGTATGAAGAAAATGTGAAGCGTATAAAAATAAACCAAAAAACGTATATACAACCAATTACACATTACTATGTGGATGAGCATATGGTATTTACAGGTAAAAACACAAGTAAAATAGACATCGAGCTTGGAAAGTCTTCAGTTACACTTGACAAACCTTTCTTGTTATGTAATCTAAGGTTTTAATACTCATTTGTGTGCTCTGCTTTAACTTTCAGACATGAATTTTGAAATTGTGTTAAATACAATTCCTCCATCTTTTGAATCCCTTTCGGGGTCACAGGTTGCTGGAGCCAACCCTGTTGGTGTAGGGCAGTGGTCCCCAACCTTTTTGTGGCTACAGATCAGTCATGTGCTTTACTTAATAAACTCATCTGACAATAGATGTGATCATCATTTCACTCAGTCATCGGACATGTGTGCATTATAGAGGATTGATAAACACATACGGCCTCTTAATGTAGTGTCACGTCAGACGTGGGTAAAAATGAGTTTATTTTACTATTATAAGATCAACTCATTGGGGAAAAAAAAAAAAAAAAAACTTGTAACCAACAAACAAATTGTTAATTCTCAATAGGAAGCAAATAAGAATATTTTGAAAGCCAACACAACACAATCTCACTCCCAACTAGTCACATATCAGTTAAGGACACCTCCGGCTCAAAAATTGGTGTTTTGGTTGTCCCCAACTTTTCGTTTTTTGATGCGCTGGGTGTTCCTATTAAATAAACAGGTCCCCAACCTCCGGACTGCAAACAGGAACTGGTCCCATACCGGGACCTGCAGCACACTGGTACCCTAACCCAGTGCCTTTACCTTATCCCAGTACCTGTACCCGATCCGAACGCCTGTTCTCCTAACCCAGTATCGGTTTGTGTCCAGTAACGCATACCGCGTCTGATAACGATCTGGGTCCAGTACCTCGTCTGGTACAGCATCTGGTACCGCATCCAATGCTGGGATAGGGTACCGATATGCGTCCCAAGGACCAGTTTGGATGCGGCCCATTGATTTTACAAACAGACAGTACGTCAATAAACAACAAATTGGCTACATCAAAAACATCAAAAAGTGACACGGATGGTTCCTTAAACCAGATATTAAAATGTGACGACTTGGGGATGAGAACGTGTTAGCTCAGGGGGCACCAAAAGAGGTCCCACAGCTTCAGACATCCCATCAAAAGTCATGAAGAATTGTTATCCTCTGTAAAACTACCAACCACCATTTCTCTATTCTCTTCATCCGTAGCCCCTCCCATGCAGCTTGCCATTCCATGACCTGGATAAAATGCAGACGTCTCCTTTGATAGATAATGAGTTGTGGCAGAAATTGGAACATACCTGTTTTGAATTAAAGTATTGTTCACACCTGTCGCAGAGTTTTTGAATGACTTATCGCGTAAGTTGATTCGTGTTTGTTTGCATAATTATGATTTAAGGGTAACAGTGTAAATGTACAGTACTTTTTAGATTTCTAGAATTTTTATGACGTTTTGTGCTTTCGTGTAATGGAAACGTAGCTACTGATGCTTCAGGAACAACAAAGCTTTGTTTTAAAACATGACTTCAGTTGAAATCAGAGGGTGTTTGAAGTTAAGAGTATATGCTATTATCAACTGAAGAACCGGACTTAATGAGGTCGGTCATAAAATTGACATGGAATGCTGTTCATTTTGTTGGGAATTTCTGTGTCTTCTGAAAAAGTCCTGTGATACAAATCATCAGAAATAATGAACCCTGAAATGAGAAAGTTTTTGTTTGCCGTTTTGCCAGTACTTTCTGTAACTCATACTACAGTTTGCATGTGAATAACACCCAACTGAAACATTATGAGGTAAGCCCAATATCTTCTTATAACCAGACGAATAAGGCTCACATTGGAGTTTTTTGGCTTGACCGAATCTTGCAGCCATATTTTGCTCATCAAAAGTAAATATAGCGCCGGTAGGTTGGAGCAATCTTACACGTTACCTTTCTGAAAAGCATGTAAACCAGTTTACATTCAATCAATCTAAACCTTTATTTTCAAAACTGCTTTGATATTGTATTGCACTGCAAAGAATTAAAAAAAAAATCTTGTTCCTGAGAGCTTTACTAGCCCACAGAATTAATCAATATAAGTGATTTTCTAAGACGCTTTTGATGCATTTCAGTGCCAAACAACATTAGACGCCTTTGATTCTTTCTAATAGACGAGCCTTTGTTGGATTAGCATTCACAACCTCCTGCAAATAGAAAAAATATTCTGAACACAAAGTGAGACTTTCATTGATTACTAACCGAGAAAAAAATAAAAAGAATGGAGGACAGGGTGGGTTTGAACAAAACGGAAGTAGGTTGATGTGTCATGTCTTGTTTTGCATGCGTAACCTCCTCTTCACGCCAGCAGTTGTCATCTCTGAGCTGACAAGTGAAATTCAGCGTGTTCCAAACACTGTGATAGAGTGCTCTATGGTTTGTGTCTGCCGGTCAGAAAGTGACAAGAGACGGAGGAAGCAGGAATAATGTAGCTGGATCGATGAATACAAAATACGGAAATGGGGGTTGCAGGGAAGTGGGCAGGGAAGGAGACAGGTACGGCAGTACATTTATCTACTGCCAGGTGAATAATCTTTTTTGCCATCCGCACCCCGGATTACCACTGCCCGCTTCATCCATGCATAATCTTTTCCTTCATCACTGGTGAAGTATTTCCAGTATGAGACAGAAATGCAGATGTCGACAGTACCGTCAAAATATACTATATGTGCAAAATACAGACCTAGCCTTACTCTCAGCTGGACATTGAACTGTATTTACAATTCTCCTGACATTCGCCATGACAACCTGACAGAGTCTACATGACTTGCCACACATGCGTGCATAAACTCACCACGCAGAGATCAAGACGGTAATTACATACTTGTGCCTTTTCCTGCTTGTACTGTATGTGTTAGATGGGTTTCCGGTGTGAGACTTTATTGGTTTCATTCACAAGTATGTCCCGGCTGTTCCATTTCATCTCACCTCAGATAGATTTCAGCTCAGCACCCACCCGACACTTTTTGCTTTCCCCTCGTCTCATTGGCACAGGCGTCGCCTCTCGCTGGAGGTGTGTGCCGATCCAGCTGGTGTGTGTCATGCACTGCTGCTTGGTGTTGCTCACTAATGGCCACAGTGGCCAAGAAAGCAGCTGGACACACACACACACACACATCCACACAAAGGTGAGAGAAAAGACTCACAATTCATCATCTTCATTACCATAGTGTCTGTCTCTCACAGAGAACACAGCCAGGTGGGGGGGTTGGTATGGGCTTTTGTTTTACCCCGGAGCACCGTCCAAGCACTTTGGAATGGCTTTCAGTGTGATGACCAGTGGCACATTTCCATTTCCATCAAACCAGAAATGCCACGGGAGTAAAGGTTTAAGGCAGAACTTAGATTTACTGGATTCATTTGGAACAATACAGTACCAATAACAACAGGCTTTGTAAACAAATCAATCTTAGTTCCAACTTTCCAACTCTGCTTTTCCCTCCAACAATGAATTACTATGGGTTCTAACTACACGGGCTGCCTCATATCCACCAAATCTGGTATTCTCAATGTAATACCAAGCCATATATAATATGTAGGTCACTGAGTAAATGTAGGAATCTGATTAGAGTGGTGGACTCGATGCTTATTAATGAAATATTTAGCTGTGTCCATCCGTATTGGAAAAGATCTATTCTTGGATAATCCCAAATGGCACATGGACAACATCTGGTCAGAATCAAACAGGAAATGTCCTCTGCTTGAAATGTTATGACCTAAAATGCAAAAAGAAGCACTTTGAAGCCACGTTGTATGTGCACTGAAATACATCATTGTAAATATTTTTTTTATTATTGGTTGTAATGGTAGATCCAGATGGAAAAAGATCTTTTTGACCCCTGTATTTAAAACTCTATCATACAGTTCATTTAAGAATGGGAACACGGTTACAACCTGAAGATGCAGACAGAATTCATCATAGAAAGTAATGGTATGAATGATAAATTTTGAATATGATGACAGTGTTTTGCAAGACACGTTCACATACAAGAATGAAGCTCTAAAAAATTCAGGCACTATATTTTCTGCACAATAAAGCCTCTGAAAGCCTTTTTCACAAAAACGAAAAGGACATTCCAGACCGTTTTAAATACAGATTCTTTCTGGTTGTGTTTAAAGATCTTGAAGTGATTTTGAGATGTACACAGCTGTACACTCGCTACCAAACGTGTACCAAAGGATACGTTTGCTTTACTTAGACGGTCACTTTTGAGTAACATACCCTTCCACTGAAAGCTGCTCGGTAGAATCTGTCGATCAAACATTTGCGGTGCTTTTACTGAGGCATCTGATTGGTCAATTTATCCTTATATATATAACTTGTTATGAAGAAAAAATATATTAAAAAAAATAGAATTAGTAAGAAGATTTTAATAAAAAGGCGTCGGACCAAGAATGGTTAATAGCAGAGTAATATTTCTATTTCTCAAAAGAAGTCTACCAGATTTTGGTATTTCCTGTTTGGAAGGGGGGGGGGGGGGGTCACTCAGTCCAGTTCTTTTATATAGTTAATGGGCAAGACCCCTCCTATATTACCTAACTATGTAACCACAAGGGGCCCTGGAAATTTGCTGTGCCGACCTCTGACAGTGTATGCCGAAAGGTGAACAACAGGCATTTATTGACAGTGCGCCTTACAGTCTGGTGCTTCCTACAGTGCTGAAAATACAGTAATAACAGCAGAGTAGGCATCAGATTTGATCAGCAGTTTGTTTTTTGAAATCATATCAATGTCAAGGAAGTGAAAACGAGGTAACCCAAAAGCAGGAGAAAGAAACAACAAAAGGTCCAGGAGTCCAGTTCAGGGTTTTAATCTCAAGACGAAGAGAAACCTACCTGAGAACTATAACACAGAACACGAACGAAGGGGGGGACGAAAAAGAGCAAAACCCATCCTTAATACACAGTTCACAATTGGGAGAACAAGAAGCACCTGTGTGACCACAGGTGGCCTTGAGGAGAAGAGGGTGTCCATGACAATCACATAGTGTGTATAGAAGCCTTCTTTCAATATACTAAATAAGTATTTAATCTGCACTGCTAGTTTGAGAGTTTTGCAGTTCTGAAAGTGTGACAGTTGTAATGTCACAAACGAGCAGACGGCTGGTTCTACGTGGAGCCGGTTCATTTACACAGACAGGATGACAGGAGTCAGACAACTAAAATTCCACAAAGCTAAGGCAAGGTCAATTAGGCAGCGGTTGGGCACTAGCATAACAATATCAGAGACCAGGCAAGAATATAGTTGTAAAATTCAGACATGGGTCAGGGCAGGCGGCAGACAGACCAAAAAAAAAAAAAAAAAAAAAAACTGAACTAAAATGTTAATTTGTTGTTTTTTTCCTAACTTATAGATAAAGCTACCAAAAATATTATATTCATCGACTGTCATTATAGGCTTAATGCTCTGTATGCTGGTTTAGCTCAAACCAAGCTGCCACAAGCTCCTAACTGCTATAAATGCTAAAAAAAAAAGGTTAAAAAAAAGAACAAAAACTTGACTTTAGTTTCTGTTACTATTTTTGTAAACGTGTCTCCAACACAATATCAAGCCTGCACTAAAGAAATTGGTTATTCAAAAGGTGACTCAAGGGCCACATGTGGCCAAGGATCAAATTCTAAAAAGCCTAGCGCAGTCGCCAGAATCCCAGTGGGGGAGAGTTGTGGTTTTACATGTTTCAATGATGCTAGAGTAATACAGAGTTCTGTGTGAATGCTTTCAGAGAGAGCTCACAGAGCTCAGCAAAGCCTCCGAACAAACTCATTGTATGAAAAAACAACAATGTAACATAATTATTTGTCAGAGATTATGAAGTATTTGAATAAACTGCCATGCCAATTTCTGAAAATTAATGAGCATCTGTGTTTGTGTTTAGTTTTCAAGCATTATATTTACAGTATTCCCCCCCTTTTTCAAAGGGCTGAATCCGCAAATGCACCCCCCCCCGCCCCCCAACCCCCCGCGACCAAAGAATGACTGTTACCGATCCATACTCATCAAAAACACTTCTGATCATGCTTTGTAAAACATTTATTAAAAAACATTGGAGTATTGCTCAACATTAAGTTTTTTTTATTTTTAATTCAGAAAAAAAGACAGTTGCCGCAGCAACAGCGTACCTTATGATGCAGATGGGGAGTCACTCTGTTCCTTAAAATCAGGAGCGTGTGCTTCCTCCTACATCAAATAATAAAAAGCTGCTCAGGATGATAATTATCCTCTGCGTTTTTTGTTCTTCAGCATATAAGGATGTTTTTCACCCACTTCTGAGTCAGCTAATGCCATTTCTCCATGCAGGGGCATGAAGAGAGGAGGGCAGGTAGCCAACAGACACTCCCCTCTTTTGTCCAAGCCTCTGCATGGAGAATGGAAGGCGAGCGCGGACGGGTGCTCCCCCTCCGCGCTCCAGAGGGGGCTCCGCTGTGTGGAGATGCACCTCAGCAGCGCAGCACCTCCTTCGGACGCGAAATTTTCAAGCGTCTTGAGTTGACAGAGTTTTTATGACGAACAGGAAGTGTCACGTGACTGAAAAAATCTGCAAATATTTGAAGCTGCGCATAAAAAATCGGGAAAATGCAATGTAATTATTGAGAATGTTTTTAAGGACAACATAAAAAAAACATAATTAGTTTATTTAAAATACAGATTACCACCCAGTTTAGTTTTTTTTTTTTTTTATGTATGTCATTTGGTCAATTCCTTAATTTAGTTTACAGCTTCTTAAAATAATTTAAAAGACTGTTTTTGTTGAAAAAAACGAATATATTTATATGTAAAATAAATGCTTAATTTATTTCAATACACATATACATACATATATATATATATATATAATATACATATATATATATATATATATACATATAATATACATACATATATATATATATATATATATATATATACATATATACATACATATATACATATATACATACATATATATACATACATATATATACATATATACATACATATATACATACATACACACACATATACATATATATATATATATATATATATATATATATATCAAAATAATCTGGCAATGAAAATGTTTGTCACCGTCTTAATTTTTTTTGTGTAATAGATTAATAATAGAGAATCTATAAATGTAAGTCAAGATCTTTTAGTAGAAAGCATAGTCAGAAATGCAAAGATACACTCTTTGTGAGATCATTTTAAATCTCATATATTGTGGTACTTGAAATAGGAGGTCTATTCATGAATTTCACATATGGCATAAATTCTGTGTGCTGCAGCGCAATTTTAATATATTATTAAAAGCTAAATAATGGATAAAACTTGTTTAATCAATAATTCACTAAATAGCTGAAGTTGCCAGTTGGAGTTTGTTAACAACATGAAGAAGTTTGCTGGTTAAAAGGGACCAATGGGGCTTCATGCTAATTTGTCCTGAAAGAGAAATCTCCATATCCACTGACAATAGATGGTAATGAAACGAAGAGCTGCAGAGAATCAGGGCAACCTACAGTCAAACCCTAAACTCTCAAATGCAGGCCTCTACTGCATAACATAGAAAATCTTTTTATTCAGGCTGAATTCACCTGTTTTTCTACACTTTTAGGAATAGGACCAGATTAGTTAATATTACACTTCCCACGATGAAAAGGATCTAATTTTAGCCCACAGCTCCTTTTTTTTTTTTTTTTTTGACCTACAATCTGACACTCAGCTCTCCGGCTCTCTCAGGGCTTGCTTTGCTGAGAAGCAAAAAGAAGTGAATTTATTTGCTGGTACTTCAATTGACAAATAAAATGGAGGTAATACTTTGTGTCGTTGGTGACAATGACGTTCGACTGGAGGGTCACTGGGGGTCTCTGTGAGTTAGTACTCTGCGTCCTTACAGTCCCACTCCAATCATCTTTTGATCCATTGTGAAATTGTTCCCAGTGGTTTTTAATGGAGATTTTTCTGTTTTTAGGCAAAATCAAAAAAACTGTGTTATTTTCTGGGACAAAGTTTGTACAGCGAGGCAGGAGATCATCAGAAACTCGCCTCTGAGTTGTGGCGTGGAAGTAAGCGTCTACTCATACACTTTCAATCCTTTGTTTACGCTCTCCCGCACTAGCTTACAGACCCTCACGACACCAACCCAACATTAGAGGAGCAAAAATGAAGACGTTGATGGATCTCTTCGTCTGTAGCTAGATGCATCAGAATTGGAGTGGAGCAGGAAGACTTCGGCCAGCCCATTTGAGTTGCTTGGTCACAACTAACTTTCTGAAATGGTATTTTCCCTGGGGTCCCAATTCACCACAATTTGAATAAATAAATACTTAGAAAAGCAGTTTTAATCTTAAATTACTTTATATATGTCCTCCATTATGAGAAAAGATGCTAAAAGAACATGTTAAAATCACAAAAAACACAATTTTTATTGGAGGGATCTATTCAATTCAATTCAATTCAATTCAATTTTATTTATATAGCCCAATATCACAAATTCAATTTGCCTCATTGGGCTTCATGCCTGCAGTTTTTACAGATGCACAGATGGAGTCATAAAATATGCACAATAGGTAAAAACTAAACAGACTATAAAGAACAGGTCATCCCTGTCCTTAGACCCTCCCTCGCGGTAAGGAAAAACTCCTAAAAAAACCTGAGTCAGGAAAAAAAAAGAAGAAACTTTAGGGATTCCCACATGAGGGAGAGATCCCATCCCAGGACGGACAGGCGATACCAAAACGGTTAAAGAAAAGTTAGCTGCTAAAACTGCATATATGAGTAGAGTTCATTCATATAGAGCTGAGGGACAAGTGATGATTAAGTCCATAGTCCAGATGAGGCAGAACTGCAGACCACGACCAGGAGCAGGAGGACAGACGACCCACCAGGAATCACTCCCACTCAGAGATGCAGGATGGTGACGGATGGTGACGGGGCTTCATCCAGATGGGCGGGGCTTCGTCAGGATCACCAACAAGTCTCCCGGAAACTGCAATCTCTCCCGGTCTCCCACAGGGGAGTCGGAGAGAAGGAAAAACATGTGAATTATACTGCACCACCAACACAGGCATACAGTTAGAAGTAAATAAAAAAGTAGAGGAGAGGAGGAGTAGATGGAAAAGAGGACAGAGCCCCAGTGCACCATACTTTTCCCAGCTTCTAACTTCTAGCAGCCTTCTATGTTATTATGTAGAGAATATACATATTTCATCATTTATATTTCAAGCATATATTGGAGAAGTATGTGATTATAATAATTATTTCCCCAAACTTCAGAACAGTATGGGAGCATTATGTTAATTATTCTATGATTACTGGCTAGTCTGGCAGAACGCCTGTCCAAATAGGAATGTTTTAAGGCTAGTTTTGAAGGTAGAAACTGTACCTGCCTCTCTGACATGGGCTGGGAGCTTATTCCATAGAACAGGAGCTTGATAACTGAAGGTTCTACCTCCGACTGTACTTTTAAAAATTCTAGGAACTACAAGCAGTCCTGCATTCTGTGAGCGAAGCGTTCTGATTGGCTGGTAAGGAACTATGAGATCTCTAATATAGGATGGGGCCACACCATTCAGAGCCTTATATGTTAACAGGAGGATTTTGAACTTTACTCTAAATTCAACTGGGAGCCAGTGGAGAGAAGCCAACACAGGAGTGATGTGTTCTCTTCTGCTAGTTCCTGCTAACAATCTTGCTGCTGCATTCTGGACAAGCTGAAGACCTTTTAAAGAACTTTTAGGGCATGCTATCAGTAAAGAGTTACAGTAATCCAGTCTCGACGTAACAAATGCATGGATGAGTTTTTCAGCATCACTTTTAGATAACATATTTTTAATCTTAGCGATATTGCGTAGGTGAAAAAATGCAGTTTTACAAGCTTGAGATATGTGAGCATTAAATGATAAATCCTGGTCAAATAAGACCCCTAAGTTTCTAACTGAAGAATTGGGAGCAATATTTACACCATCCAAGGAGACTATCTTATCTGAGAGAGCATCTCTCAGGTGTTTAGGACCCAGTATCATGACCTCAGTTTTCTCTGGGTTCAGAAGGAGGTAATTAATTGTCATCCAGGACTTAATGTCTCTGATGCAGGAATTCAGTTTTTCTAGGTGGTCATTCTGATCTGGTTTAATGGATAAATACAGCTGTGTATCATCTGCATAACAGTGGAAATTAATGCTGTGTTTCCTGATTATGTCTCCTAAGGGCAGCATGTAAAGCATGAATAGGATGGGCCCTAAAACTGAGCCCTGTGGGACTCCGTAGCTAACTCGAGTACAATGAGAGGACTGTCCATTTACGTGAACAAACTGGTGTCTATCAGATAGATAGGATTCAAACCACTGGAGGGCAGATCCTTTGATCCCTATGTCATGCTCTAGTCTCTGGAGTAAGATGCTGTGGTCGATGGTATCAAAGGCTGCGCTGAGGTCTAACAGGACCAGAACAGAGATTAGTCCCTTTTCTGAAGCTAATAGCAAATCATTGGTAACTCTGACCAGTGCAGTTTCAGTGCTATGGTGAGGTCTGAAACCCGACTGAAAATCCTCAAAGTGATTGTTGTCCTGTAGGTGGCACTGCAGCTGCTTTACCACAACTCTTTCTAGGATTTTAGATATGAATGGGAGATTAGATATTGGTCTATAGTTGGCCAGAATGTCAGGATCCAGGCTGGGCTTTTTCAAAAGAGGTTTAACAACAGCACATTTAAAAGACTGAGGCACATAACCAGTTTCCAGGGAGGCATTTATTATGGTTAGAATAGATTCACTGATTAGGGGGAAGATTTCTTTAAAAAGTTTAGTGGGGATTGGGTCTAGGAGACAAGTGGAAGTTTTAGAAGATGTAATAACTGATGCTATTTCTGCTTGGTCCACAGCAGTAAAGCAATCTAATGTTACAGACATTTCTATGGATGTTTTCCTTTCTACCATTTTAATTTGCTCAGGGGTAATGGTAGGAATAACCTTGTTCAATTTGCATCTGATATTTGAGATTTTATCATCAAAGAATGTAACAAAGTCTTCAGAGCTGAGGGCAGCAGGAATATGTGGTTCAACCGAGCTGTGGCTGCTGGTCAGCCTGGCTATAGTACTAAAGAGAAATCGTGGATTATTTGCATTTTCTGCTATTAAAGATGAGTAATATTGAGTTCTCGCTTTACGCAGGGATTTTTTATATCTTAAGAGGCTGCATTTCCAAGCATTCAGAGAGTGCTCTGAGCCAGAACGGCGCCATTTTCTTTCTAATTTACGAGTTATTTGTTTGAGGGAACGTGTTTCAGCGTTAAACCATGGTGCTACTCTGTTTTGTCTAACAAGCTTGAGTTTCAGAGGGGCAACAGCATCAAGGGTTCCTCTGAGGGCTTGCATGGTATCATTGACAAACTGCTCATTATCAACGGGGCTTAAAGAGCTCTGAGAGTATTTATCTAACATGTTACTAAACATTGGTTGGACTGAGAGTTTAAATTCAGATACAGAACGGTCAGATAATGTTCGTTTCAGCTCTTTCTTAATCACTGGAGCTATGGTGTTTTCTAATATAAACTGATAGGTAATTAAAAAAATGATCAGAAAGTATGGGGTTGTGAGGATGGACACTCAGATGACCAGTGTTGGGACTAACGCCGTTTAAGTATAACGGCGTTACTAACGGCGTTATAAATCAAGTAATTTAGTAATCTAACTAATTACTTTCATCCTCGCTGTAACGCCGTTATAGTTACTTCGTGTAAATCGCGGCGCGTTACTTCAAAGTTTGATGATCTTGCTGGAGCTGGGCGCTTCGCACCCGAAAGTTGCTTGTGTAATGCGGAGGGAGATCTCGAATGCGAGATCGTGATTGGTTAAAGTGTCAAGTGGGCGGATACTAGCTCGCGCGCATGAGCCAGTAACCACTGGACGCGGAAGCGCTGCGAAGCGGAGCGGAGAGCGGAGTCCGCGCCGCTTCCGCTCCGCTCTTTAGTTCACACCAGACATGCATTTTTCCGCGGCGGTCCACAGGCGTTTCTGCTAGAGATTTTTTTGTTTTTTCCATCATGGTTGATAAAGACATTAACCCATGTTTCTGCAACGAAAAACTGCTCCCTGCCTCTCCGCAGTTGGTTTACACCCAAAACCCCGCCCACCCGCTCTGTCGGCACACTGTATTGATCTGTGTGCGCGCCGGCGTCTCTGTTTTGTTGTGTCTGTGCGCACGGTGCTCGCGCAGGTGTGTGTGTGTGTAGGTAAAATTAAAACTACAATTATTACCCATATTTCTGCTAAAAGCAGCTGCTCTCTGCATCTTTTTTTCTCTCCCAAAAACCAAGCAACCCCGCTCCAAAGTCTGCTCACTACGTGATCTGCGCGCGCACTTGTCTGTCTGTGTTGTGTGTTTTATAAATATGACCCCCTGTTTCTGCTAAGATGAGCTGCTCTCTGCCCCTGTTGTAGTAGTTTTAACTCCCGAAACTCCTCACCCCCGCACGGAGTCTATCCACGTTGATCTGTGTGTGCATGTCTGTCCAAAAACTTGTCTTTTCACCAAAGAGGAACAGGCTCTCAGACCAAAGATTTGAGAAGTTGCTACTTTGCGCTACAATCAGTGGTTCAAAAATTAAAGCATTGAAACCATTCAACTGGCTGCTTATGCTGGTGGCATTGTTAAAGTTCAGGTTAAGGTGCAATAAAAGAATGTTTAAATGATCAGACATAAAGTATTGTTACTGTGCTCCCTAAATATTCTTGTTAGGATACTTGTGTTATGTTGATACTTGGAACCTTTACTTTTATTTTTATACAAAGTTTGGTTTTATCTAAGTTTATTATTGTTGATATTTATATTTTGCGTGTATTGTTGTAAAAATTTTAAAAGACAATGTTAAAGCTGTGGTGTGATATAAATAAAGACAGCAGAGATTTTGTTACTTGACAGTTATTTATATATTTATTGTTTTGCACTTTCATTTTTTTAAGCCATTTTGTTTAATTATAGTTGTAGGTAAGATACTTGAAGTATGTTAATAGTTGAAACGTTTACCTTTTTTGTGTGAAGTTACATTTTTTATATACCACTTTGCAGTGTTTTTGTGGGATAATTCTGACAAATAAATATTGAAAATTCTTTCCCTAAACCCTCTCTCATGTGTATCCTAAACTTAGACAATATGACTCCATTGGAAAACTACCAGTATACTGTTGTCGGTTATCATCTATTATTGAATGTAAATTATTTTTTTTATTTGTAACGCAGGAAAAAATACAAAATATTACCATATTTAAAGAGAAATTAAAACGAGTTACTTTGCCAAGTAACTAATTACTTTGAAGATGCAGTAATTGAGTTACTAACTCAATTACTTTTTGGGAGAAGTAACTAGTAACTATAACTAATTACTTTTTTGAAGTGAGATGCCCAACACTGCAGATGACTAATCTCTATGCCATAAGTTAAAACAAGGTCCAGGGTGTGCTTGTGACAGTGGTGGGTTCATTTACATTTGTGTGAAACCAACATTTTCTATAATAGGCTGCAAAAGCATTCCCAAGACAGTCATTACAGTCATCTAAATGAATATTAAAATCTCCTGTCATTAGGATATTATCAGAGTGTAGAACAACAGCTGATAAAAAATCTGAAAACTCTGTTAAAAATTCTGAATACGGGCCGGGAGGGCGATAAATAATTATGAATAAGAATGCTTTTTCAGTATTTCTACTTGTGTGATTTATTGACAAAACAATGTTTCAAAGGAATTAAATTGTATTTAGCTTTAGTGTTAAGAAGTAAGCTTGCATGGGATATTACAGCTAGCCCACCTCCTTTCCCAGAAATCCTGGATTTCTGATGGTTTTTATAGCTAGGGGGGTTGCTTCATTCAGCCTGACATAATCATCCTGTTGTAGCCAGGTTTCTGTTAGAGCTAGTAGGTTAAGTTTATTGTCATTAATTAATTCATGGACTAAGAGGGACTTTGAAAGAAATTGATCTAATGTTTAGCAATCCACATTTAATGACCTCATGGTTTTGCTCATTATTGAGAGTATCAGCAGCTAATACTTTTAGCTTTCTGTGTCTCACTCTCTCACCTGTCTTTTAGTACACAGCTAAAGCTAGGAACTGCTGAGCTGTCCCTGTGGGGTTAGTACCAGCGCCGAAGGCGGCTCAGAGGAGAGTTGTAGACTGCTGCTCTGTGCCCGGGTCTCATCTCTGGATTGTCAGTTTGCAGAACTAAAGCTAGCACAAAATGTTCCTGAAAGAAGAGAGGCACCTCCCAAAGTAGGATGGATGCCATCTCTCCGCATGAGACCGGGCTTCCCCCAAAACACGTTCCAATTGTCCACAAAAGTAATGCCATTTTCTGGGCACCATCTAGCTAAACCAGCGGTTAAATGATGAAAAGCGGCTGTACATTCATATGATGACTAGGTTGGCAGAGGACCAGAGAAAATTACTGTGTCGGACATCGACTTAGCAAGCTTACACACCGAATCTACGTTCAGTTTGAGGATCTCTGATTGTCTCCGTCGGGCGTCGTTACCGCCTGCGTGAATCACGACTCGACGGAACCTCGACTTACTCTTGGCTAACAACCTGAGGTTTCCTTCGATGTCACCAACTCTGGCCCCGGGTAACACCTGACTGTAGCCCGCTGGGAGCTTCACGTGTCTAACTTCAGAGGAGCCAATCACCAGAGTTTGGGGATCAGCGGGTGCGTCGCTGAGGGGAGAGAACCTATTACACACGAGAAGCTTCGG
Organism: Oryzias javanicus; assembly: GCA_003999625.1. NCBI lineage: Eukaryota > Metazoa > Chordata > Actinopteri > Beloniformes > Adrianichthyidae > Oryzias > Oryzias javanicus. The sequence goes on from CM012447.1 coordinate 1,023,826, forward strand.
TGCTCTAAGTGTTTGCTTTTGCACTATGCTTCCTTCCCACCGGTACAAACCCATCCTGGGTTTCCCCCGGCTGCGGGAGGGGTGCTGGGATGCTAGCTTTGTTAGCCCTGGAAATAGCGCGGCCCGCGCTACGAGTAACTACCTTGCTAGCTGGCTTAGCTTCCACTGTGCGGGCCCGTGCTTCTAGCTGCTCTAGCCTGGCCTCCAAGTCTAAAATCAGACTGCACTTCACACATCTACCACTATCTCCAGTAAAGGAGGCAGGGTCCTCGCTGAACATATGGCACATGGAGCAGGAAAGAGGGGAACAAGAAGACGAGGAGGAATCCATAGCTCAATGCTAAGCTATGGTTAGCGGTGTTTTGCTAACGAAAAATCTACGTAAACGCTTTGTGTGGTTAGAAGAGCAACGGTTAACACAGTAGTTTACTCACTAAAAGACAAAAGGTGGTACTTAAGATTTTAAGTAACAAACAGGATTTACACTAAGATATCAGCTCTTTAATTAATTGCAAAGAAAATGTGTCCCTCATTGTACCACAATGCAGTAGTCCCATTTTTTTAATCACAAGAGTTACATTCTGAAAATAATCCACAATAGGCAAAATCCTCAAAGTGTTCATCTTTATTTATTTACAGTTAATACAGATGTTTTAAGGCTACAAAAACCCCTGACTACACACTTTTCTCAAACAGACAGAGTTCCGCTCACTACTCAAAGTTGAATTTCTAGTGAACTGCTGCCCTCTGCAGAGACACAACTCCTAGAAAACATCACAGGTTTTAAAGCTTTGACTAAAAATGGCACAATCATCATAAAAAGATGACTGGAATTGTTTAAAATAGATCAGAAATCTTCCCTGATTGGATGAAAATCGCAAAAGGTAATTTCACTCCACAAAAGTGGAAACAAACATATTTTTATCAACTATACAGACAAATATCTTTACTTTCTCAGTTCTCAAAAGAAAAATTGTTACCAGGCTGGACAGATTCCTCGAGAAAGAAAACTTACTGGACAATAGCCAAAATGGTTTTAGAGCCAACAACTATGGCGTTAATGCAGTTAATAGCTGTGAAAAATTATGTATTATGTTATTTAGTAATAAAAATAAAAACTGTAATGTTTCCTTAAATACAGGTGGCACTAGAATAAAAAGATAAATTAAATTAAGTTAAGCACTACAAATAAAACTTATTTAACTTCAATCTTAATATTACAAAAGAAGGCAATAAGGAATTTATATATATATATATATATATAAAATATATATGTGATTTAAAAAAAACTCATGTAGTTAATACCACTAGACCAAGTGTAGGTAAACAGAATTAAATGAGGGTTGTGTAGACAAAATGTAAATGTGTATGTATGCCCTTAATATTTATGTAAAAGATCATTTTTATTTTGATATATTTGATTTAATTTAGTTGATTTAGCAATGAGGCAGATAATATAAGTTATCTTATTTTTGCTCCTTATTTAGTATAATTCCAATGATATGTGTGGTTACTAAATGAAAAAAAAAAATATATATATATATATATATATATATATATATAAAAGATTATTAGAATGAGATTTTAAAGTACTGTAGGAAAGTGTTGCATAAAAGCACAAAGATATGTTTTCTACAAATCAAAATTAGCTGATTTCCATTGATTGTGTAAGCACATCACCAACTGTAAACTCTTGCATATCATGCAAAGCTACTTTTGAAGAGTTGCGGTAATTCAAAGAAAGTAAATACTGGAGCAAAGGTTCTATTGTCAGAGGGTTAGGCAGTCCCAACCTTTGTAATAATTAAAAATAAATAAATAAATAACAGTGTTATTGAGTGAAACCAAAGCTCTGCTAGCAGAACACAATCTACTCTAAAAATAAATTAAAAAAAGCATGCTAAGATGCAAAAAAAACTATTAAAGCAAAGAACCACTGTGACTGTGTAGAGTAAAGTGTACTACACTTTTACTGAGGAACATATTGATTTAAAATCACACTAAGAAGTGTTTAAAGAAAGTTGAGGTGTGGTCATTGTAATTCTATAAAGTAAATCGGTGCCGACACAATAATGAATGCATCCCATCCATTCATCAAAGCCGGAGTATTTTCTCCTCGATCAACTCTCATGAGACCAAACTGAATTCCTCATTACAACAGTCACAGCAAAGCTCCCCTCACATGTCAAACTCCCATTATTGCTGCAAAGCTCCATTTGAATCTTAACCAAAGACTTTGACAGTGAGGAATAACTGCCGGATAACCTTGTAATTTTTTTTTTCTTCAGATAGTTAGGGTAACGTTTGTGATGTTGAATTTGGAGTAACAGATGGTCGAAACTGAGAAATGTAATGCTGTGTTTAAACCGGAATTTTTTTTTTGCTTCCTTGTTAAAGACCCACTTCAAGGAAAACCGTGTTTTTAAAAATGTTTTTGAGGCATTTTCTTTCTCATAAAGTCTTAGAAAAGAATTTGGGATTAAATCTGAATTTTGTATTTCTTTAACAAAATTGTGTTAGATCAGTAGCAAATAAAAACCTATTGTTTGAAAAAGCTCATATGTGACACAGCAACTGAAATGGGCGGGGCAAAGTCTCCTTCTTCCACTCCATTCTGATGCATTCACAAGTAGATACATCATTAGTTCCTCGTCTGACCTGGCATCTGGCTCATAACGGTGCAGCTGAATACCTTATATTGCTCACATTTTTTTTTTTTGCTATGCTAATGTTAGCTTGGAATGGTAAGGGTCTATAAGCAAGCAGGAGAGAATCTATTAAAAAAGGATTTTGGGATATCAGTATCAACTGTCCTGCTCACAACTCAGAGGCACATTTCTGATAAACTCTTGCTGCTCTACAGAAAATATGCATTTAAAAACAACACAGGGTTTTTTTTAATTTTTGACAAAAACTGTATAACAATTTTACAATACATAAATTTTATTTTATATATATATATATATTATATATATATAGTTGGAGAGGGACTTTACAAAAGCCTGCGTCAGTTTTTAAGACACATTCTCAGCAGCACAGCAGAAACTTATTACAAAGGCGGGACAACTGACTCACAAGTAATGCTACATTAAATTCCCAGCATTCCTTTGTTTAGACTCTCTCCAGTTAGCTAACAAGCCCAAGCTAATATTAGCCTAGCAAAAAAGTAAAAACGAAACAGCAAACAACAGCGAATCAGAGCTATGCAGCCATACAGTTTTGAGCTAGATGGTGGCTCAGATGAGTAAAATTAAGAAGTTAATGGATCTTTTGGTCTCTAATTGGAGGATTTAGAATCGGAGCTGAGATGAAAACTTTAGCCCACCTGAAGCAGTTACTGGAGCTCCAGCTTTTTCAAACCACAAGCTTTCTTCTGCTTCTAATACAACATGATTTGACTAAAGAAATACTCGGAAACATAACTTTAAAATCCTCCTCTGATGAATATCGTGGTTTTTGAGTTTTTTACATGTACAGTATGTGTGGCATTTTTCTAAAGAACAACTGTAATACAGAAATTGTTTTATTTTTGCCTTTCTGAGTATTTCTACTTTTATATTGCTGTCAAACTATTTATTGCAAACTATTGTTTTTGAACCCAGGTTAAAGATCCACCTGTTCTCAGCTGCATTTGATTAGTATGTACATCATCTGTGTCTTCCAAACATTCTAAATACAATATAAAGTCAGTGCTTCCATGTAGTAATTAGGCTACAAAATGCTGATGGTGACTGGAGCGATGTGTTTATGAACACGTTTTTGGACAAAAGTGGAAATAGAGGCAACAGATGCAAATGTGATGTGTGTGATACCAAAGCCTCATTTCCACTGAGCAGTCCGGTACAGTACAGTCCAGTTCAATATCGTACCCCCATTGGCTGTAGGTCCATATAAAAAGGGAACGGGTCAGTGGGGGTGGAGCTGCTGTAGCCACTTGTTGATTAGCAGAAAGTGATGACAACATTAGAAAGCACCCTTACAGCGCTAAGCTAGTGATTCCGTTTTCCTCTTTACGGCAGTATTCTTCTACACAATCTTCTTTCAAACAACATTAAGTTCCTGTTATACACAAAAGTAAAGACAGACAAAGACGAGCTGCTGGATGACCTTCATTGTCGTTGCTTTTCTAGTCATTGCACTACAATGACACGCTAGCGATCAACACATGCGCCGTGAAAACAAACGTCTCAGTGGAAGTAATTGAGTTGAACCACTCCCCAGAATTGACTGGTCTGTCCAGTACTGTGCAACTCCTTACCGAATTAGACTGCTCAGTGGAAACGAGGGTTAAGAACCAATGAACCCACCAAACATGAGATGAGAACTCAAGAACGTGCTAAATGGGAATTCTTGAACCTGCTTTTACCATTAAGGGTTCACTCTCCAGACACTGTTCATACGTCTTTACCAAAACCATATCCCTGATTGGTCAGAGTTTAGTTTTTAATTCTTTGGTCGCATGTTTTGTACGCTAAGCTCAAATACAGACTCAAAAACTTGTGTAACTGAGCAGAGTTTTGAACGTAGAAGCCCAAATATTTTGTGTGTTTACTTGGACTTTACGTTGAAAGTTGAAAAGACTCAAATGAGCTCTAGAAAGTAATTATTTATTTTTTCTATTCCTTAAAAAATCCCAACAGACTCTTTCACTGAAACATTTTGTTTGAATTGGGAAAAAAAAAAGGTGAAAGTCAATTCACTTTTTCCATCAAACCTGATTAGCTACCAAAACTAGAATAATCTTCATCCATGCTTATAGGAAAACTAATTGACTCGTCAGCAGCCAAATGTTAATTTTCAGCTCGTCTTTTTCAGTGTCCAGCACTTTCCATCATCCTTTTTTCCCTTCGTTTCCCTTCCTTGCCGCTCTTTTCTCCTCCTATCATTGTGATAATCATTTTGTCCCCTTAACTTGTTCTTTACTTCTCTATTACCACCCTCTCCACTCTTCTCCCTTTGCTTTCTCTTCCTCTTTCCCAGGCTGTGGGGTGATGTATGGTCCCTGTCAAGGCTAGAATCAATGGGATGCCGGTTGTTTTAATTTAGCCTGGGAGCCCAGCAGATCCAGATCCTCAGTGTCATGGAAGAGCGATAACGGTGGCCTTCCTCTCATCTGTTTTTACTCTTCTCCCTCTGTCCTCCTTACTTGCTGCGCTGATCAACACTTTTCTTCCATTGGACAAAGCTCCGGGGAAGCCCACACAGATCTGTGAGGGCTTTATAGGAAGCTCTACTGCTGTCACGTAACATGGATCGTATTTCTATCCTAACCAAGCTACTTGTGAGCGATTTTCACCGCCAAAGTATATTGAAAAACAGTTTGATAAATATATAAAAACGGCCATCTGCACCGATTCAATTGGCCCACATCACTTGACATAATTCGACTCTGAAAAACAAAAATCTTGATGAAAGAATAATCAATTGATAATGAGTTGATAGGTAAAAGGTTGGCTGAGCTTCATTTGAGCTGTGATCTGCGGCTCATCAGCCACATTTTCCTTGACAGCTCCTGCTTTCATTCTGTCTCATATCGTTTTCCTCCCTTTCATCATCTCCCCTTCATTGTCACCCATCATTAATACAAATCATCAATCCCAATATCCACCACTGCTTGGCGTGAGCAATAGCTGCTGTGCAAAGCATGCATCACGGGCTCAAGTAATTAAAGTAGCTGCTTTCGAACAAAAGACCACGAAAATTAAAGAAATGTGGGCCGAGAGAAGGGGTGGCAATCAAAGTGTTGGGTTCCACCACAGTGGTTCTGTTGATGAAAAATGTGCTGTACAACCAGGATGTGTTTTATTGGGCTTTTAATGGGTGTATGCTTGGCATGAAATGGCTTAAGCTGTGTGGCTTTTTGTTTTAGTTACAACACAATTTATGAGGAACAACTTTTGTGGGGGGAAAAAATCTGTGCCGCATCACCAGACTAATAATCAAGAGGCTTGTATATTTAAAAATTTAGTCGTAAAATCCAATAGATGTGTGTATTTGAAGGGAGGAAAGGAAACATTTGACCAGTTCCACCCAGACAGATTTCAGATCTTAGACTCCTGGTTTGTCTTTGGTTTAGGTTAGAATTAGGGAGAAAACAATGGTCAGGGTTAGACAGTAACAGTCAGTACAATGCGTTCATTGATGTGTATATACAACAAGAACTTCAGCTAATCTATCCAAGGCTACAACGATGTTTTGAATTTTAGCTATGATATTCTTTCAACTACTGTAAATCTTCAACTGATTAGTGTAATTCCAATAGTGCGTTTGCACCGATTGCAGCAGTGGCGACAGACTGAACCAAAAATAGGATCTGAAGAGAAACGTCCTTTAGCTCGAAAAAGGCGTTCTTGGCCCCTTCATCCGAGACAAAATGTGGCTTTTCCAAAGTCAACGTGTGCAGGGGTGCAGCAACGCCACTGACATTTCTGATAAAGCGTCTATAAAAGTTTCCAAAACAAACGAATCGTTGGAGCTGTTTCTTTCCTGTTGGAGTGGGCCACTCCAGGACAGCATTAACCATAGCGCTATCCATTTGGACTGAGCCTGGAGAAATCACATGGCCCAGAAATGTGGTTTTGGTGGAGTGAAACTCACATTTGTCTGCTTTGCAGAACAGCTGGTTCTCCAGTAGAACCGCCCCAACATAGGAGAAAAAAAAAATCTAAATGTCGTCTAAATACACAAACCTATTAATCATGTCTCCAAGAACATCATTAATGAGACTCTGGAAGACTGCAGGGGTGCTGGTTAGGCCGAAGGACATGACCAAATATTCAAAATGTCCATTGGGGTGTTGAAGGCCATCTTCCACTCGTCTCTCTTTCGTATGCGGACCAGAAAGTTGCACTGCGAAGCTCCAGCTTGCTGAAGATCTTGGCATCTTTCACTAGATCAAAGGCAGTGTGAAGCAGAGGGAGAGGGTAAGTATTACGGCCAGTGTTGTTGTTCAGTCTCCTGTAGTCAATGCACCATCACATTTCCCGACAAAGAAAAATCCCGCTCCAGCTGGGGAGGAAGAAGGTCGTATGATGCCAGCCTGAAGGTCCCGCTCAGGGGGATTGAAGGGGTAAAGGTGTCCCTTGGGTAGTTGGGTACCTGGGAGAAGATCTATAGAACAGTCATATGGACGATGAGGGGCCAGAGACTTTGCTTGTGTTTTACAAAAAGCAGAAAGTCACATCCACTTTCATAGGTACAGTACGTGCTGCCACTTTGTTAATTGCACTGATAAGTAGAGTTGAACTCAAAGTTTTAGTGGGGATCTTGAGGGTATCAACCACTTCAAGATATTAGGTCTTCATCAGAGCCAGAGTCAGTAAGTCACCCTGTCGCTGATCATGTGACACCAGGAGGCTTGTAGGAGGTCAAGAGGGTGAAAAGAAGGAGGAGACACGGCTCACCAGTTGCCCTCTCACTGGCGAGCCCTGGTGTTTGATGAAATGGCCAGACTGCCCGCAGTAGAGACACAGACCATTCCTCATGCATCTTTGCCGTTCAGCTGATGAGAGTCGACCCAAACCCAGTTGCATGGGCTCCAAAGAAGGGCTGGAGATCGGAGAGGGGCTGGCACAGGAGAGATGAGTGGGCACAGGGCCCACAGGCACTGATGAAAGGCCAGCTCCACAAGTGGTGTTGGACCGCTCCAGGAATCTCTCCCTCAGCTGCCGATTGATCCGAGTGGTGCACCCCACAAGATCATTCAGCTAAACCCCTGCGTTTTGTTCTGCCTGTCAAAAAACTCAAGACTGAAAGGAGACTTTTCTCTCCTCAGAAGGAAATTCACTAGGGTTGAAATCAAACTGTAGCTGACACGATGCAAGAAATGCTTGACAGTCATCAGCATTGCCACCAAACGGTTCAGGTGAACCCAGTCTTATCTGTCATGGCATTGGAGTAGGCCTCTTAAGTGTTTCAAACGGTTATGAAGCTCCAACAAACCCCACATACAGCCACGCAAGTCCTGTGCCAGAGAGACAAGTCCACCATCAGTGTGATCTTCAGGCCTAAAGAAACTCTGCTTCATGGTTGGTGCATAATGTGATGGCTGGAGCTACAAGAACCCAGGTGCAGAGAAAAGCTGGCCTGGACTTGGTAAGGCAGCAGACAAATTTTAATTAATAACAAAAAAAACCTCACAAGAGGGAACACTGCAAAAGGACAGAAAAAAAACTAAGGTCCAAGAAAAAAACAAAGGAATTGCAATCCTCAGTGTCGGCTAAAACAGGAAACTCACGTCCTAACAGGGACGCACCGACACTGAAGACTGACAAGTTGCAACTTTAATAGTATTAATTACGAAGTGCAGGCAGCTGTGCACTCCTCCACAGAGAGCAGCAGGGAGGGAGGAGCCATCCAGGAGGAGTGACAGCTGACCCGCCAAACACAAAATGGTAGTGAGAACAGAAAAAAACCCTGACTGTGTCATGGCAATTCTACAAATGAAACATACCTTTTTCTTACCAGCTACCACAACGAGGAGAGCTGATCATGGCACCGAAGAAAAATATTGAAGCCGATCTGGCTGAGCTGAAGACCGCATTGGCTAGCATTCAAGAGCAATTAGCTCCTGCTTTGCTACAGGAAGCTAAGCTAACAGCTGTGCTCCAGCTGGAGGCTAAACTAACGCCGCTGCTGCATCTTGTGGAAGAATTCTGCCAAGAAAAGGCACGCAACGAACAACGAGACAATCGCCAAGATCTGATGGAAAGAAGGATGCATGACTTGGACCAACAGGCACGGATGAATAATGTGATTCTCACGGGAATCCAACTACAGCCCAGGGCGCGGCCTGGTGCTACCGGCGCTAGCATGGATGCTAACAGAGCTGTTGATGCGACCGTGGAGGATCAGGTTCAAATGTTTTTAATGTCTAAAGGAATCTCCTTGGACCTGGAAACGATCGAAGTCTGCCATCCGCTGCCACGGAGAAAGACCACGGATGAACCAGCGATCCTGATCAGGTTCGTGAATCGAAAACACAAGACTGCTCTGATGAAACAACGTAAACAACTTAAGGACACTAAAGTGTATAACGCAAATATAACGCTGAACTGGCAAAACACGCGAGGATCTTACGATCCAAACGACAGATCCAGTCCACGTGGGTTACGAACGCCAGAATCTTTGTCAAACCACTCGGACCACCGGACCTGACGAAGCCTCTGGAAATAAAATCCATGAAAGACTTTGAGAACTGTGGGATTACGCATGTTTGAACCTCTAATTCTAGCAAAATGTGAATTGTGGACTCATGAAACCGTCGGAACCGTTGAATACGAACTCTGACCCGATTCTGAAGAACTCGAGCTCAATTCCCTTGAAATGAGACCTTCACAGTCTCTCAGTCAAAACAATGAAGATGGTTTACGTGGCCTTAAACCTGTTCCTAAACAAAGATGTAGCTCTGGTCTGAATACAATCTGCTCAAACTGTCTTTTAATGAGAATATTTTGAAGTTTTCCATTAATAAATCATGATTTTTTTACTTAGCACTTTTTCATTATAATAATCGTTCTTTGACAAATACAATCTGCTCAAATTGTCTTTTTTAATAAGAATATTTTGATATATTTTCCTGCAGTAACAGATGAAGTTGATTACTACTTGATATTTTTTTGAATCTTTAATGAGAATGTTTAGATTACTGTTGATGAATATTATAAATGATTTGTCTATGGATGTTTCTGAAATTCTATTACATCACTGATATTATTGATCTTTTATCACCTGAAATTATATTGATATTTGATTTTAAGTCCTGAACCGGATATTGATTATTCATGTAGAGAAAAATGGTCGAGTCGGGGTGGATTATATAAGTTCGCTTCCTTCCACCCCCTTTCAAGCGATCTATTTGTGATTTATTATGTGATGTTATTCCATGTATTATAACCTGATTGCTTGAAATAAACCATTTTATTCATTCATTCATTCATTCATACCTTTGTCATGCGTGTGGCAAGTGTGTTGTGAAGTATTTGTAGAGATACACTCAGTCTAAGCTCCTCACTTTATAGCGTTTTCACCATTTTCTAGTGCTGACCAATACTACAGTTCCAAAATGAAGTGCTATAGAAATTCCCCAGAAGTCTTTGCAAAAAAACTAGCGTGCATTGATGCTCACTACATTAGCATATTTAGACCACAATGCATTGTGGTCGAACAATTTTTGCTAAGAAAAAGTGTTTAAATGTAATTTTTTAATAAACCATCCACATTTTAATCATCAGAACACAGTGAAATCTCAAATAACTCTCTGTAAAATATTCATATTGATTTGACTTTCAGGAAATCGGTGATGTCATATCCGACGTGTTGGAAATTCGTTAAAAAGGCTTAAAGCAAAATCATATCATAGATGTACGTTACAGCAAACATAAATATACAAACAGTTAAAAATTTTGCTTTGTTAAGTGTTAGTGGGTCAAGCTATAGATAGTGGGGCGACCGTGATGCTGAGGTAGAGCGGTCAACCTCTGATCAGAGGATCACAGGTTTGGTTCCTGCCTTGCCTGAATTTGTGCCAAAGGATTCTTTGGCAAGACACTGAAGCCCACATTGCTACTGATGAGGTTATAGGTTGGTGCCAGTGGGCAGTGGAGTGGTCATCAGTGTGTGCATGTGTCAGTATGAATTTGACTGTTTACTGATCAAAATTAAAATATGTTTTTTATTACATTTAATCATGTTTACTTGTAAAACAAATATTGATGTAAATATCTGGTTAATCATTTGAAAAAATGTAAAATATCACAACACAACACAATCAATTTTACAACTGTTGTCATCTTTAAATTTAATTCAATTTATTATGGGGGGGGCTCAGTTCTGTATTTCCAGTAAGTCGTGGCAAGAACACAATAGGTGTGTTTGAGATCATGCAGGCGGACGCGGTGCTGCGCAGATCGCAGTGCATGCAGTGCATGCTGGGTAGTTTCTTGTACTGACGTCACATGTGCGCCGTCATGAAGTATCGCGAGAAAGGGGCGGGTTCAAGGCGCCTTCCTAAGCCAGCGCAACCAGAAAATAGGTACTGCGCTGGCTTCAAGCCGCCTTGATGACTACAAAACAATGCATTGTGGGAAACGGTGTCCTGAAAGTTATTGTAGTTCGACGTGAAATAACTGGTGCTAAATGAAGGAAATGGGTTTATTTTTTAACTCTTTCTGGAAGGTAGTAAATCACTGATGACAAATAAACAAGATTTTAAATAATCTGTGGTTATTTGTGTTATTGTTGTCTCTAAAACTAACTTTAATTTCTATTGTATCTGTTTATTTGGGACAGGGCACATGAAATGAATCCCGCGGCTATTTTTTTATCAGCTTTACTCTGAAAGATGTTAAAAAAGTACTATAAAAGACATAACAGCACAGATCATACTAGGAGGAGTGGCGTATTAAAATTCAGCCGAATGTTGAGGACAACCCCCAACTCCTCGTTCTCGTACAGTCTTGTCGTTCACCCTCATCTCAGGCGCCTTTCTCCGCCCCCTCCTGCAGCAGCTTAGTCTCATCGACGATGCAGGCGAGGCGCTAGGGGATCTCAAACACGCCTAATATGCAAAGAGTTTACTTACAAACCCATTCCGATCCTCTTTGACAGAAACTCCTGCTTCAGATGAAGGAGTTTAAGTATCTGTTATTGTTCACAAGAAAGGAAAGATCAGAGGGTGAGACTGACAGGATTGTGGCGAATACATAAAATCAGAAAGACTGTAATTTATATCAACCTGATGACAAAATTTATATAGAAATTTCTACGGTCAATTTAAAATTCAATTTAAATTTGATCACTCATTTTGAAAATGCAATCTACAAAAAAAAAAAAAGACATTTCAATATATGGTTTGCTTTAAATTCATTTTGAAGTAACAAAATCGTTTGCGTTTGAATCTGTCACTGTTTTTGTGTCAAAGTTCAAATGAAAGTGTAAAACAGTCTTCAATGAGAACTGGAAAGTCTCAGACAGCAGTTGGATTCTAAGATAAAAATCCCAAACTGAGATTCTTCTGAAAGAAGAAATCAAACACTTGAAGGCAGCAAATGAAGATCTCACCTCCAAATTTAACGCCCAGATTTATGAGGTAAAAGTCCTGCGTCAAGAGCTGGAAAATGAGAGATCTACTCACTCACAAGAACCCTTGATCAAGCAGCAGATCATCACCAGCCTCAGAGTGGATCCGGACTTTGACCTCCAAATCATGGCCCAACAGATCAGAACCGTGACTACAGCAGAGCTGCACTGCCTGAAAGTTCAGCTCCAATAAAAAGATGAGCAGAATCAGTGAGCGGATGACACCAAACTCAGCCCAGCCTCTAGTCCCTGTGGTCACAGACACCCAGAGCGCCCAACACATCCAGGAGACAACGGAGCACTTGGAAGCTGAAGGTCTTCAAGTCATTAAAAAGGACTCTGAAGGACCTCCAGCAACCAAGAAAAATTCTCCATCAATTTAGAAATGGGCTAGACATTTTCTGGGTCTGAGAAAAAAGGACCAAGGATAATAAAATGAAAGACAGAAAGATCTGTCAGTTCTCTACATTCTTCATCAATATGAAATTGTATTTTGATGCTAATCGATGAGCATTGCATATCAGCTACATTATGTATGATTGATGTTACTGTTTACTGAAATAATGATTGGGATTAATCAATAAACAAGCACTTCACTTTGCTATTTGGAATTTAAAAAAAAAAACAACCTGCATTTGATCTGATCAAAACCGGATTACATGATTATGCAAAACAGTTAAATGAAGTAACTACGTAGGGGTGGGATCATATAAATTTGCTTCATCCCACTCCTTTTCAAGCAATCAAACTTTCCTGACTTTAGTGAACAATCACAAAATGGAATGCACCAAATGAGACATAAATGTGTTTTGTTTGTTTTCTATTTTCTAATCAATGCATTTCATTATTCCTGTAATGAGTTTGAAATAATTGTGTATTTTGTCCTGTATTTTTCAATCTATGCTTGAAATAAACCAATAAAAAAAAAAAAAAAAAAAACCTCTTAAAACAACCAACCAGATTTGTCAGAAATGAAAAGAAAAACATGCCGTGCCACAGGAACTAGTTGAGGGTTAAAGTGCCAATGGGTGGGAATGAACAGAGTGGAACACGACCGAGTCAGAGGAGGAGGGTAGGCTGGATGTATTATTGATGCTTGCAGGATGGGGGCATTGAGGTGAAGTCAGTATGGTGTCAGAAAGCACCTGCGCCTCTACCTGATCTTCAGTACAGTCCATTTAACATTATGGCACTATGAATTTGTCAGAGGAAACCAGGCAGAAGAACTGTTAACTCTTATTTCAAGCTGTCAGCTTGAATCTTTGTCACACAATCCCATGAAAGATCTCCTGATTTATGAGGAAAATGGCTGGAATTTTTTTTTTTTTTAAGTTTGTGATTTCTTCTAAAGATCAGGAAAATAAAAAAAAAAAAAAAATTTAACTTTCTCTGAAAGTTCAGCGATGACGGAATGATGTTCAGAGCGAGAGGACCTCTTTTTGAAGAGGTATTACAGTTTATTTGCAGTCAACATTTCATCTTTCACTTGAGGCAAACGCTCTCGCGTTGCTGTCTTATGCTTAGAACATACCAGACTGCTGACAAGCTGCTGAGAACAAAGCCTTAGTCGCTGTCAGGATGAGTGAGCTTGCTTGCGATTTGTTTACATTGTGTCACTCTGAGGTTTGTCCTGTTCCCTCTGAAACGAATGCTGCTTGATCTGTCAGTATTTGTTTTTTCACAGCTCTGGTAGAGCTGTTCGCTTTTAAGTAGAGTTCACGAACTCTATTTTAAGCCAAAACAGACAAGAAACCAGTAATATAAGGGGTGAAACTATTAGTTTTTACATTTTCGTTTCATAAAGTTCAGCCCACTGTTGTATTTCCACATCAAAATTAAACAGGGCATTATTATTATTATCACATTCTACCACACTGTGTATCAAAATTCAGTTTCATTCATTACTGCACCAGTTCAACCCAAAAGTAAGCCATATGGGGCCCACCTTGAACTGTTGGCTGGATTGTTTCCGGCGCCTCTTTGCACAGCATCCACACCCCTCCAGTCTTGTAGATCTGAGTCTCTACTGATCAGGACTTGTTCCTGAGCTTCAATGATAAAATATCCCTTTCTAGCCATTGGTAGGACTTCTTAACATCAGCCACTTCAGTTGTTTTCTGGTGGTACATTCAAGCAGGGGGTCGTCTTCCCAACATTGCATGCTCTGCTCTCATTGGTTGGGGCCATGAGCTTGATGTACTCATAGATCTTGGATGTTTCATCCTAAATAGTGGCTCCAGTGGGCACTAGTCCTCAGACTCCTTACTTGTGACTGGCATACAGTCAGTCATGGAATCCTCCATGTATGGTGAGCAGCTTATAGGTCTTGATATCTGTGGTCTGTATATCTACCTTTGGCCATCTCATTATTCCTACAGGGTATCTGGTTACTGCCAATGTGTGGCTATTCAGTTGTAGCGCTCCATACATATAACCCCCCCCCCCCCCCCCCCAACACTAGTAGTAAATTTTAGACTGTAAATTTAAAGTTATTTAAAACAAAGATGTATGTATGCATATTCTTTAAATGTTTATAATAGTGGCTTAAAGGGATCTGTATTTTTTTTAATAGCTTTGAATGATAAAACTCTTTACCTTATCTTGTATATTTGTAACACTAATATTTCTAAAGCATTATTTTCATATGTCGCAAAAAAGCAATATAAGTGAAGATCAAGACTAAGTTGGTAATAACAGAGATACCAAGAGTGCTTTTTTTTAATGAGTCCAGTTTCCAAAAGTCCTCAGAGAACTGCTTGTAAAGAGTCACCAAAAACTCACCTAAATTGCGATAGTTCTTTTGAGCAGCTTGGTTAATGCCTTTTTGGTTATATTTTTTATGTAATAAGATTGGTTCCTGTTGGACACAATAGATTATTCAACTTACAAAATGTCCTATTTTTTATAAAAACTGACTTTTAAGAGAACAAGCTACAGGTACGCAATATGTTTATGTTTGTTTATTAATCATAGAGGGTACACATATAGAAAAATGCCCGATAAAGTTTGCATTTTGAGAAATTAATGCGCGATGCGGAGGACGGTTGCTTCCTCGAAGTGCCTTCATTTCTCAGCTTGTGTCATGGTCACAAAATATATCAATATTTTGTGCTTTATTCTTGTTTTATTCTTTTGGTTCAGATCGTTTTTCACATAAAGCGAGCTAGCTGACATGTGATACAGCTTGTCATGGTAACATGGAAACACGCCACTGAGCCAGACGCTGACGCAGACCTCAACTACAGCAGTGTTTCACATTTAAAAGGAAAACACGGACTAATGTGGACTTGTTTTTTTTTATTTAAGTCTTTAGTGAGCGGCAATAACACAAACACAGCACACTATCAGCTTCTGTCTTGGTGTTTAATTTTACAGCAAGTTTAGCAGACTAAACTCCTCTGACCTGCTCAAAAAACGAAAACTCCCTCCTGTGGTGAGACAGAAGAATACACCATTCAGTGCGATAAGGTATAGGAGAATAACTCATTTAAAAAAGACATACTGAAGATAAACCTGACATTATGGGGCGAGGGTTAACTAATTTGTCAATATGTTCTCCTTTACCTTAAAAAAGTAAAGTGATTTATATGCTGGTCATCACGATAGGTTAAATAAAGCATCAGATCAGAGAGAAAGTTCACCTTTTATTGTTTGTTTTTGTCCAGATAATGAAGAAAAGTACATTTTCAAGAAGCCTGCGCAGTGATATTGAACTTTTGGGCTGTGTGACTGGAACTTCTTTTTTAGGTTTGGTTTATCACTGTGTTTACCACTTTTTAATCCACATCTAGCAGCCAATCAGAAAAGAGTATTCATGGTATAGAAGTACTGAAACACTTATCATGGTTTGGTTAAAAGTTTTTTTTTTTTAATCTTTTTGCTCAACTTCAGTGCAATGGACACCATTATTCATGAGCATATTTGTTCATCTCAGCAGTGATTGAATCACAGCCAACTGAAATGCAGAGGAAATTGGGATTAAGTAAATAAAGCAGAGATGGTTTGAAGCCCCCTTCTGGGTAATGACAGAACTCCAGGTGGGGAGCCAGATGCTGCTTGCATTAAGTTTTTTAAATGAAAATAAAATAAAGTTAATTTACAAGCATTGGGATGCAGTTATTTAGCCTTTGATTTGATATACCTAAGTTTTTATTCTGAATTTACTTTTTTTTTTAATGCTTTAATTTGTTTAATCAGTTCCCAACTATTCCAAGTTACAGTTTAGCAGTGGTTATAGCCTCATGGCAAGACGGCCGTCGGTTCAAGTCTCGGCTGGGATCTTTCTGTTTGGAGTTTGCATGTTCTCCCTGCACATTCCAATTTATAGGTGAATCGGGGGACTCGAAACTGTCCTGAGGTGTGAATGTAAGTGAGTATGGGTGTGTGTGTGTGATTGTGGCCCTGCAATGAACTGGTGATCTGTCCAGAGTGTATCCTGCCTTTGCCCAACAGTAGTCGGGTTAGTCCAGTGACTTTGTGATGGATGGATTTTCCACATAAATTTTTGAAACACTAGATGGAAAGGTTTAGAGTAAAGTTTTACAGTACTCTTCTTAAATTGTAGGTCACTTATGAGCAAAATACTTGTATCCAGTTGTGTCAAATCAAACAGGTTTTGACTGGAAACAAAGACAGAGAACAAAGACCTGTGATTTGGTCTGAGATGTTTCCCCTGTTCTCAGCTTCGTGTCACATCCAGCACGAGAGCACATCAAACGCAGAAATAGAAAAGGAGGAGGGATTAGGAAGTCTGACATGTCCAGCTGTGTTCCTGGAACAGTGTGGAAACGCCATATTATTGCTCCAGATGCATCAGTCAAAGTCGGGGGGTTAAATGTCCGAACAGAGGACAGCAGAAGAATTATCTCTTCATTACACCATCCTGAAAGTGACTTCATCGGTCTTCATTTGTGCACATATGTTGGAAAATCCCCCTTCACTGAAGAACAGTGGGACAGAAATCAAATGTGGAATATGATTTTTATTTTGGATCAAAAGTAATTAAACCCACAAGGGTAAATATTAAGGAATTTATGTTGCTAAAAAAAAAATAGAGTTTACAACTGCTCTGATCCTAAACATTTAGGTAATATTTGTTAATATACATTTCATCTGACATCTATCCATTTGGGAGTAAGAGGTACTTTAATTACTTTAGGTAATTTTGGTTTGTTCTAGAGAGGAGTGGCAACATAGTAATGCAAGGGTGTCAAACTCAATCGCACAAGGGGACTAACTCCAAAACATAACTTAGGAGGACGCAATTTCACAACTCTCTGAAACTACACTTTTGAAACTTCTAAACTTCAAGCTTTTAACTTGAAGATGCAAGTGATAATAGCTGAAAACGCTAAAGCTGCTAGCCAGCTAAAATGTTAGCTAAATGCCAAATTAGCCTAAAAACTAAAAATAAAACAACTAAGGTTACCCAAAACAGCTAGCTTGTAGCTGAAAAAAAGCTAAAGCTCAAAATATCTTAAAAAAACTGAAAAAAACCTCAATTAGCCAAAACAGCTAGCCTAACTCCAAAACTGCCTAAAAAAAAGAAAAGACTAAATTAGCTAAAACAGCTAGCATGTAGCTGAAATATTAGCTAAATTTCAAAATTTCTAAAAAAGTAAAAAAGCCAAACTCTGCCAAACAGCTAGCGTGCAAGTATTAGCCCGACTCCAAAACAGCCTAAAAAAAAACTTAAGACGAGCCTAAATTAGCTAAAACAGCTAGCACGTAGCTGAAATATTAGCTAAACTCCAAAATAGCCTAAAAAATCTTAGCAAATGCCAAAATAGTCCAAAAGCCTAGCAGAATGCCAATTTTTAAAACCGTAACTTTTGAACATAAATATGACTAAAAAAGCAGGAATATTATTCCAGAATAAGTCAATTTAAACCTTAAATAACTTTCAATATTTTACCCTCCATAAAAATATATTTTGTCAAAATTATACAAGTTGGAAATAAGCGCAAGATAACAACGGTGCCGCGGAACTGTAGTTTGACTCCGACTCTCTGAAAAGAATGATGATACTGCAATCCAGCCGAAAAATTAGCCGCTATCTTTGCTGTTAGAAAAGTCCCGCCCCTTCAACCTCTCTTCACCAACCATTCTTAGAGGCTAATTAACATTACCCTTCAGACCAATCAGAAGTGGTTCACGTCCTCACTTCCGTGTTATGATCCAGCTCATAAAGTCTCTCAGTTCCAAGACAAATAACAGCTAAGGTTTGTTTTTAGCGGTGTAGCTTACCGTGGGATCTGGTGTCAGACTGTTTAAAAAGTGAACAAAAATAATGACGTTCAGAGTCTGTTATTGGTGTCAGTTATTGCACTACATCTCCCATGATGCATTGGGTTAAAGTGACAGTGTCCCAGCGCTGCAATGGCAGCAAATATAAAACAATCTGTTCTCAGTTTTCAAATCCTCTTGATAAAATCATGGAAAACAGTTTAGTTTTCCCTCATTATTTATCATGTATTTGTTGTATGCTCGACACTAAAGCTGCACTTTTTATGCATTCATTTATTTTAGCTGTTATATTTCATGTATTTTTTTATTTCTCACTTTTACACATATAATCAAATTTCTTCTCACCCTTGGACGTTTGGGATCCTGGAGTCACGGTCCTGCTTGTCGTCAGGGCCTCTTTTGCTATGGGTGTCATGAAGTGGTGGTTTGGGACTCGAACGCAGGAGACAAGACTTTTTGGAGGAAACTTAAACATTTAGTAAACAAACTCAGAGAGGACAAAACCATGGAAGAACAAACCAGTTGACCTGATAATGCAGATCTGAAGACCATACGGTTAAATAGGCTGAGGGCAATTAACTAAATGAAGATAGCTGTGGAGGGGAGGGGGGGTGACACCCAAGCCAACAGGAGGAGGGTAGACAGCGCCGTCAGGTTACTTTTAAGGCTAATACTTTAACTTTTCTTTTTTTGATTTAATTTGTTTGTTTCTCTGCTTGTTTTCATGAGTGATTTATCTTATTATTTTTCTGCATGTGATTTATGTTCTATGCTTTACGTACAGCATTTTGAGCTGTTTCTTTAACATGAATGGTGCTATATAAGTAAATAAATTTGAATTTAAACTAGATTGAAACCCTTTACTCATCCAAAAGGAAAGAAAACATTTTTTATTAAAGTTACAGTTTGACAAAAACAAAAGAAAAACATATAAAACTACTAGGAATCCAGATACTGCTTATGAGTTCTTTATAGGGAAGATTGAAGAGTATGATGCACTTGAAAGATCAAAAAGTTGTTTTTTCATGGTATGAGACCTCATGATATGAATGCTGTTGATTTTAATATAAAAAAAACTTGATCATTTTAAAATTTCTAATTTAATTACATAAGATTTTATTCTATTATTTTCAAAGTTTTCCTTTCCTACCAAACATAAAATTGACATTTCAAAGGTAACATAATGGATATTTAGGATTGGTAATTCTTTGAAAAGTGACTTTGACTCCTGAAAAAACAAGGATCCACGCGTCAAAACAAACTGACTAACAAAAAAAAAAGATCTTTTAAGACCTCCAATAACGGTCCGACTTTTCATGCATGACGTGCATTTGCACGTTAATGTAGCCCGTAATCCTCTGACAGCTGAAACTCTATTTTCTTTCCACTTTTTCCTCGCATGTCTTTGAAATATAATTGCTCCAAATGAAATTTCATTTGAAAGCTCCAAAGAATAAGAGAACGTGAATTGCTGCGTGGGGAGACAGACGAGCGAGAAAAAAAAAAAGACGGAAAAGTAGAAATTGTTACATAGCAGTCAAATGAACACAGGCAGGCCCTAAATACACACATTTGCCTCCTGGTAGGGAAGAATGTCAGGAAACACACACTGCTGTCACTCATCCCCTCAAAATAGAAGAATGAACAGCAGTCTCCAGGCTGAAACTGCCTTAGAATGCAGCACCCCCCCCCAAACAGCCGGTAAACAGTCATCCCAAACCGGACTCGAAGCACTTGAGTATTCCCAACAGCCATCATCTCACCCAGAGCCATATCACTCCCTCGCAGCCATCATTAAGTCCCGGATAGTTGCTTAAAGGCCTTGTGCTCCATTTGAAAGGGAGAAAAAGTGCTTGCTTGGACAAATGCGGAATTACCGCGGAGGAAATGTAGCGCCTGCTGCGTTTGCCCAAAGGCATGGAAATGTTTGTCTGCTGTGAAGCAGACCACCTACAGCAACGCTGGTAGCAGATGGGAGGGAAGGAAAAAATGAGCGGGAAAACTCTTTGTTGAGGAAATGAGGAAAAAGAAGGTTGTCAAAATCAAGAAGAGAAACGAATTCAGCTGAGAGACGATTCTCGATCCCAAAAAGTCATGTTTTCCATTAAGTGTCTTTAATTTAAGGTGGCCTCTTTGATCTTCTAATCGACTCAGGGGGATCTGATAAGAAAACTTCTTTTTTAAGAATTCATCAGTTCCAAGAATCCTTGAACAGAGAGAGAGAGTGCAGAGAAACTTTTTCCAACACATTTAGACTTATGACTTTATTTTCACTATAAAACAATTCGGCTTTTTGTTAGATGATGCTCACATAAAAAAAGGTTTTGCTTCCAGTGCACTCATATATATTTCACTATCTAGCACGTTTTAGCCATTTGCTGTTATCTACTAAAAACATGCCCCATACAGGATAAATATGGCGTTAGCTAGCTGCCTTCACAGAGATATATTTATTAAAGAACACAACCCCAAGCCTTTTACATGCTGCAGTTAAAAGGAAATACATCCAGGATTTGCTTTGATTTAATTTCTTCCTTAGTACCGTCTCACCAACCAAAACCGTCCCTACTTCCAAATCTTAAAATCCTCCTCCGATGACGATTTTCTGAGTTTTTGACATGCATGTGTGGCATCTTTCACATGGAAAAGAACAAGTTTATTTTTTATTTTTACATTTGTGCGTATTTCTCCTTTTAAACCTGCGTTCCTACACACTTATGGCATGAACAGCTCTAACAGTCCTCTTGCACAGTGCGATGGGTGTGGGATGTTCGAGAAAATTAAATCTGTGCTACACGCCTGCATCTCACCCACTTGACTTTTATTTCTTGTATTGTGTCCACTATAACCTGCCCCCACACATGTAGATTGTTAGAACATTTTTGCTCACCAATATTATAGTTACATTATAAAGTTCCAATTTTTTCGATTCTTCAATTCAATTTTAAGTTTACAAATTTATACACATTTTTTAGAAATACATAAAAAATCTACTTTATAATTTAAATATATTTATGTTAATCTGATGCAGTTCATATATTGCAAAATATATTAGTGAAAAAATTAGATTGTTAAGATCCCACAGTGTTACATGGATTCTAAAATGGAGAAGTTCTAACAAAAATATTCAGATTACTAACATTGTCAACATTGTTCTGCGTCTCCTGGAGAGTGTTTCAGTTTGGCCACTAGGTGGTGATCACGCTATAAATGCCACCTAATTCAAGAAGAAGACAACGGTATGAGGAAAAATGATTTTTTTAGACAACAAATAGTTACTTTAACAAATATTTCCCTAAAAGACTTGGAGAAATTCATGCCCGTGAGTAAACAAAGATGTTCATTTAGTCAGCAATATTTTTTTGTTTTGGTCGACCGAACGTTAGCATTAGCTGTCCTATGGGAAATTCTATTCAACATTACCATCAAGCTAGCTGACTTTAGCTTTCTGTGCTAAATCGATTTATATCTTTTGTGAATCGATTATTGATCTATTAAGCTTAATGGATTCAAATAGATTAATCGATTTTTTTCGACTCACCAAGCGATTTACAACTTTGATATTTTGCGTGAGTCGTACAGGTTTGACCCTTCTGAACACGCAGACAGCCACAGATAGCTGTCAGTGCAGTTGTGACTAACACCTGAGTTCCACTGATCCATCTGCAATCTGTCTATTATGTTGCATTGACATATATGTATATATATATATATATATATATATATATATATATATATCAGTCACTGCAAAGTAATGTAAGCTTTGTGCAGGAGTTGCATTTCTAGTGCTTAGATTTTACAGTAAAAACAGTAGAAACTGGTTCGGGTTTCTGTTGTACTATCAAAATAAAACTTCCTTAAATTCTATTTCTGTGTCTCCACATAGGACATTTTTCACCTGAGTACATTAATGTAAGTATCTCAGCCTTCACCTTCATCTCTATATCTGCTGTAATGTGCCTAATCTCAACACCTGTTTGTTTATTATAATTATGTTAATTGCCTGTATTTCTACATTTTAAGGCAATAAAGTTAAAAAAAAAAAAATTATATTTTAATTTCACCCGAGCGATAGTATCATGAATCAGTCTGTTTCCTGAATCTCTCCTGAGCCTCAACTTCACTACAGTTCCCATAAGCCTTTGCCTGCTGTTCCAAGACCTCAACAGCTGTTCCTTATTCCAGCAATCACCACAAACATTTATTAAGGAGGCTTTAGACTGTTCCCAGGTGCGAAGTCTTGTTCTGGTTTTTCCTGCAATGCTGAGCGTTTCCGCAATCAGGCCTGTTCCTGTTCTGTTCTGTTCCTGTTCCTGTTCCTGTTCCTGTTCCTGTTCCTGTTCCTGTTCCTGTTCCTGTTCCTGTTCCTGTTCCAGCTTGCCTCGACCCTCGCCTGCTCTTCACCACTTCTCAAATTCCTCATTTTTCAGTCATTTTCAAGCACATTTTTAGGAACCTCTTATGTTTTATTTTCCATTTTATTCCATAAACCACAGTTGAAAATAAAAGAAAACTACTCTAATTTAGCACATGTTGTCATATTTTGATTTTTTATTTATAAGAAATACTTTTTATTGGGTATATAATATATCAGGTAAAATCTACCCGGCAAAAGTGATAGCATTTGACTTCTTCAAGAGCATTCAGTCCCTCTTTGTCACACAAGGATGTGCTAACAAATGATAAAGTATAGTAGGAAGTTGATATTTCCTATTTCAAAATAGCTTTGCTATAATCACAGTGGCTGCCAATTTATCCGCCTGGAATAAAAAATATAGGAAGGAAAACATGGAGGAAGTCTAAAATTGAAATTTCCATTTTTTTATATCAATACGTCTAAATCGAGCCAAGTCAAAGGAAGACTGTGATTTGTAGTGAGGTGGCAGATCAGACATGTTCACCATACGAACACAGCAGTCAATGAAGCAAATTGATTCAGTCTCATGTGTATTAATAACACCCAGACACTTTTTAATTTCAGGGGAAACGCTTGAGAATCACATTACCCGCTCCCCATAATCCATTTCAGGCCCTCCAGACCCCAGGTCATGTTTCCCAAATTAGTTCCAAATTTCTGCCGTGGCAGGCTCAGCTCCTCAGCTGCCACAGCAGAAAGCTACCCTGTTTGACACAGTAAAATCACGGGAGAGCTGGGAGGAGGGTTAGACAGATGAAGAGGGAGTTATAATACTTCATTAAGGTGATTCACTTGAGTAAATTCTCTCTCCTTTTGGTACCAGCCTCCCTTTCTCCACCCCCCAGTTTTTATTAAATGCTTTTTAGTATAGAAACCAGTTAGAAGTTTGATCAATGCATACAATTCCTCAAGTTAAAACAAGTTATTCAAAAAAGTCAATACTGTTGGAGGAGAGATTTTGGAAAAGAAAACATAAACTTTATTTAGCGTTTATTCATTCTTACAGTTAACAAGACAGTAAACCCCTTCATGAAATGCATTATTTTAACAATAAAAAATGAAATTGCAAGTTGGTTCTTGCATCTGCATCCATCTGTTATTCTTTCAGTATATCTTTTAATGTAGAATTCTCAACCTTGTATAAAAATAAGAATTTTTTTTATTTTTTTTGAAAAAGTCAAATCAGTCTTTTACATTGACATGAAAACATAGCTAAAAAATATGCAATTAATATGATTTTTTTTTTTTATTTGGTCAGTTTACCACAGATTTTATATAGGATTAATTGCAATAATTGACAAACCTGTGTTAGACTACAGTCACATATCCCAAAATGGCACAGCTTGGCGATCGAACTGCAGGTTTTTCAGTGAATTCGGCAGGTAGCCGCTCAATGGCATTTGTAATCAGTCGGCTGCAGCTGCATTTTTACAGTTTTTTGCAGAAACTCCTTCTGAATTCATTTACAGCTGCTCTCAGAGACTGAGAACTACGCTAATTGTTGATATTCAGTTATGTATTTTGGTGCAACAAAGCCTCAGTTAAAGTAGTACTACGATGGAACGACACAAGTAAAGAACAAAGAAGAAAACCAGGAAGGAAAACTTTTAACACCAAACTACCAATGAATTAATGAAGTTTAAAATGAAACTCTGAGGCTTTTCTTTTCTGTTTTCTCACTACTTTGTCTGATTATAATAATAAAAATAATAACATCTAGTGGGGAACTGACGCTAAAACAAAGTCTCTACAGATAACAGCAAAAAAATTGTAATATCAAATCAGCAATAACAGCTCTGAAAAGACAGCATGTGTAATAATGAGTCTGTTGCTGGATTTAGATTTTTATTTTGAAAAATTAGTAGCTTTTTAGTTTGGTTTATTAAGACACAGACTATGTATTTAAATACCTTTTTCAGTTCTTGTCTTTAGCCTTGGATGGTATTCTGAATTAATTCTGAATCTTAGTTTTTAGTATGTTTTCCAGTTTATTTGGACTTTTCACTCAAACGATCTTTTCTTTTAACATACTGTAATAAAACACAGACTAGAAAAGCCACTTTGTTCTCCCAGTCATGGTCCCTGCAGACACAGTTCTCTTCTTTATTCTATAGGAAAACAAGAAATATACTTTAGGTACATGAAAATACACTTATTTGGTTATGTAATGTTAAGGATTCATGCATGTATTAAAAAAGTCTCATATTTTCTTGATAGAAAGATAATTGTTTTGTAGGCCACAAGGATCAATGTTGAAACAATGTTTAAGCTCATATTGACTATTGGTATTGATTTCTGCTTCTGGTCCAATGACTGGAGAAGGTAACTGTTGTGATTGCTTTACTGCTCTGGGGACGAGTCTACAAGGAACAAGGACGTACTCTTTGATAGCTTATCATCCCCTAAGCAGTCATTATCGAAAGATCTTAAACAGTGATATAGATTTGGATTTCGCTCTCAAGGCCTGGACCCAGTGTGATTTCATTTATGCAAACATTTGCACTAGATATAGAAACCAGTTATACATTGTTTTGTTATTGTTTATCTGAAAGCCTGCGCTTACCATTAATACATTGTTGTACATTAAAAAAAAAATTGTTTACAAACAGCCCCCAATGTTGGGCTTGATCAAAAAAAAAATCATAAAACTAATTAAAAATGATTTAAAAAAAAAAAAAGAAAAAGAAAAACATAGTGGAATAGCATTTTGTTTCACATTGCTGTTTTAAATTTAGCTTTGTTATGTTTTCATGCTCAAGTAATAAATATGATTCTGTCACTTGAACCCTTCTTGCACATTGGAAACAATGTCTCAACCAACTATTAAGTATGTCCCAAACTGAACCACAAAACAAGGCAATCAAGAGGGAAACACTAACCTCACTGCAAAAATCATTAAAAGCAAATATAAAAATTGTTGAATTTATTTTATTTATATATTTTTGTAGATCAGTAAATCTAGTTGGGCAGGAAGAAATTAGAACTAGATATATAGCATTACATGCAAACATGCTAGTGTGAATGCTTTAAGGCTGCTAAAAATGCAAGTGCTGATAGCTGAAGATGCTGAAATTAATAGCTAAAAATGCTTAAGATGATAGATGAAAATGCTGAATCTGATAGCAAGCTAAAAATAAAGCTTGATGGTAAATTAGCCTAAAAAACTGGTGAGATGTCTAATTTAGCCAAAATAGCTAGCATAAAGCTAAAATATTAGCTAAGCTCATAATTTGCCAAAAACATTTAAAAAGCCTAAATAAACAAGATCAGCTAGCATGTAGCTGAATTATTAGCTAAACTCCAAAATAGCCTAAAACAATTGTGAAATGTCTAATTAAGCAAAAGCAGGTATCATGCAGCTGACATATTAGCTAATCTACAAAATAGCTTAAAAAACTGGAAAAGCCTCAATTAGCTAAAACAGCTAGCATGTAGCTGACATATTAGCTAATCTACAAAATAGCTTAAAAAACTGGAAATACCTCAATTAGCTAAAACAGCTAGCATGTAGCTGAAATATTAGCTAATCTCCAAAATACTCCAAAAAGCTAGCATAATGCCAATAGACAGTAACATCTTAAAATCCATAATAGCTCAAAAACTGCTGTAGATGCCAAAAAATTAAGTTTTTCCCAAACTGAACCGCAAAACAAGGCAATCAAGAGAGGAAACGGCAACCTCACTGCAAAAATTATTAAAAGCAAAAATTAAGAATGTTGATTTTTTTATATATCAGTAAAACTTATGACAAATTCGAATTATTTGTGCCAACTGTACATAATATAAAATGTTGAATCTGAATTTCTTTTAAATTTTTTGAATCACTCACTCTTCCCACTTTTTAAAAGTAATTTTACAATATATTTTTTAAAAATCTAAAAATAAAAACATTCCTATTTTAGATTTCCCTGTACTGCAACATGTATTTTAAAACTGAAGCATCAGATGAGGAGAGGAAGGTGATTTAATGTTCAAAGAAGTATTTGAAATGGATCAAGTTTATGCTAAAGCAAAGTTAAGACACTTTTACCTTTTTTCAAATGATCTAGATTAATTTGTATCATAATATCCAGCATGTTTAAACAATCATGACTAATAAAACTCGGCGATGGTGTTGTTTATCTATTTGTGTGGTGCCTTGGCACAACCTTGGATGTGAACTAGCACTTTATAAATAAACTGAATTGAATTTGAATAGAAAGATCTGAACTTTTCAAAATATTTTAATAAAAGAAAAAAAATAAACATTCAGTATAAATGATAAGAAGACCTAAATGTACAGACATTTTCCAAAAAATTAGAATATTGTAGAATTATTTTACATAATTCTTTATAATTTTTTTTATATTTTATAGAATATAGTCAGGGCCCTCTTTTTTATTAACTGGGGTTCTAGTTCAGAAAACCCATGAAAACGGAATTTCAAAAAATCAAAGAAGTGTGGAGAAATCTGCTGGACGTGCATGTTTTGAACGACTGGTGAGGAGCAGAACCCACACTGCTGGAGGTCCGTGTGAAATCTTCACAGTCGGTGTTCACAGTTGTGTTGGTAAACTCTGTTTTCTTCAATCCAAAATCACTGCATCAGTCTAGCAGAATGTTCTAGAGGACTTCATGATTCTTTCTGCTGAGGATCTGGATGGAGATGCAGATTTTATCTTCTAGCAGGACCTGGACCCGGCCCAGACTACTGAAGCATTGAAGATGGACATATTTTGAAAAGGCTGTGATCATAATATGTCTTTTTGTCCTGCGCGGTCCAGATGACCCCACTTTTAATGTAAACATGCCTAGGATCTCATAAGAGTTAAAGAAATGATGAAAATGAACACACTTTTCACAATATAATTTTTTGGAAAAGGTTAGTGCACTAATGTAAATGGAAAACATTGGATATATTTAAAGTCAGCTAAATGTCCCATCTTCCAAAGGGATAACCCTTTAACTTCCTGCTTAACCAAACAGTGGAATAGATTTTTTTTTAAAAAAAGGATTGTGTGCATTACTCCCCAAGGTACGGAGCCCCTGAAGGGACATTAAAGAAAAAAAATGAAGTTAAAAAAAAAAATTCTTAAAACTAATTCTATAAATATCTGGATAGTAACTAGTGCGTGCCAGTTACTATGCAGAATTTTTGTTTTCACTTTACTTTTTATAGAGCCCCTATGTAATTTTAGAAAAATAACATATATTTTTTACCTCCTTTTTTTTTTACTTTGATGCCCTTTAGGGGCTCCGTACAAAAGCAATAAGCAGCATAAAAAAATATTTTTAAGGGGAATTTTTTATTTTTTGGGTAGATAAAGGGTTAAGTTTGGATTGAAATTAAGGAGATTTTTTTTGAGGGCCTTTGATTTACAAATGAAGTATCAGTTTCAACGAGCAGGTGTTCCTACGCAGGTGTTCCTTTGCTATATCGCGGTTCTCCTTTCGCAGTATTGGTGTTTTGCAGATTTTTTTTGGGTGTAATCTTGCATGCTTTTATTTTGTCTTTAAAACACACTATGTTCTGTCTTCTGACCGGGTATTAATCTAATACAATCTCCTTTGTGGTGTTTCCCCTGTCCAGAACGCATTTAGTTAAGTAATTCTACATAAATCTCCAAAACCAAACTTTTTTTTTTTCATTTTTATAATACAGATTTTTTTTCTATGAAGCCATGAACTTTGAGAGTTCAAAGAAGAGAGAAAAATGTGAAAATACTTGTGACTGTTTGAGAAAAGTGCAAAAGTGAGTAATAACCTGTACATAATTCTACTCTGCGAATTTCATCTTTTGTGGGTTATTTCTTGAATGCAACTCTTGCAATACACGAGGAAACACCACTCTGTCATTTTAAGATTTACAAAGTGTTTTTTAGTAGATATACCCTTTAGTGTTTGGAAAATAGAGTCTCTTTTTCAGAGTTGCTGTCATGAAAAAAAAGGAAAACCAAACTGACCCTACAGACAACTTCATGCTACGATGCTTTCTTTAAATCCACTGGTCTTTCAAGCATTGGTAGCAGGAGAGCCTCATCTCATTCACTGATGTATGCAGCTCTCTAACCTGAGGGACTACTTAAGCATTATTAAACCTCTAGAGAGGCCTGATATGCAGGATGCATAACTTTTCCCTTCTCGCAACAGAACCAGCTACTGAAGCACCAAGTACAATGCATGAGAGCCAGGGGAGCATTTTCATGGAGAAGAAAAAAAAAAAAAAAAAGGCGGATGGAATGAGTTTTCACAGTAAACTCCACGAGAGTCGACAGATGAGCAAACAGTGAACCAGAAAGGAGGAAAAAAAAAAAAAACTGGCGGTTTGGATGTGTTAAAATGATCTGTCATGTTGTCAAGTGGCGTTTCCTCCGTCCCACTGGGACATGTAACTGTGTCATTGATCCGTCGTTGGGTATATTGTAAAAAGGCATCATTTAATGCTGGCCTCTAGAGCGTTTGATTGCTTCTTATGACCTCACTCACAGGACTCGTATACTGCAATATTAGAGAGGCTTGGAGGACAACCAGACTCAATGTGCTCAACTTTCTCATAAACCTCAAGGATCTAAATGAAATATTTCCTTTTACACATGACGCTTTGACATTGAAACTTCAAATGAAGGTCTTCCTTCTCCAAATTAAAAAAAAAAAAGATCATGTTCATTAGCTATACTGGTATGGCTGCAATTACCTTATATTCAGGAGTATAAGTCGCAAGAGCTAAAAAGGTTTAATCAATAAGAAGAAAACCATATATAAGTTGCCTTGGAGTATAAGTCGCACTTTTTGAAAAAAAACAACCTGACATTTCAGAACAAATCTGCCCAAAAACATAAATAAATAAGAATGCTAATCTTTTGATCTGTATTAGAAAAACATCAAAGTTTAAGAGGAAAACAATCTTGGATTCTCTTCCATGATTTTTTGGGGCGATACTTCTTCTGCCATTGTCAGAAGCAAATTCTTATACTCAGATGCAGCGCCCTCTAGTGGTTGTTAGAGGAAACAACCGGTGTTTACTGGGAAAATAATAAATATATGAGCCAATTTAGGTCAGGAAAAAAAAAAAAAAAAAACAACACAATAAGTCGCTCCTGAGTATAAGTCGCACCCCTGCCTAAACCGTGAAAAAAACGTGACTTAAACCAAACCATATGAGTTTAGATAGCTTTGGTAAAATTTAAGCAACATGTTCATATTGGCAGTGTAGCAAAATGGAGATGTCAATGTAGTATTCATAGTGTGTACTGATAGTCATACTGAGTAAACACTCTTTAGGCTTGCATATGCTCACTCACGTTCAGGTCCATCTGCAGACTGAATGCTTCAAAGAACTCTCATCCCGGCCAGAAGTAACATTGGATTTGGTGCCAGTCAAAAATAGAGATACATTGGAGGGACGGTCTTTTTAACTGATATTTTAACTCATTTTTATGGTGCATTGTGTATTATCAATATTTTGATTAACTTTTATAATTTTTAGTATACTGTTATTAACTTGTGTATTCCCGACATTGTTTTTTTTAATGAAATTTAGTGATTAGCTGTTATAATTTATTGTTTAATGTTTTTAACTTGTGTAATTTTGACATTATACTGTTTTATTGTAGTTTTATTGATTGGGCTATAAGTCCAGAATCAATTCTATCTATCTATCTATGTATCTATCTATCTATCTATCTAGAAACAGGAATCTATTGGAAACTGGTGTTATTCCATCACAGACAGAATGGTGATGGCTTATAGGTTCATTTTGGGTTAATTTCAGGATTTATTGAAATGATGAAAGCATTGTATCACGTTTTAATTAGCACTGGCTCTGATTGTTTCTTTTCTCTTTGAAGCATCATCAATGTCCGTATCAAAAATCCTCTTCACTTCCATGCCAATCATGCACCTTTCCGTCTTTGCTCAATAATATATTTCAAAATCAGTTCTTCTAAGCTTTTTTTTAATTAATTTTTTTTTAAATAAAAATGACTTTTTTATTTATTCTGGCGTCATGTCCAATTTAGGATTAACCTGTGCCAAAAATCTCTTAAAATATGTTCCATATCACTTACACCCTAAAATGTTATTAAAAAAAAAAATCAAGCAAACAAACTACAGAAGATTAAATTGAACAAAGTCACACAACTTATCATCGGACACCAAAGTAACCCTTCTCCCAGGGGGACTCGTGGATGGATTTGGCTCATCTGCCATGAAGCGTTTTAAAATTAAACATTTTGATTTTGATCAACTCTTTTTTTTTTGTTTTGTTAATGGGTTTTGGACGCGATAAAACTCTGTTTTTTACACCATTCTTGTGACAACTTCAGACTAAACGACCATTTTCTGACCATAATTATCACAACTCTCTAAGTCAATGAATGCACAGGGACTGAAGTTACCACCCTCATCGATTGGTCCTTTATGTTAGCCCCGCCCCAATGTGCCACAACAGGGTCAATAGTTTTTAAACTGAGATTTCCAGATTAGAAAAAAATAAATTAAAAGTGAAAAAAAAATATTTAAAGCTATGAAAAAAGTTTTGAAATTTCAATTTTGAGTTTTGAAACAAAAAAAAAGGAACATTTAAAGCTGAAAATAGCAAAATTTGTTTTAGAATAGCAAAAAGTTTGTGACATTTTAGATTTTTTTTGGCCAAACATCAATATTTTTTTTCAATTTGTTTTATTTGGGTTTCAAATAATTTTGATCCCAATATAGCTCCAGAGCGGTTCAACCGCTTTAAGTTAATATTTATAATAATGGAGGTGTTTGTAATGCATGTTTAATTTGTGGATCTGAGCCAAGATGATAAATTAAAAGCATATTGAAAGTAATACAAATGGTTTTAATTATAGCTATCAGGAGGATTTTTTTAAATTTTATACAGCATATAAATATAATAAACAGTGCTATCTGACACTGAAAGCTCAGAGATTTTTCTGCTTAAATGAAAGTGTGGCCTGTGGAATGAGCCCATCTGAGTCATAGGATTGTTGCTGCACCCTACTGTCCAAGCTTGCCTTCATACCTGCTGGGAGTCCAAATGTTTCATCAACTAGCTGAGTGCCGTCTGACAGAGAAGTGTCTGGTTTCTCAAGAGCAATTTCAGAGCTCCAGGAGGAGGACACTCTTCATTGAAATTGACTTTCAAAGGAATCCGATGCCAATCTGGGGTGGCAGAAAAAAAGCGAGGAATCCTTGATGACAATTAAATGGAGAGCAGCAAAAGCTGTCTGCTGGCCATTTTGATTCCAAACATCGAATGGAATATGTGTTTGCTCTTTATATTTCTCCAAATTAAGTATTGGAAAACACAAATCTGCATCTAAGTGCCATATATGCATATACAGCATTATAATAATTTAACAGATAAACCTAAAAATGTGATTTTTTTTTTATTTTTCTGATCCTACATTGGTGACACCAACTGAAGGCTGTCACTAATAATACAGGCTGCTGTGAGGCTCATGATACCTGCAGGTTCAGACAGACAGCAGAAGAAATCACATTAATAGCAGCTGTTCAAAGCTGACATGGGCTAAGTGTTACAGCGAAAGAACAGATTGCATGCCCCTCAGCTAATGCAATCCCGAGGGGGGCGGGTTTGTATTTTGAGATGGAGAGGTACAAATCCCAAAGTTTTTGTAAAGACAAGAGTGAGACTCGGTTGATATTTGAAGGAACTTTTTCATGGCAACAGAATAGATTTTAGACTGTTTTTACTTTTGCTTATCTGTGCTCTTATTTCACTGTTTTCTCACTAAATAAATAGAATGCAGAGAATTTATTCATGTATTCTCTCTGTAAGTAAAATGCTGAATGTTACGGTTTGCTGGCAGGACTTTGACACTAATAGGAAGGAGGTGAAGGTTAGTCCTTCTATGGTCAGTAACTCTGAAAAGAAAGGTTATTCTTTTGTCAGCCACTGAACTTTTCAGGTTTCAAGGAGTCAGATTTAACCAAAAATATGCACATGAACTCTAAACCCTATGATTGGAGAAAAAGAAAAATGCATACATCCTCGCATAAATCATGCACAAGCACAGACACTACTACACGGCCAGTAGAACTTTCATGCACAGTCAGAACTACACCACATATATTACTTTTGTTTTTATTAACACATTATATTCATACACATAGCTTACATTAAGTAGTTAACAGAATAGCATCAATCTACAAAAATTTGCAATGTGAATCAAGTGGTTTCTCGTTAAGGTTAAGATTTTAGTTCATGAAACGTTCCAATCAGGGTCCGAACCAAATTTTTACTTGCAGCGCAAAAAAATACTGACGGGCAAACACCATTTGGCTGTATGATTATTACAATCTATAATACATTATATATAAAATATAAATAAATAATAAATAAATATATATATATCGCATGTTTGACCATGGAATTACGCAGCTGTTTAATTCAAACACCGGATATGTTTTGTGGGATGAAATTGGTTAAAAAAGAATAAAAGTGTTTTTTTTTTTTAATAGTGAAATAAAGTTTAACTAAACCTTAGTTACCTAAGTTACCTATATATATATACATACATTTCATGACACATAACCCCAGTAAACATCATTGGGAATTAAAAGAATGATAAATAATAAATAAATAATGAATAATTTAACTTGAGGATTCATTCTTCCTCGGGTGAGTCTCTACTCCACACAGTTGTGCGCTATGCTGCCACTTAGTGGACAGCGTGGAAATAGCATTAACTCGAAAGAGTTGTAACAGATAAATAAATCACAATAAAAGAGATTTCTATATTCCAGGTATAAGTCAAAAGGGTCCTCCTATACACCATTGTGACAACCAGGCTTGGAGACCGAAACTTACAAGATTTAAACAAAATAAATAAAAAGCAGAATCAAAATTTAAAATAAGAACATGACAAAACCCATGGAGAAACAAAACTGGTGTCAAAACAGATTCCCGGACACTGAAGAACTGAAAACCAGACGCTTAAATAGACTGAAGGAAGTTAAAGGACTATTAATGGGCAGGGACAAAGCTAAAATGCATATCCAGATATATTCCATATGTTTTAATGTATCAAAAATAACAAATAATTACCGTTGACAAACGCAGGTTTTTGTAAAATTTGACAAAATCAACGACAAATTTCGCCCTGCTTCAGAAACGATTTGGGTCACGTGACGCGTTGACGTCATATGGGTAAGACAGCGCCAGCAGCAGAATGCAGGCGGACCCAGCGTGTCTGCAGATACGTGTATGTGTGCGCGCTGGGGCAAAGTTGAATCCTATAAACGTCGGTGTTATGGTACGACGGAGTATTAGGGCCACAAAAAGAAAAAAAAAATTAAAATTATGATTTTTAAAGTCATAAATTTACGAGATTTACAATCGAAATGAGCCTATTGCGATGAACACTGTGACAGAACCAGACCAACTAAACTGTGAAAAGCTTCTGATTTCAACAGGTAAACTGAATGTTTAAAACATTGCACATGTTTTGGAAGTTTCTTTGTTTGATTTGCAGTTATAATCATTGATGGTGCTTGCAGGATCTCTGCAGCTCCGTGAATAAAACCATCGACAGCAGCTGTCCACTTCAGTCATTTCTTCCTCCATGACAGATCAGATCTCATTCATTTCTGTGTGATGCTTTCATCTGAAGAGGAATCGTTTTTGGAATTTTCAGTGTACTTAGCTAACGTGACAGACTGTCATCCCCTGTTGTTGTTGTGTTGAAACGGGACGATTCACGTGGAGCTCTGTTTACATTCTCCTTTGGTTTCTGCGCATGTCAGAGATGCAGTAAGGCGGTGAAAGAGCTTCCGGGTATGTGAATAAAGTGAATAATAAAGTGGCGGACGGTCCTGCAAACATGTCTCTAAGCTCTTTATTTTGCATATGAAACTCTGCATTACCGACCCGGATAGTCAGCTTCATTCATGATGATTTGATTTCGAGTCGCCAAAAGGTTCAGATTTTCTTTATTTTTCAAACCGATCTGTAAATAAAGCTTCACGAGATGCTCCACGTCTTCCAGCTTCGAGCATGGCTCTGATAAACTGACAGCTTTGGTTCTTTTCTCATTAAATTACGACTTTAAATCGGCATTCTCAGCGTCAGCGTCAGTGTCATTCCCGTTGTGAGCTCTTACTTTACGCACTGCCGGCTCAAATTGATCGGGCTTTACAGTCCTCAAACCACAAACATCCGGCGCCTCTGAATCAGCGTCACTTTCAGAACAAATGTTTTCACAATCTGAGTCTGAAGACACAATTGTGGACCTTGAAATATCGCCGCTATCGCTAGCTCCGACAGAGCTCCGAGAAGTTATCTTGCTATGTTACCCATGTGACGTCACACGCACCACGTGACCAAAACGAAGCGTTTTCCCGGAAGTGGAAATTTGCATATGGATTGGCGCAAAAAAGCTGTTTTATTTCAATATTTCTTGCTCAAAACACAACAAAACATTTGGAAATTGTAAATATAAGGCAAAATACAGTTAACACCGAAAATGACCCACAACCCCATTACTAGCCCTTTAACTGAAATGAAGACAACTGCACGACTGAAAGGACAACTTAGAACATGACCAAATAAAGAAAAAATAAACAAAACCACAGACCCCAAACAAAATGCCCCCAAAACCCCCAAAATGAATCTTTTTCCACAAATGATCGAATAATCCAGTCCATTTTTTCCTCAGATTCTTTGGGAAAATAATGAAAGCTAACATCGATGTGGCCTTTTCACTGAACTGCAATCTTCTCTTCTCCGGCCTCTATGCTGCAGCTCAGCCAGCTTTAGTGACGTAAGCAAAGCTCAGGAATTCAAACAGAGTTTTTCAGCCAGCGTTTGATTGACAGAGATTTAAAAGGAGAAACACAAAATGATTTCTTATGATATTTTTTTCTCTTTCAGTAGAGAAATGCCACACATACATGTTAAAAACCAAAAAACTTGATTTTCATCAGAGGAGGACTTTAATACTCTACTACAAACTTGGAATGTTACAGAATCGTTGCACATATACTGAAAGGTATGACTTTGTATTAGAGAACGTAGTGGATTAAGATCCACCCTCTATCCTGCTTGAGGATGACACCGTAGAGCCTGTGAAGAACTTTGTTTATCTGGGGTCCAATGTTGCAGAAAATGGAGATCGTAAACCAGAGATTCTCCGCTGTAGAGCCCTGTCAGCCTCTGCTTTCCATTCTCTCTGGAAACCACTTTGGCGGCACAAAACCATCAAACGCAAGACGAAACTCTGGATCTATAACACCACCGTTCTCTTTTATATGGCTCTGAAACATGGCCCTTAAATAAGACCCTCGCCTCAAGAATAGATGGCTTCGATAGCAGAGCTCTCAGAACCATTGAAATCATCAAGTGGCCCCAACGAATCGCTTAGAGCCCACACCAGCCTGTATTGTAGTCTGTCTGTAGTGTTTTGTCTAGACCAGGGGTCGGCAACCTTTAACAGTAAAAGAGCCATTTGGTCTTGTTTTCTACTGATCAAAACCTAGAAGGAGTCACATTGACTTACGTTAGCCTTTAAGAAATTTGGATTTGCATTCATTTTTTTTTTTTTTAAATATACAAAAATAAGCTAGCGTCTCTAAAAAAAATTTTTTTTTTTACGTTTTTAACTTTAGTAGTAAAAAAGCAAGCTTGTTTTGTTATGCTAATTACTAGCTTAACTTCAAATTAGCATAACTTTTCTCTGTAAATTAAATCAGCCAAAAATGTTAGCATGTTGCTGACATAAAAGCTAAACTCAAAATTAGCCTTAAACCTCCAATAGATTACAAATTAGCTAAAAATGTTAGCATATTGCTAAAATATTAGCTAAACTCCAAATTAGCATAAAAAACTAATTAGAGGTCAAATCTGCCAAAAAAAAAAAAAGCTAGCTTGTTGCTTAAATACTAGCTGAACTCCAAAATAGTCTAAAATTCCTCAGTAAATTAACTTAGTCAAAAACGTTAGCATGTTGCTAAAATAAAAAAAATCAGTAGATACAAAAATAGATGAAAACATCAGAATTTTACTAAAATATTAGCTAAACTCCAAATTAGCATAAAAAACTAATTAGAAGTCAAATCCGCAAAAAAAAAAAGCTAGCTTGTTGCTTAAATACTAGCTGAACTCCAAAATAGTCTAAAATTCCTCAGTAAATTAACTTAGTCAAAAACGTTAGCATGTTGCTAAAAAAAAAAATCAGTAGATACAAAAATAGATGAAAACATCAGAATTTTACTAAAATATTAGCTAAACTCCAAATTAGCATAAAAAACTAATTAGAGGTCAAATCCGCAAAAAAAAAAAAGCTAGCTTGTTGCTTAAATACTAGCTGAACTCCAAAATAGTCTAAAATTCCTCAGTAAATTAACTTAGTCAAAACGTTAGCATGTTGCTAAAAAAAAAATCAGTAGATACAAAATAGATGAAAACATCAGAATTTTACTAAAATATTAGCTAAACTCCAAATTAGCATAAAAAACTAATTAGAGGTCAAATCCGCAAAAAAAAAAAAAAGCTAGCTTGTTGCTTAAATACTAGCTGAACTCCAAAATAGTCTAAAATTCCTCAGTAATCTAACTTAGTCAAAAACGTTAGCATGTTGCTAAAATAAAAGCTAAATTCTAAATTATCCACAAAAAAAAATCAGTAGAAAACATCAGAATTTTACTAAAATATTAGCTAAACTCTACATTATCCTAAAAACCCTACTAGAAAACAAATTAGCCAAAAACGTTAGTATGTTGCTAAAATAGTAGCTAATCTTGAGCCAGAGAGCCACTATGGAGAGTTAAAAGAGCCACATGTGGCTCTGGAGCCGCAGGTTGCAGACCTCTGGTGTAGACTGTAGTAAATATTGCTTAATCTCCATTTAGAGTTAAATCCAACAAGTTGTTTCATTTTATTTAAACTGAAAAAAAGGAAAACCTTAAAATGATGTCGATTTTTAATTACTTGACATGAGATGTAAACTGAGAGCGACAAACATTACCTTTGTTTTGCCATATATATATATTTTGTAGAAACAAATCAATCAGAAAGCGAACATTCGCTGGAATAAAAAGGTGCATTTGACAGGCAGATAATTAAGAGGCTGTTTAAATGCATATCAGACTATTGCTTCATGAGGAACCAGACACGTTAAATGCTGACATTTAGCTGAACTTAACTGCACACCTTTTAATTAAAAGCATTACTTTTAACTTATATTTGAATCCCGCCGTTTGACACTTTATTGTGACCCAGATGAGTATCATACGGTGGCCGAGACAGCTCACATGATTGCAAAAGCCACTACACAACGGCAAAAGCCAAAACACAACGACAAAAGCCGAAACACGAAGACAAACGCCGAAACACGACGGCAAAGCCGAAGCACAACGGCGAAAGCCGAAACACGACGGCAAAAGCCGAAGCACGACGGCAAAAGCCGAAGCACGACGGCAAAAGCCGAAACACGACGGCAAAAGCCGAAGCACGACGGCAAAAGCCGAAGCACACCGACGAAAGCCAAAACACAACGGCAAAAGCCACAGCACTCCAGCAAAAGCCAACACAGAGCGGAAACGAATCAGAACGGAAGTGAATAATGGACTTTTTTTTCTTAACCTTTCATTCAGTTTCAAGCTATTGGCGATTCTTGAGAGATACGTGATTTTGGTAAGGGATAGGTGAGGGTGGACGTTCGGTGTTGCCGCTTTTATTTCTTCTTTCAAAGCCTTCACGGAGAGCTTTCGGGGGAGAAAAAAGGAGGGCGGAGGAGGGAAAACGGGATCTGGTTTTTTGTCTGCCATTCTTTCTTTTTTACCTATTTTTTATTACTTTTAAATACCTTCCACGTTATCGTCAGTGTAAACCCTAATACTGGAGATCTATATATTGAGTTTAAACGCTTGGATACGCAAGCTGTGTGGTGGCCTAATGGGTAGCACACTTGGTTAATGTCCCAAAGGGTTGGGGTTTGAGGCTTGCGGGAGTCATTTAGTATTATATGTTTTTTTTTTTCTGTAAAAAAAAAAAGTATCATACTGGTTCTTACGTACATTTTAAGAATCAAAATAAATAAATACTTCTTGCAACATAATTCCAGGTAGTTTAGTCATTTTTGTTGCATGGGGTGCATGGCGAAAAGGGAATTTTGGCGCTGCGTGCCACAACCCCACCATCCTGAACTGAAACGACGTAACTGCCTGGAATTATGTTGCAAGAAGTATTTATTTATTTTGATTCTCAAAATGTACGTAAGAACCACGTATGATACTTTTTTTTTTTTTTTTCCAGAAAAAAAATGTATACATACTAAATGACTCCCGCAAGCCTCGAACCCCAACCCTTTGGGACATTAACCAAGTGTGCTACCCATTAGGCCACCACACAGCTTGCGTATCCAAGCGTTTAAACTCAATATATAGATCTCCAGTATTAGGGTTTACACTGACGATAACGTGGAAGGTATTTAAAAGTAATAAAAAATAGGTAAAAAAGAAAGAATGGCAGACAAAAAACCAGATCCCGTTTTCCCTCCTCCGCCCTCCTTTTTTTCTCCCCCGAAAGCTCTCCGTGAAGGCTTTGAAAGAAGAAATAAAAGCGAACGTCCACCCTCACCTATCCCTTACCAAAATCACGTATCTCTCAAGAATCGCCAATATCTTGAAACTGAATGAAAGGTTAAGAAAAAAAGTCCATTATTCACTTCCGTTCTGATTCGTTTCCGTTCTGTGTTGGCTTTTGCTGGAGTGCTTTGGCTTTTGCCGTTGTGTTTTGGCTTTCGTCGGTGTGCT
Source organism: Oryzias javanicus (assembly GCA_003999625.1). Classification (NCBI taxonomy): domain Eukaryota; kingdom Metazoa; phylum Chordata; class Actinopteri; order Beloniformes; family Adrianichthyidae; genus Oryzias; species Oryzias javanicus. The sequence continues at coordinate 1,063,325 of CM012447.1, forward strand.
TCGGCTTTTGCCGTCGTGCTTCGGCTTTTGCCGTCGTGCTTCGGCTTTTGCCGTCGTGCTTCGGCTTTTGCCGTCGTGCTTCGGCTTTTGCCGTCGTGCTTCGGCTTTTGCCGTCGTGTTTCGGCGTTTGTCTTCGTGTTTCGGCTTTTGCCGTTGTGTTGTGGCTTTTGCAATCATGTGAGCCGTCTCGGCCACCGTAGTATCACGCTCCTCATCTCTATTATTAGCAAAACTAGCAGATGCAAATCAAGCTATTAGTAGTCTGGCTTTACTGTCGTTTATGCAGACACTAAACTGTGAAGAATGAGGGATGTTTGAATTAAAATGACACAAATTGAGACTTGTGTTGCAATCATTCTTTTTAAACATCAAATGTTTATTCTTGTGGCAACAAATAGGCTATATTGTCACAGCAAATTGTCTAAATAGAAATCAGTTTGATTTTTTTAACCTTTTTTGGCGATACTTGCCTTAGCAGGACATCAAATACATTTTTTAGGGTAATTACGGTTTATAGAAGCCGCACAATCGTAGCGCGGTGTGAGACGCAGGACGAGGTTGAGTGTGTGACGCTCTCGTGGAGCTGCACCGCACGCCACCGCCCCGAAGATTGATGCACCGTCTATAAAGCTCACTGCAGCATCTGAACCACATCAATTCACATGAATAAGATCAAGCAGACAGGATGCTGGGGAGGAGATAAAAAGAAAAATGAATCTGGACACGGAGGATCCACTGGATCGCTGTCGCCAAAGCCTGAGTGAGGAAGATAGCTATTAGCCGCTGTTGTAAAAGTCCCTGAATGAATTCATCACCTACTTTGCATTATTGGGTCTGGTGCATTTAATTGCCAGGGTCTCTGTAACAGAGGGGAACAATGTTGCTGCTGCTTATTGAGATGAGGAGGGCGCCGAAGGGGATTTCACATCCGTCACAAAAATCCCCCAAATTATGCCAGAAAAAAGTTGCTTTTCTGAAAGTAGACGCTTGAGGGGTCTGGAAAGTCAATAAATATATTAACAACATCATCAAGTTGCCAAAAATGCACTCGACTTTTAATCTACAATGCTTTGCGGAAACCTGTTGAATATTGTCCCCAAGTAAACTCGCAGTCTCACAAGGGCTTCCCAAGGATAGCACTTAGAGACGCTGTGCCTCTGAAAAACAGCCATAGGTACTCGTTTGATATCAGATGGTATCAGAAAGCCTGACTCTGGACAGAGGGGAGCACAGGAGACTCATGGCTTCAAAAAAACCTCCCATACAGAATTACTCCAAAAAAAACACTGAAAGAGTGTGTCTAGAACAGGAAGACACACAAGTGTACCAAACACTGAAAGAATACCACCAAAACATTTCCATACATACATTTAAATTTAAAATTATGACAATTTTATTCTCAAGTTCCATGACTGAGGTTTGGGTTGCCCGGGCACTCACCTTTAACTGCCAATCAACCCTCCTGCAGGTGGTGGGCCAACTGGAGAGCCATCCCATGTTGCTCCTTTGGGCTGGATGCGACCGGGCACTGGCCACCAGGCGCTCGCCTACGAGCCCCAACCCCAAGCCTGGCTCCAGGGTGGGCCCCAGTGATGCCAATCCGGGCGACGCAATGTAATCTTTGATGTTACAACTCAAAAAAGGGCTTCTCCTCCATATTGAGCCAGTTGAGGTGGCTTGGGCATCTGGTCTGGATGCCTCCTGGACGCCTCCCCAGGGAGGTATTCCGGGCATGTCCCACTGGGCAGAGGCCCCGGGAAAACCCTGGACACATTGGGGAGACTATGCATCTCAGCTGGCCTGGGAACGTGTCGGGTCGCCCCAGAGGAGCTGGAGGAAGTGGACGGGAGGAGGGAAGTCTGGGCATCTTTGCTTAGATGTCAGGTGGTGGGTCAACTGGAGAGCCATCCCATGTTGCTCCTTTGGGCTGGATGTGACCGGGGCCAGTGAGAGGAGCACTGGCCACCAGGCACTCGCCTACAAGCCCCAACCCCAAGCCTGGCTCCAGGTTGGGCCCCAGTGATGCCAATCCGGGCGACGTAACGTAGACTTTGATGTTACAACTCAAAAAAGTGGTTGGAAGAGGGAAGTCTGGGCATCTTTGCTTAGACTGCTGCCCCCGCGACCCGGTCCCGGATGAGTGGAAGAAGATGGATGGACAATTCTCACTCAATTAAAAAAAAAAAAAAAAGTCATTTTCTAGGAAATAGTTTCTGAAGAGCAGCAGTAGTTCAATAGAAATTTACCTCTAAGTAGTGGGAACAACCGTTTCTAAAAAGCAACCCCAATCCCGACCTATAGTCGAGAGCTTTCTGTTCACCCAATCTCTCGCTAGCTTACAGCTCCTCACACCTCCAAGCTAACAATAGTGGGGGCAATAAGGGGAAAGCAACTTTGGAGTTTAGACACACAGTTTTGAGCCAAGAAAAGTTCAGACAAGGAAAACGAAGACGTGTGTGGACCTTTGTCTACAAGTGGATGAGTCAGAATAGAACTTCTAGTCCAAATGCAATTTCTCATCTGCTCCTGATTCTCAACAATTTAAAGCCTTAATTTTCTTTTTATATGTCCTCCATAATGAGAAAAATCACACAAGAGCACACTAAAAACACATTTTCATCAGAGTGGGTTTTTAAAGGTAAACTTTAAAGAACAATTAAAAGAGAGAGGTTAGATGAAGGTATTCTGTGTTGTGTGACAAAAAAAACTCTCAACTTACAGGAATTGCAAAAAGGAAAAAGAATTCCACTTAAAGTGTCTCTTGATTCAATTATTTACAACAAAAACTGCCAAATGTAGATTGCCGCTTTTCCACTTCGATTTGGCTGTGAACGATTCTCGCTTCCTTCCTCTTCTTTTCAGCACAAAAAAATTTAAACCTTCCCGTAATGTGCTTTTCTTAACTCTTCAAAGATTAATGAAGACCTTGGAACATGTTTCTCCTGGTGAGGGAGTGAAATCTAATAAGAGCAGATCGCGGGCATTAATCACAACATTAATCACCTTACCTCAAATGAATGTCAGCACTGCTGTAGTTTTACCATTGCTCAAGGTATTGTGTCTCCTTGAGTTTTAGATGCTGCATTCTTGAATTCTCTCTTCAGGTTTTCTTGTAAAACTGTTCGCCTCACCTGGTCAAATGAGAGGAAGGGAAGGTTGACTGTATAGAGAGTGATATGGAATCTACACTTAATGTCTGTATTATTAGGTTCATATTTAGGAATTTTGGCATTTTTGACGACCAAGCATTTCATATTCTAGGTAGAGATACATTCATTTTTGTCTGTAAACTGATCATGCGGTTATTTTGACTAGACTGAAAGATAATCTGGCAACATAGAAAAGTCATCTGCTTGATGGTTCTGGTGTCTATGGCATTTTTGTGAAACTTGCATCTCCTCTTTTCTCCTCTTCATCGTCTACTTTAGAAAATTTGGTCTGCTCATCTTCATCCTCACTCTGATCTTCTTCTTAAACATCTGATTCATTTTTCTCTGCATGTTTTTTGTTTAGTTTTTATTTGATGCTTTATTTCACCATGTCACCATTTACTTTTTCAATCTTGAAATAAAAGTATATTGTATTTAAACTGTTTGATCACAATACCGATGAAAGTTAATAAATCATTTATTGTTGATCTTGTCCTGTTCCACCTCCGTGTATCATACACATTAAGGATCAGGTGACTGTGAACGAATTGAATGAAAAATCAAACGCACCCCATTACACGGGCAATCACATTGGACTTGTTTATGGACAGCACGGTCTCGTTCCCGGGTATCGCACATCGATGCCTGGTTCTGGATCCCTCCACGTAACACCCCGAACCCCTGTGTGCCCCCAGCTCGCCGTCCCCCAGTGCACCTGCTGTTCGGAGCCCTCGGAACGCCAGACGCGGTACCAGACGTGAACCATGTCACACTACCATGGACACTGCACCGGACGCGATCCAGGCCCGGACGCAGCACCAGACGTGCTACCAGACGCGATCCAGGCCCAGAAACAGCACCAGACGCAATCCAGGCCTGGACGCAGCACCAGACGCACTACCAGACGCGAACCATGCCCGAACACGGCACTGGACGCAGCACCAGACGGAATCGGGCACCGGACGCAGCACCAGATGCAGGGGCACCAAACCGGTTCCGGCTCGCTGCCCGGAGGTTTAGACCCGCGATTTAACGGGAGCAGCCCGCGCTTTGAGGGCGATGAGTTGGAGACACCCAAAATGTCAACAAGTGAAGCGGAGGGATCCCGAATGTCAACATGAGACGGCCCAGGAACGAGGATGTGAACCAAGAAAGTGCTGAGCAGGAGAGAGAGAGAGAGAGAGACTCTGAGGATTCAATCAGCTGGTCGATACGACACTAAAACACTGCAAACATCCAAATAAAGCGCTGCCTGCTCTCAGTTTGAGAGTCAACTGTAATTTTTATTTCATCCATAAGAGTGACCACCATGAAAACCGGCTGCTCAGCTGATCTCTCCAGCCGGAGCGGCGTTCAGCCTCCAATTCTTTTACCGGAACGCCTCTCCGGACCGTTCCGGCTTACTTTCCCCCCTGATGTTAGTCAGAAACAAAATGAAAGCATGGATCCATCCTGCCTTGTATCAGTGGTTCAAGCTGTATTATTAATTTATTTTCTTGGCTCTTTTAGGCCCCTTAGTAGCTCCTTAGCATGGTTGCTGACCATGTTGCCGACAGTATTGTTTCTGACCATGTCCAGCCCTTTATGACCACAATGTACCATCTTCTGATGCTACTTCGAGCAGGATAAGAAATCATCTCAGACTAGTTTTTCAACATGACAGTGAGTTCACTGGACTCTAATGACCTCCACAGTCACCAGAACCCAATAGAACCACAAAGAAAATTAAGACAGCAAAATGTGGGTCTGACCCAGTACTGGTACCTAATAAAGTGGCCAGTTAGTGCACAGACTAAACGACTAAATGTAGATTAGCAATCAAAACATTCCTTAAGACATGTTTGTGGAATGGAATCAAATGTTTAATAGAATCAAATACAAAGTTACTTATTAGTGCCATAAGGAAAGTTATACCACTGGACTTATTTGATACCTTTTTTAAGAAGACATGATTCACCTAGACTCCACTTGAAAGCCCCAGAAATCCCATGTTGACCTGACACATCAGATATAGCTCAATCACAATCACTTTTCATGCTGCTTTAATGCCAGATCGACTGATGACACTAAGCCTGTGGGTTCCCTGTGGAATTTATGGACACTGCCAGCACTTTGGAACGCTGCTTTGATTGGTGGGTCCCACAGCCTGTATATAAAAAAGATGGATGTTGCCACTGGACCAGAGACAGGTAGCTGGAAAAAGTGTTGAGGGCCGGTCTCTAAAACATCTCTTACAGGATTTATCCGAAAAGAGCCAAGCCTCTTCTTGGGTTTTATGTCAGTATTTTTCTCCAGTTGGAGTTTTGGTAACACTGGTTCGCTTTACGATCACGAATAGGTGTCTTTTTTTTTTTTTTTAAATTACTCTCCAATTTCAGACGCAAGTGATTTTATTTCTTCTTGTTGAGTTTTAGCCTTACCACTTAGCCTCAAATATGATGCCTCTCAATTTCTACAAAAGCTGAAATGGTGGCAGGAAATGCAGCGCTCCAGGCTTGGAAATGATTGTGCATGAACCAATAGGAGATGTCATGGTGGTTATCCACAGTACTGAATGATATAACTCTCTATCCTTACTATTCTTGCATTGGCCAAGAATACAGTTGAATTTTTAAAAAATCTTATTTACTGTATTTGTCACACCATAACGCATGCTTAAAAGTCATAATAAAAAAAAAGACAGTGCATCTTGTGCACCTTATTTATGGAATAACTCTGTGTTTACTGATGTAGAAGCCACGAAAGTTAAATGGCGCTCTGTCAAAGTGTCAGTTTTTTTCTTTTTTGTTTTTTAGGGTTTGCAGGAAGATTGGTAAATACACTAAAGTAGCAAAGATATAGCAGTGTTGTTTGTGCAGGTTTTTTTTACATGCTACTAACAAAGTTGGGAGTTGGCGTATTCTCAATAGCTATTTTAGCTGTATCAGTCTGCTATTTTATGTGTTCCTATCAAGGTTGGTAGTTAGCGTAAACAGTAACATTTGTTTTAGTGGTATTTGTCTGTTTTTTAGTTGTTGCTAAGAAGGTTGTTAGCATAGTCAAAGAAACATTTGGTTTAGAGGTATTCGTCTGTTTTTATGTGTTGCTAACAAAGTTGGGGGTTAGCATAATCAATAACATTTGTTGTAGAGCTTTTTTTACAGTTTACTAACAGGGTTGGTATATAGCAGGGGTCCCCAACGCTGTCCGGGTCCGGACCCCAAGACCATTTTATCCGGACACCCAAGCGTTTATAATAAAACGTATGATTTTACGTTCATTTTTACCCAAAATGATTTGTGAACAGGCGCGCGTGAGGACAGCTACGTTTGGACCGGGTACCTTCAACCAGCAAAGAGCGGCATGCTAATGTTTACATAGTTGGGACGTAAAGTTATCAAGTGATTGAGTGATCAATGGCGCCGTCTAAAATTAGAAAAGTGGACTCTGAAAATCGTGTCTTTCCAGATGAGCGGACCGAAGCTTTAACTTTCATACCAGCAGGGAATTCTACCAGATTAAAAGTGTTTGGTGGCTGTTACTTTTGTTCAAAGCACCGACATCAAGCGGCGCTACGAGACAAAACAAAACTTTTGACATAAATTACCCATCAGGATCAGCGGCCTAGAAAATACACAAACTGAAATGACAATACGAGCGTACAACACACAGACGCTAACAGCACAACAACGAGCTCACGAGTGTTCACTATGAGTGGAGTGGATTTTTAGCAAGCACAAAAAGTGACTGAAATGATTCAAAGAGTGGATGGAGGCGATAGTAGAAACTGTACTGGGGGGGAAACAGAGACAGCAGCTTCAAGAAAAGGCCCGACAGGTACGTCCATCCTGCCAGAATGACTCTCATGTATCGCTGATTTGTTTGTAACACTCCTATTTTTTTCTGCATGTGACTTAGTGACTGCTGTTCGTTCTTTTCAGAAGAAACAGCTCTTAATATTTGTTAAAAATCCCTTCTTTGTGAAGAATTTTGTTATTGGTTTTTTTTTCACCATTAGTAACATTTATTGTAGAAAAAAAACGATAAACGGCACTCAGCAGCAAGGAGGCGCGATCTCAAAAAACGAGTCCTGAAATCGTCCGGAGCGTAGTTAGTTGTTATTTTTTCTAAAGAGGCCACACATTATTACAAATGGACGATGCTAACTCCCAACCTCCATACCTTCTAACAAGGTTGGGAGTTGGCGTAGTCAGTAACATTTGTTTTAGCTCTATCTGTCTATTTATTACGTGTTGCTAAAAGGTTCGGAATTAGCATAGTCACAGTAACATTTGTTTTAGTGGTATTTGTCTGTTTTTTAGTTGTTGCTAACAAGGTTGTTAGCATAGTCAAAGAAACATTTGTTTTATAGCTTTTTTACGGTTTTCATAACAAGGTTGGTATATAGCATACTCTGTAACATTTGTTTTAGTGGTATCTGTCTATTTTCCATGTGATGCTAAAAAGTTCGGGAGTTAGCATAGTCACAGTAAAATTTCCTTTAGCGGTATCCGTCTGTTTTGTAGTTGTTGCTAGCAAGGTTGGGAGGTAGTATAGTCACAGTAACATTTGTTTTAGCAGCTGCCGTCTGTTTTTTGCATGTTTTTAACAAGTATGGGAGGTATTGTAAATGTGCTAACGTGGTTATTGTGTGCCTCAAGCAAGTTCTAAATTTATTGTGAAGGCAGTAAATAAAGTCTGACTCACTGACGGACTTATCTCTTGACTGTTCTGTCTCACTTAAAGCACAGTTTGATACATCCTTCATATGGCATAAGTTCAAAAATAGACAATTCATTGACAGTACACCTTATAATTTGGTACGCCCTGTAATGCTTTAAGCATGAATCCATGCTCTGTAGTCGAGCTCCGCAGCTTCCATTGTAGCAGAGGCAGCTAAAAACAATGACTGGAGTTCAGGTGGGAGGAATGGAGGTGGCCGCCCTCATTTGGACCCATCATGGATGACCGTTGTTGGACAGCTAGAGTTCGAGAGGGCATGGTGACTGTCTCATTACCTCTGCAAGCAGAGGGGTGTGTACTGGCACATCACAACTCTTCACCTCAGTGTCCCTGTCAGCATATCTCCACCTGCCTGTCCTCTGATAAACAGCCTGATGGTTTACATTCTCCACAGTTTCAGTGTCTCCTGGTTCGGGAAAAGGGGCATAAAAATCGTTTTCCACGTGTTGCATTTCTGTTCGTTTTGGTATTCGGTTGAGACTGTGTTGGTTTGCCACCTTTGCTAGTATCTCCAGCAGCATTGGCGCCATGAAGAGGTAATTCATTTTGACAAAGTGTAGCCTGCCATGTGTGAGCGCTTTGTAAAAAGAGACACCGGTGGAGCCAAAAAAGCCTCAATGAATTCTTTACCTAAGCTGTGAATAAATCACCCTCGCTGCGGCGTTAAAGACCACTTATATATCATCTCAGTCTGCTTGGTAGAGATGGAGACACTTAGAGGATTAGCAGGGATGGAATTTGGACGAAGGACAGCCTCTCACATGGACAGTCATCTAACGGCATTGTTGAAATGCAGTCTCCAAAGAGGAGTCTGGCAATGCCACCGCTGCCGAAAAACAAGGCCAAAACTGTAATACTGGCATGAAGCATTCAGGGATCTGATGCATAACAACAGAGATGAAAATTGGATGTTTGGTCAGCTTCACAAGAGGAATCCTCCACAGCAATTTCCCCAACACTTGAATAAGTACTTTAACCTGTGCAGCGGGTTTAAATGATTCATTCCAAGTTGTTATTCTTTTAATTAATTTATGCCCTCCAGTAAAAAAAAACTGCCACGTCTTAATTCTACTTTTAACGGCTCTTTTTCACTCTGGCCTTGTCCAATCCGCCCTCTGTTCCAATCAGTCTGCTTCTTTCCTTGTGTCGTTTCTGAGCAGCGTGGCATCCGAGCCTGTGGGACCGAACCATCTGTCAGCCACAGAGGAGGGACGTCTAGACATGCCACAACCATTAGAGCAATGGATTTCCACTGTTCCCTGTCTCAAGACTCAAACCTCTCCCTTGCATGCCTGCTGCACTTTTTCCTTTCTGACGGTGTCGAAGAGAGACATGTTCTTCCACTCACTGCTTGCTCGATACAATTTTCCCAAGGTGGTTAATTTTTTTTTTTTCTCAACTTTACACAAACTCCTGAAGGATTTGTGAATCTCCAGGTTTGACCTTGCTTTAGTAAACAGCATGTTTTGATGTTTCTGTCTTTCCTTGTTGGTTTTAATATGTCCTTAATGCCTAAAATTAACAACTGTTGCTCTTTTCTATCAAACCGGAGAGACAAAATTTCGTTAAAACTCTGTTTTCAGGTAATTCTATCCTCTAACACTGGAGCTGTCACCATGACGGGAAAATAACCAACCCGATTTGAACTAATGCCACTCTTTCCCGTTTACACAATTAAACTAGTTCCAAGGGATTCTAATGCGAAGAAAAGGACTTTAAGATAGTAAAGTGCAAAGCTGACAAAATCAGCTTGTTTATACGTAAATTGTTGCATATTGGTGCCATGCTGCTTCTCTGTGCTTCAGAATCCACTGTAAAAATTTGCAGTAGTTGAAAGAATGTCAACACAGGAGCTAAAGCCGTGGTAAAGAATTCACGTCCCCCTCGACAATTTTTTTTATTTAGAGGAAAACCTTCCCAGTTGTTTTTTAATTGTGATTATGCAGTTTTTAACCAAAATCCTACAGCCTAAATGTTTTAAAAAGCCATTTTTCATGTTCATCTGAAGCCTCTGTTTTCCAAATTATCCTCTGAGGGGGCGTGGCTTTTGGAGCTGAGTTGATCCCCCCTGTCTGATTATGATAGCTCTGTGTCTCACTAGTGTAAATTTTCACCACTGCTACATAAAAACATCCATCAATCAGGGTAATGTCCAGCCATATGGTTCTGATCCGGACGTCAGCTCAGATCTTCATGGACCGAACTTCCTCCAAAATCCTGATTCTTTCTCCTTCCAGTTAACCAAAGACTCTTTGATGTTTCTTGACGTTGCTGTGATCAATCCATTCAATCCATTGATTTCTCACAGCAGAAAATAATGAAAGCTAACATCCAAATGCTCTTTCATTCATGTTCAATCCCTTGTCAACTGCGGTCAAATGAGCGCCGTTCACATTTCCGTGGTCACATCAAGAAGCTCCGTGGAGTCTGGTGGAGATTTTCCAGCGTTCTCAGTCCTGCTACCGTAAGTATTGGATGAAACCCACACCAAAAATCCAGTGACGGCTGATTGGACCACAGAAATGTAAAAACGAATAGATGCGGCCTCCGTTCTGCGGCTCTTCCACATCCGGTGAGAAGCAGGCATTTGAGTTTTTCCCTGAGGAACATCAACCTATTTGGGAAATGGCACTAAAATGAGAACAAAAACCACAGTTTTGAAATAAAAAAACTCCAAAATGTAGTTTTCAAAGTAATGTTCAATCGTGTTATTTCTATTACAAGGTAAATTACCAAAACATGGTACGTACATGTATCTGCTCCTGGTCTGGCCCTTCTGTCAAATTTGAAAACCCTTCGTGGCCCATTTGTAAGAAAGGTTGCCCCTCCCTGTTCTAGAGGACTTCCTGATTCCCTCAGCTATATAAACCAAATATTGCTGATAGGTATATTTAGAAAACATGTTATTTTGATTGGTTTATTTTATTTATAGACTTATTAAAATTTGATCCAAAAAGTTCTTGCAATATGGCATATATTGTGGATAATAATAAATGTTCCGTCCCCTATGGGCAAACCTGCACAGCTCGGGGGAAAAAATACAAAATGGGTACAAAAACAAAAACTGTACACCAACAAATAAACAGAACACATTTTACTAAATAAAGGAAATCATGTGTCCTGGAATGAAAGAACCAAATCAAACAATTAGTGCACTGGTCCAAACAAAAAGACTAACCAAAAAGGAATTGGAACCTTGGTCAAACATTATATAATCCAGAGTCAGCGGCTCCCTGCTAAGGCCTGCCTCAACAAAACTATTAAAAAATAAATAAGTAAACAAAGCCCACTAATCAAGACTACACAGGTCCAACCCCAAACTAAAATAACAAAACCCAGTAATCTAAGACTGCAAAGTACAAAGATGGCAAAAGAGAAAGAAACAAACCACCAACTAAAGCCCAACCGGCTCCTCAGCCTGCTCCTCAGCCAGCTCCTCATCCTGCTCCTCAGCCTGCTCCTCAGCCTGCTCCTCAGCCTGCTCCTCAGCCTGCTCCTCAGCCTGCTCCTCAGCCAGCTCCTCAGCCTGCTCCTCAGCCTGCTCCTCAGCCTGCTCCTCAGCCTGCTCCTCAACCAGCTCCTCAGCCTGCTCCTCACCTGCTCCTCAGCCTGCTCCTCAGCCTGCTCCTCAACCAGCTCCTCAGCCTGCTCCTCAACCCTGCTCCTCAGCCTGCTCCTCAACCTGCTCCTCAGCCTGCTCCTCAGCCTGCTCCTCAACCTGCTCCTCAGCCTGCTCCTCAACCTGCTCCTCAGCCTGCTCATCAGCCTGCTCCTCAACCAGCTCCTCAGCCTGCTCCTCAACCAGCTCCTCAACCAGCTCCTCAGCCTGCTCCTCAGCCTGCTCCTCAACCAGCTCCTCAGCCAGCTCCTCAGCCTGCTCCTCAGCCTGCTCCTCAGCCTGCTCCTCACCTGCTCCTCAGCCTGCTCCTCAACCAGCTCCTCAGCCTGCTCCTCAGCCTGCTGCTCTGCTCCCTGCCTGCTTCGGTGTGGCCACCTCTGTCTTAAGTACCTGGCAGGTGCTAATTAAGTTCATTTGCCCCATCAGATGAGCAGAATGACAGAGCATGTTGAAAAAGTGCAGCACAGGAGCAGCAGGACGTATCAATAATAATAACAATAATAGCAACAATACAGATGTAGGTTTGAAAGGAAGCAGCTTAGCTTATTTCAGTCGGTCGCTAAAGAAAAAAAATGATGTGATCATAATCTGTCTTTATCTTTTCAGGAAGTAACTGAGAAGTAAATGGGGATTTCTTCACATTATTCTAATTATCTGAAATCCTGGTTTTAAGGGTTTTATGACCGGAGCCCCAATTTATTCAGTCAATCAAACTGTGGATCCTGAATCTATTCTAACTCCATGATGAAAATGCAAGAGTTGTGTGGTAACAGTTATATAACTCTAATGAAAATCAGTTAAAAAAAATTCTAATGTCTTCTTCTCCACTTTATTGTTTGTGGTATTCCTCCACAGGCACTCTCTACAACTACTGCAAGTGTCACAGCTCCACTGCAGAAAAACATTAGATGGTATCACTGTCACTTGTCTGTCAGGGGTGAAGTAAAAAGTCTTCCACTGTACTTTCATCCCCGGGACTGGCTGGCCTTCTTCCATTTTTTTATTTTTTACTTCTGAGAAGGTTTTAGTTGGTGGCCTTTCTCCGGGGTTTCTGATAGCAGCTCTATGGGCAAACTCATCCACACTTAATTACCCACAATCCCCTTGGAGGGCACAAGAAGAAGGACCAAGGCATGAACCGTGCCTTATTCTGTCTTCCGCTCATGTTCCTTTGATTCCAGCAGTGGTGGCTGGTGGTTGGAAAAATAAAAAAAACTGGGAAGTATAAAATTGAAACTCCATATAAGCAGGGGGTGTCTGGAGGTTATTCCCTGATATAATAAACTTTTTTTCCAAAATACTCATTTAAATAAAGAGTTGAGAATTTTTGAGCAATAAACAGTGCTCCAGTTCTGTGCCGCTAGACTTGATGGTTCTATTTAAGACAGTTGTATTCATCAAATGCAGAAATAGCCATAGCCTTGATTTAAATAAGGTCAACTTTCTATGCTTGTCTAGAATTTAATTTTCACTTTCACAAAAAAGATTGGCCCTGCAGTTTTGCATTTTTTATTGATGCTTTTGACCAAAAAAAAAGTCAATAAAAGACCATTGACTCTACAAGAGAACTGGACTGAGTGACCCCTTCTCTCCTAGCGTTCCAAACAGGAAGTGCCTGCTGGTTCCAAAAATCCAAAATCCCATTGACTTCTATGGAGAAATAAATAACTATGATTACTCAGTCATTATGCAGTATTTGTCAGAATAAACATTCTCGCTCTGATACCTTTTTTTAATCACATTCTTGCTAATTCTATTTTTTTTTTTCATATTTTTTGCATATTATTGAAGTTGTAAACTGACCAATTGGATGCCTCAATAAAACTATGTGGTCTTATGTTTAACATTCAAAATGTTTGACAGATTCTCACGAGCCGAATTGCAAATGATGGGGGTGTGGAATTCCAACAGGCTCCCTCCTGATTGGCGAGTGTGGTTGCCATAGAAGCGTTTACTCCGACCATTTCAGACCAATCACTTCTTAGCGTCGATTTGTAGTTCCAATGTAGTAAATTCCACTGTATATTGTGAAAAAAACATCATAATTGAGTTTATTTTGCTGGAACCAGGTTAAGCCATTGTCTGTGAATAACATCACACTCACTCGGTCCAGTTCTCATATACAGTGTAACCAAACACTTTAATTTTAGGGATGAATTACATCTAAATTCCCATCTTCTGGCAAATCTTGCAGATATTTGCAAAAGTATTTCAAAATAAATTTGTGGAAGCCCTTTTCCCATCCACTTTTCTACATTTGACTATACGCAAAAACATATGGGACCTATTTTTATAGCTTTATGTTAGCTACTTTTACATGGTTCCTCTTCCAAAAAAAAAAAAAATGTATATATTTCTCAGGAACATGGTGTAATTGTTACCCAAGCGCTGTATTTTTAATAAAATAATCACTTTAACTTGACATTTCCCCCCTTTGATTGTACCGAAAGAGTAGATCTTGAAGCCCACAGAGCTGCTCCTCTTACATTTTCAGAGCAGCAGGAGCTTTGATTGGTTACAGTCAAGCTCCGATGCTTCTGGGTAACAGAGTTTGCTATGGTCGACTCCCAGGGCGATATTATGAAAACATGGGATTGCAGAAACAGTCCAAATCAAGAGCTCTTCAACAGATGCCCTTGAAACAGCACGAGAGACGCAGAGCGTTGGTTTGAAAATTTATTTTCATATAAAAAAGACACTATGAAAACATTAGAGGACTACTTTGCACAATCTTATGTATAAAAAGAACCAAAAAAAAAAAAATGAAGGAGAAAAGGAGGGTTTGTTGTCAATAAGAAATCAGGTGGAGTGACGGATGGTTGAAGGAGTTGGTTAACAAGTTAAGCATCAAAGGCTGAGGGGTGGAGAGTGAAGGACATGGAGTTCAGGTGCAAATTTGACCTTCTCACGGGACTTTCTTTAGCTGATGACGTTGGGAAGCTTCCAACAGAGAAATGGACACAACAGGCGGACACATCCCGACATGCTGACCAGCATCCTCGTGTGTTAGAAGTTAGCATTACAACCGGAGACGAGGATTTCGGTCAGTCAAGCAGCATTTCACTTACCATTCTCAGAGATGAAAACTTCAAACTCATAAAAAAAAAAGACTGCAACAAAATGTCACACTGCTGAAACCAAAACATGCAGTTCTCCCTTTCTGCAGCTCTCTTTTATAGGTTACCATGGAAACAGGACTTTGTTTTCCCTCCAAATGAATCTCTTATAGCTGTAAGGAAAAACAAAGCAAAAAAAAAAAATGCGATGGAGTAACACCTACTGAGTATATCTGCCAGACTGCTGCTTTTATTCGGGGAATCTGGGTGCGGAGCCTCACAGTAGGTCAGGTGAATGTGACCTTAGCTCTGGAACTCGGGATCAAACCAATCTCGCTCCTCTGGGAGAGGGCAAGCTGTAGGTTTGCCTATCAGCTGATTAGCTTGAAAGGTTACAAGGGCGCCACTCTTGTCTCACCATCTGCGCTGCGCTGCTCTACTACCACATTAGGGATCTTTAAACAGATGGTTTGAGGGCTGCAATGGAAAATGTCAGGACAAATCGCCTTCCCCGGATAATTGCTGTTTTGAGCTCTCCACTTCTTCTGCATCTCTGCCTAGCTTTTGTTTCTTGGCCTCGTTTTCTTAAGTTTCCCTCGAGCTCGAGAAACTGTCTTTTTATTGGGAGTAAAACGTTCACCTAAGCTCTTATTGCATCAGTGAGGATGACTGACATTGCAAATGGAGCAATGCTACCTTCATCCCGACGACCACTTTCAACGAAAAGTCTATGTAAACACTCGTACATGAGCATTTTGGGCTTATGTGTTTAAAAATGTTGCGCTCACAAACACGTTTTTAAGTCTTCATTGAAAGGTAAACCAGTTGAACGTTGATCATCAGGGACTTGGCTTTGATAGTGACGTATGGATGAAGTCCTTTTTCATTCATGGAAGTACCAACTGTTTGAAATTGATCATGAAGTTGACATAAATAATTTTAGTTTGTGCTGGGATGGAATTATACGACTAAGTCTTTCGTAAATTGGAATGAAGTTGTGAAAGATTTCTAACGTTTCAACATTTCACACCAAACTTCTTTCAACTGCAGGTACATGCGCTGGCATGAGTAGCAACCATTGACTGCATAAGAGAACTGGACTGAGCAAGTGTGACATCACTAGTACAAAACAGCTTACGTCAGACTCCAAAAAGTCAATTCAGTCACTATTTTTCCACAATGTAGACGCCACCATGTTGCAGCCAGATGACGTCACTCGTCGGTGATTGGTGGGTCTTTTCCATGGCAACTACTGTGGCCAATCAGGAGTGAGCTTGTTGGAAGTCCACGCCCTTTCCACTGAGAGTGGACGCAATAATATGTCATTCATTTTGAAAGTTTTAAATGGGGGCTAACTGTCAATGTTAACGTGTTAACACACGCAATTAATCAAAAAAACTTTACGCGTTAATATTTATTTAATTAATCACACCTTCCTCTGCTTGGTGACACTTGCAAGTCAATTCTGACAAAGGACACTTCGTCGGGCATTATTACACTTTTACCATGGTCACTGACAAAAAAAAAAAATACATCCAACCGATTTTTAGTATTTTCTTCTTGTCATTTCTTGGTTTCTATTGCGTTTTCATTCACAGCTAACTATTTGATTTGTAGTGCGGATTGTTGTCACGGTAACTTGACAACAAGGTGAAGCGGCACAGATCAAAATGATCATCACAGGTAAATAACGCATCAGTTCAGAAAGAAAGTTCACCTCTAATCGCTTGTTTTTGATCAGGTGATGATGCAAACGTTTGTTTTGTAGAAACCCCCGCAGCGATATTAAAGGGTAACTGAACCCTAAATCAACTTTTTTTGGCTGTTGACCTGTATAAATGGGGCTTTTAAAGTGCTGTGTGTTTTTACAAATTAAAATAAACTTGTTTAATTATAGAAAATATTGAAAATATAGTCAAAAACCATCTGTGTACTGTCCCCTACAGGTTGAAACGAGGTATTACAGTTGAATTTTGTATTTTGTCTAATCGTGTCAGTTTCAAATAATAATTACTGTCCTGTTCCCTGGCCCCACCCCTCTGACTGGATTTTCACATTTCGGTGGAGTCAGCCTCAAACTTCCCTGTTTGGTGACCCTTTAAACGTTTGAGCTATGTGACCGGAACTTCCTTTTAAGGTGGACATCCACACCCAGCAGCCAATCAGAATCGAGTATTCACTTGGACCATGGTAAAAGTTCATGTCAAAGTTAGTTAAATAAATAGATAAAAATAAATAAATAATGCATTAAAAGGAAGGAGAATGTTTTTCTGGCCAGTTTCTGTTCAAAGTACCCTGCAAAATCGTGATAAAATAACAAATATCAAATATATATATATATATATATATATATTGGTTTTAATCGATTGACGGTACTAGTATTTAGCAACTCAAAATAAAGAACAAAATATAATGACAATAGAATTATCAAGAACATGTTAAAAAAGTATCACAGCAAGAATGGTTAATCTGACAAGTAGATAAATCTCTATTGAAGTCTATAGGATTTTGGCTTTCTGGAGCCAGCTGGTACTTCCTGTTTGATCATGATGGGTGAGGGGCAACTCAATCCAGTTCTCTTAGCAAAAACAAGAGCACGTTTTTGAACCCCCGACACATGCCAGGTGTGAAAGTAGCATAACAGCGGGGGAAGCGGTCATCCGCTTGTTACAACCGCGGCACGGACGTTGAATGTCAAGCAGGAAGCGGCGTCGTCCGTTCTGACACGGCGTCTCCCTCTAACCTCTGTGAATCCCAGCTCTTACTTTCTATTTCATGCTCTCCTTCTGCAGCTGCTGTGCTCACAGACGCGTGATATAATCACACAGAGAGAAATCCATGTGAACATGGAATTATACGTCTGACTTTACTGTTGGCATTAAGATTTCATGCTTTGGAGTGACGGAGAAAAAAAAAAATAGGGCCAGTCGAGTTGTTTCCAAAGAAGCATAGTTGTAGCACTTCATGTTTAAAATGAAATTTATTTTTTTCACAAATTATCAACTGGTGGCTCTAACCGTCTTCAAGTCATGATAGAAAAGGGGGGTGTAAACTGATCAATAGTGGCATGCTGTTCAGGGATCAGACAAAAATGACTGGAACAGACTTTTCTGGTGTCGCGGTGACTGACAGGTGATGGCTAAAATGGATTCAGGAGCCGCAATCTTTCAACACATTTATCTTCTGGAGGTAGAGAGAGAAAAAAAAAGGCAGAAAATGCTTGGATTTTTTTTCGCACATAACCTTGGAGGGAGAGCTTATGTGCGTTGCGCGGTAAGAAGTGTTTTTTTTTTTTTTTTTAGTTTTCTTAAGCTCCTCATGACTCAGTTCTCTTTGAGAACAGAAAGGAACAAGAACAAATGGTGGAAATAAGCAGCACAAGCACAAATCAAAGCAGCCTAAAAAAATGTATGAGCTCCTTTTAAACAGTTGAAGCGCAGACCACAAATCACTGTAGTCATTTCTTTCAGGTGCCTTTTTTTTGACATATGCGGAAATTAAAGAAAATGTTGACACAGGAATGAGAGGAATGAATGGCTGCAGTTGAACCTGAAGAAAAGAGAAATGGCACATATCAGTGAGCAAATCTGTCCCTAGACACCTCCCACCCACCCCATTCACTCTCTTGATGAGACAGACTGAACACCACATGGAAAGACAAGAATGCTTTCGTCATCCATTAGCAGGGTAAAAGAAACTAATGAAAGCAGGGTGCTCCGGGGCAACTGTGAGAAACCTCGGTGAGATCTGTTCCCCTTGCTATAAAAAGAACTGAATGGTGCAGAAATATTCGTCTCCCCCATCCCCGGCACACCCTCCCGACCGAAGTCAAACAATTCAAAGAGATTTTCCTTTTTTTTTTTTTTCCTCCAGAATAAAATCAAGACATTTTTCTCAGAAAAAAAAAAAAAAAAAGTTTTTAGACTTTCTTCTTATGTTGGGGTTCATTTAAAATCGTCTCAAGTCACAGATGTATCCAGGCCCTGTTCTTCCTTTTGTCGATAGTCTTTGAGAAAATATAGACTAGAACAGCGTCCCCCTCCCACCTTTCCCGCATCCGTCCTCTCCAGCCGTAAACAGTTTCGGGGAGCACAGCGGGACAGGTCCTTGCAAAGGAGAAAAAAATACCATCGTGTTCCCGTGTTTGGTCTTTCAGGAGTCCACTTTCTCGTTGTGCATTTGCATCTCCACATGAGCTTGTGTGTTGTGGTACAGTGAGAGTGCGTACGCCAGCCTTCACACTTCAGTCTGGAAGTCTCCCTCGGATGAGTCGGGCGTATTAGCCGAGGATGAGTCCCAGTTCTTATTGTGCAGTTCCAGGCGGTCCTTCTGCTCGCCAGGAACTATGGACAACTCCGGGGTCATGGTCTTGAAGCTGTCCCAGGAGCTCTGGTCCTCTGGAGTTGACTTGTCCTGAAAGACAAAGAATACAAAAGAAAAACATCAATGTTAAGAGTGAAACACAGAAATTACAAAATTTTGCAGTGTCTTATTCTAGGGCAGGGGTCTCAAACTGGCGGGCCATTTGTGGCCCCCAAGTTAATATATTGCAGCCCTTAATATGAAAGCTCAATGTCTACCAAGCCATATCTTCTGCACGTCCTTGTTTCTTTAATGATAGCTTTGTGACATTTCAGCTTGCTATATCCTTAAAACTTTGCATTTCCTCATGTCATTTGGATCTGGATTTGAATTTGATCTGGTTGTCAGAAAAGTCCTTAGCAACAGTTGCTAGAGTCGTGAGCACCTGTCGTTTCACAGGACACGCAGAAGATATTGCTTCATTGTACATAGACATGAACACAATAAACTTGTTCAGTTGACATAGACAATGAACTAAAGATATAGACCAGCTGTTTCAAACTTGCGGCCCGTGGGCCATTTGCAGCCCCCAAGTTGATATTTTGTGGTCTACGCCTTGATATGAAAGTTCAATGTCTATTAAGCAGTATCTTCTGCTCCACACTTCTTTGATGAAAGCTTTGTATTAGCTTTATGTTTAAAACTTTCCATTTGCATTTGCTATCGTCGTTGGATCTGGTCATCAGAAAAGTCCTGAGCAAAAGTTGCTAGCCTGTCGTTTCACAGGACATGCAGAAGATATTGCTTAGTAGTGTATAGACATGAACAAATGTTCAATAAACTTGTTCAAGAGACATAGACAAAGAACCAAAGATATAGACATTGGACGCAAAAACATATTTTTGCCACAAATTGAACCCCATTGAACCCCATTGAACCCCATACGCCCCAGCCTGAACCAGACTCTGTCTTCAGTGGTCCCAAAGTATATTGCGTTTGAGAATCCTGATCTAGAGCCTTAAACTTGGGGTTTACATCGAATCCGATCTGCGCATCAAGGCATCAATTTTCCGTTTGAAGTCAACGTATGAATACAATGAAAGGTCCTACGGCATATCGAGCCAAGAGTATTTCAGTACGGTCTGACAGCAGCGCATTTTAGGCATTATGATGCGTCCAGAGTTCAAGTATTTGAAATTGGCTGAAGAGAGAACCAATCATACAGTCAGCTTTGACCCATGTGGTTGTCCAACATCGGTTGTCGAGTAGGGCTGGCTTTCAATAACACGTTCCAGAATCAATTCGAATGGATTCACCAGAGCCTGGATCGGTTCGATTAGGACTTTAGCTTTATGTGGCAGATTGATCTCTATTTTTCTGGATCGAGTGTTGACCTATTAAGCTTAGAGCAATTCAAATTGATTAATCAATTTGATCAACCCAGCCCTATTGGCGAGTGGATTCCAAAACCAAAATAATGGAGAATCTGATTGTCTTCCTCTTGAACTTTATGATATTTTTCTATAATAATAGAAATGTCTTATAATTTTTTTTTTGTTTCACCTCCTCCGATTTATACAGGGCAGAGAGTTTTCAAGCTCACACACAAAAAGACAGAAGTGCCGCTGAGAGCGTCCATCATTCAGATGCAGCTCCTGCAGTAGACGGTAAATCTTTCCGTACTGGAGGAGTCTCTGAATGATCTCATGAACCCAGACATGGAGAAGTGGTTGTGCTTTTGTAGAAACAAATCAAGACGAATCAACCTGATCTCTCAACATCAACAATGTCTTCCACACTATATGAGATATAGGGTCAATGCTTTCATGAAGCCATAAGGCGGTACCAGGGAGTCAAATTTATGAACATATTTTTGTACAAACATCAAGCAACAGATGTGAATCTAACGTGCAAATTGCATTCGGTGTAAATGCAGTAAGAGTCATTAATTTATGCTTGTTCTATATTTTACATCATTGTACGTGTGGTTAAAAAAATGCAAGCAAGTACATTTTATACTTATTATTTGTAAACAAAACTATTCTCCTCATAAAAACTCAATTACACTTTCAGCGATTTGAGCAATCTTGGTATCAAAACATTCAACTTGTTAAGGACTACTTGTACTTTGGTTATTCATAAACTTTATAGTTTTTGAAATATTGACCAAAAAATATATCCCATAGGAAATGAATGAGAAATTGCTTGAATGCTCAAAAAACTTTGTGTACTTTGAAACTTATATACTTCAGCATACTTTCAGCTAGAGCAGACATGAGCAGACTACGGCCCGCGGGCCAGATCCAGCCCACCCCAACATTTAGTCCGGCCCGCTGAACAATATCAGAAACACATTTTTCTTCCAATCTGATCAAGACCCACATAGAACGTGACACATAGAATGTTGTTTTCTTTCTACATGCAGTTCACTTTTCGCATCTCGCTGATTCTTTCAGAGCAATTATGCTGCTGCATTTTTCTTTTTTTTAACAACACAGCCTGTTCTGTATCCTGATTGCTGCAACCCTTATCAATCAAATCCTCTCTGCCACGTCTCCATGTGTGCAGTTCTGCTGATCTGTGTAGATTATGGCGTTTATATTTGTCAAAACTCAATGCAGAAATAAGACATCTCCACGCAAACATTCCTCACAGACAGTTCTGCCCCCCGCAACGCTTTCTGCTCCTGTGCGCACGTGTTTAATCTCTGTTGTTTGACTTTTATTTTACCAACATGCTTTGTTAGGCAAATTTGGAGTTAAGCTGACATTTTAGCATTATGCTTGATATTTTTTTTGCTTTCTTCTTTTTTTTTTTTTTTTTTTTTACAAATTTAGACATGTTTCCAGTTATTTGGGTAATTTGGAGTTAAACTAACATTTTAGTATTATGCTAGCTGTTTTTGGCTAATTTAGACATGTTTTAGGTTTTAATACTAATTTGGCATTTATCTAACTTTTTAGTATTATGCTAGTCGCTTTTTTTGGTGAATTTAGACATGTTTACAGTTTTATGGCCAAGTTGGAGTTAAGCTACAACATTTTAGCATTATGATGGCTGTTTTTGGCTAGTTTAGACATGTTTCAAGCTTTTTTTTTTTAGCATTTAGCTAATATATTAGCAAACTTTCAGCTGCAGCATTTTCAGCTGCTCTGGCATCTTTAGCAGCCCTATTTAGCCTACATCATTCATTCACACTTGCATAATTGCAGTATAATGGTATTTATCTAGTTTTAAGTCTTTGGAAGACCACCTGAAAGGGAGTTTTGTCACTTTCATTGTTCAACACAGCAGATTGCACAGTTACCTCTGTAAAACACTGGCAAAAAGGCACGACAAGCATGACTTTAAATACATTTTGTTGGGTTTTGTTAGTGCATGGGTGGTGCATATTTTTACATAAGCTGTTTACAGTTCTTTAGAGGCTTTGAAGCTCCTTCCTACTCAACCCAATTTATCCCAAATCATTTTTTTTTTTTTCCCCCCCAGATCATCTTTGTAGCACTTATGGCGCATTCAGGGATATACAGGAAACCTGTTTCTGGTGCCGGATGTAAATGTCGTATGAGTCAAAATGTTTTTCTTTTGATTTAAAAAACTAATTTACAAGAAAATACCCTAAAAATATTCAACATATATAATGTTTATGACGTAGATTTGCAGATGTTAAATGTTGGGTGTCTTTATTTGTTTGATATTGGAATTCATTTTTTATCACCTGGAATACCATCTGAAAAATCATTTTAATACATTGTAGACTTGCTGGAAAAGCACAATTAAATGCTGTAAACATTAGCATAATCAAATGTAGCCATCGTTATAATATGACACTAATTTCCCTAAAATATTCAGCATGTGAATATCTCTACAAGCACTCTGACATGGAAATCAGTCCATTTCAGTTATAAAGATCGTATGTCAGTAGTTTATTGATATTTCTACCCAAAAAAAAAAAACATAAAAACACATATTTAATGTGTTTATTTGAAAACATGTAGTTTGTTGTTTTCTCCTCCACCTCCTCCAAATAGCAGCTTTAGCTAACTGACAAAGCATGACGATCTTCTTGGCTTGGACCCGTGTTTACTGCAAGAGGTCTGCCAATGCGCCCTCCATGCACGGTACGGTACAATGCACGCTGGGTAATTAGCCAAAAAACACAATTAGAGCTAGAATAATTCATCAGAAAGCAAAAGAAAAGAGGGGGAAAAATTATTCAAATTGGACTCGTTATGTCCTGAAGGTGTCATAAAATGGACACAAGTGGGGAGAAAAACAGAGATAATTGACTCAGATGATTCCTGATGGAGCAAAACACACAAAGGACAAGACAGTGACTGCTGGTACTTTCTTTCTTCAGACACAATGAACCCAGGTGGTCCAGGGATTAATATGTTTGTTTTTTTTGCGTTATAAATGTGGTCTTGTGAAGCCTCAAAAGATTTGGAAGTTTTTTCCAGTGTTTCTTTGGAGTTACTTTTGTGAATTCACAAAGTGTAGATTAAAAAAATAAATAAATAAGGGGTAGATCTCATTATTTCATCACATCTCAAAGGCGATTACTCAGAGCAAATTTGAATTTATGTGGAACCGGGCCTGTCGGCATAGGAAGGAAGGTGACCCTCGCCACAGCTGGCAGACATCAGGGGTTTAGGTTTCTCTCCTGGCTGATCATTAAACAGAGTCAAAGCAGCAAGTAAACATGAAAAGAAGTCCGTCTACCCCTGAAGCCAAAATCGGTTCGCAAATGATACAAAAATAGTATTTTTCTGTACTTTCCAGTTTGTCTGTAGTTTATTTTTTTACTTAACCTTTTATCCCACTGTCAGATCTTTATCCTCTGATGTCTTTTAGGAAATAATTTTGTGCGACACTCTCATCTTCTGCTAAGCTTAGTCTATTTTTTCATATTTAAACCAAACTAGTCAAAAAAATATGTCAAGCGTGCTTGAAATCTATCAATAATCTAATTATGATCAATGTAAAGATTTGTCAGAATCCCAACACTAATGAGTTGGGAGCATGAAAATCAAGTTGGTTTGATCTCAATTGAACCTATTTGTCTAAATGTGACTAATTTAAAGAACCCCTCCGATGAATATTGTGTATTTGTTGTTTTTTAATGTTCCTGCTGAGAGGAAGAGGTCGCGATTATTAGTGTTTCCACCAACTTTTTCTGCTCAGCCTGTTGCCCAAGGAGGTGGGAGGTGTAAAAGTCTAGAGGGATATTTGTGTAACCATATTGTGAACAAAAGTCACAGTTGTGAGATCAAAATTTTCTAAATTGCAAACAAAGCATAGAGGTTTAAGAATAAAAGGTCATAAATTGAAAGTGAAAATGTTCAGTATTTGATTTCAAAAAAATTTTTTTTAAATCTTTGCGAATCCAACACAAATATTTTCTCATCTTACATTTTCCTATCTTTGATTTTGTGTTCATGTCCGAACTTCCACCTTAATCCGTAACTACTAAAAAACTAAATAGTACAGGACTATCTAGTACCCTGGATTTTAAAAGATATTTGAACACCATGCTCACTACTTTTCTTTTTTTTTTTAAATAAAGCTAGATGACATTACCGCCTTCTCAAAGTGAAAATCGAATCAATACGAACATTTTACTACGTGTATTTGTGACTCCACTGTGTTCTGATGATGAAAATCTGGATAGTTTATTCAAAAATTACATTGTGGTCTATACTTGCTATAACAGTGAGCATTGATGCATGCTAGTTTTTCAAAAAGACTTTTGGTAACTTTTGAGAGCACTCGATTAAGGAATTTTGGATTTGGACAGCACTACAAAATGGAGAACGCACTGTATAACACACTATAGAGAGTAGAAAAGACATTTTGACATAACCATAGGTTTCAGTTTAAAATCTACATTTTTTTTTACATTGTTTGCTACCGAGGCTCAAATGCCAGATAGGCTCTTATGCAATCGATGAGGGTGATTTTCATTTGCAAAATGTGAAGTTTAATTCTTAAAACTTTACATTAAGTTTGCAATTTAGAACATTTTGATCTAAATTTAGGGGGGAGCTCTATCTATACATGGTCTTCTCTATATTAATGTAGTGACTGTCCTGCTCTTTTCTGTACATTTTCAGCATATAAAAACTCAATTACTCTTTCAGCGATTTCAGAATGAAAACATTTAGCTCGTTCAGAACATTACACCGCTTGTACTTTTGGTAATCATAAACTTTATAGTTTTGGAAATCTTGAGCAAAATTTGCCCCATAGATAATGAATTAGATATTGCTAAATCATGCAAAGACTGCATGCACTTTAAAACTTGTGAACCTCTGGATATACTTTCAGCTAAAAATCATTCAAATTTAAAAAAGATTGAGAACCAACTGTTTTTTTTTTTATTTTTTAGAATAATTTTTTCTTGTATTTTAGTAACATGCTAGCTGCTTTAGGCTAATTTAGACATTTTTACCATGTTTTTTTAAGGATAATTTGGAGTTTAGCTAATATTTTAGCTTTATGCTAGCTATTCTGACAAATTTAGACATTTTCAGTTGTTAGGACTAATTTGAAGTTTAGCTAATATGTTAGCATAATGCTCGCTGTTCTGACAAAATTAGATATTTTTCAGTGGTTTAGGCTAATTGAGAGTGTATCTAATGTTCTAGCTTTATGCTAGCTGTTTTGAAAAAATTAGACATCTTTTACTTGTTTAGGCTAGTTTGGAGTTTAGCTAATTACTTAGCATTATGGCAGATGTTTTGCAAAATTAGTAATTTTTCCAGTTTCAGAACAACAAATAGATGTTTACTAATGTTTGTATTGATTAGATTATTACTTTGTGAAATCGGTGGCATCATTCTGGTGTTTAGAAAAACAAAAGAAAAGTAGTGAACATGCTGAAATCCAGGGTACTAGATAGTCCTTTCTTTTATAGTTTTTATTTAATTGTAACTAGGGTAGGAATTCAGGTCACGTTCCCAGTTATGGATGACAGGAAGGGGGCCGGGATTGCCCCTCATCAACAGTCCCGCCCATAAATTAGAGGTGAAATTCCTGTGAACTACTGCCTACAAAAAAAGGATGGCTTTTTAAAAATTATTTCAACTAAGAACGACATAATTATAATACTCTTAAATTAGATCAAAAGAGAATTGGAGAGGGTCTTTACAATAAAAAGCTCAGCTGAATTTGCTCCTTTTTCCGCCAGACAAACCCCCCGTTTATCATATGCGTTAACCCCCACCCTCCTTCATTGAAGAGAACACTTGCATGCAAGTCATTGTGAGTTATTTACACCCCTGGTCCTTGTTAATCACCTCATCTGGCTCGCACACATGCAGACTCATTGATCTGCCTTACACAGCACTGGATCCCCCCCTCCCACCCCCCCATCTCACTTTTCAGCTGTGGTGATAATCGTCACCAAAGCGCTAGGGGGCAATATCAGCCTGATTATCATTCTTTCCGCGTCACAGCCTGACAGTTGGTAAAATGAATACAAAAGGCATAATCTGGGAGCCAATTTGCATGCTAAATGCTGGCGAAGGAACATTTTGTAATGCGGGCGTGTGGGTAATGCTGCAGTTAAGCCCAACTTTATCCCTGGGAGGCTCGGCTGACGCGATTGTGCTGCTTCTGCGTGTGTATCATTCCCTTTTTTGCAATCTCTGCCTGTTTCCATTCCCTCCTTGCCCAAAAAGCCCCGTCTTATCCCTCTCTCTGAGCCAGACACCCCTCTACTTACACTCAACGAGTTCTTTTCACCTCCGGCAGACGAAATGCTCCATCTTTTTTCCCTCTGTGGTGATGAAATGAGAGGAAGGAGGGCATGAGGGGGGGAGAACAGGAGAAGAAGGAGAAGAGAAGGGGAGGGATCACAGTCACTGACAAGTCTGCCCCGAAACAGCAGAGGTGTTCCCACACCTTTATCAGGTGAACAGGCAGTTGTTGCTTTGTGATTACCCCCTTTGTCTCCATTGCCCCCCCAACAAACAAACAAACACATGTGCAACAGTCGTACATGAGGTGATGCAGTACACACATGCGTACGATGTGGGGGAGCAGGCTGGGTTTTTTTCAACTTTCAGATTTTGGCAACGCTCACAAGAAGCTGCAGCTGCAGGGACAGAGTGGGATTTGGAAAGATTCTGCATGTTATGCACCACTAATAGCATCTACAACCATTTCTAAAATGGATGAAAGGATGGATGACACGTCGGTGTAAAGTCATCAGATTGGGAAAGTCCTGACAATGCGCGGTGCTGGAGGCTTTGCAGCTCATGTTTTCTAAACAGATGATAACTAATCTGGTAATTAGTGCATGGAAATGCTATCTGCAAAAGCTGCAACATTGATTTTTACACTGCTTGTGTTACATAAATGGGAAAGCTTAGATATAAAATGGCTTTGTTTCTTTTTGTGAAGATCTCTGACTTAGACACTTGAACTTTCTGCTGCCGCACCTCTGCAGAATTACCTGTTATTCCGCTTTTATTGTCATTTCTTACTTATAAAGTGAATTATGGCGAGCTCGTCTTTACTGTTGCTACGTTCACAACGACCTTGGCAAGCGGCCACTTCCAAAGATAGTCTGGTACAAATGTGTGTAAAATGCGCCTCTTAGACTCTAGCGTGTACATCTATGCAAGTTTTTAGGCTCTATGTACAAAACATGCGTTTCAATCATAGACAGTACATTGAAAGAACTGGACTGATCATCTCCTCCCCTGTTGCGTTCTAAACAGGAAGTACCCGCTGGTCCCAGAAAGCCAAAATCCCATAGACTTCTACTGAAAAATAAATAACTATTACTCAATCATTCTGTTCATCAGAATAACCATTCTTGTTCTAGTGTCTTTTTTTTTTACATTTCTTGCTAAATCTATTTGTTTTTGTTTTACATGTTATATTTTCTTCATCACTAGTTATTCAAGTTATAAATTACATGTTCTGCCCTTAAACATTGAAATCATTTGATTGACAGATTCTCAGACCAATCACTGCTTACTAAAGTCGTCCGGTCCCAAAACAGCTAAATCGGGCAATATCCATATCGCGGAAAAATGACGACTGAATTGACTTAATTTCAAGGTAACAGCCTTTTGGTCCATCTCTATGAACGCGCATTGAAAGTTAAACCAGTAAAACCTTGACTAATCAGGGGCTCAGATTTAATAGTGACGTTTGTAATGAAGCGTTCTTATTTTGAAATGCCAACCGTTTGAAAATTGATCATGACGTAGAAATTAAAAATTGCTGTTTGTTTGCGGCTGGAACTCTATGGCACAAACGTTTATTGAACACACTAAAAAAAACTTTTAGAATTAAAAACGTAACTTTTTAATATATGTATGAATAAAAAACAGGCAGGAATATTATTTCAGAACAAATTAACTTAAACCTTAAGGGTAAACAAATCCTAAATCCACTTTTTTTTGTCTGTTGACATCTATAAATGTCGCTTTAAAACTGCTGTCTGTTGGTCATTGCCGCATTTTTGACAAATTAAAATAAACT
Organism: Oryzias javanicus; assembly: GCA_003999625.1. Classification (NCBI taxonomy): domain Eukaryota; kingdom Metazoa; phylum Chordata; class Actinopteri; order Beloniformes; family Adrianichthyidae; genus Oryzias; species Oryzias javanicus. Next base: position 1,091,671 of record CM012447.1, read on the forward strand.
TGCTTAATTCTTGAAAATCTGTGTGCTGCCCCCTAAAGGTTAAATTGTGGTATTACAGTTGAATTTTTGATTGGTCAAAGCAAGTCCCACATTATGATCTGCAGTTCCAGGAATTAAAACAGTCCTGCCCCCAAGCCCCACCCCTCTGACTGGATTTTTTTCAAATGTCGGCTGTGGGCGGAGTCAGCCTCTAACTTCCCTGTTTGGTGACCCTTTAAATAACTTTCAGTTTTTTTCTCTCCTTAAAAATTCATTTCGTAAAAGTCCTACAAGTTAGAAATTCGTGCAAGATAACATCCGGCCATTAATAACAATAAAATAAAATGATCTGGAGGGCCGGATCCGGCCCCAGGGCCTTGGCTTTGACACATGTGCTCTAGATGATTTTTGTATGTGTTTTGTGTGTAATTATGCAATATTGGATTTTTGTTCTTGGCACTTCCTTAATCGTAATTTCTCTCTTGATACATTATTGTAGTAACTTCACTGGCCATCTGTCAAAATTAGAATTCAGTTTAAACGTATTTATTATTTTCTAAAGCCTTTTATGGTCTTGCACCAATTTTTTTAACAGCTTATAACTGTTAATAGACATTCTAGAGAAGTGGTCCCCAACCACCGGGCCACGGACCGATACCGGACCGCAGACAGAAACAAATAGAAATACATGTAACTTAGATTATTTAGTTTACTTTCTGATCCTGAAGGAAGTTTTATTTTGGAAAACTGACAGATTTTGTTCACAACATCCGTTTGGGTCACATGACTAAAAGCGGCTAGTTGCATGTCTAGCTAGCTTGCTAAGCTAGTAAAAGCTAACAAAAAACTGAACAATAAAACATATCTGAAAGTTTCTTTGGGTAGAAAAGAGCCAATGAGGAAGCTGTAGCTGAAGAGAAGTCTTCAAAAACAATAAAGCTGCTGTTTACAAACAAACCGGGAGTCTTGCTCGACATTATCGAGCAGCTGTCCTCACGTAGCAGAATACGTTCTGGCTAATACGCAGCGACAGACTCTTGACTGTTTCACACACACGGACAATAAAGTTAGAGACGCGGTGGAATTAAATTATATTTAAAAAAATACAAGTTTGTAGATGGTGGCGTCAATTTGTTTTGCTTTATTTATTCCATTAAACCTTAAAAGTCTGACATAAGTGAAGCTAGCTTACAATTGTTAGCCTCCACTTTGACGTTAAAGGGAAAATCTTCATCACAAAGTGTAAACATTTTATGAAGAGGGAAGATTCAATCACTTAATGTTGAAGTTGAGAATTTTCCTACAGTAGGGCTGAATTAAGAAGGCCTTCGTTTAGAAGCTTAAGCACAGAAAATGTTCTTTTGTGTTGAAGAAAAATAAAACACCAAATGAAGGATTTATTAGACAAAATATGATCCGTCTTTTTGCCCCGAAAGATATCGGAGCCTGGATTGAGTGTTAAAACGACATTCTACGGGGGGAAAAATCCTGTGATATTTACTTAATGGGTGTTTTTCAAATAAGAAAATGACTTAAATTTACAATTTTGTTTCATTAAATATATAGTATTTTTAAACTTTTTTTAAAAAAAAAATTCTTTTTTCTCTTTTTATTTTATTTTGAAAACAGATTCTCAGGGCGTCTTTTCACCATTACAGGCTCCCAGTTATGGAATAATATTCCTTCAGAACTGCACATGACATCAGACCTAAACACTGACTAAGAATGATTTGTAATACTCAGTAGTTGGGAGTTTCTTTTCTGTTTATTATTTATTTTATCAAATGCTTATTAGTCTCCAAAATATTTAATTGCCTGTTTTTATGCAGCTTTTTTTTCCCATCTTTCTTATTAAATTAGCTATTTTAAAAACATTTCTCCTCATCTCTTCCCATAGACATTAAACGGCGTAAAGTTCTGTAGAAATAACCTTTCACTTGTTCAGAATAGCTTAGCTGTGTAAAAATGTCTTTTTTTTCTCATATTGCAAAACGTTTTCTCTTTTAATCATTCATCTGTGATTTCCCAAAACTTGTTATTTATTTACTCATCAGCATAAAGAAAGCCTCAGAAGAAGTCGCACATTAGTCTATGAGAGCGGTTTAAATTGGACTGCATAGAAAAAACAAACACTTTGTGGCAACACGTATGTTTTCTTGTAAAATCATTATTGACTTTACCATTCCTATAAGTACAGCTCATAACTCTATTATAATAACTTAACATCGACTGCAGAGATGCCAGTCATGTCGTTACGAAACACAGAATGTCATTACATTGAACAATGTTTTACAATTTACAACAAGATATGTGTTTTGCAATAAAGCCCTCCCTAACTGTATTCATTTCCTCTCTTAGATCGTTCACAAATCAAAATACAAACATATGATATCCTCCAGTATTCAGCGTTCTATTGAAAATATCCCCCTTTCATTTGAGTAGATAAAGGTTTCTATTTTGTCTGATGTTATTAGCATGTATTTTAAGTGACAATTCATGTCTGCCACACATAATGTGTATTTTAATTGCGTCCAAGGCTAAATATAGTTTTGTAATAAGATGTGTTTGTTGTTATTTGAGGTATTTCAAGGGGTAATTAAATAAAAATAATTCACAGAACTGTTTAAAAAATGAATAATGGAGGAGAAATTACTAATTGTGGTTCGTTCCCGGTCTGAATTCTATGCCATCAAGTCTTTGACATATCAGAATAGAGCTGTGAAAGAAAAAGTCTGAAACACGACTTGAGAGATTGGGACATTTTGCACCAAAACAGTAGGTGACGGGCGTGCGCTAGTAAACAGTAAAGATAGAAAATGAAGAAGAATTTCCCTCCTGCTCGTTCAGTGGGGATAAATGTGCGTTAAATAATCCATATTTAGCGCATTCTTGAAAATTTCCTTCACTGTTGCTGATCTTTCAAGATCTCCATTCTATAAGGTTGTGAATTTGAACTTTTATTAGCTACTTAAAGGTTAAAACAAAGAGGAATTGCGTCAAGCTCAAACCTTCGGACATCTAAGAACATCAAAATGTGTTAAAAACCAAAATGAAAAGAGTGTTCAACAAGGCAATTAAACTGATGTCAGTGTGTTTTTGCCCATTATTGGCAGCTCAGTTAGGATCAATTCTGTCACAAAGATGATGCTGAAGTAAAGTAGTTTAACATTTGGCAGCTTGGCTTCGTTCAGCATCAAGGATGCCCAACAGCCAACGGAACAGAGAGACAATTAAAACGGACGTGACTGACGTTAATGAAACCCGTCTGTTTAGAAAGGAGGATCTAAACAGGTTAAAAGCCTCAAACTAAACCTCAAATGTAACCATTAACAGTAAAACAGGGTTATTAGGAAAACCGGAACAAACTGCAATGAACTCTCACAAAATTATTTTTGTCATATAGTTGTATTTTACCTTTTAGTTAGACCAAATTGTTAAAATGTTATGGTTTTATTATATTATTGTTTTTTTTATTTTACTTTCACACCCAGAATTAAATACAGCAACTTTTTAAACATCTTTACCCTTTTTTTAAAAAAAAAACAAATCCAATCATTTTTTTGATCAATTAATCTATTTTTTTTAATATAAAAGTATTATTGTACTGTTTTCAGACAATAAATGGGGTTCTACAGAGCAGCAGTAGTTTATTACATATTCTAAATTGTGGGGAGGAGTTTTGGTGCAGAGCAACCCCACCCCCCCTTCCCAAAACATTTAATGTAACTCTGGTAGGAGCTCAACGTTTATGCGATTCCAAACATTAGCGTTGCAATAAAAAGGCTGATCAATATCAGAGCTATCCAGCTGTACAGTTTTAAACCAGATTATAACTCAGGTGAGGAAAACAAAGACGTTCATGAATCTAGTTGTCTGTAAGTGGATAGATCAGAATCATCTATACATCCAATCTTTTTAAACATAATTTTTTTTCTGCTCCTGATTCACAACAATTTTAATAATAAAAAAAAGTTATAAAAAATGCAATTTTAAAATTGATTTTCTTTACATATGTCCTCCATTATCAGAAAATTGCCACCGTTAGGTTAATAAAAACACCAAAAATATGATTTTCGGTATTTTGGTTGAGTTGATTAGGAAAAGCTTCTAAGGTGTTAAAGGAAACATAGCTAAAGCTAACATGACCTAATGCACTTTTGTCCTAAATCAAAGACGATACAAGCCACAAGCCATGAAGAGAGAATTCACCAAGAAGCCATCAAGAAGTACAAAGCCAGATAAAGATGAAGGGTTACATCGAGGGAAACTACGGTACATACAACACAGATATAGTAGCGCCACATATTTCTACAACCGCACGGGTGACTGAGGTCCACTCCTGCACATTGTGCTACTGGTACAGAATGTGGATGTCCAGCTTAATGGGATGATGGTGAACGGATGGCTGCAGTTAGGTGGGTTAACTTTACCTTTGTTGACTCGGAGGCCCGTGGTTCTGCGGACTGTCTGGCTACAATCAAACTGGGACATGACAACACGCATGCAACATGAAGGCCCGGTCAGCAAACGAGGTGCAAAGACGGGATGACAGAAACAAGGGAAAGAAGCAGAAATCAATCAATTCTGGCATTAAGGCAAAGAAATTATAACAGTGAAAATGGTGGGTTAAGTGAAACAAAAGGAACAGACATTGAAACACCAACAAAACAATAAAAAGCCATGCACAAAGTGAGTGGATACCAGAGCGTTGCGCCCTTGTCATGAGTGGGCTTGGTGTGTTGTAAGTAAGGATGTTAGGATTCTTATAGAAAAAAAACGACTCAAATGTTCATGCAGAAAATTTTAAAATTGGTTTGAAATTTGGTTGAAGTTTAGAAATGCAGAGCTGATGACGTTTCTCCATGCAGGCTTGCTGTGCAGACTGGCTGCATGCTCTTCAACTGCGTTAACCTCATAGGAAAGTCTTGCAGCTCCGTCAGAATCAAAAGTTTAACGTAAGTAAGTCCCTCCAGGATTTCGCGATGTTGCAATCGCAACTATTAACGTAATTCAAGAAAAGCTGAGGTTTGTTGCTTACCCTTTTCCTCGCAACTTTGACCAATCTACCATAATAACAGTCATGAGTGAGTACGCCACTTTTTCCCTTCTGACTCCTCCCCGGGAGCCGTGCTCTTTTTTTTTTTTTAAATCTGTCTTTTTTTCTCTGCAAGCTGCGCGTGAACGGTCATTTGCACTGAGTGATGGTGGGGGTGTGGACTCTCCCACGCATGCCAATATTATGTATAATTGATTATTATGTTGAATCCCTTCTATTAGTAGAAAAACAGTTTGATGTAAGGGGCAAAAAGAAAACATACTTGGCCTTAAAATTATTTACATTTATTGCGTTGAGAAAAAGAGTAGGAAAAATCTAAATCGTGAAGTGAATTGAATTACGGCTAGACTGAATCGTTACATCTTTAGCCTTAAGCAAAACCGTAATCAATATTTTTGTCTTTTTATGACATGCTGCTATCGGGCTACTGAAAATTTTTGATTTCGCAGCGGTGTAATTCATTACAAAGCACAAAAAGAGACTTTGTGCTGCGGCGTTTAGCACCATTTACCCTCTTAGCTGGGAAGGAATCTGTGTCACAAGTAATAAGGCTCTTCAAAGGAGCCAAATCTGGTGAATGTAGGGTAAATAAATTCCATTAGTGCAACACATTGCAAACAAACGAGCAATCAGCCGCACAGCCTCGGCTTGCTGCCGTCTGGGCCTTGCACAATCCATGGCCGGAGCTCCTAAACAGAAAACAGTTCCAGCTGGTGATTCGGACCTTTTCACCTCTTTTTAATTGGCCCAAAGACACTAAATGAGCTAAATGAGTATTGTGCCTGTTGGTGCACGAAGGCAGTGTTAGGCTGGTTCCGCCTGGACTGCCCGTCCCCTCATTAGGAGCCACTGATAGAGCCAGTGTGCTGAAGCTACACTTCAACGGCCCTCACTTTTCATGGGCAATTTGTGCGGAGGGATGAAAACAACTGATGAGTTTATGCTCGGCACGGAGAGTGAAGCAAGGAAATAATTAAAAACAAGCTAATGAGAGGAATTAATTATTCAATTAATGCCTCAAACGTGCCACTGAGGGCTGAGCTTAGAGGGAGAAACGAGCAAATGAGGGAGACGCCGAGGCTGGAAATGTCAAGCTGTGAGGACGAATGGAGAGGGGAATGAGATATGAAGAGGGAGAAGAGAGGTGGACTTGCTGGTTTGTGAAATTGAAACCCCTCAGCTTAATGCGAGCAAATTGACTATTAAGACCAAAAGGCTTCGTAATCCAGGACAAATTTCCCTCATCGGATCAACAAAAGTTAGGCCTTTGTCATCAGAAGTACTACATCCTCATTTAGAATGAGATAAACTGGGAAAATAAACTGTTTTTTTCCTTTTACATGACTTTACTGCAATTCCTTAAACAGAAGACTTAAGTTAAAGCCATTTATGCTAAATCATTAATACATTTCTCAAATTTAAAGACCCATTCTGATCGTCTCTTGATTCATTTTCAAAGGATTCCTGTTGGGTTTTTTAATTATGACTATGCTTTATTGTATTTATTTGGTGTATTTTATATTATAATGTTGTTATTTTAGTGATTTTAGTCTGTAAATATGCCTATCAATGGGTTTCAGCCTGTTGTAAAGATAGATAAATAAATATAAATACAGGCTTTTTTTTAAATGGCACTTTTTGTCTGTTCCTGATTCACAATGATGAAACACAGTTCAATTTTCCTCCATCATTAGAAAAATTCAAAAATGCCACTTGATCATATCAAAAACACCAAAAACAGTACTTTTGTCAGAGTGGGTCTTTAACGTCTGCCCTTTATTTCTTCTCTGAAACAATAAGTAACATCCCATCACCCCATAACATCCCATACATGATTCCTCTTTCCTTCTTCCCATTCACACTGTGTTTCTCACAGCACCTCAACGTCTATATAAGGGAAAACCTGGGTCCACACTTTTTCTATACTTAACATATTCACTTTCAGAGTGAAAAACAATACACTAGTCAGGCCATTATGTTGTGCAAACTCTTCCTTGAAACCTCACGCCCACCCTGCATCCCACGCACAGCCGGGAACACCAGCGCTTCATTGGACACTGCATGAGAATGTGTGTTTTGACCTCCTGAACCCGACGGAGAGAATAGAAAATCAGCAGGCAAACTCCATAACAACACAGGCCAAGGAGCAGCTTTGAACCTCAACTTAGCCGAAGATGCTACCGCCAGCTGTATTACATACATGTTGCATCACGGCTGTCTGCTGGTAACCCTGATGACTCCATTTGTATTCCATTACCATTGTGGAATACACAACGAGGGTGGACTCCCTCCATCTGGCCGACCATATGGCCCCTACCAGAGTGCAGCGCTTAAAACAGAGGAGGATTTGAGTTTGTTTTTGCCATTAGCAGTAATGTGGAGCGCAATCCACATCAGAGTGGGAATAAAGTGATAGCATTGCTTAGTTTAAATGGGGACTCCATCCCAAAAACGATGGATTTCAAGTCCCCTCCAGTAAAAGTCTACTCCCAATTCACAATAGAATTTCAGAAATCCACTTCGCTTTTGCATAAGGGAATATGTCCTAAACAAGGATGTAACGATTCTTCCTAAAAAGTCCTAAAATTAATGAGGGATCAGTAAAAAAAATGATTCAAACTCATCAACATGTTCATCAAAAATCAGTTTGTCACAGCCTGTGCCTAAATTTAGAAAAACTGAGCTGATGACATTTCTCCATGCAGGCTCGCTGTTAGTGTGTGGGGGTCAGTGAGTGTGCGGGCATCTGAAAGTGTGTGCGCCTGGTGAGTGTTAGGGCGTGTCTGTAAAAGTGTGTTTGCCTTAGGGCTGTAACAAGTATCCGGGTGCTCAGATACTCGTAAATCGGCTCCCGAAAATTCGAGCACAAATATTAGCGACTTCCAAGATCGCTGATTCGCGATCTTTATAGATATAGCACATTGTAGTAAAATATTATCAAAATATTATCTGGGGATGATGCATTTTTGCTCTGAAATGCAGATTAATATTAAATTAATGTCTAAGTTTATGAACTAAAACAAAGCCAAAAAAGCAGCGGTACCACCACTGGAAGTAAACACATCTTTGTGACGGTGAACTTCCTGTTTTTATACTAGCGAGAACTTTTTTCCATTCAAAAACCGAGACCAAAGTTCCACTCACTGACATAACTTCTGAAAAAAAGAATCAGCTTTAACTCCAGGTTTTACTTTCTTTTGGTTATGGTAACTCCTCACTTGATGCAATTAAGGAAACTCCAGCAGATTCTGAAAAAACGCAAAATTTTGAAGAAGTTTAAGGATAGAAAACTATGGATACATTTTCAGGTTTTGTTGTTGAATAATCCAAAACAGCAGTGAGTTTTATCCTTTTTATGTTGTTTATGTTACTGCTGAACTTAATCAGAAGGTTGACAAAAAAAAATGTATAAATACGAACACAATTTATTTTTATCTCGATCTTTGTGTTTTTTAAGTCAGTTTTGTTGATTCTGATCTCTTGTTCTAAAAAAGGTATAAATGGTGGTGATTTCATACAAATAACTTCACTTTTCATCCATCCAGTAAACAAAGATACACATAGCAATAAACACTATATTAAAAAGAAAGAATCGTAGTCCGACTCCTGAATCGTTGAGCTTCATTTATGAATCGAATTGCCATAGTATGCCTGTGAGTGTGTGTGTACCTATAAGTGTGTGTGCGCACCTGTGAGTGTGTGTGTGCACCTGTGAGTGTGTGTGCGCACCTGTGGGTGTGTGGGCGCACCAGTGAGTGCGCACCTTTAAGTATGGGCGCACCTGTGAGTGTGTGTGCGCACCTGTAAGCGTGGTCGCACCTGTGAGTGTGTGTGTGTGCACCTGTGAGTGCGCACCTGTAAGTATGGGCGCACCTGTGAGTGTGTGTGCGCACCTGTAAGCGTGGTCGCACCTGTGAGTGTGTGTGTGTGCACCTGTGAGTGTGTGGGCGCACCTGTGAGTGCGCACCTGTAAGTATGGGCGCACCTGTGAGTGTGTGTGCGTACCTGTAAGTGTGGGCACACCTGTGAGTGTGTGTGCGTGCACCTGTGAGTGTGTGGGCGCACCTGTGAGTGTCTGTTCACCTGTGTGGGTGCGTGTGTGTGTGTGCCTGTGGCTGGTTGCAGGGTTTCGCTGAGCATCTGCCAAGCAGACTGTCATGTGGAGCACAATATAAACAGAGTTTAAAAGGATTTATGATCATTTCAATATTACGCATAATTGTGTATTTGTATTGATAACATACTTGGCCAAAAAATACTTTTCATTCATTGTGTTGAGAGAAAATCAAAATCATGACTTTATAACTGTGAATCGCCTTGTATCGAATCGAGTTATGGCTTGACTGAATCGTTACATCCCTAATCCTACATCTATAAAATCCCTCAACCATGTACTTCTGGCATCAATCTCCAGAAAATATGCCACATTTAGATGAATCTCCCGAACACGACAGCAGCTCTGTTACCCAATAGAGCTTTCAGACAAGGAGGATTTTTTTCAACACTGAGGTTAATGCCCGCTCTCTCCATTCCCTCTTTTTCCCACTCATGCCTTTCCTCTTCATTTCTGTCAGTTAAGCATAATGCTGATTTACCAGAATGCAGCCTGGAGCCATCCGGGTGGTAAATATGAGCATTATGAGTCGACGGGCAACACTGACTTGACAGGACGGGGAAAAAGAAATGTAGAGATCACGACTGGAGGATTGGATTGGAATTTTGATGTACAGGAAATTGTGTCTAAAATAACTTAAGACCACATCAAGCCCAGTACTGATTTGGGATATAATACTGAATAAGATGCAATAATGGATAGAAATTTGTTTTTTAATTTATTTGTCTCTGATATCCACTCATGTCAGCACAACCAACACAAACATCTTACCTTTTCTGGAGGTAAAAAGTCACATCTATGACTTTCTGTATGCCACCATGTACATATATTTTTTCATATTTGTACAATTTGTTAAACTCTTCTTTATTGTTTTATGCATATCACTCTTTATGATAGGATTATAATACAATATCAAAGATTTATTTCTGGTTTAATTTGACTTTTAGATTGAAGTTTAACTTGGACATGGAAACAAAAATACATGATCAACATAAGCAAAACCACACCAAATAAAACTCGTACATTCAAATAAATAAGACAAAAAAAAGGCTGTAAATGACAAAAGATGAACCAGAGAACCAAACAAATCCATCCATCCTGCAGAGAGGCTGATGAAGAAGAAGAAGGAATTGGCATTTGCAGGATGCAAATTCTATTAAATAGTTGCAAGGATGCATGGAACTGTTGAAAGACTAGGGGATCATGGGGGTTCAAAAAAGGACAACCACTACACACCGGGAGGTCGACAATGAGCTCCTAAACAAAGTAGGTTGACACTGTTTGATATGATCTGGAAATTGATAGCTAAAGAAAAGGTAGAGAATGCTTGAGTAAATACCATCCCTCCAAATGACTGCTTCCAGACTAGTCAAGCTTTGTGTACATGTACAGTTTATTATCCAAATACTAGTACTTTTATTAAAATTGGGATTGGATATCTAATAAGGCAGCATTTTTGATTATTTTATTTTTCTTTTTACTGTTATATCTACTGTGATTTAGTTCCTAAAAGAGAGGAAGCTAAGAAAATAATTACATATAATACAGAAGTTTTCTGTTTCACTTATTTTCTTCTAGGTGTACATGAAAAATCTACGACTATTGTAGAGAACTAATGTCAGTCCTGAAAGAAAAACAGAACATTCTGAATGAAAGCATGATTAGATAATCAGCTTATGAACTGACAGCGGTTTACTTGAAGACGTTTTGAGTAGATGAACGCTGTTATCAGCTTTGTGAGCAAATCAGCGGGATGAGTTAATAGTTTGCCTTTTATATCTAGTTATTGTGCTTTTGTCCAAGGAAACGTCAGAACTCTAACTGTGAGGGATGCAAAAGATATTAGATATTTATCAATGAAATCAACGGAGTAGTGGGAGTAACAGCAGTAACGATTAGGGATCTCAAAAATAGATACGTATCGAAAATGTGCATACAATACATGCAAAAAGATGTCCAATCATAAGCTTGTTTAATACCTAAACACATCTGTCTGTGAAATGACATTAATTATTGTGTAAATGCTTAGTAAACATTCACATTGTAGTGAATTTTAGCTTCTTTCCGTATATTTTTTGCAAGTAAAAACTAAATCACACTTTCAGTGATTTCAACAATCAGGACATTAATGTTTTTATTTTTGGTATTTATAAACTTCATCGTTTTTTAACTTTGAGAAAATATGTCACATTGGAAATTAATGAGAAAGTTGTAGAATTAAAAAAAAAATTAAATAGATTAGCAACAAGCCATTAAATATAGTGATAGGCTGTGTTTTCATCTTTTTATAGTAATTAAAAAAAATAAAGTAATATTGTAGCAACATGCTAACGTTTTTGGCTAATTTGTTATCCACTGGGTTTTCTCTTTTTCAGCTTTAATTTTAGTAACAGGCTAAAGTTAATCAACTAATTTAGCTTACTGAGTAATTTTAGGCTATATTGGAGTTAGCTAGTATTTGAGCAATGTGTTATATCTTTTTTTTTGGAGAATTTGGCATCTACTGAGGCTTTTTATGCTAATTATGAGTTTATCCAATATTTTAGCAACACCCTAACATTTTTGACTAATTTAGTTTACTGAGGAATTTTAGGTTATTTTGGAGCTTAGCTAGTGTTCAAGCAATGTGTTAGCTTTTTTTTTTTGGGCTGTTTTGGCATATAATGGGGTTTTTCATGCTAATTTAGAGTTAAGATAATATTTTAGCAAGTGCTAACTTCTTGGCTCATTTGTGTTTTACCGAGGTTTTAATTAGCTAATTTTAAGTTTAGCTTCTATTTTAGGAAAAGGCTAACGTTTTTGACTAATTTAGTTTACTGAAGAATTTTAGGCTATTTTGGAGTTAAGATAGCATATCTGGAGTTTAACTGATATTTAAGCTACACAATAAATACTTTCCAAATTTGCATTTATTAGGATTTTTAAGCAATTTTACCACAACATTTTCAAATATTTAGGTCAACTATAACCCTTTTTCATAGTTCTTTATTATTATATCCAGTCTTTTAGCATATTTAACATTTCGGAAATAGCTTTAGTCTATTTAGTAAATCCCTTCAGCAAGTAAAGTAAATTGCGTCATCATTTTCTGCAAAAAGCTTTAGCAACTACTTTCAGCAATAAAGAATTCCCATTAGCATTATCGCAGGTAATGCAACTTTTCTAGTTATTTATAGCGTTAAATGCCATATGGATAAGAAATATCTAGATTTTAGTGTTTTTGGTAACAGAATTGCACTGCTTGTATCACCAAAAAGTTATTGAGATCCGTATCGAATCGTTTGAGCGGGAAAGATACACACCCTTACTAACTACAGTAATTTGAGGACATATTTTATAGGTTGAAGTGTCTGAAACTTGACAGCTCTTATAAAGACTTATGCCTTAGTCACATACATCCCTAAGGGGGTCGATCCATATGGGTGCTAAGGCATAATAAACTTCATTTGAACAATCCTTCTTGGAGGAAGTATTTCTCCAAGTATCATTAGCATGGGATGAAAAAAGTGTTTCACATCAAACAGTGGCAAGCTACTAGTAGCATCCAAAGAAACATCAATTAAGTCCTTCTTTCCGTTTTGAGAGGGGTTGCTCCTATTTATTAGGTTTATGTTGAGTTTAGTGTCTCTTACGTTGGCTTTCTTTGTAAACAAGAGATGGTCTGCGTGCGAGCGACGGCTCAGTGTTGTGCCTCGGTGGAGGGGGAGGGGGCACCTGTGGTGGAGGAACACCGACCGTTGGAAATTAGAGAGTTGGGGAGGTTTAAGTCTTGAGCAAAATAATATTTATGCAACGTAACCCTTAAGCACTAGAGATTTAATTGTTAGACATAGACTAAAGCAGGGGTATCAAACTCACTTAGACAGGGGGCCAAAATCCAAAACACACCTTAGGTCGTTGACTGAACAGGATAAACATATATTGAACATACTAAAAGTGAATTTAAAAAATTCTAAAATGTAACTTTTTACCTTAAATATTAATGAAAACAGGCAAAAATATGTTCCATAATAAATCAACTTAAACCTTAAATAACTTTCAATATTTTAAAATCCATACAAATACATTTTGTCAAAATAATATGTTATAAATAAGCACTAAATAACATTGGGGCATTAATAACAATAGAATAAAATGATCAGGATGGCCAGATATAATTACCCGGAGGGCCGGATGTGGCCCCCGGGCCTTGACTTAGATACATGTGCTCTAATGGCTGATTTACACTGGTCAATCTGTGGTGCAACTTTTGTGTTGACACAAAAATAGAACATTTAATAATCATTGAGGATGTTTACATCCTTCACTCCATAATGCAAAGCAAGCGTTAGGCAAGAGTTCTTTTTCTAGCCTATTGACACATCCATGTCCAGCAAAAAGTCAAATAGAAATTTTCAAAATAAAACGTTCTAGATTTTTTAAAAAATATATTTGTAAGGTGATGTAGTAGTGACGCAATAATAAACACCAACATCATCAAGTCTAGTTTTGGAAATACAAAATCATGAAAGTACAAAACAAGCGTTTTGCAAGATCTTTGTGAGAATTAGAGGGAATGGGGCTGATTGTTTAAATTGCAACATTGGGGTGGCAAGCCACTCCTTTGGGAGCCAGAGGGGGAATGTGGACAGACAGGAGACAAAATAGAGTCGACGCAAACTAACGGACGGTCATGAGACGAACTCTTCGCAACGCCATGAAGATGCACCAGAGACGGACCAGTGTAAATTTGGGGTAACTGACGGTTTACGTGATCAACGTTAATACGCTGATTCTAGCTTTGCTTTAATATGCAACACACGAATACTGGGCTGCTCCTGGTTCTTTTTCTGCCCCGCATGACTGGAATGAGCTGCAGAAAACCCTGAAGTTGAATACCCTGGTCTCATTAGCTGCATTTAAGACATCTTTAACAGATGCGATTAGTGATGAATGCAGATTTTTTTAACTCAACTTTTTTTTAATGGGTCTCCTGTTGCCTTTGTATTGTAATTATTTTAATTATTGGTGTGAGAAGATGTTTTGATCTGTATGTAACTCATCGCCCTCTTACTCTGTTTCTGTACAGCTGATGCGTAATCAGGTCGTCGTTGTTGTAAATGAGAAAATGTTCTCAATTGACCTACCTGCATAAATAAAGGGAAATAATAATTATACTAATATAAAGTATTGCCTCACGGTCCAAAACCAGTTTTCAGGTGACAAAATTTCTCCATTCACATTGAAAACATTTCACTATTTAAAGCATGGGTGCCCAAAGTATGGCCCACGGGCCACAGTTGGCCCTCCAATGGGGTTTCTTTTGGCTGCGGAAGCCGTGGAGTGTTGTTACTCGTTTCTCCATTGCTACAGCTGTAATATCCTTTCGGCCTCTGGGTGGCACTGTTAGCACTTTCTTTGCCAGAGGCTACGGGTGAATCAACCCCCGAGTGAGTCAGCCCTGGGCTTTTTTTGCGTGTTTGTAATTCCTAGAAGCCTTCAAGGTCACTTTCGATGCTTTTAGCTGCCTTTTTCAGCTAGCTAAGATGGAGCGGCAACAGCAAACGGATAAAGTCTAAAGACCAGCTCCATGTCTGTCATTAGGATTTCCAGTTTTTAACTTTCTCTTGTTTTTCAATTAAAATGGCCAGCGAGGCCTTGTTGTTAAAGGTTAAAAAACAAATGTTATTTACTTTTTATTCTTACTAATGTGTGTTATCTTAATTAATACAGAGTAAAAATAAATAAATTAAACCATATTTTTTTTTCCTTTTATTTAATGATAGTCAAAAATATATTATTTGGCCCTTTGAGCAAAAAAGTTTGGGCACCCCTGATTTAAAGTGTTGAAAGGCTGTTTTTCTCCAATTCAGAATCTGCTGGTATTATATAGGCAACCGGTTGAAAACTTATGGTAGTCAAAAGAATGAATGGACCTAAAACTCCTGTGTTGGCTACACTTATAATTGGTAAATTAAAGAGGGTGTCTTTCTCCTCCTTTATAATATAAGATGCTTAACCGTCCCTATCATCAGGTAACAGAGTCAATTAGGCATGACGTTTTTTAAGCAAGGTTCCACTCACACACAAAATGCCACCTTTTAAATCACTGGCGTAATATATGGGAAAATCATATTTCACATTCATAAATTGGAGCTTAATAAAGATTTTATGAAGTCATTATTAGTCTCCTAAATATAGCTTGTGAGAACCAAAACCGTGTGCAGTGACCTCGAACAGAAAGCAGACGCACACAATGAACAATTGGACATGCAGACACTGACAACGGCGCGCAGCCATACACGAGAAACTCTAATCTGAGTGCATGGACACCCACACGGCCGCTCACACAAACACCATCTCATCTCCATAATTGCTGTGTAGTCAGCATGTCCGTGTCTGGGGGTGACTCTCAAAGTGAGATGTTGACAACAGCAGAGCTGAACTCAAGCTGGGACCCGTCAAAAGGCCTGATGCTGATGGCATTATCCATATAATTATTCACACTTAAGTGAACTGCCTACTTACTTTAAACATAATGGACTTAAGCTGCATCTCTGCTGCCCCTTGATTGGAGAACTTTAGAGCTCCTGACATCAAAAACCAAATGGAAACCCTTCAACCAGTTTGTCACGAGGACTTAACATATAACCTCATGATTACATATGACTGAACTGTATTTCTTTTCATGTGGATGGTATCTCACAGTGTCACTGTTTATGTCTAATGTGTGGCTCATTTCCCCTCTTTCTGTTAGATATTGGCTTGGCATGAATGAGCGGCGAGACGGCCAACAGTTCTGAAAGCCGAACTCAACATGTTGAGCAAATGAGGAGTGAAGGAAACGGCCCAGAGGGGTCAGGCACTGAGAAGTGGAAGCATATTCGCTCATAAGAGTGTGTGTACATCGTCTCTGCGTGGCCACATGGCGTGGAGAATATGAAAGATGTCAGACTAGCCTTTGCTTCTCTGCTGGCGCTGTAAATTAGATGTGAACCAGCATGCCGTCCATGCCAGGGGAGAGTACACCTATCAAGGCTGGCTAACTCATCATGGCTCCACGCACTGCAGTCTGGCAGATGAGTGTGGAGTGAGAGTGTGTTTAAAACTTTAATGGAAGTGGCCCTCTGAAGGTCAGGACGGAACACGCAGGGGCGATTTTGTCTGCTTCTAATGGTGTATTAATGATTCAAAGATGCTCCGGCTTCTCATGCCCACCCAGGCGCCACACACACCCGTTCTCCTGCTAGCATACATGAATGAACACAAACAGGACGTTGGAGATAATACGGGGACACACTCGAAATGTGTCACAAGTCTAAAGGACAAAACTAAGACTTTGTAAAACAGCTGTAATTGTTTAGCCCCCTGCTAACTAATTTTGGTTAAGGCCTGGTCGATACTTCATAGAGATCGGTCATTCTATCAATCATATTGCATCCCTATCACATTTAGTTTGGTTTAGACTTTCCACGATATTGGTCACATACTTCAAGCCTAACACTATATTTATATATATATATATATATATATATATATATATATATATAAAAAGCTTATTTTTTTATTTACAGATTTCTGAAGATGTTTCCATCTGTACACTGTAAATACTTTTATGGTTAACTAATGGTCATGACAAGTTGTGGTATTGTACTTTTTTTGCGTGTGTTTTAAACATACCAACATATGCAATAACCGTGATTAGACACTTTAAACCTTGTATTATGACAGGTATGTTGACGCTGGGAAAGGGGTCATCTGGACCCCACAAGACAGGCTAATACGTGCGGCCAAACTGCATGCTAATGCTTGCCCACCAACCCATTCTCACATATTGACGTTTGGTCAAGGACCCCTGCGCATTACTTCTTGACTTTTTGGGTGTTCCTAACTCCAAGTGATGGTTGTTTTGAAATCGAGGGTCTGCGGTACTGGATGCAATACCGGACGCAGCATAGGATACGGTACCGGAAGCGGACTGGTCCTTGGGACGCGTCCAGTTCTTGGTACCCAAACCCAGATCCCCAACCCAGTTCCGACTGGCTGGATGTTTGTGAAATCAGTGTGCGGTACTGGACACGATACCGGATGCGGTCCTGGATATGGACTGGTTCTCGGGAAGCGTCCGGTACTGGTACCCAAATCCGGGACCCTAAGACCTAATCCGGCACGATACGAAACGTGTTATCGGACCCGAATCGGTACCAGGCGCAATACTGGGCTCAAACCAGGCCGGGACACTATATCAGATGCAAACCGGTACTGGGTTAGGGTACCGTACAGGACCAGTTCTGGCCTGGAAGTTGAGGACTCGTGAATTACATGTCAAAAACGACGAGTTTGGGACACCGAAAACTTAAATTTTTGACGCGAGGGTCCTCGACCAAACGTCTTTATGTGACAAGTTGACAGTATTTTAAGTGTCCATGGCTAAATTTTGTTGTTGGTCGCACGTATTCCAAGTTAAAGTCCTATTAGTTCTCACTAGAATTAGGCGTATCAATTCGAGTATCAATAGTATCAACACCAACTTTAAGTACTCATACTAGCTTAATGAAATCCATATTTTGTTACAGTTTTGCTTCAATACATACAGTACAGAGCTTAAAATTACTTGCAGAGTTGCAAGCGCAGCATCCATCTGTATGCAGTGTCCCCAGATGGGGCCCCAACCAATTTGTGAGGGAAACTGCCCAATCTGGCAACATTGTTTGTTTGTGTAACCAGCACACCTCCCTCTAGCTCACTGCAACAAAATAAATGACGTGCAAATAGCCACTTTCTTTAAAAAAAGGTTCAATTTAAAATCATTTGCCACCTACTCTGGATCTTATTTGAAAACAGCTGAAGTTATAGTTGCATTAGATATGCAATGTGAATGTTGTGGGTTTTTTTTTTGTTTTTTTTTGGAACACTATCAGAATAAATAAGTGTTTAACCCTTCCAGAATGAAGTAATAGGCACCTTGTCATAAAATAATTCTAGGGACAGGAACATTTTCTGGATGGAGTTTTCTCCACGGTCGCATCTTCGAATTACTTAAGTAATGGACGCGATTGTACTATAGGAGAATTTTAATTACAGGTAATGTCATCAACTTGGGTCAAATTCCGAAGCAATTGGGGCGATTTCCTTCCTGTCTCCCTTGTGGCCAATGTTACCTGAGCAAATGCAAATCTCTAAGAAGTATAAACCGTCCAAAACAAACATACTTGAGTTCAGGTGAAAAACACATTAACAGGATGAAAGTTGGAACAGAAAAAAATATATTTATGAGGCTACTTTTTTATTCTTCGTGGCTGCAACGGGATAGATGTGAATTTGCAAATCAGAATTCAGATTCAATTATAGTCCAGCACACTACATTTCAGCTTTGACTTTAAAACATTATTGATGACTTCAAAAGGACAGCATGTTCGTAAATGAATCACAGTGAATTTTTATGGCTGCAATGATCAGAAAACTGCATTTCGTCGATTGAGTTTGTGGGCGCAGCGGTATCAGGTCTGAGTGAGAAAACTGAGAGGTTGATGGTTTGTGACGGGGCGGTGGAGATGCATGAGACCTGAGGGTTCCCATCCCGGTCCTGGGCAGTAGTCTTACCTTGAATGTGGACATGGCTGGATCCCTGTTATACCTGTCTATGGTGTGGAACTTGGACGAGTGGTTGAGCTCATGGTACAGCTCAGAATGTCTTTTGCGAGTGTGCATCACTTTCTGGAAGGGAAGAAAGGAAGGGACAGCTAAAATGAAGTCAACAGAAACGAATCCAAACCAAAAAGGAAAAGGAAAAAAGAATGGATGGATGGGGATCTGATGGGAGTTAATGTAGGGACAGGCGAGGGGAAAGGTAAAAATGCTGAGGGACTGCAGTGATGCCAGCCGTGAAAAGGGGGTTAGAAGGTTGCGACAGATCAATCGATTGCTGACTCATGCTCATCCATCACCCACTTCCTTGTTCTTTCAGATTTTGGCAACTGCGAGTGCCGCAGAAGAGTCCTTAAATCAAAATTTCATTTTGATGACCAGCAAAAATGCCACTGTTAGATAGAGCTGTCAGCTATAAAGTCTCACAAATGGACTGAAATTTAACTAGCCACCATGAGAGCTGATACAATTACCCAAAATAAAACTTCTGACAAAGCCTTTTTACGACTTCGCCATCACTTTGCTCTAGAAGGCAGATAAAGCCGAGTATCCGTGTTAATGGACATTGCCGGAACTGCTAATCGACAAAGCAGCTTGTGACTTTGAAAGTGACACAACTAAATGATGCCAGCACTCACACCCACCCACTTACTGGCCAAGATTACTGCTTGGCCACAGTTCCAGTTACTTCAAAGACACTCTTCTACGCTCTGTCAAAAAGGTGCCACTACCTCGCCTCTTTCCTTTCTGCCGGCTAAGACTTTTAAGTCACAAATAATGTTCAATAAAGGATCATCCCCATAACCCTCAAGGAGCTGGCGCTTCTTGATCAATTATTATTCTTTAGTTTAGAAAAAAAAATGTTTTTCTGAGCCTTTTGGTTCTTATTTTTGCAAATATATTCCTACAAAACTCCTGCAGTGCAGTGGAAGTATTACTTCCCATTTTTAGAAGCTTATTTTTCAAAAGTCATCTGTCAAAAAAACTTGTTAAAAGTAAACTTTTAGAAGTTAAAAAAAAGAAAACAGTTTCCTTTAAATAAACTTTAGAAGGTTTTTTTTTTTTTTTTTGCTCGCCTCTACCTAAATATGTGATGGATAGTAAACAGGCTGATTTCAAAAAGAGCCAACTTCACCGCTCATGCAAATGTTGCAGAGCTGTCTTCACGCATACCCTGTGTTAAATTCACATGTCAGAATGGTGGGAAAAGAAAGTCCAGTCTTTAAAAACACAAAAATAAGACGAACCTTCACAATATAAAGTAAAAAATTGTTTTACAGTTCAGTATCCCTTTTCTTTTATTAGATTGGATACCCACAGGTCACCCTGGCTAAAGCATTTTGACTCACAAAGGTACGGTGGCCCTGAAGTGCAAATCACATCAACAGATCACTCAACGCGAACGTGTATTAAAGATCATAACGACAATTAAGCAAAGCATAAAACATTTTAGACATCAAAACAAAACTTCAGAAACCAAAACACAATTCCAGTAATAAAATAATTTTATTTACTGGAAGAAGTTGTTACAATGGGACATCACTGATTGGCTATAAGGATACATAAGACTGGATATCATCATCCAATCAGGGATGCCCCATACTATCTACCTTTTTGGTTTTGTCCTTTGTCTCATTTCTTAACATTTCATCTTGATTTATATATATATATATATATATATATATATATATATATATATATATATATTGTTTACAAAAAAAAAAAGAAAAGGTAGGTCCAATTGAACATCACTTAATGGATGATGATACTTTTCATACTGGATATGCTCTGTACAAATGGTTAAACTTTCATTTAAGATGAATGTTGAAACAGAAACATAATCATCCAGTCAGCAATATACCGCGGTAGCTACACTGAAAAAAGTGAAGCGTCGGATCAAATTAAAACATTTCTTTAGTTTGTTACATACATCTCATAATTGTAATTAGATTAAAAAAAATCCTATTATTAAATGTAACAAACTACAGAACTTTTGTTAAATTATCTAATGTTTCCTTTTTACAGTGCACCTTTTGTGGTTTCTTGTTGTGTTTCATTTTTAATAAATTATTTTTTTCCTGGAAATTAATAACCCCTTTTTTATTTTAAAATAATATATTTTTTTATTACTTGGTTTAAATATATATATTTTAATTTCTAAAAAAATAGTTGTAGTTATGATCTTGAATATACTTTTCCATTGAGTGATTTGTTTGAGTGATTAGTACTTCAGGACTTCCGTCCAAAAGCCGCGTTATATCCAACAAATAAAGCCGACAAATCACTTACAGCTACATGTTAACCAGGAGCTTATTCAGACAAACGAAGGACTCCGATTGGCTGTTTCTTCAACCAGGACCCGCCCGACTGACTGATTGGATTGGGTCAGTGAGGTAAATTAGTCGATAACGTCATTTTTCTTTTTCTTTTACGGCCGACGGTAAGCTGGGCTCTGAGGTCGTCGTTGGAGAAACAGCCTCTGTTTGGGACGGCCCTGAGAAAGTATAGCTCCAAAGACAAGGTGGGGGAGGGGGACACAGGCGCGCAGGGGGGGGGGTTCAGCAGTGCTTTTCGCTCCTCTATGCGTTACTTAGATTCTGGCAGAAGCACAAGAAAGCAGAGACAGGCTGATGGTAGGCGATCGGGTTCAAGGTCTTACCTCGAAGTCCAGCTCAGAGTACCGAACTCTTTTCCTCTGGAAGAGGAGGGGGCAGGGGGAGAGAAGACAGCATCAATGACCACCCCTCAACCGCTAGAGAGCCTTGGCGATGCCAATCTCTTTGTGGACTTCATTGTTCAGTCAAAAGAGCAGGGCTAATTTTCTCTGGCTGCTCAACATGATACAGATATTTGGAACGTCAAGCCAAGATTATTCAGTCTATTTCGTCGCCGTGAGATTAGTGAAGTGGAATAACCCTGAATTACAATGAAATCATTTCTCGGCTCACATACTCCGAAATCCATTCCCTATCCTATCTTTCCTATTTTGGGGAAATTTGTTGGAGAAATTAAGCTTTAAAAAGGCTGCAAAAAAACATATGAGGGATGGATTTCATCTCATAATCTTGTTTAGGTCCTGCTGCTCTCATCCAAAGTGCCTCCATGGTTCTAGCAAGCGGTACACAAAGCGCCAATTTAACAGCTGCAGACATTTCCAACTCATCTGGCCCTGACATCGCACTGAACGGCGTTCCATCCCAGACTTCCTATTTGTCTCTTGCTGTCTGCCAGATTTGCATTTGGCAGGGAGAGGAGCTGCTCTCCACAGTTATTTAAAAGCTGTATTCATGCGTTCAAAAGGGCAGACTTGCTGATCTGATACTACACCAGCCAAAATGGGAAAAAAAGGGCAGAAATTCAAATCAGGAGAACTTTCTCTGCTTCACTTTGTGAAATGACTAATTGAAAACATCATTTCACTTTATTTTGTAAGATGGTACACATACAGTGTGTGACATGCATATACAGAAGCTGTATAGTGCATGGTTTAGTGAGGAGACATGAAACAGTCAGACGGAATTGAGAATTTTCTCCTTGTATGTTGATGTTAATATAATTACGGAATGTAAATGTACTATCTGGAGTTTAATTTTCTTTTCTGTGAATTTTCACGCGGAACTGTATAGTAGTTGTGTATTTTTCTTTTCTGCTAGATTGTGATGTAAACACTCCAAAGTTAATTTAAATATTGCATAATTTTAAGAATATGGGATGAAAGACTAAAGATTACAGCAGAGTTAAACCATTTTCTTATCTGAGACGGAAATAATGGATAAAAAAACCTACAGTAAAGACAATTTTAGAGATAAAAAAAATAAAGATTTAGCCATCAAGGACTGTTCATCTTCGCAAACTGACATTTTATTAAATAAAATTATATTTTTATTCAATAAACCTTTCAAAATTCAAGGTAACTTTTTTTGAGACGGTTCACATGTTGAAATATAAATATAAATTAATCTACATATGCTTTAATCACGTTTAGCATTTTTGTGCAGTTCCACTTGTTGAAGGAAGAGCTGTAGTAATCAGGAAGTTGCAGGCTTGATACCAAATATGGTCAAAGTCTTGTTATTTTGGTTTTTTTTAGGATAAAAAACTCCTGCAAATGCCAAGTCAAAAAACAAAGGGGAGGGGCCAAACTATTACCGATGTAAACACATGATAAAAAAGGTGTAATTTCAATACAAAAAAATTGAAGTAAAAAAAAAAAAGTTTTTGTAAAAATTTAAGTTAAAAAAAAATCTGGTTACTATCTGGTGTGCACCAGTTAGTAACCTGATAAAAAATGTTTTTTTTTTACTTTCATTTTTATAATTTTTTTTCAGTCACTATCTGGTGCGCACCACTTCCTAACTGGTGCGCACCACTTCCTAATTGGTGCGAACCAATCACTATTTGGTGTGCATCATTCGCTATCCGGTGCTCACCAATTGCTATCTGGTGCGCACCAGTAAGTAACAAGAATTTCTTTATTTATTTTTTTACTTCAACGTCACTTTAGGACTCCATACTATTTTAATAGTGAAGTACAGTTTTGTTACTATCAAAAGCTTTCAAGAGTTTGAAAAATGTGTGCAGTGCAGAACTTGTAATTAATCACACAGCCGTGTCACTAGCAGTTGAAAAAAAATGTACATTTTGTATTATCATCTGAAGTCTGTGGTCAGTTGCTAGATTAGATTATTTGAAGATCAAACCTAAAAGTTCGGACAAAAACATTACTTTGCGTTATCTCTCAGTTTCATCGCATCAAATCAGTGAAACAATATAACATTTTCTGAAACTCATCTCGATATCAAGTATATTTAAACAGCAGTAAATGACATTCAGAGAGCTCCTCCGCAGAGCCTTTATCATCCCTGTGTGCTTGCTTCATTCCAACAGTTATTGTTTCACAGCTTTAATGACTTGCCTTCAGCTTCAAATGAGGCGTCTCTGTTTCTCTGTAAATGTGACACTGCCATTCTTTTAATCAACCAGCAAAGCGCTTTTGGCACCAAAACACTGTGTTTATTCACTCTTGTTAAAGCGTAACCCCTTCAATGTGTGAGAAAAGTAAAGGTCAATTCGGAGGCATTTACCTAAGAGTTCTCTCTGATCTCGTGCACTTCCATTAACACGTTGCATGTATGTACGGTTGAGGAAAGCAAACACTTAATTTGATCTGTTCAGAAATGTAAACATGTTTGATAGATAAACACTTGTCTGAAGGAAACCTTTTTAAAACTCTGAAGGTAGGGCCTTATGCCTTAGTCACATGTACTGGGGGTTGACCCGTACAAGTGCTGCAAGTTTTTGGGTTGTCTGGGCCCATAGAGGGTCATGAAGAGGGGTGGTTGCGTATAAAGGGGAGCACAGGTTTGTCTTGCACTTCCTTTGGGGTTTGTGTGGCCACCTTAAGGGACAATGGGACGTATCATTGTTGTGAATGTGGTAAGCGTATTGTGAAGTATGGATAATGTAACTTACATGCACTTACGGTTCCACACTCATGTAAAGAGCACTAAGACTACGATCACATATCCCAAAATGCAACAGTGAGGTAACCTAAATGCCAGTTTTTTAGCAAAATCGGCAGTGGCCACGTGGCTGCATTTGTAATCACGTGGCGGCAGTTGCAGTCTTGTATGCCGCATGGCAGCAGCAAAAGAAGAAAAAAGTTCAATTTTTTGGCATCAGGCATTAAGGCGGCACATTTTGAGGGTGCGTGATGGCTGTCCACTGGCAAGCAAGTGGCAGGAACACAGTAGGCGATAAATGACTCTCAGGTGTCTCTCAGGTCCCCAAAATCTGACGATTTCAGACTGCCACCATCCAGCCACCATCCTGCCTCACGCTGATGCCCCACTGTCACTATCCGGTTGTTACTTACTTTCGCTTACTTTCGCCTGTGGCCCTGTCTAGGGCATAGGCCACTAACAAGGCCACCACCAATCTGGTTGTTGGAAGTATAGAAATTGTATGGTAGCAGTGCGAGCACTTGACAAGGGCTGTTGACATGGGGCCAGGCAAAGACCAGACGGCAATCAAGCAATCCCGGCCACCGATAACCATCCAGCCACTATTCCCTCATGGTTTCATGTGTCTGTGCATACAAACTCCCTGAGCACATTGAAGACCACTGTGTGCAACAACCTCCCCATTCTGAGCTACACAAGTCAGTGGGTGGCTCTTGATATGGAGGAACGCCATCCAGAGACATTTACACATCGTCCAATCAGACCAGCTACCAATCGGAGATCCGGCGGCTGTCATACGGTTCTGTAAAGGCATCATCCCTGCCTGACTGAGGGTCCAGTTATGATCCCGTGGCGGGAGCTAATTTTGAAGATTATACCCATGCCTCCCTATTGTGTGGTGTCAATGTGTATTTGACCGTAGTATAATAGACCCCTTGCACAGTGTGTAGGGTTTGGGGTGGTTCAAAAATCTGAACTACTTGCCTGCCTTTAACCAACTTCACATTAACTTAGACTAGCATATCAAGTGTGCGTATAAATGATTATGTTCTGTGGGCTCACCAACTGGTCTAGGATCTTTAAGTTTTAGGTGGGCCACGTGTAGCTCCCTACAGGTTGGTCTGTTTTTTTTTTTTTTTTTCAGCAGGCAGGGGATATCCATCCAAAAGGGACAGTTGTGACTAAGGCATAGGCCATACAGAGTTTGTTCTGTATCCTTCGAAGGATATGTATTCAATGCAAATTACAGCACCATTATTTTCCATGTTTAAAACTACAGAAAAGGCTATTTTCTTGTAAGACATCCAACAAAGAATGCCTTTGCTATATTTATTTCACCATTTTACCCAATTTGTGGAAACTAAATCACCCTTGTAACCGCCATTGTTGTTGCAAAGTCACATGACCAGAAGGAGAATTTGACTCAATCCACCGGTTCATTTGCAGGTTTTGTTTTGTGGTAGTTTGTGTCTGGAGAGGGTGGGCAGGTTCAAGGTATTATTTGTTGATCAGTTCAATTTACCTGGAATCATTTTTGAAATCTTTGAAAATGAACTTTTGTTGCTTCTTTTTTATGTCTAAGAATAAACACAACAAGTTGGACCTGCCTCAGCGCCTCCAGTGTCTGCTCAAGTTCAAAAGTCGCAACAACCCTCATGAGTATAGGACATGGTCCCAGGTGCATTGTGTTTTGAAAATAAATCAACAGCTGTTAGGACATCCCATCATCCCGCCATTAACGGTCTCTCACCCACCTCCAAAGATCCTGCTGAGTGGCTGGTGTTGGCATTGGTACTTCCCAGGTTGCGTGGCAGGGTCCTGGTTCTCTCTACTGTAGGCCCACTCGTTAAAATCTGCCTCACTGATGGTCTCTGGCCCGCTTTCAGGTGAAGCGAATGCCCATGGGAGTGCATGTGTCCTCCGTGGGAGTGCACGAGACCCCCCTGAGCCATCAAGTGGCCATGCCCATGGGGCATGGTTTTGATCGTCCCGTAGGAGCGATTGAGGTTCATGGTGAGGTTCATGTCGCCAACGCTGGACGGCACAAAATCCGCCGGGTAGGCCTCACTCTCGGCTGGGTGAAGAGTCAGAGGGGAGGGAGGGGGAGGGAAGGGGGCGTCCTCCACTGCGATGTTGAGAGGCTGGTCCTCACCCCCAAGTCCCAGACCTCCCCCTTGCGAGGAGGAAGCCGGGGGTTTGAGACTGACCGTCCTGCGCGGTAAGACCATGTAGTCTCCCTCCCCTCCCCCGCTTCCTCCACCGCTCCCTCCGCTTCCGGCACTGCCGTCTTGGGAGTTGTTGGAGGAAGCCGGCGGTCGAGCCCAGCCCAGGCCACTCTCAGTGCACAGGTAAATTGGAGTAGTGTTGCGCTGCTGCCCCTGCTGCCTCTGCTGGTCCATGTTCAGCTCTTTCTTCAGCGGGGATTCGCTCAACTCATTGAGGCCGAGCGTTGGAACCTTCATAATGAAATAATAATTTTAAGAAACAACTTCAAAGAGATATAGAATTAGCTATCACATTTGAAAGGACTGTTTCTTTCTTTCTATATAAATATTGGTCTGCAACCTAAAGCTCCATAGGCACACGTAGCTCTTTTATTACGTTGTTGTGGCTCTTTGATTTTGAAAAATAATCTATATAAATAAATAATTTGTTTGCATTAAAGATGATTTTTTTCAATGATTTTTGTCATTTACAGTAAGTTCAGATGTTAATCTAGTGTCCATCACTTCACAGTGAGAAAAAATGCCATAGTTGACTTATTTTTTTAAAATGAAATAAAATCTCCGGCAAAGGCAACATATATTCACTCCAAACACGACACTTTGGATGTCCCTAACTCGACATTTTTTGAGGTGTTGGCTGTTCTCTTTAAATCACGGGTCCCAACCTTCGGGCAGCAAACCAGAACCATTCCAGTAACTTCAAAGAGTGACCCAGAAGGATCTTGAACTAAACATCAATATTTGACGACTTGGAAATGAGAATGTGTTTTGCAAAGGAGGACATAGGATAGATTCTATTATGAAAGGGACTAGAGTGTGCTTTCAACACATTCTTATCCCCAAGTTGTCATATTTTGATGTTTGGTTAAAGCCCCTCCTATGTCACTTTATGATGTTTTGAGTCGTATTTTGAATTACTGGCTGTTCGGAAAATCAAGGGTCCGCAACCCACGGGATGTGGTACCGTATGTGGTACTAGATGCTCACTGGTCCTCAGGACGAATCCAGTACTGGTACCCTAACCTAGTACCTGGTACCTAATGTTAACCCAGTACTAGTTCACGTCCCAGTTAACACCTGATACCGTGTCTTTACCGGTTTAAACTTCATGTGGTCCTGTGTCAGGTTAGGGTCAGGGTTAGGCTACCGGCACGAGGTTTGGGTGCTGATGCGCGACGTGTCGCAGTTCTAGAGCGATTCTGGTTCACGACCCGGGGGTGGGGACCCGTGATTTAATTGGAACAGGAAGTCGGTCAAAAAATGGCAAAAGGCAAAAAGTGATGCCGTAGAGGCCTTGACCAAACATCAATATGTGACAATTTGGGAGTGAGAATGTGTTAGTGTTGCTGTCAAAGGTTAAAGAATTATTATAAATATTTAAAAGCTACCTGTCAAACAAAATATATTTTTCTAAATGTGTAGTGAGACTTTGAAGCTTTCGTTGGGATTTGTTGGGTTTGGTCCAATTGGCTCTTATACTTTGAAAGGTTGCAGACCCCTGCCTTAATCTTATGTCACACGCGTACCTGTACAATGAGATTTGGTGGCGGGATATTTCCAGGCAGGGAGCTGAAGTTGACCCCCACGCCCCCTTCCTGATGGGCTGTGAGTTTAGGATCGTCTTCGTCGTCCAGGGAGATTCGAGACAGGGTCCCAGTGATGGTAGCTGGGTTACAGGTGTTAACATCTTTGAAAATGACTGAAGTGAAACAGAAGGAGGCAGAAATTTGCAGAGACAGGAAGTCAGTTGAAAAGTGTGCATGAAACTAAGAAGGGGGGAGTTGGGCAGTTCTCCAAAGTGGAAATTGGGAGATACAATTTCAGATTGATACATTTATAAATAAAAAAAAGTAATCCACAATAGGACAGCTTAAGTAAGTTAATAAATTACTTTTCTTATTTACGTCTTGAACTTTTTACTTCTATTATATTGCTTTAAACATATCTCACAAACTCTTAGATATGTTGAGTTTTAAATTGCACAAATTGAGTTTTACTTTCCAGACTTTGGAGAAACTTGAAGGATTGGTTTCCAGCAAAGCTACCCAAAAATGAACGCTCGCCATCTTTCCACTGTAGGAACGTCTGGCAGACAGGAGTTGGAGGCGAGCCCTTAAAAAGCTTATGACCAAGTGAGTTTTAATCCAGTGAAAGTAAGCTCAGTAAACAGAGATCTGAGATACTGAAATCCATAAAAGAGAAACCAGATCAGAGCATACGTGAAGGCGGCAGATCATTTTCCAGAGCTGCCTGCTTGTTCATGCGGTGGAAAGCTGCATCAATATGCGTTCAGTTTTGTCACAGCGTCAACAGTCTATCGCTACAATCAAAGGAAAGACATCTTTAAATTCAGAACTGATGTCATGCTCTGTCCGTTATCCTACGAAGAATGTGGACATGAAACCTGGTCCAAGTATACTCTAAAAGTGAGGCTTTTATTGTTTGATCAAGAACTGCAGCCGTTCGTGGTGTGAGCAGAACAGAGCATGTTGCATTCTGCGCTTCGTCATCTCATTGGTGCAAAGTGATCAGAAAGGATTAGTCTGATTCGACATAATCAGTCCAATCTCATTTCTGCATTAAACAAAATAAGATCTACATAAAAAAAAATCCTATAGACAAATCCGGCTGTGATTTTCTGTGTGGCTATTCATGAAAATTAGAAATTTTTCATGAAAGATTCACTTTAGTTGAAATTAAAAAAAATAAGGCAAAAAAAGTACCTATAAATTTGTAAGAAGAAGTGATTGTACAGAAGTTCCAAAAAGATGAACTTTTTTTTCTCGTTGACTGGTATAGGATAAAGTGTTTACATTGGAATTTCAACTTAAGTAAATCAACGTGATGTCAAAAGTGCTTGGCAGTGCAGTTTCTTGGCAACAAATGATTAAAATCCTTAACTTTAATCATTTCTGTAATGTCAGTCAGCAACAAATCATTGATCTGATATATGGGACGCTCTAAAAGTGATCAACTAACTGAAAGAAGATTTATAGCAAATGCTAGCTTCAGAAAGAAAAAAAATTTACTCATTGAAGTCTACCATGACAGTTTTTTTAAATAGCTTTCCCAGTAGTAATTTAATTTGGATTTTTAAGCTTTTAACCAAAATCCACAACCTAAATTTAATAAAAAAAAGCAATTTTTCGGGTTGATCTGAAGCCTCTGTTTCCAAAATCTCCTCTGAGGGGGCGTAGCTTTTGGAGCTGAGTTGAGCACCGCCCCTGATACCCCCAGTCTGATTATGATAGCTCTGTGTCTTGCTAGCATAAATCTTCACCGCTGCTACATAAAAATGTTCAGTAATATTGGTAATGTCCAGCAGTATCGCTTTGATCGGACGGGGAAGTGAAAATCTTCATGGACCGAACTCCAAAATCCTGATTCTTCCTCCTACCAGTTCCCCAAAGACTCTTTTAGCTCATTCTCCAATGTTTATTAACGTAGCTGTGAAAATACATTCAATCCATTGGTTTCTCAGAGAAGAAAATAATGAAAGCTAACATTAAAATGCTCTTTCATCGATTTACAATCCTTTCCAAATGAGCCACCGTTCACATTTTCACATCTTTGTTTTCCTCGTCTGACCTAGAATCTGGATCAAAATTATACGGCTGGATGGCTTCAAGATTACTCAACATTTTTGTTACACCGGTACTGTTAGGTTGGTGTTGTGAGGGGCTGTAAGCTAGTGGGAGAGAGTGTAAACAGATGGATCCCGCCCACAACTCAGAGGCAGATTTTTAATGAACTCCTGCTGCTCTGCAGAAACTATGTCCAATAAAACAACACACGTTTTTAGATTTTGGACAAATACGGCTTCAATATAATCTACAACTCAAAAGACGACCGGAGTGGGACTTTAAACTTGAGCAAAATGACTTTTTTTTTTTTTTTCCTTTAGCCAAATTGAGCTATTTACTGGTATTTTGTGGTATAAGTAACATTTACAAAAATCCTTCCATCTAAAACCAGGATTTGTCTATAGGAGCTACTAGATTCTGGGATGGATCAGGCAGTGTTAAGTGGGAAAGTCGGGTGCAGAACTTACATGGGTGTCCTCTTTCTGCAAGGGTGGAGGAGGAAAGTAACTGAGTTAATAAATCAAAGCACAACACTCACCAGACAGTGGTACATTTGTATCACAGCCAAACACCCACACAATCCTATTGTTGTCTCGCGAGTGAAACAGGTTTGAACACATTGAGGACTGTTATTATCATGCACAATTAAACACGGTCTCATTCAAACATATGCTCACTGAGCAATTATTGGGTAGAATCACAGCGATTGATAAGACAAAGTAATTTAAGCACAACAATGCAGAGATGTAGAACATCTAATCCTGTAATTCCATTAGCAGGCTATGAGAGTCGTGGCGGGCCAATGGAAGTACAGGAAAATAGAGGACAAAGGGGCGTAGAAATCCACAAAAAGGAGAGCTCACCTGTTTGACAAGCCAGATCCACATCCTTCTCAAAGTCCGTCTGAGAGGAACGCAGAGTGAGAGAAGAGGAAGCAGAATAAGAAAGTGTACCCACACTATCAGTAGACTATAGGTCCAATGAGTCACGATACGCTAAGAATGGTAAAAATCTGTCCAAGAAATTCAATGTCGACTTTAAGGAAAAAGAATAAAAGGACAGCGATAGTTAATATGTTGAGTAAAATTGTTGTTATCCCTTTAAAAGTTGAAAAAGGAATGAGCAGAAAAGCTAAACAATTGTTGGGTCCCGCACTAATGCGGTGTTCTATTTGTATCGAGGCAGCAGATCTAAGTACAGACTATGGATACGTGAAGGAAATGGAGTTTCTGGGAGCTACATAATGTTACTGTATGCCTCATCAGTCACTCCACTATCATCTAAATAGAGGCAGATGCAGACATTTGCACAGAAACACAACTATTATCTGCTGTGCCACATGAAGCAAAACTTTGCCATCTCCCAGCTGGACCGAGAAAAAAAGGCAAGTACTTTCTTCATTACATGCAAGCTAGCCACACAAACACAGGCGGTCGTAAAGGGTTTGAAGCGTGCCTGACATTTAGACTTAATACTACTAAGGATTGTCGGTGTGATCAGTAGCTGCCCTTCTGGGGGGTTGTTGGCTGTCCGGTAGAGGAAAAAAAGACAAATCTGTACAGGACATAAAGATGGCCTGCAGGAAATTGTAAATTGCTTGTACAGCGAAAATGTTTCTACATGTTTCTTTCTACGGGTGACAGATTGTAGCAAACATGTAAAGGTGATGTGTCCACGTAGGTTTAAGTTCAATAAAAAGACTATGTAACTGTTACTTTTAACATGGAAGGGTAAGTTGGGGTGAGATAGTTGAGACCATTGACTGTATAAGTAGGAACTTAGATAGAGCAACCCTTCCTTCTCGTGTTCCAACTCGGAAGTAGCCGCGGGTTGAAAGAAAGCCAAATTCCCATAGAATTCCATTGAGAAATAGACTGTTCTTTCTCATTTTCTTTGTCAGAATAATCATTCTTGATTTGATACATTCCTCTTAGCACATTCTTTCTAATCCTAATTTGTTTTTTAAAGATATTTTTTCTTTATTGCCAGTTATTCAAGTTATAAACTGACCAATCAGATGCCTCCGTAAAAGCATGCGGCTAGCACTGGCGTCGATGGGTAGCAATCATTTGCAATATGGTGGTAGACGTATCAGGAAGTGACGGCGAAGTTTCTAGCCTGAATTTCGCAAGGGCTGGAGATGATGCATTTCCTATGGGGGACATCAACACTTCTTATGCCAGTTTGTACTTATACAGTCAGTGGTTGAGACTTAAGGTATATTGTACTAATTTCTCACTTTTTCAATCTCCCAAACCCTGTGCACTATGCATGGGGCCCTTAAGTACTGTTCAATTGCAGCCTGGCAATTCAAAATTTAGAAAATTAGACAATCTGAATGAGAGTGTTCTTAAGGACATGAGGGTGTCCTACAGTATGAGCTACACACCCCATCAACACTTTCTCATTCTTATAGATTCTTGAGGCCCGTGTGGCTGCCTTAAATGATATCATGAAGATGGAACGCACCATTGTTGTGTATAATATAATGTCAGTTGTGCACATTTATGCTGTTGTAAGGTGACCTTGTGCCGCACTTCAAATCATTGGTAGGTGTGCGTGTATTGGTCCCTTGCTGACCACGCGCAAATATTGCACATATAAGGTCAATACGTTCTCATTCTCAAATTGTCATATATCGAAACATGGTTAAGGACCCCTCCATGTCAAAAATGGACGTTTTAAGTGTCCCTGACTTGTAATTTTTCAATGTATTTTTGTGTTTTTTGGAACCTGGTACCAGACGCGGACCAGACCTCAAGATGTTGCTGGTATAAATACCCTAATCTGGTACCCTAAGCCTAGCCTGGTCCACGTCTGGTACCACGTCCATAACCAGTAACGCATCTGGAACTGGTATGGATCTGTGTACAGTAATGTCCGGTACCAATCAGTATCCAGTACCGATCCGTGCTCAGGTTAGGATACCGGTGCGGTCCACGCCCTAGTACCGGACCGTAACCAGTAACGCATCTGGAACTGATACTGATCCATGCTCAGTAATAATCCACATCTGGTGCCGATCTGCATTCAGTATTGGGTTAAGGTTTGGATATTGGTGCATCTGTGATCTGGTATCAGTATGCAGCCTGGAGGTTAAGGACTCTTGATTTAGTTGGAATAGCCAACATGTCAAAAAAAGACGCATTGGGGAAACCCAAAACTTCAATTTTTGACATGGAGAGTCCTTAACCAAAGGCCAACATGTGACGATGTTGGAATGAGAAAGTGTTGACCCTATACGTCCAGTATTTCCGTGCAGTCAATAAGGGACACACACCCTACCAATGGCTAAAGTGTAGCACAAAGTCACCATATAACACAACTGACATTATTCTTCACATTATTCTAACAAAACGCACAATGGTGCGTTCTAATTTTCATGATATACTTTAACCCCTGTGCTACCCCACGAGGGTTAAGGTAGCCATACGAGACTTAAGGAATCTACAACACACACCTTTGCTTCCCTTAAGTTGCCCCGTTTCTGTCTTTGACCCTCCATGGGCCTGATAAACCGAAAAAACCTGTAGCACCTGTGGTGGTCAACCTCAAGTAACTAAGGCATTATGTAGCTTCTGTGTAAAAACACAGAGTGGCACTGCTTCATCGAGGAAATGCAACATTCACAAATGCACAGGAGACTGATCTGAATGAAGAAATAACGTTTTCAAAATAGCACTCGCACTCTGATTTTTTTTCTTAATAAACTTTTGAAGAACTCATTACTATGCAGCTGTGGTCCTCTCTACTCTCAACACAGAGCCTCCCCCTGTCCTCCGCGGGATTCACTTACAAAAGCCTTTCTTTGGATACTAAACCTCAAATCCTAGACAGTTTGGGCACACCATATAGAAAAGCTGGAAAAGGTGGAGATGAGAAATTAAAAAAGGGAAACGATAAAATATGAGAAACAAAAGCCGTGCAGGAGAAGAAAAGCTCTCAGTAAACGAATTCCCTGCAGCGGGGCGATTCGAGCTTTATCAAATGGGGCAATAAGAATAGAAAACTCGCCGCACACTCTATAAAACCGAGAAAAACACTGACCTTATCTCAATCATTACTCTTAACACATGCAAGTGGTTTAAGGTTAAGAACTACATGCATTAAATCACAGTTTCTTTTCAGATACATCACAGCTATTTCTATTCACACATAAAAGGTGCAATATGTAATCAGTTCAGACTTAGATCATATGTTTGTTTCGTCTGAAATTTTGAGTGATATAGTTGCCTGCTTTACCAACAGTTGAATCTAAAGATATCCATGTGGAACAACGTTTAATAACTGGACCTGTTTTTAGCACTGTACCTCAACTTTTGATTGTGAAATATCTTATCCAACCCACAGAAAGAACTGTTTAGGACGCCTAAGAGGAACTCCTAAAGCAGGGTTCTCAATTTACCTTAGGGGAGACTGAAATTAGAGTCTGGGGTTCCATTTGTGCCAAAAATATGTTTTTGCTCCATTGTCTATGTTTACTGGTCAAATTTTTTCAAACATTTGTTTATGTCTATGTACTACTAAGCAATATATTCTGCGTGTCCTGTGAAACGACACGAGCTAACGACGCTAGCAACGGTTGCTAAGGACTTTTCTGATCCAACGACAATAACAAATGCAAAGTTTTAAGCATAAAGAAAGCTGCAACATCACAAAGTTAATACAAAGCTATCATGGACATGTAGAAGATATTGCTTAGTATAGACATTGAACTTTCCTATTAAGTTGGGGGATGCAAAATATCAACTTGGGGGCCACAAACGGCCCATAGGCCACCCTATCCTAAAACATTTTTTTAATAGAATTTCACACACACAAACAAATTTTTTTTTTCTTTTTTTTGCAAAGTTAGAGGGTAAATCTGAATTTCCTCCCTACTTCCAAACTCCTAAAATAAACTATAGGCTATAGAGCGGTTTAACAATTTCACAAAGTAAAAGCTCAATAAAAAAAAGTATTTACCAAGACTATTTATGAATCCACTTTATTCTGATAAGGAAAACATGGACGGTATTTTTATATTAAAAATAAAAATAAAAACTACATTAAAAGAATGTTTTCCATTGAAACTGTTCAGCATCGATACGCAGTAGTATTTTGAAGAGAATTCTGGGATATTTCTAGGGCACTCGATTTTTGAATTGTAGTTACAAGCAGCACTACAAAATGACAAATGCACAAAGTTGTGAGCAGAGAAGGAATTTGAACATATTTAGAGAAATATAGGAAAAATATTTTAGTTCAAAAATTAAAAAAAAATATTCTTTTGTTGAAAGTTACAATAAGCGTTATTTTAGGATTTATTCATTTTTCCCCTTTCTGACCAAATATGAATTTACAGATTGCACCTTTTCTTTTCACTAAACTATGTCTAACTATGTATAATTAGGCTTTTCTGCCGCCGACATACTGCTCGGTTGCTGATGTGATTATGGGCATGGTTGTGGGTATTGTTGAGTATTGGGATGTGCTCATGTGCGTGGTTGTGGTCTAGCCCGTAGTTGCAGTCGTTTCGGGGCAGACTGTGGTAACAGGCTTGTTGGCATGTCTGGTGGCACGTAGGTGGGAGTGGTTGTGGGTGACAACCCGACAGGCACAGGGGAGTGCTGTGACGAGAGCCGTGCTGCTGTCCACAGACGCTTGCACCTGCACACTTCTGATAATGTAAAAACAGAATTAAAATGTCAGAGGAAATTATAGACTTTATAGTGGATAACAAGTGCAGCTAATTTTGTGCGTTGACTTTTAAATAGATTAACAACAATCAACTTTGTGTCTATAAATGTCAAGAGTTTTACAAACTAATACATTTTTTTATATGGAAGGGGCACAAAGAAAATAACTTCTACTTTAATTAGTAATGTTATTATAAAAGGTGATAAACCCATTAAATATTTTTAATAAATATTATGAAGGTTTTTGGTTTATTACCATTAGCCACCCTTAAAAACAATCTAAAAAGGTATCTTGATTATTACAGCCGCCTATTTGAACAGATACTCCTTAATCAAACATCACAGGCCCTGTATTTAATGATAACACAATTAATGAAAGTTTAATTAGTAAAGCTGCACCTTAACTAAGGACAGAGAACTGAACGATGGCTCACAAGCCTAATCTTGATTACCTCATAGGAGCATTGAGAAACCCATAACCATTACCACAAACAGGTCTGGGGGAGGAACACAGGGAACGACGGCGAGAGTGAGAGCTGCGCACAGTTGTGGTGTGACCGCACTGACATTGGCAAGGCACTCAAAGTCTCTGTGATTTATAGCATTATTAAGCGCATTTGGAACACAGACAACAACTTATGGGATTTCTCTGAGCTTTAAATAAAGATGAAGAAGTTACTGTATTTTCTGCACTATAGGAAACCTCAATTTTTTTTCCAAAAAATAACAGTATGTCTTCAAATCCGGAGTGCTTTATATAATTGGTTATGACGTTGAAGCGTTTTTGAGAGCAACGATAAGCTTTTGGAAAATTTTAGCCTGTGTTTTTGTACAAATTGCAAAAAAGATGTTATTCTAAATTTGATAAGGCAGCTAACATGTAGTGGTGTCAAACTGTCATTTTTTTAAGTGTTACTAACAAGTTTGGGAGTTTACATGGTGACAGTAACGTTTGTTTTAGCTGTAGGCCTATCAGTCTGTTTTTTTACGTGCTGCAAACTGGTGTTGTTGTGAAAATGATATCATGGACTATGATTTTTCCATGTGTAGCTTACAAGGTTGGGAGTTAGCGTAGTGACATTTGCTTTAGCAGTGTCGGTTCATTACATTTAGAAACAGGGTTTGGTGTTTTTGTGAATGTGCTAACATAGCTAACAAATAGTTGTGTCAGACTGTGTTTTTTTCCATGTTACTTAGAAGGTTAGGTGTTTGCATAGTAGCAGTAATGTTAACTTTAGAGGTATCAGTTTGTTTTTTACGTGTTGGAAACTGCTTTGGGTGATAATATGCTAACACGGCAAATTCATAAATGAGTCGGAATGTTTTATTTTTTTACGGATTGCTAACAAGGTGGGAGTTAGCGTAGACACACCGATGTTTGTTTTAGTAATATCATTCTATTTTTTCACGTGTTGCAAACAAAGTTGAATGTAATTGTAAATATGCTAATGCGACGACGAACATATTGTGGTACTAACACAGTTGGGAGCTAGCGTAGCCACGGTAGTATTTTTTTTAGCTATTTCAGTCTGTTTATGGAGTGGAGTGTTACTGTAGATATGCTAATACGGCTAATGTGTAAAGATGTTAGAACAGGCTTTATATGTTACTAAAGGAGGTAACATATTCACACTGATGTTTGTTTTAGCAGTATTTGTTTTATTGTTACGGATCGTAGATAAAGTTGAGTGTAATTGTAAATATGCTAACACAGCTAACATGTAGCAGTGTCAGAATGTGTTTTTTTAACGTGTGACTGACAAGGCGGAGAGTTAGTGTAGTCACAGTGACGTTTGTCCTAAGGTTATCCTTTTTTTTTTTACATATTGCAAACAAATTGGGGTTTATTGTAAATATGCTAACACATCTAACATGTATTGGTATTGGAATGTGTTTCTTTTATGTTATTAACAGGGTGAAGAGTTAGTATAGTTGCACCGAGGTCTGCATTGGCGTTATCAATTTTTTTTTTTACTTATTGCAAACAGCGTTAAGTGTTATTGTAAATATGCTACCACAGCTAGCATGTAGCGCTGTTGGAATGTGTTTTTTATTTATGTGTTACTAAAAAGGTGGAGAGTTAGTATAGTCACACGACATTTGTTTTAGTGGTATCCGCCTTTTTTATTTTTATTTTTATTTTTTACGAATTGCAAACAAAGTTGAGTGTTATTGTAAATATGCTAATGCAGCTAACATGTAATAGTGTCGCCATTTATGTTTTTTTTTTCGTGTTACCGACAAGGTTGGGAGTTAGCATAGTCACACTAATATTAGTTTTAGTGGTATCAGTTTGTTTTTTTACATTTTGAAAAAAACGGTTGGGAGTTGAGGGTATTGGTATGCCAACGCGGTATGCTAATGTGGTTAACGCCTGTCTAACATGTGGCTAACGAATGGCTAACATGTATCAAGCAAGTTCTAGGCTCAATCCAAACACTCCCCTTGATTTGAAGAGGCAGCTGGAGTCAAAGTCCCATCCGGGATTATTATTTTTTAAGTTTCTCGCTCCAAACAGAGGGGTCCAAAGTCCACTATCGCGAGAGTAAACCGCGTCACACTGAGAAGCGCTTTTCTTCATGTGGATGCGCTCTGGACCACAGATCCTTACATTGAAAAGTAAGAAATTAATTTATGTTGTAGCACGACCTTTTCAAAGTTATAAAACTGCTGTGGTTATGTATATATTTAAGCGTTGGAAGCTCCACGCTAATGCTAGCAGACCAGCGATATTGATGACGCTATTTTTCATCACCCTCCGTTTGGAGGGGGAGGGGAGAAGGGGAGAATTCACATTAGAGTTCCTGTGAATGGCGTTAATAAAGTCGACTTCTCTCTGACTCTTTTTCCTCATATAATTCAACCAATAGGTCAGTTCTAATAGTTTAACATAAATTTGAAAATATACCATTTATTGTGAAATATAATCCAGTGTGCCTTATAGTGCAGAAAATACAGTAGATTTGGGATAAAAGAAAACGGGTCTGCTTTGAGAATACCGGATAAGCGTTTTGTGGATTATGAAAATCCTAATTAAGAGGAAGCTGTTTAAGCTATTACTGTAATAAAATTGATATAATGAGGAATTTTTCTCACATAGAGTTGGTTTGGATATGACCTCAGGGTGAGAACATGAAAACGGAACATTTTTGGAAATGTAATGAAGATGCATAATGCATAAAAAAATGTCATTAAACAAGAAGAAGAAAAAAAGGCTGGATCGGATTTGATCACTTCACCAACAGCAGCCATGTTTCTGTCTGCTGAAGCTGAAGTCCGCAGGTCGCCCCTGTTGGTCACCATGATGCAAATGAACTGCAATGTGGGATGAAATGAAATGTTATTCACCATGATCTGCACCTGTCCGTTCTTGCAGGAGTCTGGGGAGTTCTCGCTGTCGTCCTTACATCCCCCCATCCGACACCGCACCGCATCCTGCACCTAGGCGGCGTTCAAGGAGGGCGAGGGGGGAGGAGAGAATGATGAGGGAGACATGATACAGAAGGAAAAAAGTTTGTAGAAGCAGTTTTAGTCACAGTTTAAAAAAACTTGAGGTTCTTACTTTTAATGTTCTTTACGTTCTTTCATGTTGAACTGAATACAAAATTATGTGAAAAGGGCTAAAGAAGGAGCCATACCCCCTCCTAAGTAAGTCATCTTATAGATTATCGAATAGTGAGTGGAGTGCTTAGAGAGCACAGAGCTGTACTTCAAAGTGGCCCATCTGAGACTTGTGAGATCTGTGAGTCTAATTAAAATCAACAAGGCAGGGTAAAGATGCTCCAACCCCTGAGCTTTCTCTGTGTCAAATTGTTTTTCTTTATCTCCGCACTGCAGTAAACTCCCATCAG
The DNA here is from genome assembly GCA_003999625.1 of Oryzias javanicus. Classification (NCBI taxonomy): domain Eukaryota; kingdom Metazoa; phylum Chordata; class Actinopteri; order Beloniformes; family Adrianichthyidae; genus Oryzias; species Oryzias javanicus. The sequence goes on from CM012447.1 coordinate 1,131,247, forward strand.
TCAAAATTCAACTCAAATGTATCCCTGTTATCTTTAACAGAACCCCCCCCATGATTCGTCTCTGCCAGGAGACCCTACATTATACAGTAGGTGTCCCCGTAGATGTTGTCATTGTCAAATATCAGAGTCAGGATTTTCTTTGCTGCTACAGTCAGAAGCATCTCAGTCTGATTAATACTGCATAAACTTTTTGTTTGCTGAATTGTCTGGTATGTAAATTCTCTGTAAAATATATCTGCTAAAGCAAAGTTTTACATCAAAAAATCTTTTTAAAAACGACCTTCTGTCCTTGCCCCAGTATCTGAGCACGGAGGGAATAGATTTTTTAAATTAAAAACCTGTTTTTAATTTACTTTTTTCTGGTTGGACTCCTTAGCTATGGATAAAAGAAAAATATCCTAAATTTAAAAGCGGGCAAATGTATTACTCTAGAGAGCTCTAGGTGTTGAGGAAAAAAAAAAAAAAAAAGATATATTAGAGTTTGAAAATGGTCCCACCAGAAGAGTCTTGAAAATGAATTTCCTCTGCTCTGTTAACAGTCCCAGAGTCATAACTACACCAGCCAAAATATGGACAGAGCTTGTAAAAAATTCAATTCAATAATGGGATGACAACCCAGCTGATTTTCAGATGACAATAAAAAACTGTCTTCCACTATGAATACTGCCACAAAGGTCTAACTCCAAAGACCGCTAATGGAGAACTGCTCAAAGATCTCAAATCATAGAATCTTTTTGTTTGAGGACAGATTTAAGGGTAAACGTGTCACCTGGAAACTTTTGGTTAAGCCTTTCCTGTTCATCAAAATCAGAAATTTATAGAAACATTGCAAGTAGGAGTTGTTTTTGTAAAGACAAGGCTAACTCTTTCACAAAGGAACTTTAGCTACAGTGTTAACGTATTAAATAACTCTTCAAATGTTGATGCAATAAAGGTAATTCCAACAAATGCTGGAGCTTAGAAAAGCAGTTTTGCACTGAAACGCAAGAATGTAAAATTTGAAACTAAGAAAAGCGGTTTTACAGTGGCAATGCGCTGATATGAAACACTTGCAAGTTTTTTACTTTTCACAATCGATGAAATTCAAACAAATTTTCGAGCGAAGACAAGCAGTTTTGTGGTGGCAGTCACTTCTTTACGGTAGTGATGCATTTAAGCAATTAACAAAATTCCAGCAAATTCTCATGCTAAGAAAACCAGTTCTGTGCTAATATGCAACACTTTGCTGAGGGAATGTTTTACTTTTTCACTACTGACAGATTTCCAACAAATTCTAAGGCTAAGAAAAGCTGCTTTGGGTTGGTATGCTATACTTGACAGGAGTAAAGTGTTGACAGATTAAATGAATTCCAGCAAATTCCAATGCTGAGAAAACCAGTTTTGCACTGATATGCAACCCTTAAAAAATAGTAATATTTCACTTTTCACAACTAATGAAATTACAACAAATTTTGAAACTAAGAAAAGCTGTTTTGTGTTGGTATGCAATACTTTACATTGCAAAGTGTCTAGGCAATAAACATTTTAACACATTTTGGAGCTAAGAAAAGCTATTTTGAGAAGGTAGCCATCACTTTACAGTAGTGAAGTGTTTACCCAATGAACACAATTCCAGCAAACTCTGATGTTAGAAAAACAAAACAGTTTTGCGCTGATATGCAACACTTTAAAACAGCAATGTTTTACTTTTTCGAGACAAAAATTCCAACGAATTTTGAAGCTAAGAAAATGTATTTTGGGTTGTTATGCAATACTTTGCAGGAGTAAAGTGTTGACGCAATGAACGAAACTCCAGCTAATTCAAATGCAAAGAAAACAAGTTTTGCACTGATATGCAACTCTTTAAAGTAGCAAAGTTTTGATTTTTTACAAGTGACAAAATTCCGCCAAATTTGCAAGCTAAGGGAAGCAGTTTTGCGCTGGTATGCAATACTTTACAGAAGTGTTAACACCGGTAAATGTAATTCTGAAGAATTTTGAAGCTAAAAAAGCTGCATTGTAGTGAGTGTTTACTGAATTAAAGAAATTAGAAAAAAATGTAAGTAAAAAAACAGCTGTTTTGCACTGATATGCAACACTTTACAGTAGTGAGGCAAATATTGCTGATACTTCACTAATGTAGTGTTGCCATTGATGCAAAGCTGTTTTTCTCAGCTTCAGGACCCACTGGAATTCATTTTTTTTATGATTTTAAGTGTGGCCCTTATTGTGTTCGTTTAACCTACTCCTGTCTGATCAACGTTTGGGACAGGAACTTAGAAGGTTTGGTTTTTGATGCATTTGATATAAAGATTTATTTTCTACTTAATGGTTTCTCTCTCCATTTTTAAGCAGAAAATCTCCACTATCCTTGCTTGCTAGCTATAATCATGAGTCACATTCTTCTCCACTGATCTCTGCATGTCTTCATTCGTCCTCCATCATTTACTGAAACCAAGCAGCTCCATCATAACCTTCTGTTCCTCCCCTTCACATCTCCTGGTGGTTTCTTCTCTGGCCGCCTCTTGGAGTTCTCAAATCTCTCCACGTCTCTCTTCTTCTCTGCGGGTCGCGCATGCTTTCGTGCCCCTCTCATTCTTCTCCAGCCCCTCCACGTGAACACGATGCTACTGTGGAGCTCTTCATGGAGCTGCACTTAACAGCATGCGTTTCTGTCTGCAGTGTTTTACTTCATGTTCCTGTGCACTTCACAGAGTCTTCTCCAACTCCCTGCCCCCATCGCTTCTGTTTGTTCTGCAGCGGGGAAGGATTTGCGCTCGCTATCTTGCAGCGGATTTTCATACATTTAGAATAAATAATTCCTGGATTTAGTGTATCCTGATCCCGGCTCCTTTTGTAATATTGATTTAATGCTGCTAAGCATTTCGAGGCTTTAAAAAATTCACTTACACTGTGCAGAGCATTTAATACCCTAATGATATCTGGGAGCCAGGCGAACCTGCATGTGGTGTGTCAGCTACAAATGACACATTTACAGTTATGGAAAAGTGATGACATCGGAAATACATTAATTGCGGTGCAGGGAGCGCACGCATCGACATGTGTGTTAATGCGAGTCTCTTGCATCTGCACAATGGGCTACAAATACAGGATTCCCAGGGCAAAGCAAAGCCTGTTTCAAACAGACACCAGGGGCTATTAGTGGGACTTATCGTCTTATTCCGTACAGAATCGGAGTAAGCTCCTTAAACCAGTCTTAGATCTGTTGGACAATAGTACACTATCATACTGCATTATGAGGAAGAAGCACCACAATATAGGGCATAAATACCATGCTAATCTCTCCTGGGTCTGATTTGGCTCTGCCATGCTGTGGCCTGAGACTGACCTGGAAAATGAGGTGATTGAACGTTTCCTGATGAAAGGAGTCAGGAGAGCTGAGACAGCCGTGTGGCGTGGAGTTAAAAATTCATTAAGGACGGCTCCAGTTCACACATTGCTCGTTCAACAGGAAGCGGAAGCTGCACTAACCTCTCGTCGCATGGCGCAGTGCACTGTGATGATGACAAAACCTTGGACGGAGTCAAAGACGGCAAATAAGACCTGCAGGAGTGAAAGAAGAACATTTATGTCAATGAATGGGTTCGTCTTTAGGTCACTGTGTGAATGCTTTGAAGCATTCTGCACAAATACACAATTCAAACGTCAAAAGTACTAGGATTTATGCTAATTTGGAGAAAATGTTAAAATATTTGAAAATTTTTTTTTTTTCCATTTTTTTGAGTAATATGGAGTTTAGCAAATATTTTAACATTATGCTATCTGGATTTTCCAGTTTTTTAGGCTAATTTGGAGTTAGGCTAGTATTTAAAAAAAATATGCTAGCATTTTCTTTGGCAAAACTAGACATTTTTAAAGTTCTTTTAAGTGTAATTTGGAGTTTAGCTGATATTTTAGCATTATGCTAACTGTTTAACATTATGCTATCTGGAATTTTGCTAACTTTGACATTTTCCAGTTTTTTAGGCTAATTTGGAGTTAGGCTAGTATTTTTAAAAAAATATGCTAGCATTTTCTTTGGCAAAACTAGACATTTTTAAAGTTTTTTTGAAGTGTAATTTGGAGTTTGGCTAATATTTTAGCATTATGCTAACTGTTACAGTTTTGTAGTCAATTGGGAGTTTAGCTATGCTTGCTTTTTTTGGGCAAAATCAGACATTTTTTTTAATTTTTGACTAATTTGGAGTTTAGCTAATATTTTAATAAAATGCTAGATTTTTGTTTTTTTAGCAAAATTAGAAATTTTACAGTTTTGTGTTTGTGTGTGGCTGGCTAATTTGGCATTTAGCTAATATTTTAGCAAACGTCCGGCTTCGGCACTTTCAGCTATCTGCTTAAGCAATTTTAGCTAGCTATCAGTTTCCGCATTTCCAGCTACCAGCTCTAGCATCCTCAGCAGCCACATTCAGCTCACATCATTCACATTAACATTATCGCTGGAAATTCCAAATAATTAGTTTTTTTTAGTTTTCCTCGAGGTTTTAACAATGTCCACATTCCCTAACTTTTAAAAGACTAAAATGTAAAAAGTGTAACTTTTACTCAATTAACCAAAGCTCTGTAATTTGTCTACATTTATCTAATTAAAACTTTGTGTTGAATAAACCATCAACTGAAAACTGTAATTTGATAAACGCTAATCATTTTAAATTTAATTCAAACAAATTAAAGAACTTTTGTTAAGTGACCCAATGTTTCCCTTTTTGCACTGTATATAGTGTGGGATTGATAGTGCCTTAGATTTTAAAAGAGATTCAAAGGAAATATGTTGTTTTTGATTTCACAAAGTAAAAACCTAATAAATATCACCATTTTAGACTTTTTATGAATCAACTGTGTTCTGTAAATGGAAACTAAAGAATTAAAAAAAAAAAAAAAAATTAAAATAACTTTTTTTTAACATGAAACTTTTTAAAAATACAATGCATTGTGTTCCATATTCAACAATCTAGTGAACAAAGACTTCTGGGAAACTTCTCGGGCACCCAAACTGTAGATTTGGACAGCACAATGACAAATGCATGATATAGAATACTATGTCGTGAGTTGTGAAGGATATTGGATGCAACCTTAGTTTAAAAGCTGCTCACTCAATTAAATTACTCAGATGATAAAAATGTGAGAAATTTTAGCTTAAATAATAATGTTGTCTGAAAGTTTGCCATAATAGAATATGATAATTTTTTTTTTTTTTAAATCTCTAAAAAGTGAATTTGTGCAACACGACTCAAAAGAGAAATCTCAATTACGTTTTTTTTTAAATTAAGTAATATTTTTTTCTGAATAGTAAGTAGATTTTTTTTTTTTTTTTGGCAAAGAATAATAAAAAAATAAAAATTAAAGGAAATTTTCTTTATATTTTAAGAATTTTGAATCAGCTCAAACTTCAGCATTAAATACTCTAATTGGTTGTTGTTTTCTAGAAAAAAAATGTTAAAACTGTTAAAATAACTTTAAATATATCTAATTTCTCACCAGAGGAGTGATATATTTTTTATCAACTTGTTTCAATAGTAATTAAAATTAAAATCAAACATGTGAGTGGTTAACATAAAAAATTTATACTAAATATAAAGTGGTTCTAGAAATGAGAAAACATTATTTTTTATCATTTTATGTTTATTTTTATCCTCTTAAGATATAGACAGCAGACAAATGAACATACCTGTTAAGGTTTTTTATTACGTTTTTTTTTTTTAATTTAAATCCCTTATAAACTTAATCTTTTGATATGACAATGTTAATACTGCATTGTTTTTATTTATTTTATTTCGTAGTTATTTTGTATTATTTTTTCCGTTACTTTGTGTATGTCATCACTTGTTTTTTAACAGAAAAAGTTTGAATCAGTTCCTGATTAAAACTGAAAAGTTGAAAGAAGTTAGCATGCTAATCTGCTAGCTTGTATGCTAATATAGAAGCTAATCTGCTAGCAAAACTTGTAGATGTTGCTGAACTCAAAGGAGAAATATAATGCTAAAACGCTTTTTTGTTGCATTTTTAATAAAACAACAGTTAAATAAAATGAATTCTACAACCTGCTGTCCTGCTTATGGTGTGCAACTCAAAAATAACACAAAAGAGCGTTGCTTTCCTCATCAGAATCAAAGTAAATACCCAGCGTATTTACATGTCACATATCAAAGGTCTTTTCAGCCTCTCTGCTCTACATTTGCGTATTTTAGGGACAGTGAAGACATCACCTGGAAGAGCGTGGAGCGGCGGTCAGTTATGGCGAGCACCGCTGACATCCAGGTCAGTGCTAACAGAGGAAGAACCACACAGGAGCTCCACAGAGACGCCCTGTCAGTGGAGGAGAAGAAGAAGAAGCACACACCAGTTGAAGGGGTTGCAGAGGGACGATAGGAAGGGAGGGAGCAGACAAGGCAGCGCTGGAAAGTTGCGTAACTCCACAAACACACACACACACACAGAGAGCAATCATAACTACAGTGGCAATCGATTTGACGCTGATTCACACTGCAACTTGGATTAGAAAGAACGTCTGGACTGATAAGTGGAAGATGACGTGTAATCATGTAGATAGTTTTGATTCTGACAATTGCTGACAATTACATGCTTGACGGACACTAAGTGCCATGCTGGTGGACTGTGAGACAATAGGCAGAGGCTGGATAGAGACGGAGAAGACAGGCCACTGATGAGTGTGACACAAGAGCTTCTCTGGAGTAGAAAGAGTCGCACTCCAATTTCAAATGTTCATGCTGTGTGAGCACAAATTCAGAGTTTTATAGCTGTCAGGCACACAACTTCATCGAGAAGCGTGTCAGTCGTTCTAGAGGCCCGAGAGGCAAACATAAGTTCAAATGAAGGCTTTGAAAATACTAATAATAAAAAAATAAACCACTAATTACTCCTAATTTAATATACTTTAGTAAGGGAAAGCCTTTCAAACAAAAAAAAAAACAAAAAGATTAAGCTTTAATACAATCTCAGTGTTCTTTTGATTAGGATTCTGTTATTTTTAACTAAAATGGTATGGAGCAACGCCGCCCCCATTTCCCTCCCTGTAACTGAGCAACACATTCTCATTCTCTTCTCATCACATATTGACGTTTAGTTAAGGACCCTCTATGTAACTTTTTAACAAATGGGTGCCGGCCCAGTACCCAGTAAACCCAGTATTGAAGGCAGATCAGTACCAGTTCCGGATGCATTACCAGTTCTGGACGCGGTACCAGAGGTGGACCAGGCTAGAGTTAGGGTACCGACCGCGTCCCGCGGTTCAGTCCGCATACGATACAGAGTCCGACAAAACAACCGGACCCCCAATTTAAAAAAGAGGGGTACTTCAGGTCCCAATGACTATTTTTTTAATTTAAAAAACACGTTCCCAATAGTGTTTTAATGATGATTATGAAGTTTTTAACCAAAACCTAAAAGTCTTAAAAAGACATTTTTCATGTTGACCTGAAGTCTTTGTTTCCAAAATCTCCTTTGAAGGGGCGTGGCTTTTGGAGCTGAGCTGAGTAGCCCCGCCCCTGATCCTCAGATTATTTTGATTATTTAAATAATAACAATTATTATTATTTAATTCAATATTTAATAATAATAATAATAATAATAATAATAATAATAATAATATAATATTGATTATTTTGAGCATCATTTTCTTTATTTGTATCCTCCATTGTCAGAAAAATGCATGTTAAAAACACCATGGTTTATTTTGCTAAACGATGCTTAAAAGATTTAATATCTCAGCCTAAACAATAGTCCTTACACAACAACAGATGCTAACAGCAAATGCTTTTTCACATGGAGATGTCTCCAGGCAGATTTTTAAAGAACGCTCAACCAAGCAGCATATTGGAAAAAAGCTCGAGGGCAATAAAAATGATCAGAAGCAGCAAATGACACTATTTGTCTTCAAATTTGTCAAGATAGATGAATAAAGAAACAAAGCTGGCAATGTTTCATTGATGACAAAAATTGAATGAAAAAAACTCAAATTCACGTGTTTCTAAAAATGAGCAATCTCATTTCATTAGCATCCAATCAAAGCTTCCAATCATGCAACAACATAACGAAGGCCTGAGTTGCTGCTTTCCATCGTACATTTTAAAAATGAATTGAAAGCCGTAATGAGAGATTTGTTTCAAGATGTGGCGTAAAGATATGCACAAGAGAGTTGAAACTGCAAATAGAGGGATGGCTTTTAATTCCGAGACGGCCTGTGCCGATCATGAAACCATGACAACCACCCGCAAAGCAACAATGCAATAATCGCATGAATCTTGAGTGTGTGTGTTCCAACGGTCTGCCAAATAACAGCAAATTGTTACCATTGTCATGGCATATTTTCCAAAAGGTGTTTTTTAGTCGGTGTAGAATGCAGTCATCTTTTTCAAAAGCTCGCAATTCCAGAGTGACATTTAACCCGCGCCACGTTGGTGATTATTTCTGACCTTCAAGTGTTGAGACTAAACAGAAAGCTTCAGTAGACTAAAAATATTACCTGCTTCTATTCCAAAACTGACACATTTAGCAAAATCTAGTAATATTGAGAGGATGCTCACTTCATTCTTCCAATCTGTGAGCTGCTTTTAACTTTTTAAAGTGAAAACCCTTTGAATTCTAAATAGAAGCATACTTGAAAATGTGTATAATATATATTATATATATATATATATATAAATTAGGGCTAGGAATCACCGGGTACCTCACGATACCATTCGATACACGATACATGGCTCACGTTATCGCTGATATCGCATTACTGCGATAATTTGTAAATCTCTAATAGCTCCCATTATATAGAAGAACACAACATTTTTGGGAAAATATATCCCCATTTATGTTTTAGCTTGAACACAATCATAATCATGTATCTAATTTTGTGCAACATATAATACACACCTTTGTACAACCTTGCTAAAATCAGTAATACTATGTCTTTTTGACAGCAAGTCTCACAACGTGCGCCCCCTATCTACCTCCAAAGGAATGTCTCACCATAGGATGACAGATATAACGTCTTAAATGAAAATAAAAGATCAATACTTGGTAAGTATTGATCTTAACTAAATATCGAGATATACCACAATATTGATATTTTGGCACACCCACTATATATTATATATATATATATATATATATTATATATATATATATATATATATATATATATATATATATATATATATATATATATATATATATATCCACCTTTCAAAATTAGTGTGATAGATGGTGTAGGGTCAAAATGATTTTGATGGAAAGTAAATTCCTATTCTTTTTATCACTAATAAGCCCTAAGAAAAGTGGGAAGGAGTGGTTGGGGCGGAGCCGCTGAAGCCATTCATTGATTGGCAGGATGCGATGACAACATTAAAAAACGCCAACAAGCGCCAAAAAAACTCTAATTCAAGCTAACGTTTCCAATACCTGTAAACATTTGGGTTCCGTCAATCTTCTTTCAAACAACATTAAATTCCTGTTCTACACGATGTATAAAAAGTAAATGCAATGACACGGTAGCGGTCTACATCTCTAAAACAAACCATTCCGTGGGAGTGAGGGTTCACTGAGTGGAAACACAGATTTAACTGGACCGTACCGTACTATTTTTATCGAAACAGGACGGACCGCTTAGTGGAAACGAGACTCAAGCGTCCTCAGGCAAGAAGCAGAACCTTATTGCTTCAGGTGGATACAGGCTGTCGGTAGTGTTTTACCAGCATGTGAATGAGTGAATGAGTTATTTTCAAGGTGCTTTAAAGGGAAGTTGGAGGCTGACTCCACCCACAGCTGAAATGTGTAAATCCAGTCAGAGGGGTGGAGCTGGGGAACAGGACTGTTATCATTACTGGAGCTGAAGATCATGATGTGGGACTTCTAAGATGACATGAGACTTAAATGGTTTGACAAATCACAAAATTCAACTGTAATACATCAATTCAACCTGTAGGGGGCAGCACACTGACGCTTTTGACCATATTTTGAAAAAAGAAAACAAGTTTATTGTAAAAAAAAATTTTTATGGAGATCAACAGACAAAGAAAGTTGATGTAGGGTTTGGTTACCCTTTAAAGCATTTCAGGCCTTATAAGGAGGTAGTAAAGCGCAATATTTGCAATTTAACATTTAAAAAACTGATTTTAAATGAGCCAGATACAAAGACATAATGCAGCCACGTCATGTTTTAGAGGCCAAACCTAGAGGGGTAAAAAAAAGCCTTCAGTTGTTGAATCTAAGTGGAACACCAGTTCAGTTCATTCTCAAAATGAGCAAGTCCACAACACAGGCAGAACCAGGATTGAAATCTGGACATTTTCCGACATTTGTATCTACTTTCAGTTAGTTATTAGTACTAAATACTATAATCACAGTTCTATAAAGACTGCAGCCTGAGGACATAAATACTAAGTTTGGTGGTTGAGATATAACAGAGTTGGTGGTTCTGTTTCTTCCCCTTATAGCACTGGGTCCTTAGGCGATGTGTTTAATCACATCTAACCTCTGTGAACTTGGCACGCAGTTAAGAGATTTTTTTTTTTTTTTAATGGAAGGAATTATATAAACACTTCGCACTGCTGTCTAGCTCTAAGTGTGAAACACAAACTTTTCACAGTCAGTTTTTTTTCTCCATCTGGTTTCTAATCGCATTTGAAACGTCATGTGTTAATGTGACCGCCTGCTTGAGGTACAATGGCAAGAGGTCAAGTTGGAACAATTATAGTAACGTGTTTTAAAGCGACAGCCTCACTGAGATCGGTTGAAAAAGAAGCGTAAAATCCTCCAGAAGTGATGTGCAAATACTATCTGACACAGGTCAGGCTGCACGTTTGACCCACTTTTGGATGAAAACATGCTGTCATTAAGCACTTGCAGTGCAGGTGCATTCCCTTTCATTAGTCTGTTTTTTTTAGTCTGAAAGCTGCCCCGCATCATTACCATCGGCCGGAGATTAAACGGACGGAGGAGATAGCGGGAGATGGAAAAGAGGATGATGGGAGGGAAAGGGACAAAGAAGACAAGGGAGGAAGAGAAAGAGAGATGATGGTGAACTAACATGGCGCTGCTGGCTGTGGAGCTGGACATAGCGGTGCTCGAGATCACGCCACACTTGGAGCATTTCAGGAGCAGTCGGCTACGCGCTTCCGCCGGGACGCTTTTGGACACATTACACACACACACACACACACAAGACCATGTGAGGAAGAAAGTGGAGGGCGGGATGGAAAACATAAGGAAACAGGAGCGGTAAAATGAACAACACGGTGAGGGTGGAAACAGTTGCAACCAAAAGAAAAGAGGGGTGAAAAGAAGAAAAACAAGGGAGAGGGGAGGGAGAAAAAAAGGAAAGCAAATTAAAAACAGATCATAAAAAGTAGCTGCAATGAAGAAAAAACAGTCAAGAGATCCATTTAAAGCAAGAGGAGAGAACATGAGAGATGGACACTAATGTTACAACAGTTGTGTTGATTTACAGATTAAAGAGACACAGACAGGAAACGCACAAATTGTGTCATCGATATGCTAATAAGTGCCACAAACCGGTAAGAGACAGTAGAATATGTTGGTATTGTTCTTACAGGTAACTCCTCAGCAGTTTTCTTGTACATGTTTGGGTTGTGCGCTTCAATTCGAGATTAAACAAAATGGCAGAGGCTAACGCAGGCTATGCTACATTAGCTTCCTATCACAGCTCATTGCCTCACTGCCAACCATGTCCCCGTGGCTTCATAAAGAAATACATTATGCTAATGGCCGGCTGTCCTGTTTGCAACCCCAACGGCTACTGCAGTGGCATAGCGAGATCTTAGGTAATACAAGTGTGATCTCTGTGCACACACCCAAATGCTTAATGCTCAAAAGTGTGTTTGCACACAAACACTTCTGTATTTTTCAGACGATAAAGCTCCGTTTCCACCGAGCGGTCAGGCACTTTCCAGTTAATTCTCGTGAGCATTTCCACCCAGTTAAACCTGACTTCCACTCAGCGGTTTGCTTTCACGGCGCATGAGTGTTGTAGACCGCTAGCGTGTTGCTAGCACATTATGTATCGTCGCTAAGGATAGCAAGGAACATTTGTAGTTTGGTGTTGTTTGATGGCACTTTCAATATAGACTCGTGACCAAATTAGTACACAGGAAACTGCAAAACCCAGAATTCTAACAAATGTTGGAAATGTTAGCTTAAATGAGCGCACATAATGTCGTAATTACAATCAACGGGTAGCTACAATGGTTCCGCCCCAACTATTGCGTTCCAGTTTTCAATGCACCTACAACCAAAGGGGGCCCTCAACAGGTACGGGTCGGTTCTGTTTAATGGGTCAATTATACAATGGAAACGCTCAAAATACCGAACCGGACTGCACATAGGCTAAGGTTACGTTTTTTTGGCATAGTTTGTCTGGGAGTGTGACTTATACTCGGGTGTGATTTTTTCTTTTTTTTTTTTTAATGTATAGCAATAACCACTAGAGGACACTGTGGGCGTGTTTGCTACTGACAGCAATGCAGAAGAAGAAACTCTCAGTCTTATGTGGAGTTTGGCAGAATTATTCCAAAGTAAACAACAGATTTATTGATTTAAAGTTATATAAAGACTTGTTAGCATTTTCTTAGGTTATCTGTATAATGTTCATAAGTAATATATTAAAATCTTCTGATGTTTCATAAGCATCAATGTGTCATGGTAGTGACGTCAGTCTATTATTTTTATCTCTTTAGTTACTTTAACAAGCTTGTTTTCACGGCACATGCGTGGTGTAGACCGCTAAAATGTCATTGTGTTATTGTAGTGCGACGACGAGAAAAGCGACAACAATAGAGGTCATCCTGCAACACGTCTTTTTGTTTTTTAACTCCTGGTATATCATGTACAACAGAAATGTAATGTTTGAAAGTATCTTTCAGAAAAATACCGCCGTAAAGAGGACAACGGAACCGCCATCTTAGTGCGATGTTGGTGCTCTTTAACATCATCATTAATAGGTGGCTACAGCACCCCTACCATTCCATTCCATTTTTCAATGGACCTAGAACGGACTGGGGCCCTCAAGAGGTACTGAAATGCTCAAAATACCGGACCGTACCATATCGTACCAGACCGCACACTGGAAACAAGTCATGTTTTTTGGCATAGTTCAGCTGTGGATGTGACTTGTATGGGGTTTTTACTTTTAATAGATAGCAACAACCACTAGAGGGCACTGTTTGTGTGGGTATCAGTAAATGCTACTGACAGCAACGCAGAAGAAAAGCCTCTTAGTCTCATGTCGGGCTTGGTGGAATTATTCTGGAATTTTTCCAAAGCAAACGACGGCTTTATTCATCACAACTAATATAAAGAGCTGTTAGTATTTTCTTTATGGCTATCTGAATAATTGTTCATAAGTTGCATTCCTATATTAGATTCCTCCAATGTCTCATAAAGTTGAGTGAACATCAATGTGTTATGGTAGTGAAGTCATTCTTTTGAGCCTTGTTTCCACAGAGCAGTCTGGTCTGGTTCGATCCAGTATTTCGACCGTTTCCATTGTTAAATGGACCCTTAAAAACAGTTCCACCTTGTACCTCTTGAGGGCCCTCATCTGTTGTCGGTAGAAAAATAGAACAGGACGGATGGGGCAGAGCCACCCGTTGACTGGCAGAAAGGGATGACATCATTAGAAAACACCAATATAGCGCTAAGCTAGCATCCGTTTTCCTCTTTTAAGGTGGTATTCTTCTTCTCCGCCTGCAAACTTCTTTAAAACAACATTAAACTCCGGTTATACACGATGTAGCAAAACTAAAGCAAGAAAAAGACGACCTCCATTGTTGTTGCTTTTCTAGTCGCTGCCCTAAAATGACGCAATGACGGGCAGGCGGTCTACACCCCCGCTCAGTGGAAACAAGGCTTTATTTTCATCTATGTTGTTACTATAATTTGCCTTTCCTGATGAAATGTCCGTTCTTGAACCAGAATTTTGCTTCATAAATTTCTCTCAAAGTTGCGACTAATATTCCAAAAAACTCAGTTTGGGTTTTTTGCTGGCTAACAAAAACTAATCAGCATGTACCGCTATAACCCAAGTAATCAATTTGACTTTAAACAAACGATTCACATTGGTGGATGTGCAATGAGACAAACAAAAAAAGAGAATGAGAAGTCGGAAGAATCAATACGTATGAATATTAGGAATATCTCCACTGCTGGATGGATAAGATGACACACAGCCACCACTAGCGGCTTTATTGCATGCACCAGTGATAGATCTGCATGCACGTCACAGGAATGAACATATTAAGTGTCCATATGTGTCAATAAATCATGAGGTCTAAAAAGGTATCCAGGAAGATTTCTAGTTTTGATCAATTTTTATGTCTTTGAAGCCCAGTTTAGGAAATGAGATGTGGAGGTTTATGCTGAAATGCATCTCGGAGAGCAGGAGAACACGACAGATGTCGGCTCATTTTCTTAGCAGATTGGATCATACTTTTTGATTATTGTTAGTGGAAACAGGTGTACGAGTGTGCGTTTGTGCAGACAACCATGACAGGAGTTTAAATTAGTCGCTGCAAAATTATTTCTCTGGTAAGTTTGGCAAACAGCAAGAATCTCATATTGGTTTCACATTAAAAAAAAAAAAAAGAAAAAAAAGAGCGAATACATCCACTTACCCCGCTCTCTGCTTTTTTGATTTGTCGGAAATGCCATCTCGGGACATGAGCTTGTTGAACACCACGATTCCAATGAGCATGTTCACCTGGAAAATACAGGATATTTCAGTCATGTTATAAGTAGTGATGAATAAAATAAATATTTACTTTGAACTTTATTTAGTCACTGAATATTGAGGCCAAAGAGAGAAATGTGTTTATTTTTTTTTTGCATTTCAAGTAGAAAAAACAGGAAAATTTGTTTGAAATGTTACATATATTTTGCTGATTGTAAAATAAATTAATGAAAACACAAAATTGAGTTAAAAACACACAAAAAAAAACAAGAAAATACAACACAGAATACAAGAAAAACCTCAAAAGCTTAAGTTTATAGAATAGAATAGAATAGAATAGAATAGAATAAATGGTATGATCTTATGATAAAAAATAAGCATTAACTCAGTGGCCCCTCGTTACTGCGTTAACTTGTCAAAGTAGTGATTCATGTTTAGTAATTTTATGCAGTTATATTAGATGTTTAAGACTGTAAAACTCCTCACTACACACTTTGTACATTTTTCTCACTCAGAAAATAACATTTTCTCTCTTGTTTAAACTCTCAAAGTTAAAAGAATAGAAAAATAAATTCCAGTTTTAAAAGATGATCTTTGTTTTCACTCAATAAAACTGAATTAATTTTGTACAGGAAACACAACATTGAAGAAATTGATTGAGTATGGTCTACAGCTAATTAAGATGCGGAACAAAGAAAACCCTGAAAAATGTACAAAACAAAAAAAAAAAAAAAAAAAGCAAAACAGTGAGACCATGAAAAATGAACCGCTAAGGACCACTGTATACTACTTATTAACACAACAATACTTTGTTGGACTGCCGATTATGTTCAGAATAGGATTTTTCTTGTTGCCAACTTTTCCTTTAAACACCAAAATAAGACTGTTAGGAAAAGTCTTCTAAAGATTGTAGCAAACACTCTTGATCGGTGATCGAGACCTGGATGAACAACCTATGTATGAAAGGGACGTACCACTCTCCTCAAGCCATCCAGCTGGAGCATTTCAGTCTTGTCATTATCTTTTTCTTTTCTAACAACAAGAATTTTTGTGTCTTAAACTTGTCAGTTAATGGGATTTATTTCATTAATATGGCGGCCAACACGGCTTCCCTTAATGCAAATGACACAATACGACAACAAAAAGCATGACATTAAAAGCCAAAGCACAACAAAACTCAAAGCACAATGATAAAAGCTGAAAAATTACGATAAAAGTCAAATCTCAACGACAAAAGCCAAAGTACGAAAATAAAAAGTTGAAGCATGACTACAAAAGCCGAAGGACAATGATAAAAACCGAATCATGATGACAAAATTTTAAGCACGACTATGAAAGCCGAAGCACAACAACAAAAGCTGAAGCACAGCTATAAAAGCTATAGCACTACAATAAAAGCTGAAGCATGACGACACAAGCCAAAAAACAACAAAAGCTGGAGCACAACGATAAAAGCTGAAGAAGAACAACACAAACCGAAGCACAATAGCAAAAGCTGAAGCACAACGACACAAGCCGAAGCACAACGACAAAAGCTGAAGCACGACAACACAAGCCGAAGCACAACAAAAGCTGAAGCACAACGATATAAGCTGAAGAAGAACATCACAAGCCGAAGCACAACAACAAAAGCTGAAGCATGACAACACAAGCCGAAGCACAACAACAAAAGCTGAAGCAGGACAACACAAGCCAAAGCACAACAAAAGCTGAAGCACAACGATAAAAGCTGAAGAAGAACAACACAAACCGAAGCACAATAGCAAAAGCTGAAGCACAACGACACAAGCCGAAGCACAACGACAAAAGCTGAAGCACGACAACACAAGCCGAAGCACAACAAAAGCTGAAGCACAACGATATAAGCTGAAGAAGAACATCACAAGCCGAAGCACAACAACAAAAGCTGAAGCATGACAACACAAGCCGAAGCACAACAACAAAAGCTGAAGCAGGACAACACAAGCCGAAGCACAACAACAAAAGCTGAAGCAGGACAACACAAGCCGAAGCACAACAACAAAAGCTGAAGCACGACGACAAAAACCGAAGCACAAGAACAAAAGTCGAAGCACGAGGACAGAAGCCGAAGCACGATGGTAAAAGTCACAACACGACCACAAAAGCAGAGCACAACACAATGGACAAAAGTTAGTTAAAGCCGAAGCACGAAGACAACAGCCACTGTAATCGCGACCCGCAGCTCTCTTCTTGCCGGTCATCCAATCCTTGGCGGGCCAGCACCTGGGCGGCGGCGTATGCTAGCTCAGCAGCTGTAGCGAGCTCTGTCAGACCCGGGATAGCGCAGCTTTCTAGCTCTCCAGCCGCTATCATCTCAGCAGCTGTGATGGCAGCGTCCGTATACATTTTTCAAAAATTATGTGTAAATAGACACTTTCAATCAAGACAATAATAAAATGAACTAAATAATTATTTAAGAGAATAACAGAAATATCCACCCAGTTTTATTTTTATTTATCCCCTCTCGGGTTAATGCTCAGAGTTTCAAGCTATTGAAGCGCCAATAGCTTAAAACTGAATGAAAAAAAACAAAAAAAAAGAAGAGTCCATTGTTCACTTCTGTTTGGTTGTGTCTTTTGTTGTTGTGCCTCTGCTGTTGTCTCTTTTGTATTTATTTTGTCTACAGTAAATTAAAGATGCAAAAAAAATTGACAGAATATTTCTATTTTGAAGCTGTTTTGAGAGAAAACAATGAATTGAAAAATGAATGAAAATAGGATTCTCTTTGCTTATGGAGTTTGTGTTTTAGCTCTTCCAAACATCTGGCTTTTAGGATTCTGTGATACAGATTCAATTAGGACCACAAATGCGCACACACAAACACACACACCTAAACAAAGCCGTATAAATTCCCCCTCCTCTTAAATCCAGTCCATCTGGCAGATTCTCTATGCTGATGACATATTCTTTATAATCCTGACTTATAAAATCCATCGGTATTCTCTTCCACCTGCTTTGAGTGTCTCTGTAGTGTTTGATCGTTCATCTGCTTGTTTGAAATGTAAGCAGTGCAATACATCAGAGACGACTGACATTGGCATGCTCGTCTATACCTACTTTTTTTTTTTTTTAAGTGATGCTATTATTACAAATGGATATCTGCATAAATTCTTTCCTTAAGCTGCCAATAAAAGCAGCCTCCAGCTAAAGAAAAAGAGGTTATATATTCAACATATGCCTGTGAAAAATCTTCAGTTGCTGAGAAGTTAAACTCCGTCAGTTAAATTTGTATTTTCTGCAACTTTTGCGAGAGCCACATTTCTGCTTGAAGCTTGCTACATCTGAATGGTGACTCATGCAGCTGCTCGCACAATTCCTGACAAACTCCGTCTCCCTCTGATCTCCTCGGCTCTCGTGTGTGTGTGTCACTGCTGACAACTAACAACGATGCGCCAGATTGTGAGAGGGCCATTGTGACGCCAGTCATGTCTGGTCCCTGAGCTGTGTGTCAGCATCATCCTGCTCTGCTATTTGCCCAAGGCCAGGTTCATTAATTAGAGAAGACTCCTGCGGGAAGGTCTGTGTTTCTATGCCCGGCGTCCCATTCTCATTACAGCTGTTTGTTAAAGTGGGGCCCTGGGAGCAACAGCAGGGGTGGGGGTTGGGGGGTTGGGCCAGCTATCCGGGGTGTGGAGAGTAATTTGACATTGCGGGAATTAATCAAACGTTGAAAAATGCAAAAATAATTCATTAAAAAAAAAAAAAATTAGTTTTAATGATGAATAAGTTGAATTGAATCCATTGTCTGTTCACACCAAATGTAGTCAAATTCATGTGTGTTAACCTGAAGCTCCCGCCCCAAGTGGGAGGAGCTTCCGTCAAAACCTTTCCTCGACCTCATCATGGATGATGAGAGATTAGGTTTATTTCTTTTGAAGAGCTGGATCTCCCAGTGTGTAAATCTCCAACAAAGCAGAAAGCTGCTGCTCTATAACAGGAACGGCAGTACGGCAAGCAAAAGATATCATAAATCGCCAGGGAAAGCAGCACAGCTTCTGCGGATGATAATAATAACTTCAAATATTTAAATGTTCCCTCAGTTGGTTTCAATAAAGCAGTTATACCAAAAAAAATGTTTTAACTGTTCTATTTAGGATTTAATGTAAAACACTCACTACATTATAAATCCCTTTACATGTTACACTGTCCACTAATTTTGCCATATATCATTTGTTTTTGCAAGATCCGGGGCAATAATTACATTACATCAATACAACCATTTATTGTTCCTCAGAAAAGTGCCAAACGAGTTTGTATTCATTGAAAATTATTAAAATATAAAGATTAGGTTAATTATTTAACTGCACAAGTTAAAATAAAATTTTGCCTAATAACATATAAAAACTGTTTAGGAACAGAGATGGAGGGTACTACCTAAGAGGCCATTTTGGATTTGTAAAAAATAAAACCCGTACCAGAAAAAAAAAACAATTCTGTAATTCTAATACAGACTCTAATACAGAAGACATAAATAAATGTGTATGTACAAATATTTGAGCATATATGTAAGCATAAAAATGTATTAGAACACATACATATGTTTATTGTATGTATGGGTATTTAAGTACATGTGAATTCTCTTGCTTATTATACTGTTTTTTTTTTTTTTTTTTGTTTTTTGTTTTTTTTTTTTGGTTTTGTTGTCCCAAAGTGAGTTGGAGGGTTGCAGTAAACTTTATTTAAGATAGTTTCTTTTAACTTCTTTCTATATTTTTTAGAACACTATATTCTGTTGAACTTGTTTTTGGTTGTCATTTTGTTGTCTGTTATGACTTTTTTTTTTTTTTTCTTTTTTTTTTTGTTATGACTTTTTCTAATGATCTAAATAGTGTACAAAATAAACTAAAATTTGGACATTAGTGGGTGGGACCAGAGAAAATGTGCATGTTTGGGGGGTACTCATGATAGTATTGTCCAAACTACTTTTAAGCATTCTTTTCTCTCAGTTTTTGTGGATTTGGTTTCAAGGCATGTAAATGTGATGAGGAACGGCGTGTTTTAGCCTGGTGTTTGCGTTCAAACTTCAAAGATGTTTTGTTTGTTTATAAAAAGGCCTCAATGAGCAAATCTTTTGATGTGTGTGTGTGTATTTATGCTTTGAAGTACTTTATTTGAAGCTTTTCAAAAAAAACTTTTTTCAGATTTTAACTTGTTTTTTTATTTTTACTTATCCAAAAAAATGATTCAACCACGACATCTATAATTACTGAGGCATCTGATTGGCTGGTTTTAGAACTTACACTACAGAAAAAATAACGTGGAAAAATATATAAAAGATTAAAAAAAAAAAAGCAAGAATGGTTATTCTGACTAATAAATTGACAGTAAAAGCAGTTTATTTCTCAATTGAAGTCAAAGGGATTTCGGCTTCTTGGAGGCAGCGAGCACTTCCCATTTGATGGGGGAGGGGTCCAATTCTCATATACAGTCAATGATCCCAACTATTGAAAAATGGCCCCCAATGACACTCCCTTTTCCAGTCCACCACTGGTTCCAGGAAAGAATGATGCCAATTATCAGAGGAAAGTTTTGAACACACTACCCAGATTTACTCCGCTTTAGCATTGGATGGAATTGGAACCATCCACCACGGGATTCAATTGAGTTAACACAATCCAGCTCCACATAAAAACTGATGATTTAAAGAGCAGTGAGTTGCAATCAATGCACCCAATTTGGTTGAACAGAACAAAGGAGACTGGTATTTGGTTTTACATAAAAATGTCTGCAGGAGCAATTAGTAAAAACAAAGTGCATATTGATGCTTCAGTGCCACGCTATTCATGGAATATTTATGCAAAGGGATGTTTTCACATTTGATGTGACTGAGTAGTAATTCATCTCTTAAAAAGCTTTTTTCTAACTTTACTTTTCTTCTGAGCTGATATTTTCCACTCGGTGTCAGAGCGCCCGCTCCAGAGGTCTGAACGCGGTACATAACTCAGAAAAAAAGTCAGAATTAGACAGCGTGACCTGTGAGAGTCGGGAGAGGCTGGTTGATCTGACAGCTAAGGGAACGTCTCCAAGACAAAGCGCATTGGACAGACTCACCAACACGATGACGGCAGCGGGACCCACGAAGGCATAAAGCAGACCGCCCTCCAAAGATAACCAGCAACTAGAAGAAGAAAAGAGAAAAACAAGATTTGTGTCTTTTTCTAACCTCCTTCACTTCACTCAGGAGGTGTTTCACCATCTGGGTTAGGGCTGCTTTTTTTTTTTTTTTTTTTTTTTTTTTTTAAATGATGCCCTTGGTACTCAACAGATGCATTATAAGCAAAAGCTAAAACATATCCTCAAACTGCAAATTTAATTTGGTTTGAGAGCTATTGAGAGGTAATGAGTTTAAACATGTCCTCCAGTGATGTCATTAGAGCTTGTTCTGCTTTCACCGTCATCCTAACTGAAGCGAAAAGATACAAAAGAAAAAAAAAAATTAATATAAAGCAGGACCCAAAAGCTCTGTCATTTTGTTATTAAGTTGCTGAATTACTGTGTTATAAAAGAGTTTTACAAAATGCTGGATGTAAAAAAAAAAAAAAAAAAAAAGAGCATTTTCTGTTCTCTGATGAGCAAATAGGTTACGTCTGTACGTTTGCTTTAGAAAATTCATTCACACTTTCTGGCAAAAAACAAAATAACTTGTGCATTTTGGCAACATTTAAGATTTATTTCAAGATTTAAAAGGTTTTCATAAAAAAATATTCAAAATTTTTTGGTTTAAATACATGTAAAATAACTTAATAAACAAATAAATAATTAGGCATCATGCACTGTTTGTCTATTTATTTTTTTTCTATTTTTTTTTAAACAAAAATCCTCAGAACTAAAAAGCTATTTGTTCAAATAAATGTTAAATAAGATAAGTGAATAAAACAGGCTGCCAGTTTATTCATTTTAATTGTTCATAAATATATATATATATATATAAAGTGAAGATCTTCTGAAAAAAAGTTATTTGTTTTTAAAATAATTTGAAAGAATAGATACATAAAGAAGGACCCTTATGTTTTTGATCATTTCTAGTATTATTTCTTTTCTTTATTTCAATCGCAGGTTAAAAAAAAATTCAGTTTCAAATAATAAACAAATTTCTGTTTTAAATATCTTTATTTGTAATATTTTTAGAATCTGACAAGCTCAAACTGAATTCGATGTTGCTTTCTGAAAAATCCGAGTCCAAATCAAAAGTTTGGTAAAGCACAAAGACAGAAAAACGCTCCATGAAAAATAAATAAATGAGAAAAAAAATATAAAACAGCATAAAAATGCAAAACATATGTTATTTTGGTGGAGACTGAAGTAGCAGATTTTTGCAAAAATAATAGATCCGTGCATAAATGAATATACATTTGCATTTTAAGAATACATATTTTTTTCCAAATAAATTAGTCTAAATCCAGCATTTTTCTTTAAGACTGATATTTATTCAATGAAAATCTATTATTTAGGCAGCGTTTGTAAAGTATTATTTGTACATTTTACTTGGTGGTAAAAAAAAAAAATAAAAAATTAAGGGGGAGTCTGTGAGGAAATTGAAATAAACAGCTGAAAAATCTATGTTTACTTTACATATGTATATTTATTTATTGGCTGGTATTCACTGAAAAAGTCAGTAGGTCATAATATGGATTTTTTCTGTATGTGTTAAAAAGATTATGCGAAGACGAGGAATCCATTTTTTTCCTCAGCTCACAGTAAACTAGCCCTATATGGACCTGAGCGAGAGTAAGAAGCCTCCATTAACCGTTGCTAATGAAAAGGAGTGGCGATTAGAGTGAGAGACGAGGCAGGAGGTCTGGAAAGAACACTTACTAGCTCGCTGTTCCGTAACCTCTTGCTCTGGTGAAACCCACCGACACTGCAACGACGAGGGCTGGAAGACCTGCAGACGAAACACAAAGAGACAGGCGGAGAGGAGATCAAAAGGTGTGGGCGAAGGATAAAAGGGGCTTAAACGGGGCAGACGGGGACGTTGGCCAAATAAGGTTTCCCCATGTGAAAAACCCCACCAGACTCCTCCTTATATGACTGAAACTGTGTGGGTTCAGCGCTATTCATGTGGTTTTTAAGTCTGACTATTTAAAGACTTAGTCACATGCACTTGACATGTATGGGCGCTGAGGGTTTTTGGGTACAGAGGTACGTACGGCCATCTTTTATATATATATATATATATATATTTTTTTTTTAAATTTATTTTTTATTTTATTTTATTTATTTATTTTTTTTACGTACGGCCATCTTAAAGGACATTATAAAATGCCGCACACACGTGTGATATTGTGATGCTGCTGTACAGGAACCCGTATGTAACTCTAGTCCAGGGGTCGGCAACTTTCAAAATTTAAACTGCCAAAGGAGTCATTTATCAGGAACGACAAAGATTTACAGAAATGAGACGCTTCTTTATGTTATTTTCACTATTATAATAAAAATCCACTAATTGTTGTTTTTGTGCGTAAATAAAACACAAATATTACGAGAATAGTAGCATTTTTTTTTCTTTTACATATGAAATGTAACTTAATGACTTCACTGACATGACTCCCTTTCAAAGTAAAAGACATGTATAATTTTATATATCAGCGGTAATTAAAAAAAATACTATATACAATTTATTTTATCGTTTTTGATAAAAATTCATAGCTAAATGGAATTAATTCAGAGCTAATTAGTGACCCTTACTGTGTTTTTCAGACCATATGGCACGATTAAAATCCTCAAAACGGTACGCTTTCTAATTGTGAATCCTGATTGTGCTTACTGCCCTTGAGTTTGGTGGTTCATGGCACTCTGTTTAAATATTTTAGTATGAATTTGTAGTGCTTGATTGATTGTTGGAGCTCTGTAGATACCCTAGTGGGGTGGCCTGGTTGAGTGATACGTATTATGCTTCAAATGTTTGTGAATCGCTTGAAGAAAAGTTTGACAGATTTGTTTTGTTTAATGTGACTCACAGACAGAAAAATAGAATGCTTTTTAAAATGAAAAACAATTTAAATCAATGAAACTGTACATTAAAAGTAGGATTCATTTGACCCCATAAAATAGCGCACTGAACTTTTTTTCCAAGTATTTTTATCTTTGCTGGTGTCCGTGTCAGACATGAGATCTTGTCCACCTTTGTCATGGGAGGAATCACACATCAATATAAGGGTCGGGTCATCTGGACCCTTTAAGATAGCACAAGGCTAGGGTTTCCACATTCAAAACTCACTACCCAAGTTTTTACGAATGTTATTGGGCTCTATGTGCAAAACGCACATCCATTGTCCACGCATTTAAAGCTGACCAATCAAAAACTTGCATTTGGAATTGAATCTCCTTTTATTCATAAAAGTGCCAACCGTTTGATCATGGAGGATTATATAACAGAAAGTCTTTCATAAATTGGAATAGAAAGAAGTAGAAGATTTGCAAGTTTGCACTACGTCAACATTTCACACAAGCCTCTTCCGAATGGTAGGTGGTGGAGATGCACTAGTATCTGGTAGCAACACACCAGTGTGAACTCCTTCTTCCAGCCATGCCCGATGTGAGCGTCAGTGTTTGCTATGACCTGTGGATCTCAGTAGCAAAGAGAAAGAAGATCGTGCAGGGAAATTTTGATGTATAGGCTCAATGATTGACGTTTGGCCTTGCCACTTTCAGGGCCACCTGCACGCCTGGTCCTGACTTGAACCCTTATTCCAACACATTCTGATCCCCATGTCGTTTCATATTGACGTTTGGTTGACGCCCCTTTCACGTCACCTTTTGACGGTTGTTCACAACCCTCGGGACACAGTACCGGATGTAATACCGGATGCAGTACTGGCGCAGTACTGGCCACAGTTCTGGACGGAGTACTGTATTCAGTACTGGATGCAGTCCCGGATGTGGGACTGGATGCAGTACTGGCCACAGTATTGGACACAGTACTGGATCTAGTACTGGATGCAGTACTGGACCAAGTACTGGACGCAGTACTGGACGCAGTACTGGACCCAGTACTGGACACAGTACTGGACGCAGTACTTAATTCAGTACAGGACGCAGTACTGGACAAAGTACTGGATGCAGTACTGGATGGAGTACTGTATTCAGTACTGGATGCAGTCCCGGATGTGGGACTGGATGCAGTACTGGCCACAGTATTGGACACAGTACTGGATCTAGTACTGGATGCAGTACTGGACCAAGTACTGGACGCAGTACTGGACGCAGTACTGGACCCAGTACTGGACACAGTACTGGACGCAGTACTTAATTCAGTACAGGACGCAGTACTGGACAAAGTACTGGATGCAGTACTGGATGGAGTACTGTATTCAGTACTGGATGCAGTCCCGGATGTAGGACCGGATGCAGTACTGGCCACTGTACTGGACACAGTACTGGATCTAGTACTGGATGCAGTACCGGGTGCGCACTGGTCCTTAGTACGCATCTAGTACAGGTACCCTGACCCAGTACCGATACCAGTACCCTAACCATAACCTAGTACAGTGTCTGATACTGGTTCGGGTCCACTACTGCATCTGGTCCAATGTCGGCTTAGGGTTCCACCAGGTTTGGGTACCAGTGCTTTAAGCGTCGTGGTTCTGAACCGGTTCTAGTTCCTGGTCTGGAGGTTGGGACCCGTGATTTAATGGGAAAAGCCAATACAAAAAAAAGTGTTGAGTTGGGGATACCCAAAACGTCATGAATTGACGCGGAGGGGTCCTTAACCAAAAGTCAATATGTGACGACTGGGGATAGAAAATGTGCTCAGTATTCACCCCTGACGACCCAGATCCACCCTTAACCCTTATGGGGTCCACATGACCCTATCCTTATTTGATGTGTTGTCTCTCCCATGACAGAGGTGGACAGGATTTTACTTTTAAGCATGCCACGCACACCAGTGAAGATTAAAAATCCTTAAAAAAAATGTTCAGCGCCCTGTCATGTGGGGCACAGATGACCCCATTTTTAATGTAAACTTGCCTATTAATGGCAGTTGTAACTAAGGCTTAAAATGGCAGCAGTGCAACCAATGATAGCTGTTGGCCGTCTGTCCTCCATTTATTATTAGACGATCAAAATATATATGTTTATGCATCACAGGTATTATACAGGTGTGACTGCGTGTAAAGCATCACCATACATATCCTAAAAATAAGAAGTGAAGCTAAAAGGGGTCAAAAAGTCCCACGTTAATTAGCTCAATCAAGCAGCTTGTGTTTGTCTGCTTGCATATGTGTGTCACAGTGGAAGATATACTTTGTGTTGCAGTGTGCCAAAAAAAAAAAAAGAAATATGCTGGACCTATAATGAGTTTGGTTCTGAAATATTCATGTAATTAACAAAGCTGTGATTATGGCTGCAAATGAAAAGCAATTAGAAAAAGTCACATTAACATTAACAAATAAGATGGTGGAGAGCCAGCCCAGTCCACTAAGCGAGCGCGCACAAAGTTTCAATTAGTCAACAACATCGATCCAAGATTTACATTTGTGCCGAACACACCTGTGTGAGGCTCGCACACCCCGAGTCATGCCCTAAATCCATCGTTTCCACAGCAACAGATTCCAATCTCATAATTCCGAGAGCGCTGCAAAACGGATGCGAGTATGACATGAAGAGGACGAGACATTGACGCATCTGTTACAGTAAGTCGGCCGAACAGTCCTGCCGCGGCCACGCGGGACCCAACACACACTGTCAATATCGCCCCATCTGTGACGGTACAGCGGTCCATACATTCTCTCCCTCTATCAGGTAAGGGCATCAGTGACTTGGCAGATTAGACTGCTGGGATCAATATGGAGTTAAATGAGCAGATCATGTGTGTGTGTGGAGGCAGCGGCGGTGTTGCAAGATTGTAATTTTCAGTGCTATCTCTGAGCATCTTGTGCGGTGTTGTGCAGATGTTATCATACGTTTTGATTATGTCCCTAACATCCCAGGTGCTTGTTGCACCAGCTTGTTGTACACTGAGGACGTGGAGCTGAATAGAAAACAGTGAAGTGCAGCTGAAAGACGCAAAGGAATGACATCATCTCTACTTTGCCTAGAGGGAAGGAATGACCACATAGCTGAATCGCAATTTAAAAAAAAAAAAAAAAAAAACTATTAAGAACGGCTTTTGGGAAATCAAGCCACAAGTAATAGTTTATGGAATAGATAAATGAGATATAATGAGCATGGTGGGACTTAAGCACAATAAGGTGCTCTATAAAGAAGCTATTATAAATAGAAAAGTAAAAACAACTCATGTTTCTGGCTGCCAATCCAGAATCACCAGTCACACCGTCGCACAACAATGGTTCAATCAGCATCCAGTTCATGGAAATGCCAATTCAACAACCTCTGGATTTTCATTTAATGAAGGGCAGAAGCTTTCGTTTACCAGTAAACAGTCACACAATCCTGGTTTAAAAGCAAAGCCAAATTTCTCTTACTTTAAACACATGAAAGGGAAATTCGCACAATGAAATACATAATCTTAAGTTTACGACAGGAAAATTCGCACGAAACACTCTTGAGGAATGAACAATAAGTTCCAAGGCTAACGATTTAAAAATATAAGTTAGTTATGAATGGCTCTTCATATTCAATGTTGCTCGCTACAAACTGTAAGTGTAAAAAATAATAAAAGACCTACTCCAATTGTTGTTTTTAACATGTTTTTTCCACTTAAAATTAAAACTGCATTTCTGAGGTGAATCAGGAGCAGAGAAAAAACTCCCATTTGAATAAAACTCCCTTTTTCAAAGAGCTAGTGAAGTGGGCGGGGCAAAGTCTCCCTGCATCCAGATACATTAAAAGGGTAACCAAACACTAAATCGACGTTTGTTGGTTGTTGACCTCTACATATGCGGCTTTAAAAGTGCAGTATGTTGGTTCTTGCCACATTTCTGACAATTTAAAATAAACTTGTTTAATTTCTGAAATTATAGTCTAAAGTTTGTGTGCTGCCCCCTACAGGTTGAAACAGTGTATTAAAGTTGAAATTTGTGATTGGTCAACTCAGAAGTTTCACGTCATCTTGCTCCAGTTTAAAAGCTTTGCCCATCTTTGAATCTGTAACGGTCGGTTGTTATCGTGTTAGCTTTAGCATGCCTCGTGGTTTTTATGCCGTTTGCTGTCAAAAATTTACTGGCTTGCACAACTTTCCAGCTGATTTGGAAGTCAGGGAACAGTGATTTAGTTCAACTGTCACTGAATCCAGCAAACTCAGCCCTGGTGATATGATCTTCAATGAACGATTCGCTCATTAGCGTTTATTAGCTTATGATGCTAGCATCATTTTACCACTCACTGGTCCTCTTCAGGCACTTGCTTCAAGAGAAAGTGAAGACAAATAAACCTAACCTCAAACCTGGCCACTTTTGTTGCACAGCTAACGTTAGCTTGGGGTTCTAAGAGCTAGCAGATGAGCATGTAAACAAAGGGATGATGGGATATCAGCAGAGGCTTACTTCCTGCCGCAACACAGAAGCAAATTTTTAATAAACAACTGCCGTTTTGCAGACATCATGTCCTAGACAACAACAGTTTTACTCCTTGAATGGAGTGGGGCTTTATTTATTTCTACTTCTGCTTGTATGCGGCTAACTGCAAAGAAGTCAAACTATCGTAGTAGTAATAAATTAAAAAATAAAATAATCATTTTGGATTTTATAGTTCCCTGATATTGATAAGGAGTTCCGTGGTTGATCAGTTTCTGATGCATGCTTTGTTTGTTGTATTTAAGATGACTAGTGTGAAAACCTTGGAGACCAACTGTATATAATACTCTGTTGTTGAAAAACTCACAATAAACTATAAGTTAAAAAAAAAGAAAGTAAAATAGCCTAGTCATGTAAGCTAAGCCCAAATGTAAGTGGTATTTGTCCTACTTTGACTAGTACCAAATGCTAACTTATTGTCATAGCGACTGCAGAACCACATGGTCAAAAACACAGTTGTGTTTGGGAGACTGCTTAAGACATCTTTAATAGATGTATTAATGAATGCAGGTGTTATTAGCTTGGCCTTTTTTTTAATTTTATTTTCATCTTAAATTTGTTTTTATTGTTTTAATGGGTCTTTTATTTTAATTATTAACTTGGTGCCTCCTGTAGACTTTTATTGTAAATATTTAAAATATTCCTGTCAGAAGTTTATATTTTTAATTTTTGTGTAACTTTTTACCCTGTTCTATTTTTACTGCTGATGCCTAATCAGGTCGTCGTTGTAAATGAGAAGTCGTTCTCAATCGACCAACCTGGATAAATAAAGGTTAAATAAAAAATAAAATGACTGCTCACCCCAGCCGAGGCACAGGAAACGCTTGCGGATGATCCTTGACCTGGTCTTTCCAATCACTGCCAGGTAAGACTGCCACGCCTCGGTCAACACCCAACAGAAGGAGGCCAAGAAGAAGAAGTGCAAGAAGGCAGCGGTCACAGCACAGAGGCCCTGAAGCACAAACACATCAGTGAGCCAAAACAGAAAAAGAGGTTCTTTGATAATCCTAAACAATCTCTTCACAAATCCAGTATCTGCGTGTGTTGAAGCGGCTGCTTTACCTTGCTGATTGTTTGCGATTGTCCAGCCAAAATCAATAAATTGGAGGCCAGGATGGAGAAACAGAAGTTCACCAGGATGATTGATCTCTCTGATCGGATATACCTGCAGAGCAACGGAGAAAACAAGAGTCACGTCAGCTATGGAAAAGGACAGACAAGAGAGATGAACAATATTGACAGACTGATGGCTGGAACAGACGTTTGGACAATAGTCATTAGCTTCATTTTGTCATCTCTGTTGAGCTAATCGCCACCGATCTCTGCTGCAGCTGAAATCATTTGTTCCACATTAAGCCTCGTTCTGTTTTGTCCACCACAGATGACACAGACAAAAAACAATTTTTTGTGTTTTTTCGCACTAAAGCAATTGAACTGGTAGCACAGAGTCAAAACACTGAAATGGTATTTGAAGACGTGGGAGTGCATGTTTATTCTATTGATGCGTGTGTGCATTGACCTCCAAAAGGCAGCATAGATGAGCAGGAGGATGAGCAAAGCAGTGCAGGAGACCCCACACCCCACCATGAGTGGTACAGAGGGCATGCTGGTCGGACCCATATCCTGAAGAAAAAGAAGAGGGAAGGTTAATCGATAACTGGATTAAAATAACATCAACAACAATCACCTACATTATAAAAACACAAAAAACAGTTTTGGCGGAGGTAAAGAGAGAAGCACGCCGGGGTGGGACAACAATTAGCACTTTTGTCGTTAGTTTATGTTTTTCTGGATTTGTAAAGAGTGACCATCTCTTCCACAAGGATCTTTGATTCTCCGTGGCGTTACAAGGAAAGGATCCATTCACGCAGCGTTATGACTGTGACCCCGCCCACCCATATAAATACTGCAGCTTTTTTTTTTTTTTTTTTATAAAACTTTATAGTTTCACACAACGTACATTACCCTCCGTCAGCCTTCATGACCGGGCGGTTTAAATTAACACGCACCGAAGGTAAAAAATAAAAGTTTATAAAATAAAAAAGCTGTAATAATTGCTGTATTTGTAACTGGTGAGATGACAAGTGTGGAGATTTGAGCGTCCACTACAGCTTCCCGGCTGTAGTGGACCTGTTACTGTCTGGTTCTGGTGGGTTCTATGGTGATGATCTGTGGTTGATCTGCTGGTTTAAGAGATTCCAGAAGCAAATCGGTTTTGGTTTGAATTTTTCTCTTTTTTGTATTTAATGTTTGTTTTTAATAGTAAATCACTCTGAGCTGCAACACATGATCAATAAGTTCAGTTTGTTGAATTATAACCAAATAAGCTTATATGATACTCAGAATTACTTTCTGTTCTGCTTTATGAATATGAACAAGTATTTAAATACATATTACTGCTGACCATCACTGCATTTACAGGGGGTGACAATAAAGAATGATGCTGTCCAGTTCCGGGAAATTTAAATCAGAATAAATAGTAAACTAACAAAAAAGTGAAAATATTTAGTTTTACATGCTGTAAAAGCATCATCACAGAATTAACCAACAAGTTACTCAGGTTCTGTCTCATAATGTAACAAAAATAAAAAAAAGCCAAAAGCAACTTTACTTATTTATTTATTTATTTTTTTTTATGAATAGTTGTGAAGTTCTTAGAAATATTCTGAATATTTTGTTCTGATGTATCCAATCATGTTAGTGTTGGTATCACATTACAACAAATGCAGGACTTTTGGTTTTCAAACAAACATAGTTCCAATACTATTTCAACTATTTTATTTTTTTTTGCAATTTCATTATGAAAGCACAATTTTGAATAAATATGTTCAAGAGAATTTATTTGACCGGCTGTTTGTAAATTACATTTTTTTTTTAGATATATTGAATTTTGTATTTTTTTGCATTAAAGTTCCCATTATAGTTAGAAGTGACTGGATAGCTCAGTTGGCTGGTATGGGACCACGGTTCAGTTCCCAGGGCGGCAATGAGCTAAAATCCAGAGAAGATCCTTAAACAAAACCCTTCATTCTGCTGCATAACTTAATCTCTCTGTACCTTAAAATACAGGATAGTATCAGGAAGATCATCCAGTGTAAAACTCTCTGTATAACCACCTGTGTGTGAACCAGTTAAAGCTGACTGACTATATATATATATATATATATATATTATATATATATATATATATATATATATATATATATATCAATATATATGAATCAATGTGAAAGTGAATCATTGTATTCTGACTAATAATCCATAACTCACTACAAGTTGAAAAGGTGGATATGTTTGTAAAAATAGACTTTTGCTTCTTGAAACTGACATGATTTTCCTGCAACCCGTTCCATTTCTAAAACCTCTCAAATGACTGATGAGGTTGTTGTCTACGGAACAAAACAGAACAAGTCGGTCATTTTTCTTGCTTGAATTTCTTTTGGGATCGTTGCGGTCATCGTAGGAATAACAGTTCCCGATGTTGAAACATTTTTTCGTTTGTAGGTTTAGAAAAGATGAACTTGCTGTCCTCTGTTCCGAGCACGCAAAGCACTTACATCACATTTCCTGTGAGGCACATTCAGCTCATTTGTAGAAGTACGTTGAAGCTGATTTGGAATTTCTGCTTTTTCCTTTTGATTATATGCAATTACCTTCAAATAGACTGTCGGAAATGCGTTGTGCTGAACGAGTCGATTTATGACAAATACTCAATTTTCTCTGAAATGTTTGGATTTTTTTTCTTTGAAATTGCGAAATTCTCTCAACTGTGTCAGCCTACATTTTTTTTTCTTTCTGCTTTAGATGAAACGCAGCCCTTAAATACCACGTCCAGGGTCAAGTACCAAGTAATTGTAGGTAACATATATCATTGAACCCTCAGATTGAGCCGAAGCCGGGAAAATGATCAGAAAAACAGAAAGATGAAAATTTTGGAGAGAAATGGAAACGTTCTGGACAAGTGAATGAAAAGTGGGAAGACAGCATGAGACAGTCAAAGCTTCCCTTCCGGTGGTTTCCCTGGCCCATCAAAGGAAGCCGATTTCTCAGGGGAATGAGCAGAATCGGCTGGAATACCAACTACAGTGCAAACGCAAACCCACACGCAGGAAAAAATAGAGGAAACTAAATCAAAACCATCCTTTACAAAAGAAGCAGCATAAAAAAAAAAAAGATAAAGACGGCATAAGACAAGCATCTGCTTCTGGAGAGAGGAACAGAGGAGTGAAAGACAACAGAGGTTGATTGCGTTTGATTGTATTTAGAGAGGAAGGTCAAAGGATACGCGGGCGATCGCGCTTTCTGAAGTTTAACAGATCCGACTCAGGAGGGGCGGGTGGGACGGCCAGTGACAAGCATACACACCCACTCAAATTTTCAAAGTAAAATGTTCTCCTTCCCTGTGATAGAATGGCTGCTAGCGGAAATGCAAAATAAAAAATAAAAAAATTTAAAAAACCTAGCTTGTTTCCCAAAAAATAAATTAGAAAGAAAATTCCACTGTAAGGTGCAAATAAAAGCCTTAAAACTGCACAAAAAAAATGGCAGCACATTATTTTCCATATCACTTTACAAGGATTAATTTTGCTGTGTTTACTGATGAAAAACTGATTTTAAGATTTTGTCTGGTTTTTTACGCTATGGCAGCTAACATGTAGCGGTGTCAAACTCTGTTTATTAATGTGCTACTAGCAAGGCTGGGAGTTAGCATACTAAAAATATTTATTTTAGAAGTATAAGTCTGTTTTTTTAACACGTAGAAAACAACTTTGGGTGTTAAAGTGAATACGCTAATGTGGGTAACATGTAGTGATGTTTAGACTTTTTTTTTACATGTTACTTACAAGGACGGGAGTTAGCATAGTCATCAGTCTTTTTTTTCAAAAGTTGCAAGCAAGATTGGGGGCTAAATCCACAAACATTTCGCAACGTTGGACGGAGTTTTGTTCTTTTCCTGTTACTTGTTAGTTAGCATAGTCTCAGTAACATTTCTTTTAGCTGTATCGGTCTGTTTTTTTCTTTTTACAAGTTGCAAGCTAGGTTGGGGGCTAATGCGCATACATGCAGAATGTTGGACTGTGTGTTTTTGTTTTTTCTCGTGTTACTAACAAGGTCAGTAGTTAGAATTGTTACAGTAATATTTATACAAATTGCAATCTATGTTGGGGCTATTGTGAATATGCTAATGCAGCTAACATGTAGCATTGTTGGACTGCATTTTGCTTTTTTTTCTACACGCTACAAACAAGGTCGGGAGTTTGCGTAGTCACAATAAAGTTTGTTTAGCTGTATCGGTCTGACTCAGAGTTGCAAACTAGGTTGGGGCAATTCTGAATACGCTAATTCAGCTAGCGTAGCAATTTCAGATTGTGTTTTTTTTCAGCGTTACTAACAAAATTGGGATTTAGCATCGTCAAAGTAACATTTGTTTTAAAGTTATCAGTGAGTTTTCTATGTGTTCTAAACAAGGTTGGGAGATACAAGAATTGTGAATATGCTAATGCAGCTAACATGTAGCATTGTTGGACTGTGTTTTGCTTTTTTTTCTACACGCTACAAACAATGTTGGGATTTTGCATTGTCACAGTAACTTATTTTAAAGGTATCAGTGAGTTTTCTATGTGTTCTAAACAAGGTTAGGAGATACAAGAATTGTGAATACGCTAATGGGGCTAACATGTAGCGATGTCAGATCGTTTTCTTTTTTTACACGTTATTAACAAGGTTGGGAGCTAGCGTGGTTAAAGTAAGATTTGTTTTAGTGCTAGACCCATCGGTTAACTCTTTAGGTTTCAAACAAGGTTGGGAGTTACAGGTTTTGTGAATACGCTAATGTGGCTAACGCTACAAACGTGTTACATCTTACTGTGACCGCAGTTAATAAGATCAGACTCAAGGATTGAAAGACTTATCTATAACTTTCATCTCGCCTTATGTAACATATAATTTGATGCATCTTATTTACATACATTTAAAAATAGACCATTTTAGTCCAGTGCGCTCTATGGAGTGGAAAAGTACTTTTTTTTGTTCTTTTGCGTGGTTAGCATATATGAATGAAGAGCTAACAGGGATGGAAACAAGCCAAACATTGGACGCGGCCATCCAAACAGACACAAACGTATGACGACAGCCCGGAGGTGTTGTGTCATGGAAAGTCCCCTATCCCCAGAGCAGGGATTCTGTTAGACGCAGCGCGTGGTTCTGTTTTGGGAGCGTTTGCATTAAGCACAGACAGTTTAAAATAAGTGGGCTGAGGCTCTTCTGCATGCGGCCGGGCTCCCTTGTGCAGCTTGGCCACCATGTGATGGAGAAGATAGTTATTTTCAGCTCAGGAAGCTTAACCTACTTATGTCCACTTACTGACACTTCCCTTTCCTGCACTACGACCCGCCCCCCACCACCACCAGTCCTTTTTTTTTTTTTTTTTAATGGTAGTGCCTCCCCCCATTCTTTCCCAAGTTCTTCTCACTCTTCAATCTCACTGTTCCTTTCTCTTTAGTAAATGAGCCAAATTAAAGTGCTAAAATGGCACATTAGTGAATCTGTTAAACATCCTTCACAGTCCTCTATTAGTAAATCGCACTAAGTGCACATTTAGGTAATTAGCAACATTTTTCGCATGTAGTGTGATATGTTTGTGAAATGCTTTCTGGTCCAAGGAACTACATGTGGTCAAAAACAATGGGTCCCTCTTTTGAATTTATAAATAGTTTGTCTTGCTGGTGTTCTTTATTTTTTTGTTTCCTCTGAAGGAAAACACGATGTTTTTGGGAGTCCTTTAAAACATCTCAGATGAAAAAGATCATATGCATCTATAGAGTCACAATAACAAAGTAAATATTAATTCTGAGAGATTAAATAATCATTCTTATGGCAATTCTTTAACTTTTGATAGAAGTTCCGCCAATCGACATCAAGTTTGGGGAAAACTAAAATGTTGTTGTAGGAATGTGGAAGGTTTTTCTTCTCTATTATAACAGATAGAAAATAATGTTTAAAAAAATCCTAGAGGAAACTTGAAATTAAAAGACTACAACAATTTAATTAGATTTAAAAAAAATAAATGGAGCAATGACTCAAAGCAATTTTCTAGTTGTAAAGTGATTAAGGCCGTGAATCAGACATGGATGATGATGTCTGATGAAATACTTGTTATGACTTAAATATGTGGGATAACAATATTCTTTTTTTAAAAATCCTAAAAAAAATTGAGTTTTCTTACTGTCATCAAGTTTGATTTAGTCTAAGTTCTCTAAATGGGGTTGAAAATGAAGTTAAAACAAATAAATAGCTATTCAAAAAGGTCATCTATAACACTTGATCATAGATTAGCAGTCATACTTCCCAGACATCAAGAAAACAAAGCAAGGATGGGAGTAAATCATAAAAAAAATACTGCAATATTGATACACTTTACAAAATGCAATTAATTTATTAATAAATATAATAAACATGTTTTGTTATTTTTATTTTGAAGCACCTACGTGCAATTTTCATTACAATTCTGTACTATTTGAAGCTAGGATCGAGTATGGAGTCAAATTTCCGCCAAAATTTCCCCATGAGCGTATATCAAACTTCACGCGTGCAATGACCATTTGAAAGGAACAATTCTGTCTCTATGAGCGCTACTGTACACCTACGCGGACGCTTAACAACTCTTGCCCAAGTTCATTAAACAATAAAACAAACCAGAAACCTAAATGTGAATGGCCACTTTTCTATTAACCCCGCCCTGTTATCTTTGCTTGGGCAAAACTGACGCCATAACTGGATCTGTGTATCACTCCTTTTTTTAAAAAGTAAAAAATAAATGAAAAAAAAAAAATCAAATTAAAAATTACATTTCATTTAATTATCATTTTCTAAACTATTATAGAAAACAGATTGATTATTCTGGTTCCCATTAAAGTATTAAATTGAAAACAGAACAAACAGACAAAGAACTTTTACATTTAATGTTAACCTCATTTTAGGAGCGCAAGAATACTCTCACAGACGAGCAGGAGAGGTTTACAGGAGCGTAAGAATACTCCCATGAGCGCGCAGGAGTAGAGGAGCTGGCGTGGAGACTGTCCTGCACCCGTGGAATGTTCCTTGCGTGCGTGGAGTTTGACAGACCCTCAAGGGGGACTTTTGGCAGAAATTAATCGGGTTAGTTTTGTGCCAGAGATGCAAGAAAACAGCAGAAAGTTGTCACTTAACAGATAAATCTTTTTGATCTACAGTTTCTAATATCAAGGATGCATTTGTAAACATATTAAAATCCAGTGAAAAGTAAAATGCAAAAAGTTAAACTAAAGAGAAATACCACATTTTTTCATCAAATGAAGAAGTTAAATAAAGTATGCTTGTGTCACTTCATATGTTAGGCTTCAATATCTGTTTGCATATTAAAGCCAAAGACTGACTCTAATAAAAATCATATGTTTTTTTTATTTATTTATTTTTTTAACAGGTTCTTGAAGCATTTTTCTTATAATGGATGACTATATAAAAACATAGAATAAAAGCTGAGTCTCTGGGTAATTTTTATATTCAAATCATGAATCAGGAGCAGAAAAAATGACATTTGAAATAGCATGTAGTTGTTGCATACGAACAAATTCTCTGCTTCGTTCCATTCTGACACATCCACTTGCAGACAAATAGATCCGTGGCCGTCTCTGTTATTCTCATCCAAGGCTCAAAACTGTACGGTTGGATATCTCCAACATCGCTCGCCATTTTTGTTGCACCAATAATCAACTACTGCAGCTCTGCAGAAAACAAGTTTTAAGATTTTGGCAAAAAAAAAAAAAAAAAAAACAGACATAATCATAATTTAAAGACACTTCAGGAAAATGTCCAGAAAACAGCTCAAACTGTTGGAAGGACCCAAGAAATAACTACTTCAAAAGTTAAAATAATTAACTTGGTTGTTGATCTGTATCTATTTGCGTATAGTAAATTTACAGACATGTCATTGTTATCATAATAATGTGCTATAGTTTATATTTTAATTTGATGTTTCTACTGTAAGAATATTTTTGTAACTATCTGCATGTATACTCTAAACATGTAGTGTGATGTCAGCCATGTTCTTGAGTGTATGATAGCAAAATCAAAGAATCAAATCTCTAGTGGAACATTCAGCACCACGGACAGTTCACATGAGGTTGATTTTTACCAGAAGAGAAAAAAATTACCCAAACAAAAAAAAAAAAAAAAAAAGATTCATAAAGTGGATACCACCTACACATATATTAGCTTTGTAATACATGCATTTCTAATAGGAATTTTTACTTTTTACAGATACAAAAAGTGTCACAGGATGGTATAAAAACAGGGGGAAAATCCTTGCTTGAAGGCAAACCTTCCACAGCTAAGCTTGTCTTAAAGACATGTTGCTCACACCAGAATAGATACAATCTTCAATAAAAACTCCTATGAAAAAGGGCAAAAGTGTTATGGCTGGATTGCTGTTCTTCCATTAAAGTTGAACTGATAGCCTCAATATATGAGCATCTATCAGTGTACACAACATTTATTTTTACCAGTGCGTCTCTTTGGCCAGTCTTGGTTTTCAAAATGGGATTTTTTTTAAATTCCAGGCACGTCAACAAACAGGTAAAGCATGGCTGTAAAACTATTCTGTTGCACCGTCGCTGCAATGTTACTGTATATTTCTATTGAATCAATTCAACTTCACAGCTCATCATTTCAATAGCCTCAAATCTTGTTTTAACATCCATAAAAAAAAAAAAATCAAGTTACATTTGTATTTCATAAAAAAACTACCTTCCAATCAAGTAAATAACATGTAAAAGAAGAATAAAAACAGAAAGTACAATATGTAAATATGAACTTCCTTACAGCTTTAACAGTTTCTACTGTACTTGGAAGGTTTTCCAGGGAGTTTCTGTGGGAGTCAGTCTCCATTAATCCTGTGGAGTAATAAAGAGGTCAAAGACTGATGTTGGATGAGAAGGCCTGGATCTTTGGTCCAGTTCATTCCAAAGGGAAAGGATATTTTAGGTCAAACAAGCTGTTCCATACCAGACCAATCCAAGACCTCCACATGTACAAAAACACCAGAATTTGTTTAAAATAGGTACAGTTTTATTTTACATTTGCTGAATGATTCCAATGATTTTTTTTTCTTTTTTTAATTCTGTTAACGGAGTAACAAAGTTTTTTTTTTTTTTCATTCGCACACTCTCTTGTGATCACCAGAAAAAGGCTTGATAGATGTCTTCTTTTGGGACATGGGCTTGATTGGGACATATTAATCATTTGGGAGTTGGTTTGGAACAAAATATGTTGAAAAAGATAAAACTCCCCCTGACATTTTATAGCACAGCACGACTGGAAGATTGAGACGGAGCTCCTGCTGGTGTGGTGGTCAAAGACCCACTCCAAGACCCTTTTCTCCACAAAATGTGCTTGCATTCTGAAGTCAGAGATACATGACACTTCCCCAGGAGTCTGACCGACCGACCAGGACATGCACAGCTCCTGTTTCCAGTTGGATTGGGCTGTAACGCTCCTCCATCCAACACTTTGATGGGTTTAGTGATGCAAATTCTACATTCGGCTGCCTGTCCGAAAAGGCCAGGAGTCCTGCTCCAGATTTAAACTCAGTGGTTTGAGAATCAGAGGAGGATTTGTCGTTTTATAAATCATATATGCTACTTTTACAGACATCAACCCCACTTTTTGAATCTGTGTGGTCTTTTCTATCATAGCAGGCATCCTGTTTCTAAATTTGACCCAAATTCTAACTCTATACCAGTTTACAAGCTGCTTTGATATGGTTTTTGCTATCCAAAAAGTGCAATTCTTGCAACTCACTCCAATGAAAATGAGTGTTAGTGGTGTTTTTAACATATTTTCTAGCATTTTTCTCCTCATGATACAGCACATATATAAAGATACTAAGCGTAGAAATGTATTTATTAAAATGGTTGTAAATCAAGAGCAAATGAAATCATGCTGCTTCTTAATTAGATCCATACATATTAAGCTGGATGACTCCAATATTGGTCGCCATTTTTTGCTGTGCCGCTAATGTTATGTTGGGGTTGTGAGGGGCTGTAAGCTAGCTGGAGAGAGTGTTGACAAAGGGATAATAAGAAAAGATGGAAGGTTTCTTCTGTACCTACAGTCTCATCCACACCTCAGAGGCAAATTTCTGACAAACTCCTGCTGCTCTGCAGAAACTATGTCCTAGAAAGTAACAGATTGTTTTGATTTGGCCTAAAAACTAGGACCGGAGCATTTGGATATCAATTCAATACTGGTCAATATTGCTGATATCAATAACAATATCGATATTTTTTGAAAATGCGGTGGATGTGACATAAATGTTTTTTGTAAGTTTCCCTTTTTTTAAACATAAAAAAACAGAATTAGGAAAAAATTTCAATTAAACAGAAAATAGTTTCCAATACCAACTATCGATTCTTTTGGATTGATCTGCCCAGCACTACTAAAAACAGCATCTTCACAATTAGGGAACGATTTGAAAATAGACAGAAAGACAATTGGTTTTAAATCTATTCATAAAAGTTGGCAGGTTTATTCCACCACTGAATACTAGGCCTTCGCGAAACATCAGAAATGTATTGTTATCACACTATTAACTCGTCTCAAATCTCAAATTTATCCTCATTGCTATATCAGCCTGCACAGTACATGTATAGAAAAAGATTACCTAAATTACAAAAAAATGGTTATTGATTACACATGCAAAAACAATTTTATGGCAGCTTAATGTATTTAACAAATGAAATAGAGCCCTTTTTGCATTTCCTGTTAGAAACTACCCTCTTAGGTATTTCTGGGTCATTTGGGGGATAACCTAAGTTCCTTTGAATTCATTTAAATAAAACTGATGCATTGAAATGGAAATACTGTATTAGTTGTTTTGCTATATCATGTATTGCAAGTTATATTGGAATATTGATCACTAATATCGCAAGTTTTTCTTATATCATGCAGCCCTGCTGGAAACTAAACGTCATTTTCTATTGTACACACAAGCAAGCATGAATCTTGCCCACTTTGAGCTCATGCAACTTCCGGAAAAAAGTGTAAGGCGGATCGGTTCCCGTCTTCACACATAATGGTTTCTGCCACTTGGATATCCTTCAATTAATAGAGCAAAGGAATCAACAGTTCTCATGCAATCTCATGCAAATTCCTTCATAAATTTTAGACCCTCTTCTCCTATAATTATGCTTGACAAGTGCAAGATATTTGCATAGTCTAACCTTGTTGCGTTGCTTCATCTGGGGCAGGCTCCATTTCTTTGCCCCAATTATAGCATCCTAAAATACGATTCTGCAGAACCTCATTCATCCCCGACCAAAAGTCAGATAGGGATCAGTGGACATTAATACTCTAAATAGTAAAGCCAAAATAGAAATGTTTCCATTCTGATTTAAGCAGTAATGATGGAGGCAAAACACTTGATTCATTGCGGTGAGTCATTTAGTGAAAATGACGGAGCAACAGAAAGGCAGCTAGCATCAGGTGCTTTATGTGATATATCCTTTATGGGGCAATCCATTCTGAAGATGCTAATAATGCTGTCATTTGGCTTATAAAACCATTTATTTCCCCAGCCAACACGCTTCCGTCTGGCCCACGCTGAACGAACCGAGTCCTTGGGTCCTACTCGTACCCTTGACCTTCTCCCTCACGGTGCTAGTTAACCGCTTAGGCCAGACCCAACCATGAATCCCTCTGCAGCTATGAAAGCAAGCTCAGACAGCCAACTGAAAGCTGTAATCAATTTTTCCTCCTGACACAACTAGGACTGTGGCTCGCTAATGCACACAACACTGAAGAAAAGGAGGTATAATAATAAGTAACTTTACTGACTTCAGGCACAAAATCAGTTGAACTGACTTTCAAAAACTCCGACAGAAACTCCACGATCCGCCTGTGAGAACCGTGGAAGCAGTGGGTTCAGACATGTCTGTGGGGTGTCGAGCTCGTGTTGAGTCATTTTTAAGAATCAAGAAAGGACTTCTGCGTACCTTACGACTACGTGACCTCTCTGCGTCCCTCTCTCATTTGTTTATCTGAAGTAAAAGCCTGCGCGTTGTATCTGATAGTCATGGTCTTTCTAAAGAGACTAAAACACATCCAGCACAATACACAAAAATACACATGCGGAAATCCCAGAGGCTATAAAAAGTAAACAGGATTAACTGGCTATCCTTCGCTCCACTGTAAACGGCCTGTAATGGTACCACTGCTTCTAAATCCCTCCATTTCTTTCTCCTCCTCCTCCCCCTACTTTTTCTATTAAACATGGAGGTTAATCCTTAGCCC
The DNA here is from genome assembly GCA_003999625.1 of Oryzias javanicus. Lineage (NCBI taxonomy): Eukaryota > Metazoa > Chordata > Actinopteri > Beloniformes > Adrianichthyidae > Oryzias > Oryzias javanicus. The sequence goes on from CM012447.1 coordinate 1,172,764, forward strand.
CCCCCTTGTCCCCAGTGCCGTGGCCTGGGATAAGCTGTCAGAGCTGGGCTGCTGATACTCGGCTCCGCTCCAACAGTCATACATCTTCGACACGAGTGTGTGTTTTCAGAGCTTGTATTTCTGTTTCCTGACCATACCTGCTTGTATGTCTTCATTCTGTTTTGGGTGTGTACTTCCATACTTGTGTCCCTGGTCCAGGCATGTCTATATCCTCTATTTAAGTGTTTTTACTATTTAAACAGTTTCTTATATGTTTGCTGTCAGTTACAACCGCAGCTACAAGTTAGTTTAAAGTCCCACTCTGATGATATTTTGATCTTTTTTTTATGCTACGGCTGCGGTAGAATCTTATGATTTCATAGTGCCACCAATTTTTCTTCAAAAGCCTTAGCGTGGTCATAAATGTACAGGGTGGCGCCATTATGAAATGAGGCAATAGCGGTGACTGCTAGACTGCCGGCGAGCAGCAGCTCTGATTGGACGATATGTAAATGTCTTCAGATGGTGGTCGTCCATATCAAGTACCACTGGCCACCTGGTACCCCGGGGCGGGGAGTATGTAAGAAGTGAGCCATTCTGCACCACTGGTCATTCCAATACATTCTCACTCCCAACTCATCATGTATGGACGTATGGGTCAGACGCTCTCCGAATCACTTTTTGATGTTTTGGGAGTTCCCCAACTCTGGCTGTTCCCTTTAAATCAGGGGTACTAGAGGTCCAAGGGCCACTTAGTACCAGGTCACAAACGCTAAACCGGGGTCAGATCTAATAAACATAATTAAAGATAATTTTGTACGGTAGACCAATTACCTGATCCAGTACCCAGTACCCTAACCCAGTACCAGTTCCGCGTCCCGAGGGTTAGGGACCCATGATTTCTTGGGAACAGCCAGCACATTGAAAAAAAAATGATTAGGGACCCCCAAAACGTCAAACAGTGATGCTGAGCAACCCGACTCACATATATGACAAGTTGGGAGGGAGGATGTGTTGGTAATACGTAACTCAAATTTTGAACAAAGATTATAATCTTGTCAATTTACTTATTTACACATTTTTAAAGGATACAATAATAATAAAACGCAATATTCTCTGTGTCCACCAGGAATTTCTCAGGAATTTGACTCCCTATTTGGACCGGGATCCCCAGATTGACCTCTGGTCACATAGCCCAGCCTGTGCAAACATCCCTTATCGAGTTCCCACTCTGCTATAGGATTTTCTATCTATCGGACGGTGGGAGTGGAATGGCAGCACAGGGACAGGAGGACATTAGTCAGAAATCTGTATTCTTCAGATGATTTTGGGGACCTTGGAGACCCAGTCAGTTAATTCTATCATAAAATATAATATATACTTCTTGCCACTGCGAGACCTCAAAATGTTCTCGGGCGGCCACTGACAAATATCAAAAGGCCGTCTAAAACTTTACTTAAAAGCTTAAAAAATGAGACTACCGTCCCGAATGAAGCCGTGCCGAATATGCTGAAAAATGTGCACACACGCTGGCATTTTGGGATATGCGACCAGTTGTAATTATGATTATGGCTGTTTTTCACTGAAAACAAACAAACAAAAAAAAAAAAATATAGGCTGTTGGTGTGAAGTAAATCTTCTTTCATTTCCCATCATCCCTTTGTTCACCTGCTCTACCAGTAGCTTACTGCCCCTCACAACCCCAACCTAACATTACCGGTGGAACTAAATAAGCGAGTAATACTGGTGCGATCCATTAGTTAAGTTCTGAGTCAGATGCCAGTGCAGAGGAGGAAAACTAAGATGGAAATGGATCTAGTCATCTACAAGTTAATCTATGGGAATAGAGTGCAGTAGTGCGCCTTTTTTTTTGTCTACTCGTGATTCACAAACATTTGAATAAAGAAAATTACTGTTTTTTTCCGAGTATAAGTCACAGGTGTAACAAATGTCTAAACAAGAAGAAAAAATAACATACATCAGTCGCACTTTTTAGGGAGAAAATTCTGACATTTTGAAACAAATCAGCCATGTCCAGTGTAACCATGATGCCTTGAGGCAATTTATAATTTAGGGAATAAGTTAGTATTTTAATAGAGGTTTCTTAAAAAAGTTTAAGAAAAAAAAAAAAAAAACAAAGTAAAGCAAAGTTCCAAAAAAAACAACGTCTGGTTTTCCTGATCAACTTCTGGTTTTATGTCATCAGAGCAGGAGAAATCCAGCATGTGGCTTATGATATCCATCACCATCCACACTGAAGCTCTGCTGAGGCAATGCCATAAGTTTATAATTGTGTTTATATACATTCAGGGTATCATATTTTTGTAGTATTTATATAGGATTTTTACATTAAAGTGTCGATAAAAAACTTTTATTTTTGTGCATTTCATGCTCCGTTTGTTTTCACCATATGGTCCTGGTCTTCTTCATTGGTTTATCTGCGCGTTCTAGTGGTAACATAACAGTAACTCTGTGTTCGCTCCAAATATCAAACTCACATGTTCTGCCTCTTTTTTAACACACATCAAATCCGAGTCCTGAGTATAAGTCGCACCCTTGGCTAAATGATGAAAAAAAAACTTGTTTTAAAATGTCTTTTGTCCATTGAGAGAAACATCTTGAAAAAGCATGTTAAAAACCCAATTTTTATTGTAGTGAGTCTAACTTTGGGGTACCCTACAGCAATGGAGCACACTCAGCAACAACTGAGAGCCATTGATGAGAACACACTGACCCATACCTTCCTCTTCTCCGCGCCGTTTTACTGGGGGCTGCATGATCTCCCGCTAATGACTACCACCCTCCTCACTGATGCCACAAATTCCACAAAAGTCGATGTCTTTTCCCTCCTAGCCCACTTTCATTCCACACAACCGACCCAATTGCTGTGTGGCAAGAGGAAAAGTCAATATTGTTTAGCCGTAAGAGGAATCATAGGAAGGTGAAACAGTAGCTGGAATGACCCGTTTAGCATGTAGGTCACAGCCATTATGTTCCTCCATATTATGGGAATGAACACTTTGTAATAGGTTCCGGGCTCTTGCAAAGAAAGTTTTGAAGGACTAAACCGTGAAAAAAAAGTAATTACTTCACCTGAGGTCCTCACCTTATTTGACCCTATTTACACTCAATAAAAAAATGATGTAAATGAAGGCGGCAGAGCAGAAGGAAATGACTCCTTCACTGCATTATAAATATCCCGAGTCCAGCAAGGCAGCTAATTATGCCTGTTTTTTCTCAATGCTGAATCAGCACTGGACAATGGTTGGATTGCTGTCTTTGTTATCCTGCAACAATGTGGAAAAAAGAGGCGCAATTACAATTTGCTTAAGCTCCTTCTAATAAATAGTCATTAGAAAATAACGTCCCTAAAGTGATACGACTAAACTAAAATGCCTCAACTGTGATAACCATTCGACCAAAACTAGTGTCAGGATTTTTTTCTTTTTTAAGAAAAGATTTGCTATTTGGCAAAAAATAAATAAAATGAATGGAAAGTCCTCTGTTTGCTAGAGACCATCTTTGAAAAAAGACGAGATAAACGAAAGGGAGAAAGTAGTAAATCTTTATCCTCTATTTAGTTTAACATTTGCCTTATTAGGTGGTGAGGATATTTTTGAGGTTTTTAAAAAGTGTCCCGAGACAAAGTCAGTTATTTTTCTCACATTCATCGTTTTAATAATCTTTAATTTATGACTAAATAAAATACTCCTTGTTTCTCAAAGTAAAGACTTTTCATGCACCGAGTTACAAACTCCACAATCCTTCTTGGGATAGACAGAGATGCCAAGGAAGGAACTCCCTGTCTGCAGCAGCATCCTTCCACAGTTCCTTGGAGGTTTTCTACTGAACAAATGCCAACATGAAGACATAATATGTCCCACAAGTCCCCAAGAAAAAGCCAAAAACGGGGATGCACAGATCCCAAGCAAAAAGACACAGCTAGCTTTCTATAACCAACAAATAGTATTTTATAGCAAACTCATCAAACGGAGGCTGCATCACCATAGATTGTAAATCAAAAGTTAACTCTCTGCCATGTTTCTCTTATCCCGTTTCAGCAGAGATTAGCTTTGTACTCAAATTTTATTAAATTTATTAAATTGCACAAAGTATTTTCAGGCTTATTTAGTATTTTTCACTAATTCTTTTGCCTATAAAAATTTAACTAAAATGTTAAACCTACCATAGACATGTTAATACATTTTTAAATTGTTCATTTTTTTTATTAATTTAAGAAAAAGGTGTAGATGGAAAGTTAATAAATGTAATAATACAATTGTAAAATAATAATTTACGAGTACAATTTTTCAATTTTTTTAGGAATATGTGCAAAATATTGAGCACACAGAATTAAAGTAGTTGTAAGTTGACATTTTTTTTAAGAATAGTAGTAAATGATCCATCCCTACAGACTAAAATTTATTATTTATTTATTGTTTTATGAATAAAAATGTCACACTGTAACTTGAGTCATGTAAAAATGTATAGAGAAAAAATGATTGGTAATGCAGATCTACAAATATTTCCTTTGCTCAACAGTTGTGCTCATATATTAATTGAAATTCAGGCGTTTTTATCAACCTAACTTCACTTAAGGACAATCCGAATTCCTCCTTTCTCCCTACCCCTACATTTAGCCCTCCAAACGGAGAGTTATAGAAAAATAGTGTCATAACGTGGACGTCACTTCCACTCGATGACATCACCAATAGTCAGCTAGCTTTAGTGCGGAGCTTCCGGCGCTTAAATATACATGACAACAGCTATTTTATAACTTTATAAAGGTCATGCTAAAACAAAAAGTGATTACTAACATTCAAATGTAAACTTCTGTGCTTTGGAACGCACCCACGTGAAAAAATAAGCTTCTCCTCCGCGGCACAAGGCGATGCAGAACCCCCGCGGAACGAAGGGCTCTGTATTCTACTGCTTGGATTGGTTGCCCTTTAAAAAAAACTATTCGGACATCCCTAACTCTACAAATGTCCCTACAAATGAAGATATAGGGAGAAGGGAAGAATTTGAATTTGGCTTCAAACAACACCGTAGAATTATTTTTGTCTGAAACCAAATACAGATGCAAATGATTTCTTTTAGTCCGATTTTTGTAATGCAAAATTACCCAAAAAATGTGAGCAATTTATTATTTTTTTTCTTATTCGTCCAATTGAATGTTGTTTAATAGTATCTTCTGTGCACATAGCCAAATGACAAATGACAGCCAAAGGTAAAAAACTTGATTAGATAACAAGAAAGAACACGAAAAACAGGATATTTTGAATTAATTCTGCTAACAGATATTAACTAAATGAGAGTGAAAAAGTGAATGTATATGTTGGGTAAACATCAGGAGTAAAATAGAAATGGTCATGTGCTTGGATAACCCTTAGCTTAATAATGGAGATTGGAGCAGACAGAGTACAGAACGGCTAAAAAAAGCCTTCTTGAATCATGTCAAACACACACTCTGCCAGCCATGCAAACTATTTATGGAAGTGCAGGTTAGGTGGCCAAAGGCGAAATCACACTCAGAAAACTACACAATCTCCTCATGCTCACTTTTTTTTTTCGATGTCACATGGGAATAGCTCACCAAGCAACCTGACTTATTGTTAACTTTAACCCCCAAAAAGCTCAGAGCACGCCACCACCAGAATTTAAAAAGAACAAAAATAATCACCTTAAATGTAAGAGAGTGGAGTGGAGAAGAAACCAGTTCAATTCTTGCCGCTAAAGCTCATTTACTCACCAACCCGGCCCCCGCTGGCCGCCGCCCAGCAAGTTCCCCCCATTGTCCCTCTGAGTACAATTGGCTGTACACCGCCGACTTACCGGGTCTTTAGCTTGCTGCGCTAACACGGCGTAGCTGGATATCCTGCTGCACCGGCATTTGGTGTGGACAGTGTTTGATGCGAGCGTTTGGCAGCCTTCTGTGGCCCAGTTCTCTGCGCCAGCCTCCCTGGAGGTGGAGAGAAGGAGGGGGTGGGGGACAGAGAGAATGAGAATCAGTTAGATCAGGGGTGTCAAGCTCAACCGCACAGGGGACCAAAATCCAAAACACGACTTGAGTCGCGGGCCGAACAGGATAGATATTTATTGAACACAAGAAGTTGAGGTTTAAAACTTTAAAAACGTAATTTGTTAAAATCACTATGAAGAAAACAAGCAGATAGAATAAATTAACTTAAACCTTAAATAACTTTTAATATTTTACTGTCCATAAAAAGGTATTTTGTCACATTTATACAAGTTTGAACTAAGCGCAAGATAACATTATTAATAACAATGAAACAAAATAATCTGGAGGGTTGGATAGAATAATCTGGATGCCGATTGATTTTGACGCAAGTGAGTTAGACAAACCTTGCTAATAGCATAAAAAAAAAAAACACAATCCTTCACTGCTACACGTTAGTCGTAGCCTAAAGTATTTACAAACAAAGTCTTAATGCGAATGTTTCAACATAAAAAAACAAGAAAAAGTGTTTGACACAGCTAAAACAACAGTTACTCGCTAACTCCCAACCTTGTTAGTAACAAAAAAGCAGTCTTTGACTGCTACACGCTAGCCCGTTAGCGTAAATACAAAGACTTTAACTCCCAACCTTGTTTGCAATAGGAAAAAATGAATTAACACAGCTATAACAAACATGACTACGCTAACAATCAACCTCGTAAACAACTTAAAAAGCACAATTGTTGACTGCTACACGTTAGCCGCGTTAGCTTATTTGCAAAGTCTGTTACTCCCAAACTTGTTTGCAACACACAAAAAAAACTGATCAACACAGCTAAAACAAATGTTACCATTACTCTAGTAACTCCCAACCTTGTTAGTAACGTAAAAAAAGTCACTCCCTGCTACACGTTAGCCACATTAGCATATTTACAGTCTGAAACCCCAACTTGTTTACAAAAAAATAAAACATCGACACAGCTAAGACTAACCTTACTTTAACCATGCTCCACTTATTATTTTTACAAGTAAAAAAAACACACACATTCCAACATCACTAAACATTAGCTGCAAAAAAACTCAACCAAATATTTTCACAGAGTACGATTTGCTGTACCTCTCAAAGTCCCTACAGTTTCTGACACATGTAGTACCTGTCGCTATAGTATATCTGAGACTTTCATGTTTTTCAACTTTTACTAAATAAAAATGCTTCCTAACCTCATTTAATTTCAAATGTTTCATTTTTACATTGTTTATACCGGCAACCTTTAACAGTAAAAAAGATCCATTTGGGCTTGTTTTCTACTGTTCAAAACCTAGAGGGCGCCACATAGACTTTCGTTAGCCTTTAAGAAATTTGGATTTGCATTAATAACCTTCTTTTTGTTTTTTTGTTTTTTTAATAAATGTGAATAATGTCTGAATAATAAACCCCCAGTAGATAACCAATGACTAAAAATGTTAGCATATTGCTAAAATATTAGCTAAACTCCAAATTAGCATAAAAACTAATTATAGGCCAATTCTGCCAAAAAGCTAGCTTGTTGTTTAATTACCAGCCAAACTCAAAAATAGCCTAAAATTCCTCAGAAAACTAACTTAGTTAAAAACGTTAGCATGTTGCTGAAATAGTAGCTAAATTAAATGATCCAAAAAAATTAAAAATTCAGTAGATAACAAATTAGCTGAAACATTAGCTTTTACTGAATATTAGCTTAACTGTCAAATTAACATAAAATTTCTCAGAAAACTTGGCCAAAATCGTTAGCATGTTGCTAAAATAATAGCTAATCTAGCATTTTTTTTTTTTTTTAATTCACTATTATTTTATTTTTCTTCAGCTAGAGAGCCACATGTGGCTCTGGAGCCGCAGGTTGCAGACCCCTGGCTTATATTACAGATTCAATTCAATTCATTCAATTCAATTTTATTTATATAGCCCAATATCACAATTCAATTGCCTCATTGGGCTTCATGCCTGCAGTTTTTACAGATGCACAGATGGAGTCATAAAATATGCACAATAGGTAAAACTAAACAGACTATAAAGACAGGTCATCCCTGTCCTTAGACCCTCCCTCGCGGTAAGGAAAACTCCTAAAAAAAAACCTGAGTCAGGAAAAAAGAAGAAACCTTCCACATGAGGCAGAGACTCAGGTCATCCCAGGGACGGACGGCGATACCAGAACGGTTAAAGAAAAGTTAGCTGCTAAAACTGCATATATGAGTAGAGTTCATTCATATAGAGCTGAGTTCATTCATATAGAGCTGAGGGACAAGGATGATTAAGTCCATAGTCCAGATGAGGCAGAACTGCAGACCACGACCAGGAGCAGGAGGACAGACGACCCACCAGGAATCACTCCCAACAGAGATGCAGGATGGTGACGGAATGGTGACGGGGCTTCATCCAGATGGGCGGGGCTTCGTCAGGATCACAACAAGTCTCCCGGAAACTGCAATCTCTCCCGGTCTCCCACAGGGGAGTCGGAGAGAAGGAAAAACATGTGAATTATAACTGCACCACCAACAAAGGCATACAATTAGAAGTAAATAAAAAAAGTAGAGGAGAGGAGAGGTAGATGGAAAAGAGGACAGAGCCCCAGTGCACCATACTTTCCCAGCTTCTAACTTCTAGCAGCCTTCTATGTTATTATGTAGAGATATACATATTTCATCATTTATATTTCAAGCATATATTGGAGAAGTATGTGATTATAATAATTATTTCCCCAAACTTCAGAGCAGTATGGGAGCATTATGTTAATTATTCTATGATTACTGGCTAGTCTGGCAGAACGCCTGTCTAGAGGAATGTTTTTAAGGCTAGTTTTGAAGGTAGAAACTGTACCGCCTCTCTGACATGGGCTGGGAGCTTATTCCATAGAACAGGAGCTTGATAACTGAAGGTTCTACCTCCGACTGTACTTTTTAAAAATTCTAGGAACTACAAGCAGTCCTGCATTCTGTGAGCGAAGCGTTCTGATTGGCTGGTAAGGAACTATGAGATCTCTAATATAGGATGGGCCACACCATTCAGAGCCTTATATGTTAACAGGAGGATTTTGAACTTTACTCTAAATTCAACTGGGAGCCAGTGGAGAGAAGCCAACACAGGAGTGATGTGTTCTCTTCTGCTAGTTCCTGCTAACAATCTTGCTGCTGCATTCTGGACAAGCTGAAGACCTTTTAAAGAACTTTTAGGGCATGCTATCAGTAAAGAGTTACAGTAATCCAGTCTCGACGTAACAAATGCATGGATGAGTTTTTCAGCATCACTTTTAGATAACATATTTTTAATCTTAGCGATATTGCGTAGGTGAAAAAATGCAGTTTTACAAGCTTGAGATATTTGAGCATTAAATGATAAATCCTGGTCAAATAAGACCCCTAAGTTTCTGACTGAAGAATTGGGAGCAATATTTACACCATCCAAGGAGACTATCTTATCTGAGAGAGCATCTCTCAGGTGTTTAGGACCCAGTATCATGACCTCAGTTTTCTCTGGGTTCAGAAGGAGGTAATTAATTGTCATCAGGACTTAATGTCTCTAATGCAGGAATTCAGTTTTTCTAGGTGGTCATTCTGATCTGGTTTAATGGATAAATACAGCTGTGTATCATCTGCATAACAGTGGAAATTAATGCTGTGTTTCCTGATTATGTCTCCTAAGGGCAGCATGTAAAGCATGAATAGGATGGGCCCTAAAACTGAGCCCTGTGGGACTCCGTAGCTAACTCGAGTACAATGAGAGGACTGTCCATTTACGTGAACAAACTGGTGTCTATCAGATAGATAGGATTCAAACCACTGGAGGGCAGATCCTTTGATCCCTATGTCATGCTCTAGTCTATGGAGTAAGATGCTGTGGTCAATAGTATCAAAGGCTGCGCTGAGGTCTAACAGGACCAGAACAGAGATTAGTCCCTTTTCTGAAGCTAATAGCAAATCATTGGTAACTCTGACCAGTGCAGTTTCAGTGCTATGGTGAGGTCTGAAACCCGACTGAAAATCCTCAAAGTGATTGTTGTCCTGTAGGTGGCACTGCAGCTGCTTTACCACAACTCTTTCTAGGATTTTAGATATGAATGGGAGATTAGATATGGTCTATAGTTGGCCAGAATGTCAGGATCCAGGCTGGGCTTTTTCAAAAGAGGTTTAACAACAGCACATTTAAAAGACTGAGGCACATAACCAGTTTCCAGGGAGGCATTTATTATGGTTAGAATAGATTCACTGATTAGGGGGAAGATTTCTTTAAAAAGTTTAGTGGGGATTGGGTCTAGGAGACAAGTGGAAGTTTTAGAAGATGTAATAACTGATGCTATTTCTGCTTGGTCCACAGCAGTAAAGCAATCTAATGTTACAGACATTTCTATGGATGTTTTCCTTTCTACCATTTTAATTTGCTCAGGGGTAATGGTAGGAATAACCTTGTTCAATTTGCATCTGATATTTGAGATTTTATCATCAAAGAATGTAACAAAGTCTTCAGAGCTGAGGGCAGCAGGAATATGTGGTTCAACCGAGCTGTGGCTGCTGGTCAGCCTGGCTATGGTACTAAAGAGAAATCGTGGATTATTTGCATTTTCTGCTATTAAAGATGTAATATTGAGTTCTCGCTTTACGCAGGGATTTTTTATAGCTTAAGAGGCTGCATTTCCAAGCATTCAGAGAGTGCTCTGAGCCAGAACGGCGCCATTTTCTTTCTAATTTACGAGTTATTTGTTTGAGGGAACGTGTTTCAGCGTTAAACCATGGTGCTACTCTGTTTTGTCTAACAAGCTTGAGTTTCAGAGGGGCAACAACATCAAGGGTTCCTCTGAGGGCTTGCATGGTATCATTGACAAACTGCTCATTATCAACGGGCTTAAAGAGCTCTGAGAGTATTTATCTAACATGTTACTAAACATTGGTTGGACTGAGAGTTTAAATTCAGATACAGAACGGTCAGATAATGTTCGTTTCAGCTCTTTCTTAATCACTGGAGCTATGGTGTTTTCTAATATAAACTGATAGGTAATTAAAAAATGATCAGAAAGTATGGGGTTGTGAGGATGGACACTCAGATGACTAATCTCTATGCCATAAGTTAAAACAAGGTCCAGGGTGTGCTTGTGACAGTGGGTGGGTTCATTTACATTTTGTGTGAAACCAACATTTTCTAATAAGGCTGCAAAAGCATTCCCAAGACAGTCATTACAGTCATCTAAATGAATATTAAAATCTCCTGTCATTAGGATATTATCAGAGTGAAGAACAACAGCTGATAAAAAATCTGAAAACTCTGTTAAAAATTCTGAATACGGGCCGGGAGGGCGATAAATAATTATGAATAAGAATGCTTTTTCAGTATTTCTACTTGTGTGATTTATTGACAAAACAATGTTTTCAAAGGAATTATAATTGTATTTAGCTTTAGTGTTAAGAAGTAAGCTTGCATGGGATATTACAGCTAGCCCACCTCCTTTCCAGAAATCCTGGATTTCTGATGGTTTTTATAGCTAGGGGGGTTGCTTCATTCAGCCTGACATAATCATCCTGTTGTAGCCAGGTTTCTGTTAGAGCTAGTAGGTTAAGTTTATTGTCATTAATTAATTCATGGACTAAGAGGGACTTTGAAGAAATTGATCTAATGTTTAGCAATCCACATTTAATGACCTCATGGTTTTGCTCATTATTGAGAGTATCAGCAGCTAATACTTTTAGCTTTCTGTGTCTCACTCCTCTCACCTGTCTTTTAGTACACAAGCTAAAGCTAGGAACTGCTGAGCTGTCCCTGTTTGGGGTTAGTACCAGCGCCGAAGGCGGCTCAGAGGAGAGTTGTAAACTGCTGCTCTGTGCCGGGTCTCATCTCTGGATTGTCAGTTTGCAGGACTAAAGCTAGCACAAATGTTCCTGGAAAGAAGAGAGGCACCTCCCAAAGTAGGATGGATGCCATCTCTCCGCATGAGACCGGGCTTCCCCCAAACACGTTCCAATTGTCCACAAAAGTAATGCCATTTTCTGGGCACCATCTAGCTAACCAGCGGTTAAATGATGAGAAGCGGCTGTACATTTCATCATTGACTAGGTTTGGCAGAGGACCAGAGAAAATTACTGTGTCGGACATCGACTTAGCAAGCTTACACACCGAATCTACGTTCAGTTTGAGAATCTCTGATTGTCTCCGTCGGGCGTCGTTACCGCCTGCGTGAATCACGACTCGACGGAACCTCGACTTACTCTTGGCTAACAACCTGAGGTTTCCTTCGATGTCACCAACTCTGGCCCCCGGGTAACACCTGACTGTAGCCGCTGGGAGCTTCACGTGTCTAACTTCAGAGGAGCCAATCACCAGAGTTTGGGGATCAGCGGGTGCGTCGCTGAGGGGAGAGAACCTATTACACACGAGAAGCTTCGGGTGCTCTAAGTGTTTGCTTTTTGCACTATGCTTCCTTCCCACCGGTACAAACCCATTCTGGGTTTCCCCCGGCTGCGGGAGGGGTGCTGGGATGCTAGCTTCGTTAGCCCTGGAAGTAGCGCGGCCCGCGCTACGAGTAACTACCTTGCTAACTGGCTTAGCTTCCACTGTGCGGGCCCGTGCTTCTAGCTGCTCTAGCCTGGCCTCCAAGTCTAAAATCAGACTGCACTTCACACATCTACCACTATCTCCAGTAAAGGAGGCAGGGTCCTCGCTGAACATATGGCACATGGAGCAGGAAAGAGGGGAACAAGAAGACGAGGAGGAATCCATAGCTCAATGCTAAGCTATGGTTAGCGGGGTTTTGCTAACGAAAAATCTACGTAAACGCTATGTGTGGTTAGAAGAGCAACGGTTAGCACAGTAGTTTACTCACTAAAAGACAAAAGGTGGTACTTAAGATTTTAAGTAACAAACAGGATTTACACTAACACTAACATTACCTCCAACATAAAGCCTTGAAATGTTTCCTAAGTTCTGTTGTTTCTCTCTAAAGTTTGCTACTTTATAGGACATTCTGTGTTTCTAATGACAAGGTATTCGCCCGAAAACAATACATCATTCAAGACTAAAACTAAAAATACCTTTGTTATGACAGGCGACATGAACATAGTGACTGACAAGAACGTCTCAACATTCTTTCTCAAATGCTCCCCTGCACATAAAATAACACGAGGCATACAAACAGCCCCGCCGACGTATAATTAATGTCTGTAATGAGATGTGAGGCTATTCCCGTGTGAGTGTTAGCTGCTCAGAGAGTGACTATTGGAAAACGAGTGACGGCAGAGAAGTTCAGGAACAGTATGACAGGTAGAGGTGGTTAGTGAGCACCTGTGTGTCACAGGGATGCATGAAATAAACAAGGAAGGAGTGACATTTGTTATCAGTGCTGCAGAAAGCCGTCACGCTCACTGGCGAACATCTTCTCGTCGGAGAGCCAAACCAAAAGTTTTTATGTCACTCTTTAGAACAAGCACAAAAGTCTGAACAGACGAGCAAATAGGTTTCAGGTTTACCACTCTACTACTTTTTTTGGTCTAATTTTTAAATTCAAATTGAATCTAAAGAAGAGTGGACATTTACTTGGACAAGCTTTTTATTTGCTGCTATTCCAGGAAACGATCTGAGGAGTTTTAATAACAGAAAATTACATTTCGTTCTCAGTTTTAAGGGCTTTCGTGGAAAGCACTCCCTGCTTTCAGGGAAAATTGAACAGCAGTCCACATGTTTGATGTCGTGTGCCATACATGGATTTGAAACATGTTCTGAGCCCCAATGAGATGTCAGGGAAGTATTTACAAATGGTTTTGCTCACATGAATGAGATAAAGGACTATGGACTGCATTTGCATTAATGATGGTACAGATCAAAGCGCTGGCTTATTTGCATTCGTGGAGATGCAATACTTGTGAAGGAATGCATGTCTTCCTTCCTCTCCCACTGACACAGATGGACCCCAACGACACGCAACAAAGCCATAAGGATGTAAAGTATTCAATGCCAATCTGGCTGCAAAGAGGAAGTAGGCATAATGGGAAACTGTCTGACAGCTCACAACGGGGGGGAGCCACAGATTACACCAACACTCATAATCAAATATGACCTCTTTTGTCTGCTGAGTTTCAGGCTTAATTGACTGCTTATCCTCTACTGCTAGAGCTGGAAGTGAGCAGTGGTGACGAGGGGCTTTAGCTGAAACACTATCATCTAATGATGTGAATCTTACAACAATTCACGATTTGATTTCAAATCTTGGGGTGCCGATTCGATTCTGAATCGATTCTCGATTCAAAAATGTAAAACGCAAAGGAAATCTTTTGATAAAGAAAAAGCATTGATTTATGATACTGTGAAAACGTATATTATTCAGACCCTCCAGGATTTCGCGGCAGATTTTTAGGATTGTTGCTGCCTGAAGTGCCTGATGTTGCTGCAGCTTTTGTAAAAAGTTGCAATGTTTTTGAATATATAATTTTTTTGAAAAGCACCTACAATTTTTTAATTCTGAAATAAAAATCACATTCTCTTATTCCAACTCTTAGTATTGTGACACATGCACAAAAAAATACAGCGTCATCACCATATACAATGTTGTTGAACTTTCATTTAACTTAAACAGTAAAGTTGCGGTGAAAATAAAAAGCTGGCAGGTGCGCAACAAATAGCGGGTTTGATTGGATTTGCATTAATAGTTGTAGTCGCAACATCACGAAATCCTGGAAGGACGGATGATTTCAATAGTACGAAGGCAGAGAAAGACTTTTCAAACTTTAAGCTCCGTGTGATGGCGCGAGATATGAGCGCGAGCATTTGAAGTGTTACCGAAATATTTGATGTAGAAGATTTTACACACTGCTCATGTCATGTCAAGCTCCTTAGTGCGGGATTTGTAGAACAAATTAAAACAAAAAATCGATTCTTGAATATCTAGAATCGATTCTGAATAGTTAAAAATGAGAATCTAGATTCTGAATGCAAATCGATTTTTCCTGACACCCCTACTGTCATCATTTAAATAATCCGACACTATCCTTAGACTGTAGTTTGGTGTGTATGATTCCAATGGTTTTTAGGGTTTTAAGTCTAGATTGAAGCAAAAGTCTTCGACAGTTCTATTACAAGACAAAACAGTAGAGATAAAAAAAAAGATGTATATAAAATAATCAATCCAGCACTGAGAAAATCACAGATACAAATAAGATTATGTTGGTAAAAAGTATCAAATCAATTGGAAAGTTAATAACTGATTTGCATATAAATGTACTTAAATGTATCAAAATCTAAATAGATCAATACCTATATGTATAAATATCTAAATGTATCAATATGTAGAATAGAATAGAATGCCTTTATTGTCATTGTATATGTTAAAAATGAAATTTGGGTACAGCTCGCTCCAATGTGAACAAGAATACGACACGCATGAAATAACTAGAAAAGAGAAAAACACCTAACTTTACGAATAATGTGCAATAAACAAAAATAAATGATCAAATATGTACCTATGTGCCTAAATATTTCAATTGCATTTTTTTATCACAAAGAATAAGAGTCTAAAAAAGCTCAAATGCCAGGTTTTGTAGTTTGAGACTGTTATGTCACCAGCTGTTTCCTATAACAAATATGCAGAAAAAAGTATCAAAATTCCAGAAATAGCAAAAAAAAAAAAAAAAAAAAAAAAAAATTCGCAACTTCACTGTTTCCATTAGATCATAATTATGCAATTAATTATGCATTTTAACATCATCCTAAATCCTAAATGCATCATTTAGGATAAGGGTCGTCAGCTTAGACACTCTTAAAAACTATGTTTTAGTGAATGTTCGATTATTCTTCCAATTAATATACCAAATTTATTGTTCATGTTGTCAGTAGCAACAAGACAAAATATAAAGTAAGAGAAAAAGTAAATAGGAGAGACAAACAACAATTAGATGCATAGAGATGAAAAGCTTTTGATGATGGCAAAAGAATTTCACGCACAAATACATATCAGTATGTTAATGACAGAAATGTTTGTTTGCCTTTAAAAAAAAAAAAAAAAAAAGGCTTTACAGCCTTCAAAAGAAAGACTGAGGGGATTAAACATTCAAAGCATAAATCCGAGAAGTTAGTGAACAAATTGCCTTTGATATTGTGTAACCTAAAGTTTTCATGGTTTTTTTTTTGAGGACAGAACATTGTCTTTAACTGAGTGAGAGTTGGTGAATCACAGTGGAAACATGAGGCCTAATTAGTCATAGACAGAATGACAAGTGGGAAGAAGAGTATGTGGTAAAAGGATTTTAAGGATTATGGGGTAAATGGCCTCAAGAGGACACTGATTCAGAGAAACCAACGTGGTAAAACTCATCAGCACAATGCGGCGATCATGACGTGCTCGTGAAGTCGAGTACGCGCTAATTTAGCTGCACCTAATGCACGCTCCATGTCACTGATGACAGCTTGATCGTCAATTTAATGCGTTTCCATTCCAAGCATTTAAAGCCCTTAAAGAATATCAAAGGTGGAGTGATACAAAAACGCCGCTGTGAGCGGAGAGGTGCTCAATAATTCATGAGAAAACATTAATCCGCGTTTCTGTGATTGTCAAAATACTATGCCTAAAAATGCTCCCTTGTGTGGAAAAGCTGCTTCAAAGCACTTCAAAAATGACTAATTGTGTAAAATCCTTTCAGTCCAGGTCACTTTTTGTTGACCTCAGTACCGGACCACATTAAGTCAATACTAAAGCTGTGAATCAGGTGAAACTTTTATTTTTCTTAAGCTTTTAAAACTCCTCTTGATGAAAAATATCTGTACCTTTGACATGACACATTAAAATGTGCATCTACATTTGTGAATAATCCTAATGATTTGGAATAAATATTACCGTCGTTGATGAACTTCCTCTACAGCGGTGTTTCTCAGTCAGTGTGCCGTGAGAAATCATCCATTTTCACTGATCTAAAAACATTTACCATCAACAGGAAATCAGCTCTGTGTTAATCTAAACAAGCCCTGATTTAAAACGGAGTAGTTTGTGAAATGCAAGATCATAAAAGATGTTTTTCTTTGTCTTTATTTCATTCTTTAAATGACTCTTTGATACTGTAAGAATGACTAATCTATCCGCGAATTTAGCAGCTAGCTCTGCTTTTAGCACAGTCCCGCCCCCTTGATCACATGTCATCCATCTGACCAATCAGAAGTGGTTAACGTCTTCACTTCCTTGCTACGATTCAGCTTAAAAAGTTCCAACAAAAATGACAGCTAAAGTTCTCGTTTAGCTTCGTAGCTTCCCGCAGGATCGTTTAAACAAAACAATGAAGCTCAGAGATGTGAGTCTGTCTGGCATCGGCGTCAGTTTTTTTCACTACATCTCCCATGATGCTCTGGGTTAAAGTGACAGTGCCTGTGCGCTATACCACATATAATGTTAGTCTTTTTTTGTGTAAAAAACAAGAATGTTGTGATCATATCATTGTTCTCACATAAACATTTAAAAAATATGTTTAAAAAAAATCATTGTTTAGAAAGAATTTATTTATTTTTTAATTGTTTGTGTGGGAGGTTATAAAATGTTGCTTATTAATAAACTGGAGGCAAAAAACAACTTTAATGTCAACAAATTTAGTTGAACATTATTGAAAACAGACATAACTTTTTTTTTTTTTTTTAAATTTAAAAAATATCCACAACTTTTTTTCTCCCCCAAATATTTAAAAAAAATGACTGAGAAATCGTGGAGGGACTATACATCAATACAGACTTTAGATTGCCTTCTTTTTTATATTGTTGGATTCTGGATTATTTTTAAGGAAAAAGTGAACCTTGGCCCAAAAAGGTTGAAAAAGACTGCTCTCCAGTTCATATCCTTTGGGGCTAAAAAGTGAAATAAATACTATTACAGCATTTTGGCTGCATTCTTTGTTTTTGGTTCTCGTGTTTTCTTTTTCAGCTCCTCGATAAGTCGAAGGGTGGAACCCGCTGAAGTGGATCAGCTGATTGAGGGGCTGTCACCACGCAGCTGATGGGTGGGAGGAGCCGACATGAATGAGAGAGGGGAGGCTGGAAGGGCTGCAGTTCACTCGAGAGAAAAATAAAGCTGGATGCGGTTCACTTTTAATGTGTGATTTTACAGCTCGACATCACAAATAATCCAGATTCGATTCCATTTTTTTATTCTTTCAATCCACTCAATTCAATTTGTTTCAATTAAATTTTGAGTTTACAGGGTTTTCACATTTTTTTAGAAATATATAAAACATCTATAAATGTTTTAAATATATATATTAATCTCATACAGTTCACATACTGTAACATTCATTATTTAAAATTATTAATAATAATTTTATTATTAAAATGTATTTATCTTTAACTTTAGGATCATAGTGTCAGTCAACAGCCGTTACACTTTTATTCCTCAGGGGGAAAAGAAATACAAGAAAAACATTAAACAATAGACTTAAGTTCTTTTCACAAAAATATACCAATAAAATGTTGGGGCTATTTGCTTTTTTGAAAAATGATACCTAGCAACAGTCACAAAGTGGGACACATTGGTTTCACATGCAAAAGGCAAAAGTTTGGGTCACTTCTACAGAAATAGGTAGATGGGAAGAAAACTGAAAGATTTTCAGTTCTTTACCAAGTGTTTTAGCTTTATATCATTGCTCAAAACCCAGATGTTGAGATTTTTCCCACTAGATTATATACCAATATGTAGTGGACATGGAGTAACTTCAATAAGCATCAATAGATAACACTATATATTTACATCTGGAGCTGATTTTGTAGGTTTGATCTAAAGTAAAAACAAAACGTTACAGTCATTGCATACAATGCCTCTAACACGAGCAGCACAGTGGAGTGTGTACGCTGCCCTTCTAGTCTCTCACACACACTGTTCACTGCAGCTCTGAACAGTTGTGAGGATAAGTGAAACACACGCCGCAACACAACCACACATGTACGAAAAAGAAATAAATAAATCTGCTGCCAGAACTCAAACAGTTGAATGGCACCGCAACCAGATGGAAAATTCTTCTTGACATGATCCAGCAGACAACCGACAATCTCTACACATTTTTTTTTGTGATGTAGAAGCACCATACTAAACATTTAAGCTCAGTTACAAAGGATTTGATCAGAGAAGATTATTATTATTATATTATTTCCTACGGATGGAATCGTAATGTAATAAGCACGAGATTGTCAAAAACATGTATTGTTGGTGTGAATATGTGCATTTTTTAGCAGGAACACTTCTGACCTAAATATCAGCTGTGTAGTGAGTAGGCTTTTCTGTATTCCACTGTCCAATGTCGACGACAAGAAGAACATGATATGAGATTATGTGAAACATTTGGAGCACTGTACGGCTTACGTGTCTAAATTCTATCTCTCAAGTGACCACTTGGACATTTTTTTGATGAGTTCATGTGATATAGAAAGATTTAGAGAAAAAAAAAACAGATTGAATGTCTGTTCTAAGCTGTTCTGTCTGTGGTTTACTCAACGTGGAAGCTAATATTCATTTCTTATATGGAATCTAAGGAAACAGTGAATCAGAATCAATGATTTAACTTTGCTTCTAGGGACATGTTAGGTAATGCTTTGGTTAGTTAGGGTTGACTGGTATAGTTTTTGGGTCGTGGAGGGTCGTAGACAGGTGTAGCACATCTTAGTTCTCTT
Source organism: Oryzias javanicus (assembly GCA_003999625.1). Classification (NCBI taxonomy): domain Eukaryota; kingdom Metazoa; phylum Chordata; class Actinopteri; order Beloniformes; family Adrianichthyidae; genus Oryzias; species Oryzias javanicus. The sequence continues at coordinate 1,192,347 of CM012447.1, forward strand.
GTAGCTCTTGTGACCACCTTAATGGACGTCATGAAAATGAAAAGTGCGATTATCATGTATGGGATGAGAGCATTGTAAAATATTTGTAATGATAATGTAAGATACACACACTTATGATCCATGCATGATCCTATCGTACAATGGCCTTGCACAGCACTCTTGATATTAGTAAGGTCCATGCACTGGCTGTTTTCTGACAAATGCCTACCTAGGAGGTGTGCAGGTGATGGACAAATGCAAGTAAGATGCCCACACAAACTCTAATTGTCTAATTTCCTAGTTAGTCCGGCTGCCAGTAGGGATACCCCATCTGATGGATACTGGTTTCTTGAACCCAGTTCAAGATCTCCCAGCCCTGCCAGCTGCTGATTAGTTCAGTCAGATGTCTTCACATTCTGATTGAATGGGCCCCCCTGCTCTACGGGCTCACTGTGTCCTACGATGTTAAAAATTCACGTGGGCCACCTGCATGCCTCGTCAACACACTTTCACTCTAATTCGTCACATATTGACTTTTGGTTTGACGTTTTGGGTCTCCCCAACTCATCGTTTACTGACATACTGGTTGTTCGCATCAGTTCCCGGGTCCCCAACCTCCAAGTCGCGAACCAGAACCAATCCAGTACTGTGACACATAGTACGCAGGTACCCTAACACGACACCGGACCCAAACTGGTACCAGATGCGGTACTGGGCGCAAACCAGTACCAGGTTAAGGTTAAGGTACCACCCAGCCAGCGGTGCCAAGTGGACCCCATATAGTTTAAATATGGGCCCCAATTAGGTTTGTTTCTTCACCTTACACATATTGGTTTAAGAGGGCACTCGGGCTGTTTTGCTATGCTATCCAGTTGCCTGGTGGACGGCGTATTAAGTTTTCTTGCCCAGGGTCCAGCAGAGCTAGCGAGCAGGGCAAGCAGGGTCGCCAACCAGCCTGCCGGTCCCGGGGCAGCGGATCCAATGTGGACAAACACAGGTGGGGCCACCGCGGAAACTGCAGACACACCCAATTGGGGCCCCACATTTTCTGCCCATTTTTAAACCTTATGGGCTCCATATGGTTTAGGGTACCGGAGGTGTCCCGAGGACCAGTGCACATCCGGTAGAACATACTGAAGGGTTGTGGATCCTTGATTTTACGAACAGCCAGCACGTCAAAAAATGACGAGGGAACACCCAAAATGTCAAATAGTGACGGGGGTGGGGCCTTAATCAAACGTCAATATGTATGGCTTGGGGATGAGAATGGGTTAGTCTCGTACAGGTTTGTCCGTTTTTAATTCAAAGACAGCCTGTATCCACCCAAAAGAGCATTTGTAACTCAGGCATAACCAGTAACAGTCAAAAATGTCCACTACGTATGTCTAAAATGTATATTAAAGGGCTGATATCGTGCAAAATCAACTTTAAGTTTTTTATTAAGTGTATTATGATGTTTATTCATCAACAAAAATAACCCCAAATCAGTATTTTGATTCATTCCCACATCTATGAGCATTCCTTGTCTCTGAAAACCGAACCCTCTCACATTCTGACATATTGGGGAACAGCCCCTTCCAGGAAGAGTCTGCGTTACCAGCTCCACCCCCAGGCTAACACCCACTCTTGCTTTCTCCAAGGTGCAAGCAGTAATCGGAAAATGTTTTCATTTTGTAAGTAGAATATTCAAATCTATCTTTGCAAAAGTTCAGAAGTTGTTTGTTTTTGTGGGCGATACGCAGACACAATGTCATGGCCGGCTCTAGGATGATGTCATGACATGGGCAGTACCCACAAGGAGGAAAAGGTGGAGCCTCAGACATTGAGAGCTTACAAAATAAATAAAAAAATTGTGCCAAAGGTAACGAATTATCATATTTTTTTTATATAGTTACCCCTGAAAGACTATAGAATAGCATAGTTCTGGCCTTTTAATGAACTAAATGTAAATTTGAGGCTCACTAATTAACTAGTAAGAGCCAAAGATGGTCACTATTTAACTAAAAACATTCCCATCTCCTTCCGTCTCAGGTCAATACCGAAGCCAGACATGCCTGTCCAGTCTTTGTTAAATCCATGTCTTGTAAAAAGAAAACTCCTTCCCACTCTTTCCCTCGACACATGAGAACTCTTTATCTGTGACCTCCACTGTCCCAATCTGCTGCTCTCTGGCATGGCCCTAGGGTAATTTATAAGCTACTTTCCAGGGATTATCTTTCCCTGCGGTGCACATGCTTGCTAGCTAGCTAACAGGAAATGCAGATATAACAGTCTTGGTCATGGCCATTAAAGGTCTGACATTGTGAGGGCTTAATAAGGACACTCGAAATAACTGTAAAGAAAAATGCTCCAGTAGGACTGTGTTATCTAGAAATAAAACCACACCTGACGCTAGCCTTTTTTTTTCTTTTTTTAAACAGATTTGCAGCTATAAAAATATGAATGTCTCTAAAATTTGGATGTACACAGCCAAGGCCTGATAGAGTTTGGCACACAATACAGTACATTGAAATATTAAAAATACCAGAGTTATTATTTAGGAAGTATTCATATTTATCATTATATATGAGTTTTTGCCACAAAATAAGACTTTAACAAGCACTGAAGTACTTACCAAGTACCTTTCAAGCACTACAGGTCCAAGTAATGTAATCCAACTGCCAGGGAAAAGCCAGGTTTTTCTGTTTCCTTTTAATAAACTTCAACTATTGTCTTTTGCTCCTTAAATTTTCCACAATTTTCATTTTAAATCTCATCACTTTTTGGACAAACCGATGCATGGCACCCTTTCCTTTTCAGCCGTCACATGTTGACGTCAGTAAGGATTTTGCTTCCAGTAGAAGAGTACAGCAGAAATCCAGAGCAGCCTTTAAATGATGTCTTTGCCCATTTTAACAAGCTGGATTTCTCTCATATGAAAGCCTTCCACATGCATCTTTGAAGTCCAAGTAGAGGGGGGAAAAAAAAAATTGCATAATTTTAAACTTGATCATATGACGAGTCTATTTTGAATCTATTTGAAGGCAAAAAAAAAAAAAAAAAGCCAAACCACACCGACGCCCTCGCTGTGGACCGTTCTCGCAACTCTAATGTGCTGTGAGCCTCTCCATGTCTGCAAAGCCCGGTGGTCACAGAACGCATATAAGCCCCGTCGGCCGACTCCCTCTTGCTGTGCTGACTCGCTGTTTGACACAGTCTTGATCCCCTGTGTTCTGTCAGATGGAAAAGTGGAGCAAGCCGTATCAGCCCTCCACCCCCCCACCTCCTGGTGCTGGCTCACACTTGTTCGCCGTGTGTGTTTCAGAATATGCATCAATGGGAAGGACATAAGGTATACTCTTTTCTGTGGCACACAAAAAAAATGGATGGTGTGTGTGCACAAACGCCAACTTATGTTAACATCGATAAGCAATAATCCCTATTGAGTCATAAACTGACACAAAAGGTCTTCTGATGTGTCACCGTTTTAACCTTTATGTCAGCATTTTTATCTATGACAATGTTTATCTTTCTTTTGAGTAAAATCAGCTGAAGATTATGAGAAATTTACAAAAAGTGTAGAATCATTGCATGAAACATTATAAAATATATATATTTTTAAAAAAATTAAGTGTATAATTTGTTTAACTAGGTACAAGATCAGTCAGGTTGCATAAAAATATATTAAGACTATTAAGTGAATTTTATATTAAGATTAGGGTTTGATCTGAAGCCCGTCAGAGTCTAGCATGTCAAATCCAGGATTTCAGAACTACTTGCTGTCGTCTACACGCCAAGCCTTTTCTGCTCCGTGTGTCAGTAATGAGTAATAGTCGGGATTGGGGTGGGGCTTACTTATCCCCACTCGAGATGAACACCACTCGGGATTAGAAATAAGATTAAGTGAGCCAAAGCCCTTGATAAGTTTACTAAACTATACATTACGGTTATCCTTAACCAGTTGGTAATATTGGCTGAGGCTCAGGAGGTCGCCGTCTGCCAATTGAGAGATCAGTCATCCAAGCCCTGGCTTGTGTGCTTCATAGGTTGTAGCATCTGTGACTAAAACCGTCATTAATGGCAGATGTGTGAAAGCAATAAGAAAAAGAAATGAACAGATTTTTTCTTTATTTGAATTTCTTGGTAATAGAATTGTGGTATACAAAATGTGTAGTTTTAACACTAAAGCAAAAGCAGTTTTTTCTTATGAAAAAGCATAAGTGGAGCCAGTTAAGAAAATAATTGAACATTTTGGGTTCAAGCATCACATTTGGCTTGGATGAACCTCCAATCTTTCATAAAATCATGAAAATTTAAGAATTTAAAACATTAAAAACATTTATTTGCATTATCAGCCCTTATTGTTGCGATTGTTACAAATAGACCTTAAGTATATTTGTAACAATTGAGTGTATGGTCGCCATTGTCACAGTCCGCCATCTTGACAAATGGTTGCCATTTTGGATTTATCTATTGGCTAACACGCTTTTCTGAAATAGAGGATCCTAAGGTACATCAAAACCAAATTTGGTGCATATAGACATTAAATATATTTGTAACGATTGTATATATGGCTGTCATCTTCACAAATGTCCACCATCTTTACAAATTTTGGATTTTTCTCGTGGCTAACGTATTTCTCTAAAACAGAGGATCCTGATGTACGTCAATGCCAAATTTGGTGCTTGTACCACAAAATGTACGATTTGTCTGAAATATTAACCAAACCGGCTCCCCTACAAGAGAAATATGTTTTGTTTTTTGGAATCTTGATGAATCTTTAAAAGTTTTGATCTTAACCTTCAATGCAACATTCATGCTACATGCACAGTGGTGTTGCTAAATAATTAAAACCCTCCTGAAAAAAGCATGTTTTATTATAATGAGGTCTGGTCTGTGGACGACTCCAGCACTTTCACCCTTTCCTCATTTTAGACACTCAGATTCTTGGGTTTCAAATTAAAGCTAAATCAAATAGTGCTCAACTGATCAACAATAAGACCCTTTATTTGTTCTGATGGGTGCAGAAAATGCACTAATTGTCACCTCTAAATGACAGTATTTGCTATTATCTGATGTGCTGGGCTTCTGTTTTTGGCATATGTCACATATTGGGGCAAGAAATCCTCCTTTCAGTTGTGTCTGTCCATAAATTGATTTTCTGGAAGTATTTAAGTCTGATTGTTGCTTAGATACAACAATCATAAACCTAAGATTTGATTTGATGATTGATTTACTGAAAGAATCTCACTCACAACCTAATATTAACAGTGAAACAAAAATGGCAATACTTAAGCTATGAAGCTTTACAAGTATAAAACCAGATGCCAGTTCGGACCAGGAAAACAAAGAAGTACATGAATCTATTTGCCTACAAGTGGTTGTTTCAGAACAGAGCGGAGCGGATTTTACACAAAACAAACAAGATCTTTTTCAAACAGCATTTTTTTTTCCCAGTTTGATTAACGAGATCCCCAGAAATGTAATTCCTGATCGGAAGATTGAGGGTTCGATTCCCACCATGTGTCGAAGTGCCCTTAGGCAAGACACCTGAACCCTAAATTGCCTGAAGTGGAAGGTTGGCACCAGTGTTTTGCAGTGGAGCCACCACCAGTGTGTGAATGGGACTGTGACTGTAAAGTGGCTATACAGGTATACGCCATTTACCAAGCTTTATTTCCACTGAGTGGTCCAGATCGGACTGGTCCACTCCTGTCCGCTTTAGAATAGTCCGGGCAATTCAAATGAGGATTTCCATTGAGCATTGACTATCAAGGCAGTTGGCATATTCCTGTAATGGTATTTCATATACATGTTCCCCCAATAAATGTCCCCCTTTATTAAATACTCTATAAAGCATGATCACAAGTGTTTTTGATGACTATGAATCGGTAACGCAAGGGGGTTTCTCCATATTTGGGGATTCGGCGTGTCTCTGGTCCCTAACTCCCGCCAATAAGAGGTGAATACTGTATGAAAAGGGTTAAGTACTCTTTGCAGGCAAAGAAGAATACCGTCCAAAAGAGGAAAAAAAATTTTGGTTTGGATCTTGAGTCGGCAAAAAGGCTGGTTGGACACTTGCTGTTGTCGTAAAACCTTTCGCCAATCAATGGATTTCATTGTGTTGATAGTAGCTCCGCCCTGACATTTTTCTGTTTATAATGGAAACACTCGAAATACCATACTGGTCCGATCCAGTTTGGTGTGGACCGCTCAGTGGAATCGTGGCATGAGGGACCACAGTATGTCAACAGAGCTCTAGACTAGGAAGAATTTTATTCTACTATTCTGCCCTACCAGTGGTAGGACAGTCGTCTCAGGATCGGAAGATCGTGGGTTCGATTCCTTGTCCACCCATGTGTCGAAGTGTCCTTGGGCAAGACACTGAACCCTAAATTGCCTCTGGTGGGAGGTTGGCGCCAATGTTCGGCAGCGAAGCCACCACCAGTGTGTGAATGTGTGTGTGAATGGGTGAATGGGTCTGTGACTGTGAAGCGCTTTGGGCCTTCGAAGGAAGGTAGAAAGCGCTATACAAGTATACACCATTTACTTCCGAGGATGTCCAAAGTCAGTCCTCAAGGATCGGCCTGCCATCGAAGCTCCTTATTGGCCAAACACACCTGATCCAGGTAATCAGGAGCAGATTTCTAGTAAACTAGCATGAGGCCGGCCCTTGAGAACCAACTCTGGACACCTCTGTTGTTGTTTATTTACTCTGTGATATTTATAGAGTGAGTGAAGTTTACCCTAAAGCAATCATGTCAGTTGTCCTGGTCTGGAGTGGTTTGGAATGACTCCAAATTGCGGCAGGTGACCTTAAAACTACTTAAAAATGGACGGGCAGCAACCACTGCCCTCTGAGATCATTCATTTATTTGGCAGCTAAACACATCAGATCAGCATCCTGTTTGTAGAAAATGCTTACACTACTGATGATCATTTAATGAAGTGCATTTTTAGCAGTCCCCATCTGTTGCAGTACTTACCCTATAGTTCCCCCCAATCGATGTCGAATTGACCAAACACTGAATCTTCTTAAGCAACTTATGACGCACTATTTGTTTCCTGCGAATTGTAAGTTTCCGTGTATCTGATTTAAGGGCAAACACCCATTTATTTCCTTGTGGCCCCTTATGCATAAACATGAGGATGTAACAAAGTGAAACTTATTTTTACTTTCATGTGTAAGATAGCGCGGGGGTGAGTGAGTCAATATGACATTCCAAACAGAAGCTTAGAGAGGGTCAAAGAATGGAGATGCCAGAGGCAAGGTCGGGAACAAAAGGAAAGACAAAAGAACCACACTTCATATTTTCCAGAGGAGAGAAACAGCGCTTTTAAAAAGGAAGACACAAAGAAAGGTCTAATTCAAGGTCCAATTTTCCGGATCAGTCACCAGGTTTGCACATTTTTTTTTCCGTCTCAATAAGGCTCAGATTCGTGCGACACCTGGAGTGCAGTTCTTTACTATCATTTCAGGAACTTGATGTATTTCTATTTGAAAGAAATTCCTGTTTTTGGAGTTTTTAACATGTGCCATTTTTCTTATGACAAAGAACAAATGTAATAAGAAATCATCTTGTTTTTATTTCTCCTTTTAAATCTGTCAATCAAACCATCTTGGACAGACTCTGTTTTTCATGAATGATCTTCTCTCTGCTGCACATGCACTAAACCTCATTTGGTCCGGCTAGCG